>OZ034817.1:19785626-20385626 GCA_964030455.1 Linum trigynum
CGACGATCGGGGTTGCATGTTGCTGTAGAGGTCTAGATTGCATTGGTTTGAGACATGCTTGCTCGGGGACAAGCAAACGGTTAAGTGTGGGGGGATTTGATGAATCGATATTTGCACATGATTTGTGCACCATTCTTATACTGTGTGAGGCTCATTTCTCGTGTTTTAAACCGATTTCACGTTAGTTTGTTCTTGTTAGTGACATTTCAGGTCCTAGTACGTGAATGAAGGCTTGGGCACGAGTTTGGGGTTGATTGGACGAAATTAGGACATTTGACGGAAAGTTGAGGAAAATACGCGACTTGCTCATAATTTTACGGGCCGTGTGGTCTGGCCGTACGCTTGGGACTACGCGACTAGGGTCGTAATGTCTGTGTAAGGGTACCCTTTGGCCGTGCGGGTTTTCCAGGATAGTTACACGGGCAAGGCTGCATTCCACGTGGTCGTACATCCTGGCCGTGTGTCGACCACGAGCAACAAATCCGAACGCCGCATTTTGGGAGTTACATGGGCAGACACGAGATTCTACATATACGCGTTGGCCGTGTAATCGGGCAAATATGGGTTTTCAACCCAACTTCGGGTTTGTGAAGAGGGGATCCGAGTTTTAGAGTAGAAAACAGAGAGTTAGAGAGAGAAAGTGACGAACCCATCCTCCAAGGTGATCTAGATCGAGTTTTGATACCATTGGAGCTCGATTGAAGCCTGGAGAAGTACTAATTGACAACCAGAAGCTAAATTCTATCCTCTACAAGATGATTTCTGCATATGAAGTTGATTTCCTCTCTCTCCATGGAGTAAACTCCCTCTCTCGCCTGGGTATGAAGAACCCTAGAGTTGTATGTTAGGTTGATTGTATGAACCCAAGTACATGACATTTTGATATTGATTATATTCAATTGAGGCATGATTTCAGACTGCATGAGTCTTGATCACATTCTTGTAGTTTATTCTTTGACCTAGAAAGAGAATATCTACATAGGTTGATAGAGCACCCTTGATTGAAGGTGGTGAATTGACTACTTTAGTTGAGAAGTCAGTTCACCGCTCTGTAATGGATTTGATCCAGTAGAGGAGGTTTTGCATGTTAGGGCCTCAATTTGTTTATTCCGGTGGAGTTTAGTCGCCCGCCGGGTATTTAGATTGGGAGGGTCTGAAGACCTTTAGTCGAGACTTCAGACTGAATAAGAACCTTCCAAAATATAAGTATCATTATATCTAAACTTGGTGAATTACAATTCGACTTACCTGCAATCTAGGGGGAACCATATCCGGGTGGCCTTTCTCAAACTTGAATCACAACTTTACTGCTTTGTGTTTGCTTAGATTAGATACAACTTCACTACGTTCAAACTACTAAATAATGAGAACTTCACGGAGTAGTCATAACATCTAGGACTCGGGTTGACAATTAAAGCTAAACTCGCTATACTACGCATTAGTTTGTGGTTACACTTGGCCACTTTATAGTGTGACGGTATTGGCGAGTCAAGGACCAAATCCAAAATATGTAGAAATCCCACAAGCGGAAGCCCAATAAGAAGCCAACATCAAGGGACAAAAACTAGAGTGTTAGACACCTTCTGATGAAATGTACATAGACAAGACATAAATTTTAAGGCTCCGACCATCACATTAATGGTCTAGTAGGCACCTGATCAATGTACACATTTCTCAACTTGTATACATATGAATTCTCTCGTGGGAAATAAACAAGCCATATACATTGACTACTACTTTTCTCTACTTTCTCTCTTTATGTTTTTTCTCTCTACTTCCATATCCATTTGGGATGTGTGAAGCGCTTGGCAATAGAAGAATAGCTAAGTCATAAAATATCTTTGACCCAACTGCCCTTCCCTCGAAAGGTGCCTAACACATGAGTTGCCGAAAAATTATAACTTACTACCTATGTGTTTTATATTTATAATTTGATATCTAAACTTCAACTTTCATACAAATTAATCTTCAAAAAATATATTTTGATACCTAAATTTTTTTATGCGACTTTGGATCCATTTGTTTTAGGGTAATGTCTATTTTTTATCCAAACATTTTTTAGATTATTTTATATTATCCAAACCTATTAAAATGCTACTAATTAGCCAAATCTTTGGTAATGCATCAAAATATTAGTCATTTTTACATTATTGTTAACAATTTTGTAACTCTTTTCTTTGTTAAAGTACTAAAATTTTGCAATGTTGACCTTCATGTGTCTTTTTCAAGGCAGTATCATGTTGCCAAATCAATATTACTAACATAATTGCTAACTAAAAATTAACATTTGACAAATTCTTAATATTTCGATAGATTTAAGTAATATAACAATATCTAAAAAATGTTTGAACAAAAAATAGAAATTACCTATCCATTTTTTAAAATTCATCAGAAATTCAGAATTCCGAACGACAGGGGACGAGTCCATAACTTGACTTCATACTCTCTCTGTGTCTGAATCGAGTGCTGCTGACTTGAGGGAAGAAGGAAGTCAGCAGGCCATTGAAAGGGGCGAGCGACTCCATTTTTTTCTTATTTCTTTCTTTCTCATTACCTTTCACTGGATTGCAAAATTTTGGAAACATTTTAAATTTTGATCAATCCCGCAAATGATTTGAACTTCAAGGGAAGGGAGGCGAGATAGGCAGATTCAGTATGGCATATCGGAGAAGGGGACAGCCCTCACCGTCGCCGTTGTCTTACTATTATTCATACGAGAATCAGAGGGATGAGGGAAAGGGGAGAGAAGATGAGGAAAGAGCAGCGCAAGATTCAACTTCGACTGCCACCGGACTTGCCTCCAAAGCCATCAGAGCATCCTCCGCCGCCCAAACCCTCCGAGATTCCTCCCTTTCCTCCGCTTACGCCTTGCCTCCTTCTCCTTCCTCTTCCTCCTCATCTGCTCCTTCTTTCTCCGCCAATGCTTCTGCTGCCGCTGCTTCCAAGGTATTATCTTCATTCCCTTTCCTTGCTGAGTTTTCGATTTTCTTTTATGTGATTTGGTTTCCGAGTTCCCGATTCTGGTCCCAACTCTTAGTTTCCTTGTTACAGAATCCCGCCCACAATCCCCACGCTTATACTTCCATGAGTAGCTTCAACCAATCTAATCGCAATCGCAATATCAATCCCAACCCCGATCCCAATCCCAATCCCAAACCAGGTGGTTTTTGGGGTTCTCTTGCTAGAAAAGCTAAATCCTTTCTCGATGACGATGATGATGACGATGAAAGTGAAAATGGGCAGCAGCGGAATCGGCTCCCGCGAACCCAGTACCAACAAGACCGTGATTTCGTGCCCCGACAGCACCAGCAACCTCACTCTCCTCCCCCGGATCCTCAGCCGTTGTCTGAACCGTCTACCTCTTCACCCAAGGTCATATACTTTTTTGCTGAGCTCTCTAACATTTGGTGGTTGCTCCTTGATAGTTTTTTTTTGTGTTGTGTAAACAAAGTTCTACATTTTAGCAAGCTGGAGTAGAAATGCCTTTTCTTTTTCTCTCTAATGCCAGTCGTGATGCTGCAGAGTGATACTCGCCACCCTCCACTGCAAGACGACCGTAAAAAGAAAGAAGGTCCTGTGCTACGCAAAGGGCTCAATGCAATTTCATCTTCCCTTAACTACATTGGCAATGCTGTTGAGGTTTGAGTGCTTACATGGAACTACTCTTCAAGTCATATTTTTCTTCTTTCTGCAACTGATATTCACTTGTTTTATTAACGGAAAAAGACCAACGTGGCTTCTGCTTTGCTTAATCTCATCTACAATTTAGCATCTTTGACATAAAATCTTTCAGCCAACAGTTAATTATGGATTGGCCGCCTATGTAGCTGTGGGAGACGAATCTGCAACCACAGTAGGATGTTTTGTTATTTTAATTAGTTTATCTCGGATATAGTACATAAGGTTTAATGCATGTACTTGTTACATCAAAGTTTATGTCTTAAAATCTAGATTGCTCGCTTGAAGCGCAAGTAGAATTAAAAGTGCACCTGCTCTTG
The DNA here is from genome assembly GCA_964030455.1 of Linum trigynum. NCBI lineage: Eukaryota > Viridiplantae > Streptophyta > Magnoliopsida > Malpighiales > Linaceae > Linum > Linum trigynum. The sequence continues at coordinate 19,789,625 of OZ034817.1, forward strand.
CCTTGTTTTTCTTCGACGCGGGAAACTCTTTTTGTTCCTTAATAGAGTTTTATGCTGCAAATTTATGTCGCCTCTACTGTTTTTTTTTACCTATCCATTATGACAATGGTGATCCACATTTATAGGAGGGCCTCACGAAGGTGGAGAACCGAACAGCTGATATCATCCAAGAAACACGCAAGCATATCAGGAAAAAGCCTGCTGGTACTACCATGCACAACCAGACGAACAGCCAAAGTACTGTACGGCAGCAACCTCCAGTACAGTCACCGGTGCAGCCCCAGATGCAAGGTGATCTGGAGCTTCAATTGAAGGCATCTCGAGACGTAAGGTTGCAGCTGTGTCACTATTAATTATTAAGTCAAATTACATGTGTGGTTGTCCTCAATTTGTATGGTTTCATCTTAGATAAAAATCATGGCATTGATCACTCACAGAATATTAGGGTACACCAATATGCTTATTAAGCTATAAAGTTGAGCATGGTTAAATCCTTTTAATGGTTCCCACTATGTAGTCTGATTCAGTTTAAAGTCCGAGTCAGATAATTTATGTGCCTTCATTATCAAAGCTAAATAAGTAAGTTACAACTACGAGGACATTCTAACTAGATTGAATTGCTCAGATTTCAAAGTGCACAATTTGTTTGTGCTTTGCAGGTTGCTATGGCGATGGCTGCCAAAGCTAAACTACTACTTAGGGAGCTGAAAACTGTTAAAGCTGATTTAGCTTTTGCCAAGGAAAGGTGTGCTCAGCTGGAGGAACAAAATAAGGTTCTCAGAGAGAGCCGCGAAAGGGGAGACAACCTGGAAGATGATGACCTGGTATGGAGTTCTCTAATGCCAGTACATTTCTTCATGTATAATTTCATTTCATTTTCTTTTGGGGTTGTTTGGATTGAGTATCTGTCTGATCTGTTATTTGGAGCTAATTGCCACAAAAATACAACATAGCACAATATTTGTTATTTGCTATGTGGTATTTGTACGGAATATCACATTTGAATGAATTATAAATAGTGATATGGTATTTACACTCAAATGTGTTACTGTACTAATATGTCTTTCTTAACCCCATATCTTTCTCGCTTTTTCATCAAGGGGGATTTTTTTAGTGAGAGCTTGTAATTGTCAATTAAGTGAGCAAGCTAAGGTTGTAATTTTCATTTTAGTGAGATGCTTGGTATAAATGCATATGTTATGGTATTAATATGTGTGAATTTTATACGTTAAAAGATTCGTATTAGTTATAAAATATTATAAATTTGAAATTTAACATAGTATACGTGTTTTATGCGGAAAGCATCAAACAATGGAAAAAATTAGACATGAAAGCTTTAAACCCATTCTAATGGATTTTTGCTAACTATGATGGTTATTACATATTGAGTCTTTGTTAGTATTAGGCATATTTAATGTAAGAGGGACATGCAAATAATGGTTATGGGTAAACTGGAAAGAAAGAGAAAAAAAAAGAAGCTAATTGGGTAAAAAAAAAAAGTGGGATTAATAGAGGGTAGTTTTGGAGTTTTAAAAGAAAAATGAGGACATAATTGGATAAAAAAGACAATGACCTGTTATTTTGAGAATACAAGCCCCTTCCCCTAGTATTTGTCAATTTAAAGGTTTGTGGTATTCTTGTGGTATTTGGAGAATACAACGTGCCAAATGCCACATCTTTTTTACCTAGCCAAACAGGTTACTTGGGGCCAAATACCACATTTTGTGGTATTCGACCTCAAATAACACACCCAAATACCTGATCCAAACGATCAATTAGTTATTCTACGATATAATTATTTCGTTGCCAGAACTTAGAAAAACACAATCTAGAAGATCCTGCCTGAAACTGTGGAACTTGTTTATCATCCAAGGAGACTAGCTAATTACTTCCTGACTTGCTCGATGAACATTTTAGCTTGGTGAATGTAGCTTGCAGCAGGAAGCTTAGCTTGGTGAATGTAGGTGTCGGGATACTATGAAAAAATTGAATAAAAAAATTAGTGAATTTTGAGCACTATTCCAAAGCTTGTCTGGAATAACTCGAAGAGACTGCCCTGTGTAATACTGTTAGCTTCACACCGTGTCTGTGAATGACTGAAATTTAATACTTATCTTTCATACTGAAAGATTCCTTGCTATTGCTTGATGACCTTTTGCTCCATTTTCCGTGGTAATTGGCACAAGGCCATTGCAGGCTGTATTCCAATTGCTGATGTATCAAGTCAATTTTTGTAAGAATTAGGAGATCTCCACTGAGGGCTACAATTTCTGAGAAGCAATGCAGTTTTACGTAAAATCGAAAATAATAAGACCCATAATAAAATAGATTCATAAGGTTGTAATAGTGTATGGACCATGTTATAATTTATGCTTAAATCAATTGGGTAACAAAATTGACCTAAATATTGATGAAAATATATGTTCTTGAATTACTTAAAACCTCCAACAGAACAAGACACGAGCTTTGTTTAGGAAGCTTTACTGATTTAGAAAAATAGAGAGGATACTAGGAAAGGAAATTCCACTCTTTGACAGAAGTAACATAGCCATTTGGAGAATGACCTTTCAGGGTTGATAACTTGATAAAACCCGATCCAAGTACCTTGTTTTGTGCTCCCAATGGGATCTGTAAAATAGCTCCATTTTAAGGATCTTATAGACTTAAATTGCAATTCAACTCGAGTTGGTGAAATCAAGATCATAACCGAGGTAAACTCATAAAATCTTAAGTTCTTATGAACTTGATTGCAATTTTAACTAGCTTGCTGAGAAGTTGGTTTATCTTCAATATATAAGAGGGTCATGTTATTTCTAAAGCCACAGAAATTACCAGATCTAGGGGAGGAGATTGTCTAGCTTTATTCAAGGTTCGAACCTTACTAGTTCATCCAATTTGACCTCCTTGCTAGATATAAAAACTCTGGAACCGCAGCCTTCAAGCAGTTCTGCAACTTTAGCCTTACGACTCATCCAATCTAGATCACAACTTCAGATATTAATTGTGCCGCTTCTTTTTTTCTTTTGCGATGTTTCCTTGATTTATTGTATCAGGAACTGTGCCATTGTTATGCATGACGATCACTTGTATATTAATTATTAATATGTGATTGTTGTTAAGTTATGGTATGGTACATGCTGGACACTTTTATCATGAAATCCTGATGAATTAGGATTAACCATTATGATTTCCCCCACCAGATTCGGCTTCAACTTGAGACACTACTGGCAGAGAAGGCGCGGTTGGCGCACGAGAATTCAGTTTTTGCTCGCGAAAACCGATTCCTAAGGGAAGTAGTGGAGTATCACCAGCTTACTATGCAGGATGTAGTGTACTTGGATGAAGGAACTGAAGAAGTCACAGAAGTATACCCGATCAAGGTAGTGTCAAATACCCCATCCACCCCCAGTGCAGAGATGTCCCATGGTGTAAGCCTTGTCGGGAATCGAGAAACATTGGTGCACCCTGTGCCACCACCTGGACTAGGCTAGGAATTGGCATGTCCCCACTTCAGCAGGGTGGCTATTGATTCGAAGTAGCGACTACAGCCATCAATTTGAACGGTGAAGTGCTCTCATATATTTTGTTCTGGAGAAATATCTTAAAGGGACTGAATATCGTCGTTTCACTTTGTATACAGTTTGTACCTGATTGCCAAAGTTGGCCATTTTGTTCCTAGACACTAGTATACTCACCCTATCCTGAGCCTATACAAACTGTCTTATTCGACGAAAAAAAATATATAAACTGTCTTTACATACTTTGGTAAGTTTGTTGACAGCACGGGAAACAGGAAGCTGTGTTTATGATTCTTCTGCTGTGCTCCTCTGAGTTACTACTCTAATAACTGTATTGGGTGTTTCCCGCGTTAAATTTCAGCTTAGATCTGGGATCATTTGGGACCTAGCTGATGCTGTATTTGTCTTTCTTGCTTGCTGCTACTGTTTTTGTCCTTCTAGCGATTCGTCACTCATAATTTTTTGCTCCAGAATCTTGCTAAGTGCTAATAATTGCCCTTCACTTGCTCTTTCTGGTTGTAATTCCAGCAACTGACAATGTGGATTAGCCGGCTGGCCTAGACGGGGCGGAGACTAGGCATTCCCCTATCGCTTGAACTAGAGATTTTGAAAGCAAGATCCCAAAATTCCAACTGGAGTCTAGGAGTTTGTGCAAAGAATGTTTAGGGTTGGCCTTATGCGATAATTTGAAATTTTAACTTATCAAATAATATTTTTTGGTGAACATGAGGGTGCTATGGGTGCTCCACCCTTAAACCAAATGGAAGCAATCCTCGTCGAACTGGCGGTAGAGAAGGACCTGGGAGCACAGATAGTGCGAGTGTTGTCGGACTCAGCACTGGAGGTAAACCAGTTAAATGGCACCTTCGACGCGAAAAAGGAGACACTAATGTAATACATGGATAAAGTGAAGCAACGTGTTGCACAGTTTACGACGGTGACCTACATCCAAATACCTCGGGAGGAGAATATTCATGTGGATGCATTGTCAAAGTTGGCAACCGCCATCGATTTCGAAGAAACACGCTTGGTGTCAGTGCAGAAAGAAGACATGGAGAATCAGCAACCTTTGCAAGTCAATGCCACGGAAAGCGAGCAAAAGATTGGCGTGCATCGATCGCCAGGTACTTTAACAGAGAGGTCGTCCCCGATGACTTGAAAGAAGCATGGAGTTAAGGCAGAAGGCTTCTCGATGCACGTTGATTCTCGATGCACGTTGATCAGGAAAGCCTTGCATCGATGCTCACATTCTGGTGTCTAACTAAAATGCCTAGGGGCAGAAGAAGCCCGCAGAATTGTGGAAGATTTACACGAGGAAGTTTGGAGCGTACGATCCTACTCCATGGGTATTATTGGCCTAGAATAAAGAAGGACGGATAAAAGTTCGTTGATCAATGCCAAGTCAATGTGCAGAAACACAACTTATCCACTACCGAGCTTCAAGGCAATTTGAGCCCATGCCCATTCGCACAATGAAGAGTGGACCTCTTTGGACCCTTTCCTACTGCAAAGGGAAAACGAAAATATATCATAGTGGCAGTTTATTACTTCGCCAAATGGATTGAAGCCGAGGCGTTGGTATCTATCACCGCCCAACAAGTTACATGCTTCTTAAAACAGAGCATCTTAACGCGGTTTGGGGTTCCACACTCATTAATCTTCAACCACATTGCGCGGAGTGATCGACTTCTACGGCCAAGTAGGGTCGATAGCGCGGTTGGCCTCAGTTGCATACCCTCAAGCGAACGGTCAAGCGGAATCAGCCAACAAAGCAATCCTACATGGTCTCCACACTCGCCTCGACAACGCTAAGGGCAACTAGCGGAAGAACTACACACTGTGCTCTGGGCACTCCGGACAACGTTTAAAGAGGCAACCGGTGAAACCCTATTCGCACTGACATGCTGCACAGGCGCGACTATACCCATCGAGATATCAATGCCTACATCCTGAATCACGACATTCGACGAGGCAAGCAACGACGCGTCATGCCTGGAGGATTTGGAACTCACGGACGAGCATTGTGAACTAGCGACCATCAAACTCGTGGAGTCAAAGAGACAAGTGATGAAGTACTACAACGCAAAACTCGTCCCACACCATCTAAAATTGGGAGACCAATTACTAAAGCAGAACTTTCGCCCTAACCAAAGACACGGTAAACTTGCAGCAACATGGGAGGGGCCATACTTAGTAAGGGAAGTGATCACCGCCAATACATTCAAATTACAAGAGTTGGACGGAACCAAAATTCCTAGGACGTGGAACGCTCAGAATTTGAGAAAGTACACTCCTGCAATGTAATACCAATGCGCACGAAAGTACGTGGTTGCCCCGCACATGTAAATTTCAATGACATTGGTGAGCTAAGCCAAAGAAATGTCACGAAATGCATACGCGACTAACTAAAGTGCACAAGTAATTGCATAGGACGAATCGGTCATAATGAAATCGCGGAAACCAAGAATTGCACAAATAATATAAAAAAATAACGTGAAGGCGACTTCATTAAAGTGATGAAAGAAAACATAAAGGACAAACGTGATTACACTCGCAAATATCAAATCATCAATAACATCCTTTTCCGTTGTACTCGTCACGCCTTCCGCGTCGTCTTCAGTCTTTTGATTCAGTGTCTAGATCCATCTACCGCTTAACGTGTTTGATCATGGAGGGCATATTCCAGCACATGCTCATATTCTCTGGTCGGGCCTTCTTGAGAACAGCAATGGGGCCTTCGTCATAGAGTCCGCGAGCACCTTGTGGAACTCGACCGAACTCTTGTTAGAGTGGACGACGTTGACCTGCGCCGCGCGAATGGCTTTCGCCTTTTCTTGATCATGTCGTTATATGAGATCCTCTTTTTCTGCGTGAAGTCTGCGCGCAGGTTCTTGAGCATCTCTGCATGATCCACCTCCAAGCAATTCTTCTCCGCGGCGTGACTGTCTGTAAGCTTCTGCAACTCTTCCTCCGCCTCCTTCCTCGCCTCCGCTCGGATCGAGTCACACTCCGCAGCTCGCGTTTTCTCCCTCTCTGCTTGAAGAGCGTCACTGAGTTGGCTCTGCAATATACCTAGTTGGACCGAAGACATCATTTGCCTTTTTCGTGGAAGCCTCTGCACGTCCTTCGGCACCATGAAACTTGCCTTCAAGCTGGGCAACCTTATTCATCACCGCCTTAAGGAGATTACTTGCGCTCACCCTCTCCTGTTGAGCGCTGAAAGTAGCCAGTATACCCTGCATCAAATGGCCCCGCTTAATGCCTTTAGCTAAAAAGAAAAATGAAAAAAGAGAGATAACAACACAACAAAATCTTTAAAAGGTGCAAATGTCGAGCACACTCACAGCAAATTGGACTTGGGCAAGATCATGGAGCAGTTTGCTCTTCTCCATCCTGGTAGGAACGGTCAAAGCAAATCCCACAGCCCATAGTGCACTTTGCGCTGTGACAAGGGAAGCAGCACCACCGGAATAGAGGCACACATCCAGGAAGTGAGTCAGGATAATAGCCTCAAATCTGGGCATGTCAGACAAAACCTACTAGACCACGTGACTGGAGGAGCTCCTCGTGGCCCTTTCTGCGCGAGGTGGCTTGCCTGCCCGCGGTTCCACCACTTTGGGAACCTTCTCGCTAGTGTTCTTCGCCGGATGCTTAGCCACGCAAGGAGCCTTGGTCGCTTTCTCGGTTTGGGTGGGACGATCCACCTCTTTTCGCTTCTTGTCGGCGTGATGACCCTTTGGGATATTTGGAATTTCGTTTGTGCTCATCATAGTCACGATGGAAGAATAGTCAAACCCTGCAACAAAGAATCGTAAGAGTGCCATTAATACGACGAAATACAAGAAAAAATAGATTCAACTAACCATTCACAAATAACTCTGCCAAAAGAGGGGCGCAGACTCTGCTATTATAGAGGTAGATTTTATCCTACAGCAAAGTCGCATATTTTGCGTTCAAGCCCTCATACGCGCTGAGCCGCCGACATCCAACTCGAATCCCTTAATACTGCCATTCGCCCAAACCATCAGATCGGGGGAAAATTCAATATCCCATTCAGCAGGCGTTGGCTTCACGTAGAAAAGCTTCTTGAACTAGTTTTTGTTCAACTTCGGAGACCCGTACACGTAGTCTTCTGGTCCCTTGTCCCGCCGCTTCAACAAACAATAATTGTTTTTACTCTTCTTCATCGGCTGCTTCATTATGTGAAATATTCTGAACAGACTACAAGTGGGCTCGATACTGTGCCTCTGACGGTAGTCCAAATACACTCTGAACCACCCTTTTGAACAATTGCCAATGCGGTTGCGCGAGCTCGGTACTGTATACAACCATGGAGGGGCAATCCCAGACCGCGAATGAGTTCCAGGACGTCACTCCGCCCAAACATAGAGATATGATTTGGACCTCACACAAGGTTGTCACTAGGAGCGGCACCCGTCTCGAACATCTCTTTCTAGGCTACAATATTGTATTGCGCGCCAAGACCGTGAATAATGAGCCGATTCATTGCCTCCGAAATGTGAACTGCATCCAAAAGGGTGTATGTTCTGTATCTGAAACTTCAACATGCATGTTGGCGACAGATCGCGATCCGGCCACTTCACCACGTCGGATTATCAACACACCCCACAAACTTGACCAGGGGGCAGCAGGTGCCGACACACTACCGGATTCTCACCTCGGACTTTTTGCTCCCCGTGGATTCTCCACCTTGAGATTGTTGTTCCTCCGTGCCGAAGGAACTATTTAGAAGATCCATGTCGGTGGCGACATCATACAATGGCGTCGATGGGTACCCTTCGGCAGACACTCCACCGCCAACTTCGTTGCCCAGCGCCTGGCAGAGCTAAAGGGCCTCAATCCTTATTCCTTATCCCCATCGCCGGAGTCGGTCAAATCCAAGGATGGATCAATAGAAATAGGGAAATGAGAGGAAATATTACCTTATTCGTCAATGATGACCTTAATCTCGGGATTAGAACCACCACGCCCATCGGAAAATTTCAATTGACGACGGGGGAAGAGAAGAAGCAAGTTCGCAAGTGAAGGAGAGGAATCAGAGAAAGGAAGAATGGCCAAGGGAATCAGAGAATCGAGAATTGGGCAAGAATGAAGAGTGCCATCTACTGAAAAAGACCCATTTTATATATAAGAGAGGAAAGGCCAAAAACCAGCCTAAACATGCAAAGCGGTGCCTACGTCACATCGATCGATTCAAAATTCAAATTGACAGTCCAAAACGAGTGAAGGATAATAAGCCACGTCACCATGACAGAGCAATAGGCGACGTCACCAACGTTATCCACGCACCGATTGCAGGATGGACCCATGAGTGAATTTAGAAACTAAAGGGCACATGAACAGTGAGCGGATTAAGATTACAACAAACTACCTACTAGCGCAACCAAAGGGAGATACGTGCATGTTACTTCAATAAGAATATGCACACGCGCAAAACAACAACGAAATACATGCATTCTTAAGAAAAAAATAACTCTCAGACCACGCATGTTGGGGGGCAATTGTGGGGATATGGTGTGGATTAGATTGCGCGTGAACCAGCTACAACCGTGACTACGCGCGAAACGCGGATAAAAGCTCAAACCATAGCGTCAAACACAGAATACAGGAGGCGCTCACATACCACCTCCTGCTGGAGGGAAATTGTTGGGGATAAGGAGCAGAATAGAGCGCACGTAAACTGACCACAACCGCGACTACGTGCGGAATGCGGAAAAAATACACCCAACCACACATCTCAGGCATTAAGCGCCCGTGAGTATTTGCCAGCAGATTGGAACGGGCGGAACGAAGTTGTATCATTGACGAAGGCTAAAGGCTTGAAGCGTCAGGGATGATTTGCCCGCAAAATGAAACAGTCGGAACGACGTCGTACCTCTGAAACTCATAACCTCTAAAACTTAGTGTCTCACTCTTACACTCAGTTAGGCACAAACATAACTAAACTAAACAACCAACTAAGTAGTTGGAAGGTTACTAGAGATGAGATGGTTGTCTAGGATAGAATCCTAGTAGAAGGCTAGATAGTTTATTGAATTCTTTGGTCATTCCAGTGAAGAGGTTAATTATGTGGGAATCGGTGCAATGGTCATGCCTCTCGATTCCCCTCCTACCCAAGTCAACAGACACATTGTCACCTAAGCTGATCTTCTAGACGAGCGATATCATCTACCTTCTATAAATGGGTTCCACCCATCTGCACACTAGATGGGCTCCTAATTGACAAAGATGGTCACATCGTCCACCAGGTCGTATTCCACAAGGTCTTCTAATAATGACTACTCATAACCAATCACTTATGCTCAAACAAAGACAACAAAAGTAATCAATGGGTTGAGGTCCCTTATGTTTAGTGGTTTTTGACATATAACATAAAGTAAAGCATACAATAAATAACAAATAAGTAAATGATATACAGTTGAAAAGGAAGCTCATCCTAGCATGCATTTCAAACTTAATAATGCCATACAACGATGCAACTTCTCTTATGTAATCTTATTCCTTCCAATAAAGTATTTCTAATCAAGCTTTTGCCATATGCAAAACGAATTGCACCAAGCTAATGCATGCTTTTGCTTTATTTCATTAACTAATACATCAAACTAGGAATAAAAACGAGAAAGATAAAGAGGTAATTTTAAATTTTAATTTAGGTCGAATATTGTAAAAACTATGGCAAAAAATAACAATTTTTAGTTACAATCGCTAGATCAAATTATATAATCAATTTAGATATATGATGCTTTTGTACGAGGACCTAAAAATTAGTTTTTTTTTCCAACAATGAAGGTAGCGGTTATAGGTGTCAAAATACGACCCGACCCGCAACCAGAGTCGAATATAACTCGATTGGCCCGCAACTCAATTAAACTTAACCCGATTAGTTCGACTAACATGCAACCCAACTAACCAGAACCTGATTGGCTCGATGAACTATGAAATTATGTTCATATGTTATTTCAATTAATTGTTCAATATTGTGAGAAATATATTAATGTACAATTATTGAATACTCTCTAGTAGTTTTTCAACATGTTTCATCAATAATCAAATTATTGACACTCCAAACTTTAATTTATGCTATTAGTATGCTAATGTTAGGATATTTTGAATCCAAAATAATTTATTAATAAAATCAATTATGACCTACTTTTCACATTGTTTTCCAAAGTTTGAAAATAAGTTTTTTACTCTTTGTAGACCAAAAATTTGTTAGCTTCCTCCCACTTTTCTTAGAATATATCATGCATAGTCATATTTTAGTCTTCATTATGCACACGTAGTTATCATTTTTTCTAGTAGTTTTTTTAACCTAATGATAGAAACCGATCCTACTAGGGTTTCTATTGCTGTTATTATAATTAATATTAAGATTATTATTAATATGATTAGTAGTCTTTTAGTCGTATTAGGTTAATTGTTAGGTCTTTCAGTTCTTTTTCTATATATATGTACATTGTTATTCGTTTAAGAATCAATCAAGAATAATATTAGGAAAACTCTTCCAACACTAATCTCTCTCTCTATCAATGTCGTCTATCTCTTTTTTTTTTTGGTTGAAAGACAGACGCGAAGCGTCTAAATCACATTAGTGGTAAAAAGTTCATGGGAAGTTCCCATTACATCGTGGCGAAGCCATTGGACGAGGTCCAAATCACACACATTGAAAGGATGTGTGCCAAAATCAAAGTCAAGTTGCCTTGTTAGCCAAGTAATCGGCGGCAAAATTAGCTTCCCTATACACATGAGAAACCTTAACCTCCCAATCAAGGTTCAAAAAATAACTAAACTGTTTAGCCAAGCTTCCATGTCGATGGTCGTCGTTATGGCGTTGATTGATGATCTCAAGAGCAGTCGAAGAATCTAGGTTAAGCTGAATCCTCTTGTACCCTCTATGCCACGCGATCTTGAGTCCTTCCAACACACCTTTAAGTTCAGCAGCAGTGATGGAACACGAGTCAAGGTTGTAGACAAAAGCACCCTTGCATTGGCCCAAGTTGTTTCTGAACAATCCTCCAGCAGCAACTTTCCCAGTAGAAGTGATCATAGAGCCGTCAGTTTGCAGCTAGATCCATCCTTCATCAGGGGGAACCCAGCAGATCAATCTTTTGCAGCCTGCAGTCCTAATGATGTTGGATGTCTTCTGCACGTTCTGGTGTGCCTGTTCCATAATGTGGAACCAGGCTTTAGTCCTGGCAATCAAACCATTCTTGCAGAATGCGCGCCCCTCCATAGCTTCTTCATTCCTTTGTTTCCACCAGGTGCCAGATGATGATGCCAAAGTCAGTAGCACTCTCCTCCTGAGCAAGGTTGATTAGTAGCCATTCTCTTAGTGGGAGGTTCATGCTCTTAGCAGAGACTTTGCAGGGAAATGATTCCCAAACCTCCCTAGCTTTCCTGCAGTCCCTCAAAATGTGTTCTATGGATTCTTCTTTATCCTTGAAGAAGCTACAAAAGCTGTTGGTGGTGAGATTTCTTATTCTTCTTTCCTTGTTGGTCATCAGTTTGTCGTGCATGACAAGCCAGATAAAATGCTTGATTCTGCTAGGACCCTTTCGTTTCCAAAGTGCTTTCCAGCCTCTTTCTGGTTCTCCCTCCTTCTCCTCATCCTCAACAGCAAGGTTGTAAGTTGACTTCAAGCTGAACCGACCATTAGACTCCAGTCCCCAAATGTTTGTGTCTTCTCCCAAGTTTGGATTTGGGGCCTCCACACCTACCATCAAAGAAAGGATGCAATCAGGGAGGACAGTTCTAAGCTTCCCCCAGTCCCACTCACCTTCCTCAGTGACCCAGTTGGAAACAACAGAGTCTTTCTCCTCTTTAGGAACATCATCAAGAGCAAAGTCCTCAAGGATGATGTCATTGTCAATCCATGCTTGGGTCCAGAACTTCGTAGCTTGGCCATCACGGATGCTCCGCCAGGTGGCATGTTTCATCATATTCATTCCTTTGACCATGGCCTTCCACATATTGGAATGGTTGCTCTTCTTCATTGAGAGAATATCACCATTCTTCATCTTGAAATACTTCCCCTGCAGCACTTGAACCCACAGATCATCCTCCTTATTAAGCATGTTCCAGCCAAGCTTAATCATGTAAGCCATATTCATTTGTCTAGCAGATTTCAAACCCAGACCACCTTGTTCTTTAGGTTTACAGATGTTTTCCTAAGAAACAAGATGAACCTTCCTTTTTCCCTCCCCAGAACCCCACACAAATGTCGTCTATCTCTTCTTCAAAGGCCTCGACCGATTCTTTCTATTCTTGCCCAATTTCTCAATCTCGATCTTTTAATCCCTAAATCTCCAATTCTCTTCAATAATCCCTAGAATCCCAATATCAATCTCGATTCGGAACCCGATATAAAACAAGTTTCTATCACCTAACAACTTAACATTTTCTATTTAAAACATAAAATACACAAGGTTAATTTTAACATATTTTTAATGGTTAATTAAATCTTTTTTCACTTTGTTAGAGACTTTGAGTGAAATTTACAAAAGAAAATTCACTTACAATTTACCTTTATTATAAAACTACACAAATTAATTATATATTTCTAGGTTTAAGGTTAATTTTTTTTTTACAATACAACATAAGTAACTTGATGGGTTGACGTAACCTGAACTATTCGTAACCTAATTAACCCTAACCCGCTTTGCCCGTAACCAGATTAACTCGTAACCCGTTTGGCTCTTAACCTGATTAACCCATAATTTGCTTGACCCGCAACCCATTTCACTCGCGACTTGCTTGACCCGTGACCAAGGTTGTCAACCTGACCCAATTTGATCCTGACCCGGTGAGAAAAACGGGCCGCACGCACCCCCGGGTTGACCGTTGCAAGATACCGGGTTGGAGGTCAAATTGTATAATTTTTTTCGTTGGTTTGCGAAATGCGCCTATTTTCCGATTTTGCTTTACGCTTGACTCAATCTTTGGAATCCTAAGTTGAACATTTGAATATTGATGTTATATAAGTGTGTGTGAATTTTCACTATATGTTGGATCTAAGAACGACTTGCTATTTTGGTGTAATATTATAAGTTATAACTCATATGTTATATGAGATTTGATATAATTTATTAGGATAAGTACAATATAATGACTCTTCTCATATTTCCAGGCTAAGCAGAGCTAAATCGGGTGACCCATTAACCTTAACTCACGAATTCGACAGGAGTCCGAGTCAACCCGCATGTTGACAACCTTGCCCATGAACCACAATTCGATTGAATCCAATCTGAACCCGCCGATTGACCTATTGTAGTGTTGCTGCGTTGCTGGCACATGCGCACAGCTCTAAATATATATGAATTTTAATTAAAGGGTCTAATATAAAAAAAAGCAAAGAAAATTAGAGAGAGAGGCAGAGAAGAAAAAGGACAGACACGGCAAATGGCGACCTAGCTCGCCAATTCAATTACTGCTGCCACCCAACAAAACCCGGAGAGAGAGAGAGAGAGAGAGAGAGAGGGCAGAGGAAGAAAAGCAGAAGTGTCTGCAGTCGCCTCCCCGCCATTGATATTTGATCATCATCCTCTGAGCTCCTCCCTCTCCGTTTCTCTTTTCTCTCCTCCGATTTCTTCTTCCGTTGCCAGGTGATTCTTTCTTATCCCAACTCGGCTGCCGTTCCTGCGTCTTTGTGCTTGCCAGTTTTGCAGTATCTTTGGCTGGCCGCGCGCAAGAATTCCCCTTGACCTACTCCTCCAATCTTCCTCTCCCACTCTGTTTTCATCATCTTCTTCGTCTCGTTTGATTGATTGACTGAATCGCAACATAGTCATGTCTGGCTTGTACGCCCACAATTTCTCACCATCTACTGCAACTCCACCGCCATCTGCCGCCGCCGCCGCTTCACCTCATCATCATCTTCCTCATCACCACCATCACCTTCCTAATCTTGATAACATCTCCAGGTACCGTAGTAATCCGTCCTCGATTCTCTTCTTCCTCTCCTGGCTTTGTGACTTGTGTATGTATGTATGTATCTGTGATTAAGCCGGCCGCCTCTTTTATAATCAGTGTTCAGCAGCGACAGTTTTTGGCAGAGCTGTTGGAAGAGCACGACAAGCTCGGCCCTTTCATGGAGGTCCTTCCAATCTCCACCCGCCTTCTGAATCAAGGTCCCTTTCCCTCTCGATGTTCAATTCTAGTATGCCAATCTCCGATTAAATCTTACCAGCTGCTTGCTTTATGTGACCTGTTGAGTTGCCTTGCCTGCCGCGGTCCCCCAAAGAACAAACATCCATCTCTACATCGTTTCAATTGTGATTAAGTGAACGAAATCTCTCTTTTTCTTGCTCTTATCTCATGTAAGCAGAGATATTAAGGGTTTCTGGAATTGTCCCCAGCCAGCACCAGGGGCTCAGCCTCTATGGAACGCTTCAGCATCGCCCGTCCTTAAGCCCTCGCCTGAGTGACGAATCTTCATGGAATTCCCTGCCTCGCCAGGTAAGTCATTTGAAAACCTCATTGCTCCTGCCTTTATTAAACCATGGGTTTGTTGGCTGGTTCATTTGAGTAACCACTGGGTTGTTTCTTAAATTTGAAAAATGGTCTTGGATGTGGCAGCGATTGGGAGCAGAAGGGGTGAATATGGACTGGCAAGCTGCACCAACGAGCCCAAATTCTTATATCGTGAAGAAGATATTACGTTTGGATATTCCGGTCGATAATTTTCCAAATGTAAGTTAGCTACCTATCTTGGATCGCTACTGCAGTACATATAATTTGGTATCTGAAATCTACCTCTACTAAATGTTGAGATTTTTCTTCACAATCTGAGCATGCATCTAACAAGTCCGATAATTCTTGTGTTTGTGGAACTCTGAAGTTCAATTTTGTAGGTCGCCTCCTGGGGCCTAGGGGGAACTCACTAAAGCGCGTGGAAGCCACAACTGGTTGCCGTGTCTACATTAGAGGAAAGGGCTCGATAAAGGATGCTGAGAAGGTAACGAATCCTATATGTGCAATGGACTTGATATGTGTGATTGTAAAATCACCTAAATGATAAATGCTCACATAGTTGTTATCCAACCTCTTGGCAAGTGTACATCGGTTGGGCAACCTTTTGCAGCTCGGGTATGAGGACTAACTTTTCTTTCTATTTGAAATTTTGAAATGGATATCTAATTAACTATCATCATCTTCTATTGTTGTACTTTCGACTTGCACCATTTTTGTAACCAAGTTTCTCTTTAGATGGCTTTGGCTTATTCTATAATGAAAGTCACTATCTTTAAAAAAGCCTCTTCGCAAGTGAGGTTGGATATGTTAGTGTTACTTCTTCTTGCTTAAGCTGTTGTGCATTGGGTTACTTTCAACTGTTAGGTAGTTGCATTGATGTTTGCTTTGCTCTCTACTATTGGACATGTCAGGAGGATGCATTGAGGGGGAGACCAGGATATGAGCATTTGAGCGAGCCTCTTCACATTTTAATCGAGGCTGAATTACCAGTTAATATCGTGGACATGCGATTGAGACAAGCCAGGGAGATCATAGAAGAAGTGCTTAGACCTGTGGTATATGAATACTACTGATTCTTCATTCTATTTTGTTGACCCATGTTAAATTTTGACTTGCATTACATTGGGGCCTTCATTAGCTACCCTTGTGTCATCTGCTAACTGGAGCCCCACCTGTAGCTTTTGCAACTAATTATCTGTTCCATGTGTATATACATTCATTGAATTCTGGACAGGAAGAGGCGCAGGATCTGTATAAGAGACAACAACTGAGGGAGCTAGCACTGCTCAACTCCAGTCACAGGGAAGAAAGCCCTGGACCAAGTGGTGGTAGCGTCTCTCCTTTCTCGTCAAATATTATTGGAATGAAGCGTGCTAAAATGGGTCAGTAGTGTTTGCTGTGACCGAACTTGATTGCTATCGCCAAGATACTCGGTCATTCATCATCGAATGTTATTGCCAATTGAGCTGTCTATTCTTGTGTCTATATCATATGGTTTTGGAGGGGCGAATAATGCTTTGTTCATGCTGTGGTGTTAATGTTATTTTTGGGAAGCTAGAGATAGGTTACAGATTACAACTGGGGAAACATAAAACATTGGCGAGGGAGTTTGTGGTTGGGAATAGGAAATTGAGGCTATAGGAATTCTTTTTTATTTGATTTGCATATACTGCTGTTGCTGGTGAGCAATTATTTGGATTGATTTCAGTAAGTGAAAAAGTTATCTTGTTATTCTTTTGTTTGAAGGTTTGGATTAACAATTATGTTGGATTGCAGCACAATTCTTACTCGTAGGAAACCCTTGCCTCTAAAGTAGTTGTGTAAGTGGTAGATTTGGTACCAGAGCCGACAGCTATACCCGGCAGGGCAACGGCATGACTGATTCTAAATCTGGGAATTCTCTACTCTTTGGCTGCAACCATCGACATTGCCCTCTGCCACACAAGGTTGTCAAACCGGTGAAGCAGGTGATATGATATGACCGATAATACAATCTGTTTATTCTGGGTTTTAATAAAAATACATGGATAAGTGAAAAAAAAACCCCATAAACCTAATCAATTAATTCGGAAAAATCAATTATACGAGTTAATTCACAAAATAATTTAATTTATCTTTAGAAATTACCAATTGATAGTAAATAATTAAGAGATAAAAATAAAATATGTAAAATAAATGTATTCATGTTTACATTAATTTGTGTAAGTATAGCATTAGTTAGATAATATATAAGGTTTATAAGTATCACAAAATTCATTGTAGCTTATTGGTATACAATTGAAGCTATTAAACACTAGTTTCTTAACTGGCCTGTTGGCTGAAGAATTTAATTTTATCAATTATATAAGTCAATTTATCTATATATTTAAAATCTTGTGTATCTTGTAGATATTTTATGCTCTTTGCTTCATTCGTGAGTATGCGGTATGTCTACGTTGAAAATTATTAATACTTAGTAGTTAGCACATTCGCTTATTATGATGTTTTGATTCTCTAATCATAAATCTTGCCATGAAGGTTTATCACACCCATTTACAATTGTATATCGAAATTTGTCAATCAAGACACTTAAATTTGTTTTTTTATGGTTCACTCAAATTTGTTATCTTATACAACAGATATCAATTTGTGATTCTCTCGAGTTTAGACTAACTCTCAACCAATTATTTAGAGTTCAGATTATTGTATAAAGATACATGATTATTGAGTCACTTTTGTTTCTCCCAATTTGATCTTGAAACTCATTGTACTCCTTATGATGGTTAAATTTTCTAATATTCACTTATTTGCGTTGTCGATGTTCATGAAGTCTCGGTATAGGGTCCTATGATAAAATTTGTCTATCAAGACACTCAAATTTAGTATGTTGTACATATGGGGTGGAGGTTCGGTTAACGATTACTAGTAAATCGGTCTGTTAAATCGATAATCGGTCGGTTATCCACTAATCAGTAATTGATATAACCGAAATTTGGTCAGTTTTCGGAGGCTGGACGAGATGGTTTTGGTCTTGGAGGCGGCACGGTTAACCGATAACCAAGATAACCGAGATAATCGAAGCCTATTTTGGTCGATTGTTGGTTGGGGGGGGGGGGATCGACCTTTCGATTAACCAATAATCTACCGATCGATTATCGGTTATAACCGAAAGTAATCGATCGCCATCCCTAGTTATACAATATATATCAATTTTTTATTTTTGAAGCTTGGACTAACCCTCAACCCATGGTCATGGTGGTTGTCTAAATATTGGCTTAGAATCTCAATCAAATACACTCACCTACACTATCGAGGGTTCTTGTCAAAACTTGTCCTTTAACGTATAATTTGACAACTTTTTGAATGTTATTTGTTAAAATTTTATTAACTTTGGTGTTTGTTCACAAAAAAATTCATAGCTTATATTAATAATTGATGAAGTGTTTGTTCACTTGCAAACCGACTCACCCGTCCAACCTAACACATCCCACCCGTATTTATTGTCAAAATTCAAGTTTAAACTTGGGTGAGGGTTTACTACTTTACTTTTGTACAACTCGCCTCTATTGGGTTGGGTGCAGATTTTGGATAACACAACCCGTAGAATCTGACCGTACCCTTGTTGAACTACGGTCACAAGTGTTCTTATCAAAACATATTTGTTCGAAAATTAACCTATTTAGTCATATTTTTCTATCAAAACATATTTGTTCGAAAATGAACCTATTTAGTCATATTTTTCTCTTGTGGTTTCACTAGCCCAATACATTCTTCAACTTAGTAATTAGATGTAGATTTAGTATAAGTTACAATTCACGTAATCTTTTTCTTGTGTACAATTTTGGAAGATTAATATATTATGAATGTGTTAGCTTATAACCACTTTAGCTTATTTCGACAAATATTTATGAAAAAAACTAGATATATGTTGAAGTAAATTGCATTTCATTAAAATTCAAAACAACATTTATGCATATTGAACTTTTCTCCTCGATTTATTTGTTTAAAATTTTAATTAGTTATATTGATAACACCTATATTGGTGTTATTTACCCTTCATATTTTAGTTTTTTTCGTGCATATTTGTGGGCACAATCGGAAGAATATCATTGATTGCATTCCCATTTCGTTCCTTTTTTATCATGTTGTCTTTCTATGGTGTTTTACACGATACATGTGAATTAGGTACGAAAAAGGACACAAATGTAGAGAAATGGGCAAGAATATTGTGTAGAAGCAAGGAAAGAAGTCAGAAATTACAAAGACTGCAAGGGCACAAGTTCTCGACCGAGAGGCAAGACCGCGAAGTTTCTTTAGAGATCGCTGGACAAGATCGAAGGGTTCCGTCCGCGAATCGGAGCTCTTGGACCTCGAACTTCAATAGTTAGCACGTTTCAGTAACTACCCCATCCTAGGCCAAGTTTAACCTAGAGTGACGTTGTCATATAGTGCCAATCAAGGTCGTATTCACTCGACTCCCGGTATACTTCCCACGTTGTTATCTAGCCGATCGGTTTAAGGGTTTGTGTTGGAGGATTCAAGCGAACTAACAAGTAAAGAGAGTAAATAAGGATAAAATTAAAGCAGGTACTTCGAGGAACTATCTCTCACCCTAGCCTAGGTCTACTATGCAATGTCTAGATAAGTAGGGTTTGTCAAATGTGGTGAGTGAGCTCTTTTCCGTGCACTTTCGTGGTTATCCAAACGTCTCTCCTAAATCCATGTCAGTCACCTCGAGCTAGCCTATCGTATCTGGGGCACTAAGAACATAGCTCATTTCAATGGGTACTACCCACCGTCCACACTGAGGTTTCATCCTCAGTTCTATCTAAGAAGGCATTCTTATGGCAGGGGTACGATCGTTTCGACCACCATTATTAGATCCTATTCATTCATATAACCTAATTTGCTTGATGGCGCATACCCGTATAACCCTAAAACTCCATACCCGACGTAGAAGCTCAAGTAGGCTAGTAGAGAAGATTAGAGCAACTTACCCATACAAAATCAAAGCTAGAGAAACAATGAAATCAACTAGATAAACACATTCATTCATTAAAACTCTAAAATATCCATTCATTACATAGTAATCCTAAAACTAGGGTTTGGGGTTTAGAAACCCTAGTACCTTAGAAGCCTACTCCATAAAGGAGGAAAGAAGATACATAGAAGAATTCTACAAAAAAAAAAAAAAAAGATACATAGAATAAATTGGGGAAGACTTGATTTTGAGGAATATGGCTCCTCTCTTCTAGCTCCTCCTCCTTCTTCACCTCTTCTCCTTCCGTTAGCTTCTCTATCTTCTTTTTCTCTCTAACTAGAAATTCTATCTCAAAATCAATTTTCTGGAATGGGGGAAGGGGGTTTTCTATTTGCAGAATTCAGAGGTCGGAGAAGCGTGGTCAGGCGGTATGAAGATCGCGGTCGCGATCTTCTTCCTTGAGGTCGTGATATGCCAACGCCGCCGTTTTGGCCTTCAAGCACGAGGGGTTCTCTGGTTGACTTCATGGTCGCGATCCGTGAAGCACGACCACGAACTTACTCGCGGTCAATGTGAATTGTGGCCGTGATCAGACTAGGTAAACTCTCTGTTTCTCCTTGCTGGCTTTCATGAAGTTCGCATCCCTCAGCCTCCAAGATCGCGACCCCGATCTTAGGTTTTCAGGCCATGATCTTTGTCGTGAGTTCGCAGTCTGTTTTCTCGACTGTGATCTCCATCTCCAGGCCGCGATCATCAACATTTTGCCCCTTTTTCTACACTTGTGCCATTTTCCATACCTAATTCGCATGTATTGTTTAAAGCACCCTAAAATCATATCATAATCAAATAGGAATGAAATAGGGATGCAATTGACGCTATTCAAATGATTGTGCACATGAATTAGCATGAAATAAACATACTTATAGAGGGTAAATAACACTAATTTATGTGTTATCAGTTTGCTTGGGGACATGAAAACAGTTAAGTGTGGGAGAGTTTCATTCAGGCGTAATTACACTTGTCTTACTCTTCATATCTTGATTGCTTCACTTGGTGATCATTGTTCCTATGACTATTTCACACTAGAATGTGTTTTATTTGTCGCATTTACGGTCTTAGTACTTGGGGGAGCTTATAATCAAGTTCTGGGGCATTTGGAGGTAAAAAAGAGCAAAAAAATAGAGGTGCCAAAGTCACGACCAGAGTGCCAAAGTGACGACCTGTTTGTGACATGTGTAGAAGTGGCAGTGAGATGATAAATTTTCTAGCAGAAATGTTCAATGTCAGGACCAGAGTGTCAAAGCCACGACCTGGTCGAGTTTGATTCGGTCCATTCTATACATATTTTGACACCTTTGACTTGGTTGCTTGACTTGTTTAACATCGTACTTTGAGCTATTTTACGCTGGTTTTGGAATGTTTTAGTATGTTTTAGTCCATAACAGGTAAAATGGGGGAAATGATAAAAAGTTGGATGAAAGGGATCGAAAAGGGGGAAA
Source organism: Linum trigynum (assembly GCA_964030455.1). NCBI lineage: Eukaryota > Viridiplantae > Streptophyta > Magnoliopsida > Malpighiales > Linaceae > Linum > Linum trigynum. The sequence continues at coordinate 19,811,092 of OZ034817.1, forward strand.
ATCAATGAAAAGTGCACAAATCACAGTTTGGAAGGGATTATCACGAGCAGCAGACCGTGAAGATTACAAAGAGGCACTACAAGAAACAACAACTTTTACGACGGACAAATTCGTCGCAAAAAGTCCAAAAATTCATCGCTAAAGGGTACTGTGATGAAAGTGATCGTCGCCATAAGAAACCTTCACCCATCGCGTATACTGCGTCGCCAAAGGTTTTCGCGACGGAAACTTGTGTTTCGTCGCCCATACTATCCTCCGTCTCTAAAGATGGAGGCTTCTGCGACGCATGGTATCGTCTCCAATCCGACTGATTCGGTGACGAATTATATCGGGGCACAAAACTTTAGCAACGAACTTCCAAGAGCTACTTCCGGGATCTTTCGTGTGCCTCGCGGGCAAAGTAAAGATCACGGTCTCATACCGTGAAGTCAAAGAGGAGAGTTGAGAGTGAGATTGGGTTTCTTCCTCCACAATATAGAGAGAGAAAGCTACAAACAGGAGAGAAAGTGAAGGTGGATTTGATCTACTCAAGCCATCTAGAGGCCAGATTTCATCTTCAGATATCCATGCGAGCCACTAGGAAGAAGAATAATCAAGTTCCCATGAGTCTCCCCCCTTCTTTTCTAGTTGTTGTTCTTTCTCTACCTATGGAGTAGTTTCTCTTTTCACTTAGTTGATGTGAACCCTAGTCTAGGATATTTAATATTGTAGATTGATGTTTGTGAACTCTACGTGATGATGGCTATGTTTAATTATATATTGATTGAGGATTTTTCATGCAAATTGAGTGTTCTTGATAAAATCTCTGAACGTTATGGCAAATTGACCTAATAGAGAGAAGATCTCCTTATGACAATTTGGGTCACTATTCAATCAACTTAGGGAGCCATGATTTATAGTGATTGGTGTCTTTACGGAGTTCCGAGTCAATGCCCGAGGGACTAGATGTGGTTGCCCTAGTCTTCTATTTTGATATTATGGTATGCAAAGTGTTATTAAAGTCGAACCGAGTAGGTAACCAGTACAGTTCGGGTGACTGCTGTGAATGCTTGTTAGCAACCGACCGGTTGTCCAATCGGTTAATCGCCAGAACCGGACGAACTAGCAATGTAATTCAAAGTCTTCAGGAGGAAAGTTTGAAATTTGAATATAAATTAATGACCCAACTGAATAGTGAATACCTATTTGTATTGCAACATTGGTAATGGGACATTTTAATTAATCCCACCTATAAATTACCCCCATTAAGTTCCCACCCACATTAAGTTTATGTTAGCGGTCAAAAGAATTAAATTGTCCCTAATCTAATCCCTATCAAAGTCTTTTCTTATTAGATAATAAAATTCATATAAAATCTTCCATATTTGGGTCTTTCTCCTTTTAGGAACTTTAATTATTAATTAATATTTATATCTATTAAGATTTAGAATTTTAGAACTAAAATGAAAAATTGATTAATTTAAGGTTTAGTGTATTATTTTTTTTAAGAAAATGGTTTAGTGTATTATTATTTATAATCTAGTTACAATATTCTTATTTATGAGTCACTGGTTTGTTAACAGTTTTTTCACGGTTTGATATCGTTGATCAATAAATTGTGAACCACTTCACTAAACTGGTTCATACACCGGTTCATTTCTGACAATATTGGGTAAGTCCCTCCAATTAGATCGATTAGGCGGGTTAGGATGCACTCAAATAGAGGGTCTGATAGACCATTAATTGCACATGTTTATACCTCCATTTTTGAGCCGTTTGAGAGTCGATTCTCGTGTTTTAAGCCGATTTCACGCTAGGTTATGCGTTTATGTCATATTTCAGGACTTGGCGTTGACGTGAAGATGAGGAAACAAGTTTCGGGTAAAAAAGGAGGACGGTGGAGTAAAGGGGGGATGGAAGAAGGAAATACCCGGTCAGGAGTTGAAATACCCGACCAGGTAAAATGCAAGAGGGCCGGGTAAAATTGGTTTGGACGTCAGAATTCCAGAAGGGGTCCCGGCCGGATAGCAAAAATACCTGATCGGGTATTCTGGACCTTGATCGGGTATTAATCCCTTTCCGATGCCCATCGTTTCAAAATACCCGGCCGGGCACCTGGAATACCCGACCGGATATTATGACCGGGGATCACGATCTGCTCCCTTTTGAGGGAAAAAAGGCCAATTTTACAAGGGTTCCGAGTTTTAGAGAAAGAAAGCAAATACCTAGAGAGAGAGAGAGCGACGAACCAGAATCTCCAATCACCATTGGAGCTCGGCTTAAGCTTGGAAAAGTGTCGATTGATTACTAGAAGCAGAATCTCATCCTTCACACATGCTTTTTGCATCTGAGCTAGATTTCCCTTCTCTCTATATGGAGTAAACTCTCTCACTCCCCTGGGTATGAAGAACCCTAGATTTTTATGTTAGGTCTGATTGTATGAACCCAAGTAAGAATTCATTGATTATATTCAATTGAGGTTTGATTTCCTGAATTGCATGATCAGGATCAAATTCCTGTTATTTCTGCTTTGACCTAGAAAGAGTATATCTGCCTAGGTTAATAGAGAACTCTTGATTGAAGGTAGTGAATTGACGACTTTAGTCGAGGAGTCAATTCACTATTCTGTACCGGATTTATTCCGGTAGAGGAGGTTTGGTTCGTTAGGGCCTCAATCTGTTTACTCCGTTGGAGGTTAGTCGCCCGCTGGGGACTCATATTGAGAGGGTGTGGAGATCTTTAGTCAATACTGCAGACTGTCTAAGAACTTCCCGCGGTATAACTATTATTGAACTTGATGTAACATCCCGAACCTTTTCCCGACGAAGATATTGACCACTTTGGGCCTCAACCCTCACTGTTTTTGCTTGGGGTGCAATTCAAGGTGACTTCCCATAAGGTCACCCATCCTTGTTGTACTCTATACTGATCACGTTTAACTTCGGAGTTCTCACAAGAACTCCTATATTTCACCCCAAAACGCGTCTTTTCAGTTAAAGCCTGTTTCCTACTTATGAACCATGGATCTCTCCCGCGCTTTGTCGATGTGGGATTCGCCTAAGGTGTTACATACACCCCCCCCCCCTTGGGACTCAATTCCCTCGTTGAGATTTGACCCAACGTCGTTCAAGAGGGACGCAGAGAGGCTCTGATACCACTTGTAACATCCCGAACCTTTTCCCGACGAAGATATTGTCGGCTTTGGGCCTCGACCCTCACGGTTTTTGCTTGGGGTGCAATTCAAGGTGACTTCCCATAAGGTCACCCATCCTTGTTGTACTCCACACTGAGCACGTTTAACTTCGCAGTTCTCATAAGAAATCCTCCATTTCACCCCAAAACGCGTCTTTTCAGTTAAGGCCGGTTTCCTACTTATGAACCATGGATCTCTCCCGTGCTTTGTCGATGTGGGATTCGCCTAAGGTGTTGTCAAATTACAACCTGGCTTAACTGCAGTCTAGGGGGAACCATATCTGGGTGACCTCTCTCAACTTTGAACACAACTTTCACTGCTTTTGTTTGCTAGTTTAGTTAGACCTTCACTACACTTGAACTGCTAAATAATAAGACTTTCACGGAGTAGTCATCACACCTAGGACCCTGGTTGACATTCAGAACTAAACCCGCTATACTACGCATTAGTAGGTGGTTACACTTGGCCACTTTTTAGTGTGATGGTAGAGGTGTGTCAAGTTTTTGGGGCCGTTGCCGGGGACGGCTAGGTTGTTGAAGAAATGTGACTTCTGATACTTTAGCATTTCTTTTCCGCATTGACTGTGCTTTGTCCCACTAGTGCCTTCACGGGTTTGCTTGCTTGGCTGTGTGCAGGTAGTGCATGACCTGTTGCCAGTCGGGAGGTTTACTACCGTTAGATCCGGAGCTAGAACACACTTGTCGCCAGCTAGGAAACAACAACGAGCAAGACTGGCTATGGAGGAAGTGCACGTCGACAACCATCTGAGCAGCGACTCCGAAGAGGAATACGAGATGGGCGACGAGCACAACAGGGGGAACCTGAACCTGGGGTAGAATCAACCCCTAGGGATGCTCGTGCAGGTCCCCCCAGTGAATCAGATCCTGGCAAACAGCCCAGTTCCCCAGGCAGATGGGGCTCAGCATCCACCACCCCCGCCGGGTCCTACTATGGAGTATTACTACACTCCATGGGTCGCCAACATCTGCCTAGTCATCCTGTATCCGCCCATCCCAGCAAATAACTTTGAGATCAAGCCATGCTGGATTCAACTGATCACATCCTCTATCTAGTTCCATGCCTTGAAGGATGAAGAGGCGAGGGTGCACCTTTCCCGGTTCCTGCAGCTGACAAATGGGTTCAAAATGAATGGTGTACCTGATGATGCATTCCGTCTCCACCTTTTCCCCCATTCTCTGGCGGGGCATGCGAAGAGGTGGTTAGAGACCCAGCCCCCACTGTCCATCACGTCATGGGATGACCTGGCCGACAAGTTTGTGCAGAGGTACTATCCAGCCTCGAAGACCACGGAGATTCAGCGGTAGATCACTCATTTCCGCCAAGAGCCAGATGAGTCACTACGTGATGCCTGGGAGCGGTACTCGGGATTCTTCTGGCAGTGTCCCCATCGCGGTTTCAGTGATGCATTCATAGTGGGGAATTTCTACAGCGCTCTATGCCCAGGAGGGGATATTCTCACTAAGACTCCACCTCAGCTGAATCAGATGATCAGTACTTTGGCTGCCAAAGATCATTCTTAGGAGATCATTCTTACCGAGGTGTGCATGCCATGGAGGCTAGGTCCGGGCTAGAGAGGGAGGTGGCCGAGTTGGTCCAGACATTGAAGCAACCCAATAGTCTTATTTCGCGCAGAGGGTTGGCCGGACCTTCAGTTGCATAGTGTCAGTGGTGTGAGACTTCGAACCATCTGGTGGAAGACTGTCAGGCTATGCGGGAGTCTTGTACACCCCAGGAGCAGTTGGACTTCATCACCAATGCTCGGAGCCTTGATCCTTACAGTGGAACATACAATGAAGGGTGGCGCCAGCATACCAACTTCTCTTGGAATGGCAATAATAGCAACACCACTAAACCCCCTGGTTTCCCAGCACCAGCCGGTGGTTTTCAGCAGAGGCACCCCTTCCAGGCCCAGCATGGTCCAGTGCCACAGCAACAGCCTTACCAGCCTAGATAGGGGCAACCATTTCAGCAGTCGCATTGCCAGTATGCCCAGCTACCAGCAGCTCCAGACACCTAGATGACGGAGCTGAAAAACATTTTGCAGGCTTTCATGACTACTAGCCAGACGAATTTCGCCAGGATGGACCAGAACATAACCTCACTAGAGGCAGGCCAAAGGAACCAAGGTGCCATATTGGAGGATTTTCAGAATCAGATTGGTGACATAGCTCGCCAAAATAACACAGAGCACCGGGGACTCTGCCTGCCACCACCATTCCAAATCCTCGCGAGCCTCACCAACAACTGTATGCCATCACTACCAGGAGTGGCAAGACAACATCTGCTGTCCCTACCCCGGCCAGGCAGGAAGAGCCACTACCTGCTTCAACACTTCCAACTGACAATGCGGAAGTGGGAATGGAGAAAGAAACACATGCTCCCAAGCCACAGCCAGTGGTTAAGGAGCATGTACCCCAGCTTCCCTTCCCCACTTGCCTACACAAAGACAAGCTGGAGACTGAGTTTGCTAAGTTCATGGCAATGTTGAAGCAGGTCAACATCAGCATGCCGTTCAAGGAGGCACTGTCAAAGATGCCTAAGTACGCCAAATTCATGAAGGATCTCCTAACCAACAAAAAGAAACTTGGGGATATCTCGACAGTGATGCTAAGCGAGGAGTGTTCTGCCATCCTGCAGAACAAGTTGCTCGAGAAGCGCAAAGACCCAGGGATTTTTACTATCCCTCTTGTTATTGGCAGCATACATGTAGGAAAGTCCTTGGCGGACTTAGGCGCTAGCATTAACATCATTCCCTATAAATTGTTTAAGAAGTTAGGCCTAGATGAACCTAGAACTACTAGGATGAGCATCCACTTAGCTGATCGCTCTATTGTGCATCCTAGGGGTATCATAGAGAATCTGCTTGTTAATGTGGGCACATTCACATATCCTGTTGATTTTGTTATTCTGGATATAAATGAGGATGTGGATGTGGCTTTGATTTTGGGTAGAACATTTCTTGCCACCGCCAAGGCGCTTATTGATGTGCATAGTGGTAAACTGATCTTGCGTGTTGGGGATGAACATGCTACTTTTTCTGTGTCTGACAATGGGAAGCACTCCCATTTGCATGATGACTTAGATTACTCTGATATGCTTGATGATTTTGAGACCGCACTCGCCATAACGAGTGCAGGTACTGACGATGCTCTTGAGCGCTGTATTTTGCTAGGTGAGCAGGCATCGCAGGAGCCGCAACTGGGCTAGCAGTTGGCTGCGCTAGAGAGTGGCGCATTCCTGGAGGGCGATAGGCTCTTCAAACCTATCTCGTCCTCACCTCGCATCACTACCTCCTTGGAGGAGCCACCAGAGCTAGAGCTAAAGCCCCTCCCTCCTTGCTTGGAGTATGCATTTCTCCGGGAGGGGAACAAGCTTCCAGTCATCATTAGCTCGACCCTCACACCCGAGCAGAAGGACAGACTGGTACCCTTGCTGAAGCAGTACGAGCAAGCTCTGGCGTGGAAGATCACTAATATCCGGGGGATCATCCCCTCCTTCTGCTCCCACCGGATATTGCTAGAGGATGAGATGCGCCCGGTAAGACAGCCCCAGCGGAGATTGACCCCGAACCTGGAGGCTGTGGTTCGGGCGGAGATCGTGAAGCTGATGGACGTGGGGATCATCTTCGCCTTCTCTGATAGTGACTGGGTCAGTCCCACCCAGGTGGTGCCTGAGAAGGGCGGGATGACCGTGGTGCCCAACGAGAAGAATGAGCTCATCCCGATGCGCACGATGACTGGGTACCGCATTTGCATCGACTACCGGCCTCTCAACGACGCCACCCGGAAGGAGCACTTCCCGCTGCCTTTCGTTGACCAGATGCCAGAGAGGTTGGCGGGGCACGAGTTCTACTTTTTCCTGGATGAGATGTCCGGGTATTTCCAGATCCCCATTGCACCGGAAGACGAGGTGAATACCACTTTCACCTACCCCTTCGGCACATTCGCCTACCGGAGGATCCCATTCGGGCTATGCAATGCCCTTGCCACTTTTCAGCAATGCCTTCTCGCCATCTTCGACCGCCTTGTCGGCGAGATTATGGAAGTGTTAATGGATGACTTTTCGGTTTATGGGGACTCATTCTCTCACTGTCTCCATAACCTAGAACTCGTCCTTAAACGGTGTGAAGAGACGAACTTGGCATTGAGTTGGGAGAAGTGCCACTTCATGGTTGGCAAAGGCATAATTCTGGGCATAAGATCTCCAGGATGGGGATTGAGGTGGACAGAGCCAAGATCGAGACTATCAGTAAGTTGCCTCCTCCCACATCTGTTAAGGGGATCGAGAGTTTCTTAGGCCATGCAGGGTTCTACTGGCGGTTCATCAAGGATTTCTCAAAGATCGCCTTGCCCCTGACAAAGCTCCTTGAGAAGGATGCCCCCTTCCAGTTCACTGATGCATGCACAGCGGCATTCACGACCTTGAAGGAGAAGCTCACTCATGTTCCTATCATGGTCGCTCCTGATTGGTCCCTACCGTTCGAGCTAATGTGAGATGCCAGTGACTTTGTTGTTGGAGCTGTCTTGGGTCAGAGGCGAGATCAACACTTCCGTCCTATCTACTACGCCTCGAAGAACCTCAACGATGCCTAGGAGAACTACACCACCACGGATAAGGAGCTGCTTGGGCTGGTGTTCGCCTTCGACAAGTTTCGTCCTTATCTAGTCTTGTCCCATGTGACCGTGTACACATATCACTCCGTGATACGATACCGGATGAGCAAGGCTGATGCCAAGCCTAGGCTCATACGATGGATCCTATTACTGCAGGGGTTCGACATTGAGATTCGGGACAAGAAGGGTGCTGAAAATATTGCTGCTGATCACCTCTCATGGTAGGACGCACCGCCTGCGGAAAACCTCGAGGAGGAGATCAACCACTCCTTCCCAGATGAGCGACTGATGATGATGTGTCTGGTGGAGAGTGTAACCCCGTGGTACTCCGATTTTTCAAATTATCTGGTGGGCTAGCAGCTACCTAAGCGGATGACGACTCACACCAAGAGGAAGTTCTTCTCCGACCTGAAGCACTATTTCTGGGATGACCCTCATCTCTTCAGGATCAAAGCCGACGGGATCATCCGTCGTTGTGTCATGGAAAATGAGATGGAGGGCATTCTGTCTCGTTGCCATGAGGGACCTACTGGCGGTCACCAGGGCAGTAACCGCACGGCGAGAAAGGTGCTACAGTCGGGCTTTTACTGGCTCACGCTCTTCAAGGATGTAGACGCCTTTGCTCGCAGGTGCGATCGATGCCAGAGGTCAGGTAACATCTCTGCCCGTGATGAGATGCCCCAGAATGTGTTTATAACCTGTGATATTTTTTATGTCTGGGGTATCGACTTCATGGGCACCTTCCCTCCATCCTTTGGCAATACTTACATCTTAGTTGTTGTTGATTACGTCTCTAGGTGGGCGGAGGCGCAAGCTTTGCCTACTAATGATGCTAGACGTGTTTGTGGATTTTTGAAGCAGCTATTCTCCCGTATCGGGACACCTAGAGCCATCATAAGCGATCGAGGGACCCATTTCCAAGGTCAGTTTGATAAATTACTGTCTCGCTATGGTGTCACTCATAAGGTGTCCGTGGCCTATCACCCTCAAACGAGTGGTCAGGCCGAGCTGACGAATCGGAAGCTCAAGCGTATACCGGAGAAAATGGTGGATCAATCTCGCAAGGATTGGTCCACCACGCTCGATGATGCTCTCTGGGCATATCAGACTGCTACAAGACGCCAATTGGTACTTCACCGTAACGACTTGTCTATGGAAAGGCATGTCACTTGCCCGTGGAGCTAGAGCATAAGGCCTTATGGGCCCTTAAGCTGCTCAACTTGGATGTTAGTGTTGCAGGTGCTGAACGAAAATTGCAGATGTTGGAACTAGAGGAATGGCGCTACCACGCCTATGAGAACACCAAGCTATATAAGGAGCGTACTAAGCGCCTTCACGACGCTCGATTAAGGGGTCCGAAGGAGTTTCAGGTTGGTGATCGAGTTCTTCTCTATAACTCTCGCCTGAAACTCTTTCCTGGAAAACTCCTCTCCCGGTGGTCTAGACCGTTCACGGTCACACAGGGGTTCCCATATGGCATGATTGAGATTGTCAACCCGCAAACTGAGTCGTTTAAAGTGAATGGCCATCATCTCAAGCTAAATCTGGGAGACGAGGTCGAACGTGTGGATTTGGTGGTTGAACTCGCGGACCCTTAGTTCCGCCATTGGCGTCCAACTAAAAGACGGTAAAGAAGCGATTATGGGGAGGCAACCTCACAACGGTCTGCATTTCTTTTTTCCCTTTTTCCTTTGTTACGTGGTGTGTTCGAGTCAGTTACGCGTCTGTGATGAAGTTAGGTCGTCTGATCTGCCTCGGTTTGGTGTTCTCGTGCAGGGGTGTTCGAAAAATTGAGACAAATTGCATTTTGGCCGAAAAGGGGTAAATACCCGGCCGTGACTCAAAATACCCGACCGGGTATTTTGGCATCACGGCCGAGACCCCTTCTGCCCAGGGGGGCACAAAACGTGAAAAACCCGACCTTGACCCAAAATACCCGACCAGAGATTTTGGCTTCTCGGCCGGGTTTTCCCCCAGTTTGGAAACGATGCATTGCGGAAATACCCGACCGCGGCCTAAAAATACCTGATCGGGTATTTTTGAGGCCCGGTCGGGTATTTTCTGTTTAAAAGCGAACCCCTGATCGGCCCTCTCTCTCCTCTCATTTTTTAGAGGGCGAGCTAGGGTTTGGTTCCCAAACACCCAAGGGACGAACCCTAGAGATAGAGAACAACTTGAGAACATTCTTGGAGCTAATTTGGAGGATTTCTTTGCCATTAGAGCTCAGGAATCAAGCTTGGAGATGGAGATTGAAGATCTAGATAAGATTTCTGTATTCTCTCTTCTCTATAGAGTAATTTCCTTGCACTTGGGTTTTGAGAAACCCTAGTTCCATGTTTTAGGATCTTTCTTGTATGAACCTTTGGATGATATACTGTTTGATTATAATCGATTGAGTCATGATTTGTTGAGTCAATTTAATCCTGATCAAATTCTTTTGATTTCTGCTTTAACCTTTGATAGATAGAATCTGATTAGGTTAAAAGAGCTTCATTGACTAATAGTAGTGAATTGATTGTACAAGAGTCAGTTAATTCACTACTTTGTACACGAATATGTTCCACGAAGTGGAGATCTGTGTGAATCTCCTTAGCATTCTATCCCGGTGAAAGCTAGTCGCCTACTGGGTATTTTGTCTAAGATGGTTTGGTCAGCTTAAGAGATTCCAAGCTATTTTTGGATCTTTCTCAATCTAATCTACAAGTAAAACGACCAAAGGAAATTACAACTTGGACCTAATAGAGGAGCTAGGGTGAATCATACCTTCTATTAAACTCTTAGCTTGAAAATGTGCAATTGGACCTTCATGTGGTGTTGTGGGTTTGGTCTTGATGAACTCATTATTCTCTCCCTCTTGAAAAGGATTTGGCCTTAAATCCAAATTGCCATCCAAATAAGGTGCAATATCAGAAACGTTGAAGGTTTCACTTATCCTGTACTCTCTTGGCAAATCGATTATGTAAGCATTAGTCCTAACCTTCGAAACCACTTTGAAGGAAACTTCAATCCTAGGCAACAATTTAGATCTCCTTTGATAAGGAAACCTCTCTTTCCTCAGCTGCACCCACACCCAATCTCCAAATTCAATTGATCGATGCTTCCTACTCTTGTTGACGTTCTTCATGATATGTTTTGTCCTTCTCTCGATATTCAACCTCGCATTCTCGTGGAAAATGTGTCAAATCCAAAAGGGTAAGTGGATTGAACCCATACACGAGCTCAAAAGGTGAGTACTTGGTAGTCGAATGCACTGCCCTATTGTAAGCAAACTCTATATGTAGTAGACAATCTTTCCAAACCTTGATGTTGCTCCGAATCATCGCTCGAAGCATTTGGGAAAGAGTACGATTCACCACTTCAGTTTGTCCATCCATTTGAGGATGACAAGTTGTAGAAAACAGAAGCTTCGTGCCTAGTTTTCTCCACAATGACTTCTAGAAATAGCTAAAAAAAACTTCGCATCTTGATAAGACGCAATGGTTCGTGGCATACCTTGTAGTCTCACAATCTCTTTGAAGAATAGATCCGCCATATGAATTGCATCATCATTTTTATGGCATGAAATGAAGTGTGCCATCTTTGAGAAACTATCCACCACCAAAATAATTGAATTTATGCCTATTCTAGTCCTCGGCAACCCTACCACAAAATCAATCAAAATGTCGACCTAAGGTGCATAAGGAATAGGTAGTGGTGTGTACAATTCAGACGGTTTAACCTTTGACTTGGCGTGTTTTCACTTCATGTATCTAGAACACAAGTTCTCCACGTCTCCTCTCATGTGAGCCCAGTAGAAGTGCTCTTGCGAAAAACACCATGTTTAAAATAGGGCTGGTAATCGGTAATCCGTTTAATGATATAACGATATAACCGGTAACCGAACTAGTCAGTTATCGATTATACCATTAAAATGCGGTATCATTTATACTGTTAACCGAAGGTATTGGTAGGCGGCAGTGGGAAAGGGATAAACGGTATACCAGATATTCTCCAGTTATTTACCGTCACTTATCCGGTTAACCGGCATACCATAACCACCTTTTGACTGATGGAAAACAAATAAGGATCCGGATGCCTCAACCCCTTTTCTTATTCCACACGCATTGCCACAGCGTTGGAGCTTCTCGTGTGACCCTCCCCTTGATACACCCTCTCCGTCCGTCTCTCATTTAAAAAAAAAATCCAAGAAGAAGACGAAGATGAGGAGGACATAGATCCCGCCGCCACAACCGATGAGGTAGTTGAATCTCCGATTACCACCGTCTATGAGAGGAAGGGGGAGGAAACAAGGATGGATGAGTGAGGATTAGTGTTTTGGGAACTCTTTTATGTTTTGGGAACTTAAGAGGGGTTTAGCATTTTGGGAACTGAAGGTGAGTGCGAGTGATTGAGAGTTATGCTTCTAGTTATATATATATGAGCAGTTCTAGGGTGCCCAGAGCAAAATCCGGGGTACAGGTAACCGGGGGCAAGGAAAATTACCAAAAGTATCACGAAGCGTTAAAGCTTTTTTCATTGGACTTCAACCTAACTATACCCGGTTTAATTATATCGATTAAGAGGTTAAACCCTATGGATACGACCCGCCGCCCTAACCAATTTCCAGTCTCCCTTCTACAATCCCTCATTCGTCTTGGAGGGTCCCCTCTTAGTTCGAAGTTCGATCATAAGCTGCCTATCAAATATGAAATCTCCAACAAAATCATCGTTTCGACACCAAAATCCTTTTATTATTTGATCCACATTCGATTTATCTCCCTATCCAATTTCAAATCCCCAACAACATCATGTTTCATACCCCAAATCTATGTATCCACATTCGAAGAGAAGATCCCAAATCCGTGTATCCACAAATCGACGTTTTGTTCCTCGCCATTTTATTTCCGGGCGGAATTTACACACCAATCTCTTTCTAACACGATTACGGCGACCATGTCTATAATTGTGTTCATCAAACTTTTCATTTGCAAAAGAACCCTTGAAAGAGGTTTGCTAACCCTAGGGTTAATGTCGCTAGTGCTTTGTCATCTTGTCTTAGCGTTATTGTCATTTTCTCGAAACTTATATCTCTCGGTGAAATTTAGGTTTCCTGATATGTAGTGTTCGTCTCGCCCAGAGGATTGAGGAAGAAGATGAAGAAGACAGAATTTGATTCGAATCGGATGGAGAAGTCTCCTTAATTTGTGTTTATGTATTAACGGTGCGTTTAGGACTAATTCTAGTTGGACTGGGTCTGATCATTTATTTTTGAAGGCTTTTAAATAACATTCAAAAGTGGGCTTGTACATGACCCATGGCACTTAGTTTGTTGCTAATAGATACTGAGTTCCAGATTATCATTAGGTTTGGGCCTTTGATAATTGTCTATCTCAGTGGCGGTTCTTTGTTTTACTTATTTTCGTCAGCTTCTGTTTCTAAAATCCTGATCATGCTTTGAGTTCACACAATTTAAACATAATTATGTGTTCCATCTTTTTTTGGGATTTGGTAAATGCTAGCGTGTCTCTTTACACATTTAGCGGTACGAGGTAAACTACAATCCGCCCAATTTAACTCTTCATTAATTAAGATCCTATTCAACTATCTCACTGATTGCCCCTCTTTATAGAATGCACTCATACATAACAAACCTCTTGTAGACTAATTAGAGGCCTGTGGTTGGATACTGAGTGAAGATAATTTTTTTAATTTATGTTTTGAAACGAAAGTTAGAATTTCACTTTTTAAGTACCTATGTACTTTAATTGGGCAACTATTTTTAAAATGTAAAATTTTATTAGCGTATAGGTATACGATTGTTGTATAAGGTGTTGATGTTAAAGGAAATGGGTACTGACTGCTTAGGGTTAGGTTGTTGATGGTATAGAGTATATGGTATATGGGTAGGTTATAAGGTGTTGATGGTTTAGAGCATATGGTATTGATTGGTTAAAGGGTGAGGGTATGTGTTGTTTTATTTTTTTCTCGATTTTATATTTTCTTTATATCTGCTTATAAATGCTGATCATGCCTTATTACTAAAAAAACTTAGACATAATTATTGTAGCGTGACACATTTATCGGTACGAGATAAAATGATTTGGTGTGTGCGAGGTAGGTTCCTATTATCTATTTTGCCTTGTTGGTTATCCTTGTTGGTGATCCCGGCCATTAGCTATTCGCCACATATGGAATGTAAAATAGTTAGAGTTATTAACTTCATCTTTCTTCATTTATTGTTTGATTTGAACCTGCATGCTTTTGCTCCGAAGGATTTTGTAGTGGCATGGTAAAGACAATCCGTCCAATTTAACTCTTCAATAATTCCCCCTTTTCCACTCTCTGACTCCCCCACGAAGCAGAAACAATCTACTATGATATATTTACCGTTCATTTTAACCCTTCACTTAATAAGAAAGCAAAATTTCACATGATGATTATAAATGTCATGTAGCTTAATTGGTTAATTGTCCTTTAGTTGCTGAGTTAATAAAGTAGAGGTTTGTGGTTTGATACTTAGCGACTATCAATTTTTAATTTATGTTTTGAACAGAAAGTTAGAATTTCAATTTTGAAGTACTTATCTACTTTAGTTGGGCAAGAAAAGTTAATAAACAATAAAATAGAAAAAGAGAATAGTTATCTATGTGGCATTGCTAGAAGAATTCCTAATTTAGCAATCTTGCTAGTTCAGAAAGAAGTCCTCCATCCCTAAACCATTGCTAATTTTTTGCCATCTAAGCTCCACCTCATCTTTAGCAATTGCTAAAAGTTGGGGATGGAGATGGTGGCAATCAATAAGCAACTTCTAAAGTGGGCCCTTATCGCCCTTAGGGTTTAGGGTTCAGGGTTTAGGATTACAATAACATTACCAAATCAGTAGATTAATTTTGGTAAACGAAAAAGTTAGTTAATCTACAAAGCCAATCTAAAAGCACATCCCCATCTCCCGTCGTGAATTCCTAAACTTTACCTTTAATCCGATGTTGAAAGAGCTTCAATCCTTGCGGCGGCGTGTCACCCAATCAGAATTTGCCGTTTTTGGAAAGTCGCATTTGCCCATAATCAGTGCTGACGTTACCAAGGCCGAGGTATAGGTAGGGAGTGCGATTTTCAGTAAATGGGAAGGGCTGGAAAGGCAAAATAATTTTATGAGTCCATTTATAAATTCTTTAATCGAAGAGACACATAAATAAAAGAGACACATAAATAAAACGACACCGCATAAACCAGCAGTCTTCTTATAAACCAATTAGACACATCATTAAAACGACACCGTAGAAGGCATCGGTCTTCTTATAAACCAAACGACGCCACTTCAAGCTGACAGTGGCAGTCTTCACATAGTCCTAATCCGAATAGGATAAGGACTTCCATCTTCACTTCAAGTTTTCAACACTGATCAAATAGTTGCAGCCCTTTTACACACGTATTCCGAAGAACTCCAGTGTCCAAAACTCTAGTTCTAATTTAGGAATCTTGCTAGTTTAGAAAGAACTCCTCCATCCCTAAACCATTGCTAAGTTTTTGCCATCTAAGCTCCACCTCATCTTTAGCAATTGCTAAAAGTTGGGGATGGAGATGGTGACAATCAATAAGCAATTTCTAAAGTGGGCCCTTATCGCCACATCACCAATCAAGCAAAAAACCCATTCAATAATTTCCAAACCCCTACATCCCTAAAACCAATAAGCAATTGCCAATAGTGGGCCCATACAAAGAAAGAAAAAAGTAATTGAAAAATAAAAATATCCAAGGTGGCATTGCAATCTTGCTAATAATGGTGCCACCTAGGATTCCACTAAATAAGCAATGGGATGGAGATGGTAAGGTGTTATGGTTTAAAGCATAAGCCTAGACCATCTCCATCCCCTTTCATATGCAATTGCTAAAACTTAGGTGGCATGTGTTTGGCAATTGCTAATTCAATTGCAAGGATGTGGAGCCAATTGCTAACTTATTAGCAATCTTGCTAAATAAGCAATTCAACTTGCAATTCCAATTGCTAACATACATATATGTGGGGCCCCACAATAGAAATGGCTAAAACCTTGGAAGGATGTGGATGACTTCAAGAGCTATTGCTTAAGTGGTTGATATGGCAGTGGGACCCATATATGAAATTGCTAAGTAATTGCAAGGATGAAGGTTAGGGTATAAGGTAGGTAGCAAGGTGTTGATGGTTTAGAGTATATATGGTATTGATTGGTTAGGGTATAAGGTGTTATTGTTGTAGAGTATATGGTATTGATTGGTTCGGGTATTAGGGTTTAGGGTTACAATAACATTACCAAATCAGTAGATTAATTTTGGTAAACGAAAAAGTTAGTTAATCTACAAAGCCAGTCTAAAAGCACATCCCCATCTCCTGCCGTCAATTCCTAAACTTTTCCTTTAATCCGATGGTGAAAGAGCTTCTATCCTTGTCGCGGCGTGTCACCCAATCAACTTTCGCCATTTTCGGAAAGTCGCATTTGCCCATAACCAGTGCTGACGTTACCAAGGCCGAGGCAGCGTTAGGGAGTGTGATTTTCAGTAAATGGGAAGGGCTGGAAAGGCAAAGTAATTTTATGAGTCCATTTATAAATTCTTTAATCAGAGAAGGAGAGACCATGCTCCAAAACCCGAGAGGCACTCATCTCCTGCTGTTGTTCGTTCCTCCTCCTCTCAATCCCTGAAAAGACCCCTTTCTCCCATCTTCTCAATATGAAACTCTGAAAATCAACCCCATCCGCCTCTTCGTCCTCCTGTCCCATGCTTTATTTTCGGGTGCAGTGGTAATGATGAGACTGCATATTATTTGAGATCTCAGTTCCTTTCATTATGTCATTGTTAGATCATGACTGTTAAACTAACTCTTTCGTTTTATTGTTTCTTCTTTTCTCTCCATGCTGGGTCTTTGTTAGAGGCAGGGAGGGGAGCAATGACAATAAGTCGCCGTCTGAATATTGCCGAAAGAATCATCATATGTTGTTACGATTCCATAATAGTTGTTGTGGAACCCTACGTCATATGGTGATTCTTTTGTGCTATATTGACGCGTACATGTTGATCATGCTCCGAAAATGTATACAAGAGGGGAAAGTTGCCATATGTATAGTATAAAAGTGGGAGGAGGGAAAGTACATTGTTTTGTTTTTCAAGATTTGTACTTTTAGTGTTTGAGATCTTATTATATCGGCGAAGGATCTTTCAATCAATAAAAATAATGTAGTTTATTCTTGATTACTGCCTCCATTTTCAGAAGTCTTTTACTATTGGGCCAACAGTATTTTTTCCGGATTTCAAACTCTGCTCCTCTGTCGGCGCATGCTCTTGTCATTTCACGCCTAAAATAATAAAGTGAAATGGAAAAAGGAAAATTTTCATTTCATAATTTTAGTAGCCAAAATTAAATAAATTTATAAACAAGTAAAAAATCCGATATAATAATTCAATAAAAAAAACGAGTGAGAAAAATTATTCAACTGAAATGTTGCACATGATTTATTTAGGGAGCAACCTCCATATCGGATTAAATCAAATCCATCAGAACTAAATAAAACGACACCGTAGAAGGCAGTAGTCTTCTTATAAACCAAAGAGACACATAAATAAAATGACACCGCATAAACCAGTAGTCTTCTTATAAACCAAATAGACACATAAGTAAAACGGCACCGCAGAAGGCAACAGTCTTCTTATAAATCAAACGACGCCGCTTCAAGCTGATAGTGGCAGTCTTCACATAGTCCTAATCCGAATAGGATAAGGACTTCCATCTTCACTTCAAGTTTTCAACACTCCTTAGGATGCTACTTCTGGTAACATGCCTCTTCTGCAAAATCGATAACGACGATTTTAGTCGTACAAAAATATTGGGTGCAACTGCATTGTGTAGACACGAACAATTATATTTTATTCTTACCCTAGGTTGCTCGTAATCGTCGTCATCGTCATTTTCATCATCGGATGGCCCAGACCCAGTACACGTTCTTGCATTATGATTGGTAGAACCGCACTTACTGCAATGCTTTTGCCTTCTCTTCGATACTGTTTCCGACTGATCTTGAGTGGTGGGAGGATCAACATCGGTGTCATCGCCACCGCCACCTTCTTCCGAAACACCATCATTCGGGGCATCACCGTTTGAGGTTGGCTTCACATAGCCAACAGGATGTGGGCATCGGGTCCTATAGTGGCACCATTCACCGCAATTGCTACACTGTCGTGGTTCTCCTTTCTTACTTTTAGATTTTTTAGCCCCCGAACCTTTAGCTTTGACCTGTAATGGATCCAACAAAATTTCATTCGCCTTTGGTCTATTAATGCCGGGTATGTCCACGTTGCCAGTGTCCACCATGTCCAACTTTTCACATAACGATTGAATTCCCTCACGAGCAATCTTGAAGCACTCACTAGATTTTGCCCCTTTTAACATTAGTTGTAAGCTGTTCTGTTGAATAGTACCATACCTGATTGACACAATATTTTATACAAAGTGAGTAAAATTAATGTTCACCTAGCTTCGAACAAATATAAAAAAAAATTAAAAGTCATAGTCATGGCAAACCTCAATGCGAAAAGTTGTGATTCATCTATTATGTCCGGTTCCTCCAAGCTCTCTAGTGTCTTCGGCTTCTTTGACCATCTTCGACGTACTAGGCCTTCAGGAAGTTCCAGTATGGTCTCTTCTTTCAGTATAAAAATCATATGACGGCATGGTATTCCCATATAATCGTAGTGATTACAACTACACTCCATTGCAAAGGGTTCAACTGTGTACGTGACTTGAAAAACCTTATCCATGCCAGACACCTTGACCTTGTACACACGCTCAATTTCCAATCGCTCTGTCTCCAACCTTATGCAACATGACGACTTTTCAACCTCGTCTCTGAATAAGAAGATTGCGTTCTTTGTGAAAACCGCCGCTCCACTCTTCTAAAGTGAGACTAAGACATTGCTTGTGATGGTTCGTTCTCGATGAATGGATTCAAAATCAACATGACACTCATTCTCCCTCATATCCCTAGTCCAAAGATCAAAGTGAATAAAGAACTCAAGGAGATTTTTATCCTTCTCGATATAATTGGCAAGTTGAGAGTTCAGTCCTTCACATCTTGATGTTGTACTCAAGCCTGCGAAGAACTTCGAACGCAAATATGCATACCCCCATTCATGTCTTTGCTCAAATAAATTGGAGACCCAATTGTTGGCTGAAGGGAGCATTCCTCAACCACTGATTTCCACTTTTCTTCGAATTCTGAAGGTTCCCAGTCAGCTGACACAAAATGCTTCCATCGGGGCAAAAAGTAGGATAATTCTTCACATTTCTGGTTATAGTCTTGTCTATATGCCAGGAACATAGACGATGTGTTGCATCGGGAAATACTTTCTGAATAGCATTACGCATTGCTCTATCCCCATATGTAATAACAGTCTTGGGATCTACACCGCCTAGCCTTCTCTTCAAAGCTCCCAACACCCAAATATAATTTTCCTCTTTCTCGTTAGCCAAGAAAGCACATGCAAATACGCAAGTTTGTGAATGGTGGTTGACACCTAAAAAAGTTCAAAATAAGTTAGATTATGCAAACTGCTAGGGTTATTTTAGCATGCTCGGGATAATTCTATGTGTGAAGGAAAAGTACCTGAAAAAATCACGAGAGGCATCTGGTAAATGTTCCTTTTGTAAGTAGCATCGAATGACAGTAATTCTCCAAAGCATGCATAATCAGCAACAGAAATACTATCGGCCCACAAGATGTTAATAAGCTGGTCGTCGTCATCCTTCTTTAGTTCAATAACGAAATGATCGTCCGCGCTGCATTTAGCTTGCACATAGGCTAGGGCTGTTGAGGCATCACCTTCACTGATTTGTTCTTTCCTCTCTTTATCCACATAATTATATGCATCCTTCCTCGTGTACCCCAAATTGTCGTAGCCTCCTGCTTCTGATACGGCCAGATTCACAATTTGAGAAGTTTTCATACCTGCAGCTCTTCTAAAATTTATCGCTGCTTTGACTACATCACTCATACGACGTTTCCCTTTCATGTAGTGTCTATATTCTCCGGGGATCGTTTCATGTGTGTGTACATCATCAAATTGGTGCACATACCACTTCCCATCGACATTGTCTTGTTTAACACGCATCTTGGCTCTGCAGTTAAATCTGGTCCCACCCTCTTGCTTCTCTCTTTCGTTCTATGCTCTTCATGCACCTCTTTCCCTCGCTAGAGCATACATAGTCACACTATATCATAACTTTGTTCTTATCACGACCAATGTCTGATTTTCTGATGTCGAAGCCTTTGACTAACCTGTAGTCCATGTAGAAATCATAGGCTTCTTCTGTATCATCGAACTTCATTTTTTTAATATTTTCATGCTGTAGAAATATGAGATTGGCGACATTATCTTCCTGGGTGGTGTGACTGGCTCCGGCACCAGCGTTTTCTTGGACTGAATCCGACGTCAATAGTAGGACTTCCTCCGACGTCAATGGTGGGTCTACCTTCGACGTCATTGTCACTGCTGGAAATTTTGGGGAACCAAGGATGTAGATGACAAAACCCTACTGGGAACGATGGCCGATTAATGCTTGAATGGGCCACGTAATAATTATCCCCATTAATAACACGATTTGTGATATCTTATATTTTTTGTAGGAACGAGTTGAACTTTCTATTCTTTATCTTAGTGATTTCTTTACCATTTTCAGAAATAACGAAAATATTTAAAATGAAAAACCTTGCTTAGTAAAGCCAAACGCCAGCTGACTCTAGCTGTGTACTACGTGTATGGGGAAGGATCAAATATTAATATGAGCGAATATTTACTAATAGCACTCAATTTTTTATTCAATCGAAAAGAAAGTATATTTTTAATTTTAGGTTTAATAACTACCCATGTTTATCCCAAGTTCATGTACCTTAGACTAAACCCTAACTATTTTTCCGCGGGAAAAATATGGCGCCACATTTTATCCTAACCTTGTATATATAATTAATCTTCAGCGGTAGAGAAGTGGTTCCATATCCTTCTTTGCCGCAATTTTGAGTACAAACTAAAGCTTAGAGGCACAACATGGAAATAGGAGGATTACTCGCTCTTCGTCCAAGCTTGTGGTATGTATAATAGCTCTTTAACCATTGAAATTCATTCTAGTTAATTTATTAATCGTAGTTTCACTGTCATTGAAGGAGACCGCCGAATTTGTGACTCCAACAAAGAAACCAAGGATACCCAAAGGTGTAAGCACTCCACCCACTCCTGCTTCAGTCATCGTTTTTATTTCGGACGATGAATCTGACTCTTAGGTAACACCAAAGAAGCCAAATGGAAAAAGTATTTCTCTAAGTTCTGTTGACAAGGTAATAAAGGTGTCATGTTTGCCATTGAAGTGTTCTTTGTCGTTATTCCGTCAGACATAACAAATGCATTTTGACTCGTGTTTATTTGTGGCCCCTATTCCAGGTTGTTTTGAAGTTTAAGCTACCTACTGCTATGGAATACGATGATGAGCAAATCCAGCTTGCACATTATATATTTTTAGCCAATCTGCCACCTGACGAAGTATTGGTCAAAACCTCAAACAACTCTTGTACCGGGAAATCATTGTGGTCCTTAAGCCCTCGCTCATTCGTAGATTCTGAAGTAATCAACAGAACTCCAAAATTTTGTATTGTTTGCCCACTATTAATGCTTTCTACGTAGAATTATTTTATAACAACTCGATAGTATCATGAAGTGTTTTTTGTCCATGTTATATTAGGTTATAACAGCGGTGGCCTGCCATTTGACTCTAGAAGAGTTGTGGACAAATTCTAAGGACGGAAAAGGAGTGTGCTATCTGCCTGCTGAACTACAGGTTGTGGTCCAATTATGCTTAAGATTAATTTCCTCTCACCAAAAAAAAAAAAAATACAACACCTGTCTTTTTAACGTGAATGATATTGTGTTGACAAAATTTCAATTGTGCAACTACCACATGGGCAGGAACTAGTGATTTCATATGGAATAACACCCAAGAGGGCATTAGACCTATACGAATCAAAATTCCTTAGTCGAATCAATATGGTGAACAAGGAAAAACTGTTCGTCTTAATACGTATTACACGGTTTGCAGTTTATTTTTTAATACGTGTTGACAATTTCCGCATATGTAGGTGTGTGTTCGGATGAGAGATAATGCCCATTGGTACTTGGCTGTCATTAAGTTGGACAAGGAAGAAGTCCATATCTTGGATCCACAACCAAATGAAGACCGCAATTCCTTTCGACTACAATCTGTTCAAACAATGGTAAATTTGTGACATTGTGTCGTTATAACGCAAAAAAATTTAAATACCTCTTTCTAAGTACAAACGTTTCTTAATTTTTACAGATGAGATTTATGCAAGCCTTGTGGAAGATTCTCTATCGTGAACAAGGTTCGGGATTGTCGCCACCAAGGATTGTGGAGTTTTCGTACACAAATCCTTCAAAGGATCAAGAACAACTTCATCGGTAAGTATGCCCATTTTTTTGTGATATTAACCGACGGCTTATCAACTTGGTTCTTATCACGCAATGCTTTCATTTTATGTAGGTCTGAGAGTTGAGTCTGGGTCTGCATGTGGATGTATGGCGCAAGCTGGGACTCCTCTTATATTTGGGTAAAGACAATTCTAGTTCGCATATTAGAAAACCACACTTGATTGTTATTTTTGAATCATGCGTTAAGCACCATGTTTGTTGATGTTGATAGCCATGCACTCAAGTGAGGAGGATGCATATCGCTTTGTACCTTGTTCGAGAGTCCATGAACTACATAAGGCATATGGTGCTCACGGAAGCAAGAACAGTTGCACCTCAAGTTGAAGCTGCAGTGGAAGAGTACAAGAAAGCCCATGAAAGGAGGAAAAAGGAAAGAGAAGAGAACAAGGAAACCCAGTCAAAGAGTCCAAGGACAACCTGATTTTGCGTTTTTTTTTCAAGATGATGGACAACTGTTATGTTTATTTTCCAAGATGATGGACAACCGTATTTGGTTTGGTTTGGTGAATGCTTTCTATATTTGGTTTTTGGTTTGGTGAATGCTTTCTATATTTGTTTTTTGGTTTGGTTTGGTTGGGTTAATTGGTTTGGTTTGTTTTTTCGTGGAAATGGCAAAGGGACTTGACCAAAATTCCAGCTTCCAACTTGTGAGTGAGGTTGCTTCTGTTCAAGCCATTGTATCTTGTAGAGAGGTTTAATTGCGATCATATCATTCCACTTCGTTCCCAATTGCCCTCGTCTAATTAAATTTGCATTCATGTATAGTTAACCCAAAAGGTAAAAGATTGGCTCCCAATCAGCATAATTAATGACCAAACCCCGTACAAGGCAGATAAAAAATTCTTATGTAATTAATTTAATGTTCCTAGGATATGGAAAGGCTTTCATTCCTTGAATTTCCACCAACGATGTTTTCACTCCCCTTTTAGTGAGAGAATTCATTGTATTAATAAATACAATAAAAAGGCATACATAATTAATGGATTCTTTATTGTGTATAATTAAAAGGGTATTTTACTATAAACGAAGCATGATAGATTCACCGGGGGAATAAAAGAAGCATGAGTCTTGATGAAAAAGGGAAAAAAATCACCATAGATCAAAAATCATTATAATCAAGCCATATCCATACTATTCACGCCTATCATCGTCACTATACTTGTGACCAAATATAAATAAAACCATAATTTTTGAAAACCATTAAAAATGAAGATGAAATAAGTAACACATTCTTTGACCTAATTGGAACTACTTAGAACAAAAGCAGATTAAATCCCCCCCCCCCCCAATGAAATTCATTTGCAATTTCATAGGTAGTCCCTACTTCCACTTCTATAATTTTGAGAAAACATTGCAATTTCATCAATAGTCCCCACTCGTGGGCCAATTTCAATTGCAAGCAAATTTGCACCCTTGCAATAGCTTCTCACATCATAGCAATTTAGAGATGCAATTGCACCTCCTTGCCACATCATCTTGCAAGTCACAAAAATTGCACCATTGGAGATGACCATTACTGCATCTCGTCACCTGTCTTAGGGAACTTAGCCATGGCAAATTCACAAAATACTACATGCATAGAAAAATATTGGTCTGGACAATTCAAAAAATGGGAGACTTTCCTAGTCAGATGATGTACTGGCTCCCCTCAGTACCTAAAAGTTTTGAGTGCTGGAGAATTAAGGAAAAGACAAAAGACTGAAAAAAAAACCAACAAAGACTTAGGAAACTTGTTAACAAAAGACATCTATTGCTGGCCCCTTTGCTACTCCAATGCTCCACCCCGCCCTGCATCAATCGACTCTCATGTAAGCCGAGGACGTTTGCTTGAGGAGGCCTCAGGGGTCTCTTGATGCTCCGTATGCCGAAGGTCAATAAAAGTATTGGTCAATCGGCTATACGGTACACCTGCAAATAAGCGCACTGGTCCTCCTTAACATAAACCCCAATATCAATCCCAACCCTTTCAAGAAAGGTGGTCAAGAAGGTGGCATATGGAAAGGCAGTGTACCAGTTTTCCCCTCTAGGAGCAGCCTCAACCATGTTCAGGCACATGAGAGAAGCAAGGTTAATAGGAACACCTCTTTGAGCTTGCACAAGGATAAACAAGTCAAGTTTACGAATAATCGAATGACCACGATACCTTGGCAGGAAGCAGTTGACGATCAACCAGTGGAGGAATCGAAGAGGATCTGGGAGGAAAGAAGCCTGGATGCGCCCCTTCGTGAGTTTCGCCAGTTCAACTTCAAACTCAAAATCGTACAGCCTCCCAAGATCGCTTTTGCTCTCAATGGGGTGTCCTCCGGCGGGGAGATCGAGGATCTTAGCAAACTGATAAGGCTGGAAGCAGACTCTATGTCCCAGGAAGATCGACACGAGATGAGAATCACAGAGACCAGAAAGCTCTGAATTGTGGTAGAACATCCTCACTACATAGGGGCAGTAACTGGTGCTTCCTCGACTCCGGAGATCAAAGAACTTTTCCCAGCCAAGATTTTTTATTAACTTCTTCACTTCTTGAGGGAAAGGACTTAGGTGGATGAACTCGTACTCGGCCACAATTGTTGTTTTGCTTGTATATGAAAGATAATCACCGAGATTTGCGGTGGATCGACAGTCTTCATTTGATAGAGATAGTATCCCCATTTCCGCAAACGATTTACCTTTGTTTGCCATGGAGTATGGAGGAAGAAGGAACAAGGGAAGGTGAAGATGGAGGAAATAGAGAATGTAGGTGTAAGAAAAAGTGATCGTGGGGGTTGAGTCTGGAGACGTGAGTGTGATGGTGACGGTTGAGTCTGGAATGTCAAGAGTTAGAAGATTTCGGAAGATATGTAATGATGATGGTAACTCGTATAGGTTAAACTAGGGTAAGTAAAGCTAGTTAAACTAGGGTTGGCGCACGAATTGATACGGCAGGAGAAATGGAATGGGCTCGCACGTTCCAGGCCCACTTTTGAATATTGCATGGATCATGTACAAGCCCACGTTTGAATGTTATTTAAAAGCCTGCAAAAATCAATTATCAGACCCAGTCCAACTAGAATTAGTCCTAAATGCACCGTTAATACATAAACACAAATTAAGGAGACCTCTCCATCTGATTCGAATCAAATTCTGTCTTCTTCATCTCCTTCCTCAATCCTCTGGGCGAGACGAACACTACATATAAGGAAACCTTAATTTCACCGAGTGATAGAAGTTTTGAGAAAATGACAATAACGCTAAGACAAGATGACAAAGCACTAGCGACATGAACCCTAGGGTTAGCAAACCTCTTTCAAGGGTTCTTTTGCAAATGAAAAGTTTGATGAACACAATAATAGACATGGATCATGTACAAGCCCATGTTTGAATGTTATTTAAATGCCTGCAAAAATCAATGATCAGACCCAGTCCAACTAGAATTAGTCCTAAATACACCGTTAATACATAAACACAAATTAAGGAGACCTCTCCATCCGATTCGAATCAAATTCTGTCTTCTTCATCTCCTTCCTCAATCCTCTGGGCGAGACGAACACGACATATAAGGAAACCTTAATTTCACCGAGTGATAGAAGTTTCGAGAAAATGACAATAACGCTAAGACAAGATGACAAAGCACTAGCGACATGAACCCTAGGGTTAGCAAACCTCTTTCAAGGGTTCTTTTGCAAATGAAAAGTTTGATGAACACAATAATAGACATGGTCGCCGTAATCGTGTTAGAAAGAGATAGGCGAGGGGAAATAAAAGGGCGAAGAACAAACTAGACAAAATAAATTGGGAATTCAATCAACGTCGAATGTGGATGCAAGTAATTGGGATTCAAAAAGATGATTAAGTTGGGGAGTTCAAATTGGATGGGGAGCTTCTCTTGGAACTGTGAAGGGGCATCCCTCCAAGACGAGAGAGGGATCGTGTAATTGGTTAGGGAGACTGGAAATTGGTTAGGGCGGCAGTTGGTCTACCCAATTGGGTTATTTAATTTAATCGGGCCAGTTAGAAGTTTCTAATGTGCTTATCCACAACCATATGCTCAAATTGACGAACCAAATAATTAGCAAACCCGTCTCTTAACCTCTTAGCTTGAAAACGTGTAATTAGACCTTCATGTGGTGTTGTGGGTTTGGTCTTGATGGCCTTATGACATAATTTTCACAATGACTATTATACATATTCATTGTTTTTACACTAGGTCAACTCAACTAATAAAAATTAATCACAATCCTAGATTCATATTGGTTGGACACTAGTGTTGTAACTCTAACAACAAAATAGGTGTTGCCACCATATTCTCTCCCATGACAAAACGGGGAGAAATACCTTAGATACCACTTAACTTTTATAGTATGAGGATGGGTACCATTGAAGGAAAAATAGGACACCAAATATCATGAAAGTCTATAAATTGTGCATTCGTCCAAATTTTCATCCAATTGACGGTGCAACCAGAAGCCGTCGATCTAGTTTGACAGCTTGAGAATGTCCAAGACTTTGTCGACTCCTCTCTAGAGTCCGATGGAATCGCCACCAGGTTCTTGCCACTCTTCTTTTCATTATAGAATTTACTTTCCACGCCATATGATTCCGGGTATATGATCTTCCATCGTGAGTCATGACTAGAACGAGTGGTAGAATTATCAGAGCAACTAATTCGTGTGGATCCTGGATGAGAGAAATTGTCTTCAAGCCAAAGTCTATCTTCGCAACGAGGTAACCGAATCAATCAATTTTTCCATACTCTTTTCCTAAAACTTATGTTCGTTTTAGGAATTCGAGCTTTGCAAGTGTAGTTTGATTAGGGTTTGTTCCAATAGCTTGTATGATTACATTGCGAAAGATAAGACACAATTTGGAGTTAGCTTGGGCTTATTCATCAATTGCTTGCGTACACTTAATGTTCACAAGGCCAAATGATTGATTTACCCATTCAAAGCAATTTGTGCGAAGGGCTTTCTTTAACAAAAATATATCATTTCTTGCTATGGGGACCGAAAAGGGGTTGTGGATACAGTTGTACGAACATCAAATGTTGGATATCTTACGCGCAGACTTGTTGAAGTCGTTCAACACATTGTTGTACGTAGAATAAATTGGGGTACTACCCGAGGGATCTCTGTGAGTCCTCAAAATGGGATGATATCGGAAAGAATTTTTATCCAAACTTTAATTGGTTGTATATTAGCGGATAATTTATATATGGGCCAACGATGCATTGCTATTAGAAATCAAGATATTGGAGTTGGACTCGTTAATCAATTCATAACCTTCCGAACACATGCAACTTCTTGTCGAGTACGTATCTCCATCTCTGTTTTCGATTAGCGTTTCTAGCATTTCTTTGTCTATACTCTATTGTGAAGAAAAAAGAGTGGTGGGAACCCGATGACTCTTCCAACAGACCATAGAGAGAGAGTCGACCATGCCTTGGACGTTCTCGAGTTGACAAACCAGATGGGAGGTAAAAAAAAGGGAGTTGATAAAGGTCGTCCTAAATGACAACAAAGTTACATTTTTAACCTTTTGACATCTTTACATTTTCTTTAGTAAACAAACATCACTTTGACTAAAAAAACGAAAAACATTCAATCTCCAATACTCCCGAATTCATCGTTGACATTCTGAAGTCGTAATCGTCGAGAATATGTTTGAATCATGAGGGGCGATTCCGACAAGGTAAAAATAAAATAAAAAATTCTAAACGCCACAACCGAATCCAATTTTAGGTTGCACCATGGCTCAACCGAGCCAATTTTTGGTTGTACCATGGACCAACCGAAAATTACCTTCGGTTTCACCATGGCTCAACCGAATCCAATTTTTGGTTGAGCCATGGTGCAACCGAAAATTGGCTTCAGTTGAGGTATTTTTGGGATTTTTTTGGTTTTTTTGCTTTATATCAATAATTTTCTATTCTTTTGCAACGATTTATGGTTCGGTCCATAAGATAATTTGTTGAATTTTGGCTTATATTTTTTCTAGATTTATGTAAGGGGGAGCCGTTGTTTGTTTTGTGTTTGATTTTGAAATTGAAAATGGGCAATTCAGTAAATTACGTATTAAGTATTAAGTTAGGACGATTGTTAATAATTTTTACTACTACTTTAATCATTCAGTAAAAAAAATAACTTACGAATAACCCGGTGATATTCAGCTGCCTGCCTCCAAGCCCTTTTTCCCCTTTTTCTTTTAATTTCAAAATGTTAATGAAGGACAGTTTATTTAATAAACAAATAAACCAATCCTAATCTGCCATGTAAGCAGGTTGAAAGGACAGGGTACAACCTAGGTTGGAGCTAAAAATTGCTCCTGCAACTGGGTCAGCCTAAGCCTCCCTAAATAGGCAGCGAGGGTGTTATTACTTATCAGAGGAAGCAAAGAGAATAGAGGATTGAAAGTCGCCTGTGATTGCAGAGATCAGGAAAAGAGGAAAACGAAGGGGAAGGGGAAAAGGAATAGAGAAAAGATGGGGAAGCAACCCGTGAGGATGAAGGCTGTGATTTACGCGCTCTCCCCTTTCCAGCAGAAGACGGTTTCCGGTCTCTGGAACGATCTCCCTTCCAAGATCCACCACAAGGTTTCCGAGAACTGGCTCAGCGCAACCCTCCTTCTCGCTCCCGTCGTCGGCGTCTACTCGTATTACCTCTCCCTTATTTCCACTTTCCGATTCCTTCTTGTTTCGTTGCGCTGATGTTTCTTAGAAACCCTAGTTCTTGCTTGATGCCGACAATTATTTTTATTATGAATGGCTGGGTAAGCTTCGTCGAGATTGAATCAAATGCCGCTGGAATCCCCTAAGTTTCCAGATTTCCAGATCCCCTTTAAGGTTTCTTGTGTGTAGCGTGGGTTTTGAATGCTATATGGTGTCTTTTCGTGGGTCAAGGTTTCTTGTGGGTGTTAGTGATAGAGAACCTATGATATGAATCATGATTCAGGGCCCACATTTACCTTGCCCTAGGTTTCATAACTTTTTGGCTCTCTTGAATCAGTTCTCCAACCTTGTCTTTTCGTACTTTGTGTGGTCGTAGCTGTGTTATATGTTTGCGATTATCTATAATGAGTGGGTTTTGTGTGCTCATATACACCTCTTGTCATTCACTGTTCGTCCTTGTCCTGATGCCTTCTTCGAACAGAATGGTTCCCGTATAGAAACTTCCAACTCATGTTAATTGCGGAACATACTTCATCTTCATATGTAATCAAGCCAGCTATCATATTGGCTATCTTGATTCATTGAATTGAGTACGATGAATTTTCTTTTTCTGGGAATTATGAGCTCTTTCTGTACCCTTTAGTTGGAAGAGTTATGCGCAGGGGTTCCTGCATCAGAGGCTAATTCAACTAGCCTATTAGATTGTCAGGAATGAATGCTAGTTTGCAGTATGCACAAAAAACTGCAGATTGTGAATGCTCTTATGTATTTCCTTGTGGTTTCCAACTATTTCGGTTTCAGTTGTCTATGGCAGCGAGTTTCCGAGATAATTTATACAGTTTTTCCCATCTTAAAAGAATGAAAATTGTGCTGCAAGAGTGAATACTTTTAGAGTTTAAATGAAAGAACTTGCTGAAGTCTTTCCTGATCTGTATATGAGGAATTTTCTTCCTTCCCCCTCCTCTCGAACAGAAGCAGAATAATCTGTTCTTTTGTCCACTGAATCATACATAACATACCTAGTGGGTTACCCCCCTTCCTCTCCTAATAGGCTTTATAGCTTCTGTACACCGTCACTTCTTTCCCTCAAGTTTCCCATGCTGCCTTCTGTGTACATACAAGTGATGAACTGCTTAATTCCCTGTTGTGTGGTTAGCAACTGTTTGTTCATGTTATGAGTAAGACAATACTGGTAGCAAAATGAAATACATACCAAGTACTAGGTGCACACTGCTCTCGATGTGGTAACAGCTCCTTTTCTTACCATGTTCTTCTTTTCTTTCATGTTTGTTAACAGGTATGTACAGCACTACCAGGAAAAAGAGAAGTTGGAGCACAGGTACTGAGCTCATGCATGTGGTGGAAAAGACCTTTCAAGTTTTCACCTTTGCCAAATAATTTTCCATGAGGAGAAAACTGTGCTTGCAGTTGTTGAAAACCTTTTTTCTTTATATGGATTATTACGCTAATGTTTAGCCATCTTTTTGGTATATTTTGCCTTTGAATTGCCGGTGTGGCAGGGATGGTGCTATTTTAGCTATAAAACTGTAGTGGAAGTTGTCTCTGAATTTGATTGGAAATCAAATAAATGGTTTGATATGGGGTGCTAGTCTGAAAATTGTGAAGCAAGACTTGTTTATTAGGATAAACTTTTGAAACCTCGAAACAGGGTTCCATAGGATCTTCAACATATTTCTTTTTCATTGTGTTTGTGGTTTTGCTGACCGTTGTCATTGATGGCCACAAAAGTTGATTTTGCTTGATTCTGGTTTCTGGCCTTGGCAATGCATAAACAATCAAACACAAGGAATTAGATGACCAGCTAAGATGGGTGTGGTGCCCAGAATCTCGTCTGGTGGCAATTGGATCGGATTTGTGGATTGGATTGGTGGATCCATGGATCCAATGGATTGGTGGATTGATCCATAAATCCAAATGACATCCAAGGCTTGGACCAAAATGTAAAACTTGAAAAGTTTAGGTACTAAAACGTCGTAATGAAAAATTTTAGATACCAAAATGTAATTTTCCAATGATATTTTTCGTATAAAAATATAACTTTTAGGTACCAAAATGTAAAATATAAAAAATATAGGTACCAAATCGTAATTTGCCATTTTGAGTCCATAGATTGATCCATGAATCCACCAATCCAATTGGATTTGGATCAAATGGATTGGATTAGGTGGATAATTTGGTGGATGGATTGAATTGGATTCATGGATTTGGAACCTTTCGATTTTATGGAGTCCGTCCGATTATGGAGCAAACCTCCCAGACAGCCTTTAGATTCATAATGTCATCTTTATGTTGTTCAATAGGCTAATCAAGCTTCTCAACCAAGAGCTAAAACCCCGAAAATAACAGTGAATGCCATTCCATCTGGCATCTATAAGTTTCTATACTAGCTTCAGGGATTTTTTTTTTTTTTGTGAACTACCATCTTCTATTTACAAGCTTTGATTAAAAGATAAAAATCCTCTCAAACACATGGTAAAACCTAGAAGAGAAAAAAATGGTCGATAATACTGTCGGACATCAAGGGAGTTACATCCTCCTTTGTATGATATCCATCTTGTCGTCGTATGTGCTTAACTGGATGGAAAGAAACCTGGCCTCGCCATTGAATGGACTACTGTTTCTGGCGTTCTTGATGAACATGTTCATGCCATCATACAAAAGGCTTACATGACATCAAATGATGAAGAATTTCATACCAAATGAAAGCTTGCAGTAGCTATCCCCAATATGAAAACCTATTGTCAAATGAAAGCAAGTGCAGAGAAGCCATCAGGGAGACAAAATATTTAAGCCAACGTGCATTGAAAATACGGCAAAAGCAGCACTTGAGAAACAGAGTAAATAAATAATAGTAGAAGACTATCCACATTAAGCCATGCTCAAAACACAGGATAAAAGGATGCCAATGTCTCTTTCAAGGTAAAACTATGACCAAAGACAGGAGAGGACTAATTTCAGGAAAATTTAGGCTCACATACCAATTCCCAAGAAGATATATCTGCGATCAGTTGTTGCAGCCTTCCTTCACATTGCATTCTTTACATCTGGATATCGGCACAATAACATTTTGAAGGTGCTAAAGAAAACGATGATTTAGCACTTATCATCAGTTTAGACCATCAATATTTTCCAACTTTCAGTTAACGTCAGATAATCATCTTTAAAAGGTAAACTTTCAGTTAACGTCAGATAATCATCTTTAAAAGGTGGGAGAATCAGATCATAATTACAAACTGGATAAATGGCTGTAGAAAAAGTTCTGAGCGCACAACTCTAGAAAAAAACCAGAAAAAGCAGAAGGATTTATTTCTGATACGGTTCCAGGACAACAATTTCTGAATAATGCAAACCAGTCAAAAGCGCGATTCTACCTAGAAGTGGAAAAGGGATAAAATCGTAAAGCGTAAAATCAAAGCGTAAAAGCGTAAGTTTTTGACACATACTGAAAAATAACTAAAAAACTATTAAGTAGGACATATGCTATGCAAAATATGAATGCACAGATAAGTTAATAAATACATGCGATTCATGCCTAAAGTAGGACAACTTATAGTATATTAATAATAAGTTCGTAAACATAAATTTTAACAATAAGCCACTTTTCCCTCTATGCTAATGAATTTGGGAAAATCCTAGCTGGTGAATTATATTACTCTATTGAAGTTGAAAATGCATCCAAGTACCTTATATGTATCTTCTAATCTCAAATGTATCATATTGTTGGTGATTTACTTTTAAAATATATTTTTTATAATTAATTTCATGAAAAGAATACTCATTTAGTGAACTAAAAGCGTAAAAACGTAAAGCGTTTTGGTGAATTAGAAGCGTAAAACCGTTAGCTTTTAAGCTTTAAAGTGCAATTAGTCCGATTTTATACACTTAAGTTTTTATATGGAAACGAAAGCGTTTTGGTGACCTAAAAGCGTAAAATCGTAAGTTTTTAAGTTTAAAGCGCGATTTTGACTGCATTGGAAGTATGAACACAGGCACCTTTTCTGGCACTCTTTGTAGTCAGAACTCAAGAACACTTCCTGCAGGGAACAAAGGAGAAAAATTAAACACTGACGGTCCTGGACCATCTCACGCTCCACCCCAATGAGAAATATGTCATAAAACAGCAAAGGGGGTATCACAAATAGAGAAGACAATTCAAAGGCATAGAAGCACCAACAATTTGTGCTTTAAAAGCAAAAGCATATATAACAGGATCTACAAAACAAAGGTCCATATGACAAATTATTTCCTAGACACCCTTTAATTGAAATATCTGGGTCAGAAAAGGCATGAGTGCAACATGATGGTTTCATTTGACCTTTCTTTGACAGCCAACGACATAGTAAGACATGTAATATCTGCTACTAACTGTAAAGTAAAGAAAAAAAGTCATGGCATCTAGCTTAATCTTAAACATAGTTCTTGAGACAGGTGCGGTAAAAAAAATCCCCCAAGTGAAAACATGCATTGTAGTACTTTTTCTTACTCAAACAATTATATTCTGAATGCTATAAAAGCAAAAGTGCATTGCCAATTTACAAGAATCAGGTCACCAGCTGCAAGACCTGTCTTCTTCATCGCAATTATTCATCAGAGTGCTGCTATAGTTGAATCAGCGCAATCAAGGGCAGTAGGGCACCATTCATTTTCGGGATCACATGGAGTGATAGGTTACAGAGTCCAGCTTGCAATTCAGCCCATGCGATGAGTGAATTAACCACATCTCTAATCCCTTCAACTACTGGAAAAAATAGACTCCAACAAGCTTAATTGGTTTGAAGAGAATGATGGCACCTTCTTCCTGACCAATGTCATGACCATCCTAGCCTTGTCAATCTTCTCATTCTTCTTTAAGGCAATAAGTAGCGCAGAAATAGAGTCTACGCTCAAGAACCAGTTCTTTCTCATACAGGCAGTACACATCTTATATGCCAAATCAAGCTCCCCACCCTCACACAAATAATGCACCATTGTCTGGTATATTTTAACATTGGGCTTAAACCCCCTTCCATGCAATGCAGAATATACCCTTTTTGCCATCTCAGGATATCCAGCCTGGAAAAAACCTTTGATAACTAAGTTATAAGTAATCTCATCTGGTATGACCCCAACTCTTTCCATTGAAAGAATAAGATCATTTGCTTTCCATGCTTGTCTTCTGTTCACCAAATACTGTATCCTAACATTAAAAGTTGCAAGATTTGGTAAGCAACCCTTAAGTACCATAAGGTTCCACAAACCGTTACTGATTTCTAACCTGTTCTTTCTGTAAAATGCTGCAATAAGTGTAGTGTATGTGATAACATCTGCCCTTATTCCCAACTTTTCCATCTGCACCATGATTGAAAATGCCTTGTCCAAAATCTCCATTTCACAAAAGGCCTTAATGACAATGTTCATTGAATATGTATCTAATTCTATATCATACTTCTCAGGAACCTCAATCAGAAATGTTTCGATTGCTGCTATGTCCCGGGCTCCTGCCAAAACTTTAAGTGCAGCATTGAAAGACTTGGCAGTCCTTCTACACTTATAAAAATGCATATCATAAAAGGTATTGATAGCATGCTTAGCCATCCCAGCCTTCCCATACAACATTATTATCCTTACGATGAACCCTTCACGTCGCCCTTGTGGAAGGGACTTTTGTTGCTCAAGCAACTCCTCAATGTAATCAAATCGTCGAGCACCAGCTAAGCGAGAAACAGTGTCTTCAAATGCAAACCGATTCTCAATGACAAGCCTATTTCTAGCATTGGCCTTGAAAAGATCAAATAGCTTTTCAGGATCTCTCTCAGCCTTAAGCTTAACAAGAGCAGGTTCCTCCAATGGTTTTTGCTTCATGATGGGATAAGATACAGCAGTACAGTTTCCAGTTGAGGCAACAGCAGCAGAGTAATGGAAAAATCTGCGAACAGATCTCAGTGAGAGCATGTTCTGGATTGTTCTTCAAGTAGATTCATATCCATGCAAGCTCAACGTTCTAAGGATCAGTGCCAGAAACTCTTCAGTAGGCATTTAAGAAACAAAAATCTGGAAGACATACAAGCCAAATCAATTACCATCGAGACTCCATCAAACTAATGCATGACCATCTATGAAGCATCATCTCCAACATAGTATTAACGATAGTTTGATCAAGAAAGAGGGAGATAAAACAGCAAACGAGAAACAACTGTATCCAGAAGCACCAACACCAGCTAAAGTATCAATGTGTCAGCCATTCAGAGGAAGTGCTTTAAATAAAACAAATCACAAGCAAGTACATCCCAGACAAGGTGTTCAAATTCCATATTGAGCAGAAGACAAGCTCGTTTAAACAGATGACAAACTATACTAGATCTAAATCACAAAAAGGACAATGTGTACTGAAAGCAAGCATCGTCTCAAGGATGTGGTCTCGCAGGTATACGCACCGAGGAGATCAGCCATCCTCACAAGAAATAGGGTTGCATAGAGATATCAGTTTCACCCACCCATAAGAAATTTTCTGCCGAAACATGAATATACTCCCGAAAGACAACAGATTGGTTCTAAGCATGGCTTCATCATCATCTAGCCATCAAGTGCGTTCACTGCAATCCCTCACCAGGAGCTCCAAATTGAGCATAACAGTGAACCCACTACTTCAAAGGACAAGCAGAAAACGCAAAACAGAAAGAAAAACGAACAGCAAAATACAAACCAAGCAAATGCGGAGAGTTCCACATATAAAAAAGACGATTACACGCGAAAGCAAGCAAAGATTTAGGGATTACCTCTTGGAGAGAAGACTAGGGGTTACTCAATAAGAAGAAAATAGCCGACGAATTTCCAGGTGTTGCATTAGACCCAACAGCAGAAGACGTCGGCGACTCGTTGGGAGGTCAGGCAAGAGAACGGCCCGGAGAAGACAATGGCTACAAATGCGGAAAAGTGCGTTTTAGGAAGAACAAGGCGGGGAATGTAATGAATTTGCCGAGGAGAAAAGGGGTTTGGATTAACAGAAGGAGGAGGAAGGATGAAGGAATGAATGAATGAATGAGAGTAGGCCAACTCGTCATTCATCAATTTGATGGATGCAAGAACAGCCAGCAAAGCCCGAGAAGCAAAACTCTAGTAGAAGAGAGTTTTTTCTTTTTCTCTTCTTTCTTGGACAAGATTTAATAGGGCTGTTAATGAGCCGAGTCGAGCCGAGCTTTGCCATAGTTCGGGCTCGGCTCGTTAATATATTTCCAGGCTCGAGCTCGGCTCGTGTTCGTCACGAGTTTTAATATGCAAGCTCGAGCTCGGCTCGTTTATGAAAATGAAAGCTCGAGCTCGGCTCGAGCTCGGCTCGTCAAATAAGCTTAACGAGCCCAAAATCAAGTTCAGCTCATAAAATGTTCATGATAGCTCAAGATTGACCTAGAACTATGCACAAAATTACATTTAAATCTGTAGCAAAGTAAAACACAATATTTATCCCAATTTCAATACATAAAATCCATGAATTCTAATTCTTTTTTTTTTATGCCAAACCATTAAATGAGCTTGTTCGCGAGCTTTCGAGCTGAACATGGTATGGCTCGAGTTCGGCTCGTTTAGTTAACGAGCTTGTTCGCGAGCCGGCTCGATTAAAACGAATCGAGTATCAAACGAGTTTTTCTCGAATCGCACACCGAGCCGTTCATGAGCGGCTTGGTTCATTAACAGCCCTAGACAAGAACCTGCACAGAGAGTCCCGACTCTGGAGTCTCAGCTCAATAGGGTTTTGGGTAATTAGCATGAAAGGTCACAAACCTATTCACTTAGTATGAAATGGTCACAAACCTTTCATTTTGCACTTTTCAGTAATATATCTTTGAGAAAATAATGAAATGCAAGAACAGCCAGCAAAGCCCGAGAAGCAAAACTCTAGTAGAAGAGAGTTTTTTCTTTTTCTCTTCTTTCTTGGACAAGAACCTGCACAGAGAGTCCCGACTCTGGAGTCTCAGCTCAATAGGGTTTTGGGTAATTAGCATGAAAGGTCACAAACCTATTCACTTAGTATGAAATGGTCACAAACCTTTCATTTTGCACTTTTCAGTAATATATCTTTGAGAAAATAATGAAATACAAGAACAGCCAGCAAAGCCCGAGAAGCAAAACTCTAGTAGAAGAGAGTTTTTTCTTTTTCTCTTCTTTCTTGGACAAGAACCTGCACAGAGAGTCCCGACTCTGGAGTCTCAGCTCAATAGGGTTTTGGGTAATTAGCATGAAAGGTCACAAACCTATTCACTTAGTATGAAATGGTCACAAACCTTTCATTTTGCACGTTTCAGTAATATATCTTTGAGAAAATAATGAAATGGTCATTCCGTCCATCTCCATCCAAAAAAACCGTTAGTTTCGTCTAGTCATCATGTCATGTCACAGAAAATATTAATAAAAAATTTAATGGCCAAATTCAATTGAACCGGACAACCCAACCAAAAACCCTAATTTTATACCACCCGTCCTCAGGAATCTCCAGTCACCGATAGTTTCTCCGGTAGCGTCGCTGACCGAAACAAACGGAGGTTCGCTTCCCTGGTCGGGTCGCCGCCCTGAAGCAAACTCCCCCTATTTCCCCTGCTCACGTCGTCGTTCTGAAAGGCGATTGGGGTCGCCGCTGAACCAGATGAACGGTGTTGTTCATAAACTAATCATCGAGTAATCCCCAATCGTCATCAGGATGACGGTCGCTAGCTGTAGTCATCGGATCGGAATCGTCGGTGTCAGTGTCAATGATTGCGACGACATTATTCCAGGCTCTCTTCGATCCTACCATTCCAGACTTGACGACTGCCATTTTCTGATCGCCGGTGGCGGAGGTCCTATCGGCCACGACCTTCCCGCAAACGGAACAAGATCTGTAATTTCTTTTGTTGCGTTACGTATCATCACGGTGGGCAATTGGAAAAGAAAAAAAGGAAGCGTAGAGGCCAAAGGGAGATTGTTTTAGGCGCTTACATGAATTCCCCTTTGCGCAGTGTTGAGCAAAGCCCTTCACCAGAGCATATTCAGGTCCAAGATTGATTGATTGATGGGTGCTGTTGTGGGAGAGTCGGGGAAGCGATCGACGTGGGGACTTCGGTTCAGGCCGCCGACGCTGGCAGAGGAGCGTCGAGATCTTTTTTTCAAGGAAAGAGTCTCCATTATTTTGGGTGGTATAACATTAGGGTTTTTTTTGGGTTGTCCGGTTCAATTGGGTTTGGTCACTGATTTTTTTATTAATAGTTTAAGTGACATGGCGTGCTGACTGGACAAAACTAACGGTTTTTTGGATGGAGATGGATGGAATGACCATTTCGTTATTCTCTCAAACGTATGTTACTGAAACGTGCAAAATAAAAGATTTGTGACCGTTTCGTACAAAATGAATAGGTTTGTGACCGTTTCGTACAAAGTGAATAGGTTTGTGACCTTTTATGCTAATTACCCGGGTTTTGGGTGCCGAGACGGCGTCGTTTGTTATGTCGTTCTTGGCTTAGCGCTTAACTTTCCAAATTTCTGAATCGCTAAATGTTGGCCTTAAAATTGCTAACGGTCGCTCTAACTCTAATGATAAATGACTTATATATCCCCAATAAAATTTCAAAATTTAAACAAACCAAACAATCCCTAACTCCTCAAACTGAACCCCTCATCTGTCTTCTTCGCGAATCCCTCTCGACACACCAGTCCGCCAGTGCCTTTCCCGCCGTCGTCGTCGCCCGTTCTCTACCGAAATTTTCAAAAAAACGCTCAACCTAGGGCAAGTTATGGTTGGTCCATGGTGCAACCACAAGTGAGCTGCAGTTGGCCCATGGTGCAACCGCAAGTGAGCTACGGTTCCCTTTTTTCATTTTTGGAGTGAACTTTACCGATACAAAGTCGCTAGTCATGATCCAGACATCATATCGACTATTCCAACTCCAGAATGACGACGATGGATTCTCTGTTTTGAATAATGGTTTTTTTTAGGGAAAATCTTTTGAATAATGATTTATTTTCTTTACTAAGTGGTGTTTGTTTGCTAAAAGAAAAGTAAAGAAGCTAAAAGGTTAAATTTGTAACTTTGATGTTTTTATGGTAACATTTAGCAATTTTAAGGGCGACCTTTAGCAACTCCCTTCTATTTTGGCTAATACCAAGTTTGTTAAACTGATTTATACAATAATGCTGGTTTTGTTAGTGGAATAGTTCGACCAAAATGCAACCGGTTTCAATTTATGCCTGGTTTAAAAGAAAAGGTAAAAGTTTGAGAAATCATAAGTTGGTAAGTAGTACTATATGAAAATGCAAAGAGCCCGTTGACAACAAATTATGACAGGTGTACAACCTTCTGCTGCAGAAAACGTTTTTAATTTAGTGCAATATACTGAAGAAATTGAAACATAGATTCAACCAATCTCTGATAAACCAAATCAAAGTCAATCATTCGGCCAATTTCTACAACACCAACAAAACAAATTTACTAAATTGAGCCGAGTGAGCGCATCTTATCATTCTGCTAATCTCCATATCAGGCTATCTCCAGAGGGATTGAAGAAACCTCGCAGCGGCGGCGGTGATGAGTCCCTCTATGTTATCCGTCACTACTTCATTTTCCTCTTTTACCTCAACGTCGATGTTGTTCTCTCCTTGCATCAACCCTTCGCCCGCCCGACGATCTGTCTCTGCTTCTCTAGATTGGGATTGGAGCGGTGAGCCTCTGTCAATATGCAGGATGGATAGATTTTCTAGGGTCCACGAAGTCGAAGAGGAAGGGTAAAAGGAAGAGCCAAAAAAATGAAGTCGCAATTCAGATTCGCGAAAAACCATCCGAAGTCCGTACCAACTTTTCCCAGAGTTTGGCAGCAAAACGACGCTGTATATATTCGAGGATCGGAAAACCTGTCATTTCGGTTGGACCACCCGTAATTCCGGCTTTGACCATAGCTTAATATCTGTTTTCCGGCGAGGAAAATTTTGTGTTTGATTTCAATCAATGTACATTTGACTTCTTGAACAACGATTCTAAAAACAATTCACACCTCTCCGAACAATCTTCGAACGAGGGCGTTTGATGTTTTTTTTATGGTTTTTGGAACAATCTACGTTAAATTACTCCTACTCTTATAGAGGTTCAGTGAGAGCTCCAAAAACAATGACTAATTTGCAGAGAAAGGATAAAAGTTTGACATTGTGGGTCAAATGAATGGTTGTGGAACCCTTACTTCATTTTCGCTTCTCCTATTTATAGCCATCTCTTGTAACCGTCGTGTAACCGTCTCTTGCTAACCGCTTCTCTTTTGCTTGGTGCTTGATGTAGCTTGCTTGACGCCTTGACTGTCTTACGTGCTTGCCACTTGATACCTTTCACCTTGATGGCTTCACTTGATAGTTATCCCCTTGTGCCATGGAGGTGTCTTGCTTGGTGAGTGAGAGCTTCAAGCTTGGTGGTACTCATGCTAACCACCCTCGACACTAGGGTGCTTGGGGGGGGGGGGGGTCTGATAGATGCACACTGACCCCCTTGGGGTGGCATCATGTTTGCAGGGTCTTGACAAGGCGGTCTACCATGTAATGATATACATTGCTGGCATAACTACTCATTAGGCATAACATGGGTGCTACTTGTTGATGATTTCCTTACACGACACCATGCTTGACACCCTAGCACACTGTAGATAGTAGCCATGGTGTTTAGTTCTTGACCCCCCTTGGATGATGTCATGTTTGACCCCCTTTGTGGTTAGATCTCAACACTTAGCCAAAATTTCACATTCTTTTGCCGCCACATGCTCGATACCCCCGAGTGAAAGGTAGGTAGGCAGCATGGTGTTTGACCCCACTTGCATGACATCATGTTTGACCCCCTGGGATGATGTCATGTTTGACCCTCCTAGCGGTTAGGTCTCAACACTTAGCCATATTTTGCTTTTCTTTGCCCCCACGTTCTAGGGACTTGCGTTGCCCTTCTTCCCTTGCCACGTCTAGAGGTAGTTGATATCACCCTCCTTGCACGACATCATGTTTGATACCCGAGTGCATGACATCATGCTTGACCCCCCTTGTGGTTGGTTATGAACACTTAGCCAATTTTTGTCTTCTTTGCCCATCACGTCTAAGGGTACTCTCCATGGCCCCCCTTGCGGGGGCATCATGCTTGATACCCTAATGTAAGGTAGGTAGGCGGCTATGGTACTTGGTGCTTGACCCCCTTTGCATGACATCATGCTTGACCCTCCTTGGATGATGTCATGCTTGACCCACTTGTGGTTGGGTTTTCATACTAAGTTAAATTTCGCCCCCACCATGCCGACTTGGGTGGTTGATGTTGAAGGGTGTCAACGCTTTGCACTTGACCACTCTTGCATGACAGGTGGGTGTTTGGAGGGGTCAAGTGGTGTGTGTTCAGGTACTT
The DNA here is from genome assembly GCA_964030455.1 of Linum trigynum. Lineage (NCBI taxonomy): Eukaryota > Viridiplantae > Streptophyta > Magnoliopsida > Malpighiales > Linaceae > Linum > Linum trigynum. Next base: position 19,852,425 of record OZ034817.1, read on the forward strand.
GTATGAAGCCCAAATATCATAATTTATTTGTTAAAACTCCTTAAACTTTCTTTATAATGCTTTTGGTCCTCCGGAGTTCTTCAATGCTTGATCCAATCTTCCTTAGGTTTCTTTGTACCATCAAAAGTATACCAAGAAGGAATCAAATAGTACAAGAACGTTTCCTAAGTCTATTATAAGTTCATTGATAAAATAGTTGGAATTTAGATAAGAAATACCATTTGAAAGAGCTAAAGATGCTTCAATAGAAGGGGAAAATATATCAAATATGAGAGTGCAAACACTATAAATAAAGTTTCATAAGAAATACCCTACACTTAAACTTTGCTTTTCCCTAAGCAAACACTACTGATAATCGTACAACTCAATGAACCCTAGGCATCATCACTCAACCTCGATCTTAGGTAGTGGATCATAAGTAACTTACAAGGTCGACATTAGCATAAGAGACTCCTAACACATCATATCCTAGGATATCATAAGATATAATCCGTACATTAACAACCAAATCATGCATCAGAGTCTCAAAACGTAAGGCTAAAGCTTTTGATGAACATTGAAGCTTTCTACTTTGAATGCTTTTCTACAATCTTCTTGACATTCCATAAATGCATTTTGCCTTTCTCAAACTCAGACTCTTTTTTTAGGCTTGTTGAATTTTCTCATAAAACCAACTATCCTTTTTTCTAGTTTTTTCTCATGGTTTAGAGCTCTTTTGAGCAAGAACTTAGAAGTTCCTTAATCTCAATTTGTGCGGAGGATCAATGAAATTAAGGGGTGTCGAAAGCTTTATCCGTCCCCTTAAGAACACATCCTCAATTTGGCAATCAATTTGACAGGTGGAACTTTTACTTGTACTAGAGAGAAACTAGCATCACCTTGTACGACTACCCACCAAAGCTAAGCTAGTATCTCTTCCAAAACCCGATTTTTGTGCAATGAAAAGATGCCTTACACGTCGGACTTACCCCACACTTTATTCTTTAATATACCATGGAAGATTTTCAAATATGTCTTAATGGGTATAATTTTTTGCATTTTCTAAAGATGCAGTTCACCCTTTTGAAAACTCTTGAAAATTGGAGACTCTTTTGCATAATCAGAAACATTTGTATAGATCACACAATATGACATTTAAACACATCAAACGATCATTTCACCCCATTGACTATAACATCCTTCCTAGTCACTACACTAGCCTCCCAAGATCAAGTGATGATAACTAGACTCATCGATTCAAATTAAGATGAGAAGTGATCATGCTTGTAGGGGATGACTAAAGTCATTAGATGGAAAACATCTTTAGTGATTTACAAAACCTTTAAGCACATATCACAACCATTTAGCATTGAATTATTTTGAAAATTCCAAATTTGTATCGACTAAAGATATAACACGTAGTAAATAGTAATCATATTTAAGCAAAAACATATCAACCATTCCCATCCCACACTTTAAAATGGACATTGTCCTCACTAAACTAAAAGATAGTGAGCCGTGGTAAAGTTGGAACAAATTAGCTCAAATGTCGATAAGAAATCCAAAATAATTCTCCATTGTAGCTCATCTCAATCAATGTTTTGAAAAATAAACAAAAGAAAACAGGGGGTACGCAATGCCTCGTCAAACTCCTCATCCTACATGTTCGGTTCTCCTGGTGGTGGTGAAGATCCTGGACGAAGGCCTCTGAATGCTCTACTCATGTCCTCCATCAATGAACGACTCCATTGTTGGGCCTGCTCTTGTTCTCTGTGCAAGTTAGAGTGTCCTCTCGCTCCATCTGTCTCTCATGATCCAGGGCATCCCGATGTTGCTCGTTCATAGTTTGTTAGTTGGTCAGCTCTCCTCCATACGTCTAACGACTGCTTGTATCTCTGCCAACTGGGTGCCATAGTCGCCATACTGCGATGGTGGGTGTCCAGTTTCATGTCCATGCTCCAGGAGCCTCTCTAAATACAATGACGGTTTCCCAGCATCCTAGCACCCAACATATGTAGAGCAAGTGGCACTGGCGAGGTCAACTCCCTTTCTTGTCATCTTGTTGAAACCAAAGATGATAACAGGTTGACGTTGAATAGGTCCTTCCTCTGCCAATGTGTCCCTTAAAGCAAATTCTACTCCTCTTTGATAATCGTCATTGTATTGGGCTATGGTATGATTATAGCCTCCTCTTGGTAGTCCTCGAGAAGTAACAACAGACGTGTACGTTAGAAGGTTGTCTATCACCAATCATGTTGGGTGAACTCTCCATTGATGTATCAAAGAATGATATAGAATCATATCATTGGAGGTCACCTTCCCACCATCACTCTTCTGTCTCAGGCTAAAGGATGTTCGACCAAAGTAGTGCACAAACCTCATGAAGGGAAACTTGATCATGGTGGGTTGTGAGTAACCAGCAGAAAACACGACCCTTTGGCTCCTTGTAAGTCTTATCTAAAGCTCCTAGAAGGTGTATGGTTGTGTTGTCAGTTGCCAATATGCTCCAAGGTTAGCCTCACAAAGTGTCCCCCCTATGATGGTACGAGATCCCAAGCTTTTTGGCAAAGCTATCATAACTATCCTCAAAGATCTGTCCTGCTAATCGATAGGTGATGCAGACCATACTCGTCTTCTACTAACAATGTGTCCAAGAACTCTTAAGTGAGGACATTGATGCTCTCTCCATGAATGCGAAATAATGACAGAAGACCAACATCATCCAATCTCTGTCTCAACTGTGTTCTCCATCCTTGGTACTGGTCAAAGTTTGCTAGTTTAGCTCCCCTCGTTGATAAACAAACAGGCTCTTCTATCTTGCTATCTTCTTGGAACTAGGACTCTCGCGGGGAAGCTGAAGGAAGGCATGTAGAGGAAGCTCAGGAGTGTCCTCTCTAATCTCCAAACCACTATCGGTCTCCATCACCTCATACTCTTATTGTAGCTATCAACTCCTACTCCTTGATTTCCCACCATCCATAGATAGCTTTCCACTAGTGTGACTCGATGATGTTTTAGCAAAGAGGAGGTGTGAACTCAAATCCCTCAAAACTCATCCTCTTCAATTACAATTGTCAGATCCCTCCTAATGAGACGTGTAGACCGTCGTCGTGTTACAATCTCAGGATCTTCTCTAGGTGGACTGATGCCTCGTCCCTCTTGATGACGAAGTGCCATCATCTCCTTTCTTCTTCTTATACCTTCCAATCAATGAGAAGGAACTCGACATTTTCCTGCTCAAAAGAAACCATATTAGCATAGATCAAAGGGGATACCGCACTTTTAAGAGCATGGCTTCTTCCATAAGCTAATCTTATAACTTCTCATGTATGTAACAAGATAGTAAGTCATATTATTCATAGATTGTGAATCTCATATAAAGATAGGAAGTATTTTATATCAAAATGTAGAAGTAATACAAAGCACATATCTGGAAAACTATAAAACCTTTAAAAGCTTCAAGTTATACTATTCGGAAAATGTCGATAAGTTGGCACAAGTAAAATGACATGCATTCGATCCAACATAGTAATGGAATTGAAACTAGCAATGTTCCACTCCCATTGTAATTCCAAAATCAAAACTCCTATCAACAAGTTCAAAAATGTAGCATAACTTTTTACATTTAAAGCTCAATGTGAAAATGTGTAATGCTAATTTTTTTTTATAATAATTTTGGCATAACCTTTGCTAAAGTTCATCAATCCATCCAGTTATATATTCATTACAAATCATTATAAGCACCACACAGTCTTATTTATAATCATTTAAGCAATCACCATTCATTCATAAACATTGATTGTGCCTAATAGAGGTCGTAAATTGCAAAAGACTTTCCAACCAGACTCATGGAACTTTAAACTCTGAAATCCTCAATCGAAGCCCTAAATTAATGGTTCAATCTCCTAAATTCTTCTAAATATCATGGGTGCTTACTTTGAGGCTTAGAGAGAAGGGAGAGGATTTACGGCTAGAGAGAGAGGGGAAAGTGAAAAATAAAGGTGAGTGGGGTGTTTTCCTTTTAAAGGGAGGGAGAGTGGCGGTGCTGCCGTGGTGGGGACCATCGTGGCTTCCTCTCCCGTTCTTGTTTGGATACCAGCATTTTCTCATTAGAACACTTATTGTCGTGGCTTCCTCCCATGGAACGCTCTCTCTTTTATGAAATAGTAGTATGTTGACACTTGATCCAAGGTCAACTAGATCTTTTTCACGTGATGGTCATCCATGAGACATGTGCTAATGATATTCCTAGAATCTTCCTTTACTTCATTAACTAGGATGAATTCTGCAACGCCCCAAGGGATTTTCTTTAAGGGGTTTCTTTTTCTTCAATCCTGTCATCTTATTCCATGAAGATCTCCAGCTTTCCTTTGAGATACTCCATTGAAATCATCTTTTCCAATATTGGCAGTGCCAATTCTGCTCCTCCAAAAGCTTCTATTAGATTCTGAAGAGGGATGGATAGTCAGCTTCCTCATTCTCTTCTTCCTTTTTCATGTTTTGGAAATTCTTGGCTGCTCCCATCCTAGTCGAGATGACCTTAACTTCCTCCTTCTTTGGATTGTTTTTTGTGTTCCTCGGGAGGTTTCTTTGAGGCTTTTGAGGTTGACCATTGATTAGGAGTGCAAATTGTCTCTTAATATTCTTGTAGCTCGTTTGCAATCCTATCACTATTGCCTCTAGCTTCTCGGATTTGGTGTGTTGCGGATTGGAGACACCTTCTCCTTGCCCCTTGTATTGAGGTTGATTTCCATATCCAGATGGACTTGGTTTCTTTTTACCATTGTGCTTCATGAACATTGGTTGCATTGCTAGAGGTTATGTTGGGGTAATCATCGATCATCTTCTCTCCTGGAGCAGGCCATTGACCATATGGTATGCAAGGTTGGTTGAATCTTTGATAAAGAGCATAGATACCTTCTTGCGGTCTCGATTGATATCCTTGATTTATATAATTGACATAAGAATGTCCTTACCCTTATTGGCTATAACACTCGAATCCTTCACGACCTTCTTCTACATATGCTTCACAAACAAACAAGGATGTCACCGGTCCATTCTTTGGCTCCATTAGTTATTGAGAGCTCTTTCATGTATGCGCATAGGGTAGCGACATCATCTCCTCTTCCTTGGGCATCTTTCAATGATTTATTTATTGATGGACGCTTACACCAGTTCATTGACTTCCTTGCTAGCGTGGCAAAATGCTCTTGACATTGCACTCCCATCATTGCTGTGAAATATGCAACAACTAAATGGTTTACCATCATCGTGGTGTCTTGATCAAGGCCTTTGGAAATGTACTTTGCAATTTGCTTTGGTGTGAATCCATGATGGGGGCATGCTTTGATATACTTCTAGAATCTCCTCCAAGCATCATAGAAAGTCTCTCCTTCCTTAGGTTGAAATTGAGCAATCTCATCTTTAAGTTCTTCTTTCTTCCATGGTGAAAAGTATTCCTCGATGAATGCTTGTGAAAGGGTTTCCCAAGTGGTGAAGGTTCTTGATGGATGGTATTCGAGCCACTACTTTTCTCCTCCTCTAAGTGAGAATGGAAAAATTTGTAGTCGAAATCCATCTTTGGTAGCATCAACTCCTGGTATGGAATCGACGATCTCTAAGAATTTCTTCAAGTGTTGCACGGATCATCATCATTCCTGCCTCCAAATTACCTTGCTTTTTGCACCATCTAGATGAGTTGAGTTCTGATCTCTATGGTCATTGGTGGCACAATAATTCTTGAGATTATGTTGGATGCTCTTGGCCTTGAGTACTCATAAAGAGTTGGTGGAACGACCATTTGTCTTTGTTCTTCTTCTCCAGCAACAATGTTGAAGATGCTCCTTCTACCTACGAATCGAAGTTGTCTTCGTCAATGATGTCCTCCTCTTCAAAGTCTTACTAAAAATTGGTGGGGCTTGACGATTCTTCTCCTCCTAAGCTAGATGCTCCTTCCTTCGTCTTCAAGATTGGTGAACTAGATGCTCCTTCTTCCTGAAGTATCTCTTCCACGATCTTTAGGATTTTCTTATAGTACTTACTGGACTCGTACAAAAACCTGCAAAACAAAAAGGACTCAATACTAGACACAAGAGGGTTAGATGCTTTTATATATTATTAGAAATCCTCGGCAACGACGCCAAAAACTTGATGGTTTAGTTCATACAAGTAATAAAAATTCCTAGGATGCCCTGGATTCATACTCCTCGAGGTCTTATAATGCACAACTACTCACACCAACCATCATGACATACACAAATTGAACAAGCAAACAAGAAAAGTAAAGTTTTGTAGGGGTTTTGGATTTATAGATGCATAAAAGTAAAATACGTTATTGTAATAGATTGTAAACTCGAAGATGATCATGCAACCTAGGGCACATCCACATGATGCATTGATGGTTCATATATTGTAACACCTTGTCCCGTCCTCTAAGGCCACTCTCTACCCGAGCATGTGCCTCTTGCTATAGAGATTTAACTAGCTAATGCATGCTTCCGTTTCATGTCATTAACTTATTAATGCAGAATGAGGAAGTTAGGATAGCATATAATTAATTGTGGGCTTCTACAAACCACAACTATAGTCAATAGCATCAATGATCTAACAATCAAACATTGATACTACTCGAAGCATAGATGGGTGATCAATCCTCCCATACTTGTTTAGCATCAATGGGGTATCTCTACAAGGTAATTTTTCGACAATCTGTGCAGCACTAAGCACAATGCATATTTATTTTCAAAAAAAGAAAAGCACAATGCATATAGTAGCATACAATAGAATCATAAGCATCGATGGTAAAGAGAATTCATACTATGGAAACATCAATGACCATCATAAGCATCGAATACAAGCAAGCATCAAGGATCATCATAGGCATCGAAATTCATAGACAAACACAAGCATGAGATGAAATCATAGCATTCATTTACATAACAAAAAACAAGAACACATCCTAATACAATCAATTTCGACTAGCTATATAGAGGAAAATGAAGGTACCACCATCAATGATGACAACATCTCCTTAGTTGCAGACCCCTATACTTCGACTAGACTAGGCACTCTTGTAGAGTATTACATAAATTTGTGTGTTTGTGGTGGCTTATTTGTACAATGGAATCATGCCCTCTATTTATAGGTGAGAATCCAGCCTAAAATAACCTAAACCAACTAGAAAGAGTCTCCTAAACCTAGTAGGCTTAGGAAACTCCGTCACCAAGGAAAAGGGATAGCGACGCTATGGTGTCGGTTGGACCCGCTGCTCTGATTCTGCATGGGTTGGGCTTCTTGATCAATGGACTTCAATTCCAGAGATTTGGTCTGCAACTTAGGGTAGCGGTTGGACCCGATGCTTGGACCCCCGCTCTTTGTTTCTTCACAATGGGCTGATTCTTCCTCATATGGGTTCGTCTTGACATAAACTAGCAACTTGTAGTTGACTTCTCCGTCATTGGACCACTCCTTCGTGAAAACTCCTTAAACTTCTCTTTATAGCTCTTTTGGTCTTCTATAGTTCTTCAATGCTAGATCCAATCTTCCTTAGGTAGCTTTGTAACTTCAAATCCATTAAAATTATATCAAGAAGTCATCAAATAGTACAAGAACATTGCTCAGTTCTATTAAAAGCTCATTGATCAAATAGATGCGATTTAGACAAGAAATACCATTGAAATATCTAAAGATGCTTCAGTAGAACACTACAAAAAAGACTGGCAGATGTTACCAGACGATTGGCGTCACAAAAGGCCTTTTCTCGTCACTAAAAGTTTATTTTGACGAAATACGGTCGTTAGCAGGTCGTGGGGTAAAGGTCCGTAGGTAATAGTCTAAAAAAATTTGGCGTCATAAAAACCTTTTTTGTGATGATAAATTATCCTCAAAACCCAATTTATCATTGTCGGAAAAGTACCCTTGAGGAAAAAACTTGACGAAAAGTTTTTATGAGAGAGGAAAAACTATTTCTAAAGAAATTATTTTGTGAGTTCAAGTATTTGTGAGAATATATTTTTGTAAGCAAAAATATTTTTTTGTTGATAACACCTTGGAATATCCATCCCCAAAATACCCTTATGTGTTTTTGTGATGACCTGTACATTGTCAGAAAATGTATAATTAGAAAAAAAAATTTGTTTCCCAATATAATATTTTGTTATTTCCTACGAGTAAAAGTCCTCATAAATGGAGAACTCTTCAGAAATGAAATTATTACCGACGCAATGATTTCGTCAGAACACTAAAGAACGACATCAAAAATGAAAACATTCATGACGAAGAAAATGACGAAAACTTTTACCGACAAGTCGTAAATTCTTTTGTGATGATATGGTCTCATAAAAATACATAATTTATAATGGACCTTCCAAAATACTGGTTTTATTAAAAATACATATAATAATATAGGTAAATACATTTAATACCCAAAAACGTAATTATTGCCTATGCATTTCCCAACAACAAAATAAATGATCGTATATTAAAAACACCAACAAATTATTATTCCATGAAATTTTTAATATCAATGACAATTAATGTTCACAACTTACTATATACATTTATTAGAAAATCAGAATACATTATTAATACAAATTATTAATTAAAAAACAAATCTCTGTCGCTTCCTCTCCCACCCACTGCTGCTCTTTGCGATTTCTTCCTCCTTCTCCAATGGCCAACCACGACCCTCTTCTCGGTGAATCATTGCTATCATCGAGATGCATCTTGTGATTCCTGTTTCAAATGACAAAAGAAACAATAAATCAGAATCAATAGGAAAAGCGAGTCAGAAAACAATCACAATCCATCCTAGAATCATTCAAGATCAACTACATACCAACCAGAAAAACCATATTTCGACGTTGGCGGGTGTTGCTTCCCCACCACCACCAACGAATGCTCTTCTCCCATACATTGAAACCCCAGAAAAATAAAAAAGTAGCGAAGGGTTCAGAATCCGATCAAAATCCTTGAGAGCGAGAATCAAAGGAAAACAATATGCAACCCAAAATTTACTACCTCAGACCACCATCTCTACCGTCGTCATCGTCTACGAGGTCGAAACGCTCCAGCCTCGTTGTTGTCCTCGCTTGCGCTAGGTAAGAAAGAGACTGTTTCCCTTTCTTTCCCTTCTTCCACTCTGCTAGTAGACCTTAGAAAGAAGAGGGATCGGTTTTTAGAAGGTGATGAAAAGGAAGCCGAGAAAGAGGATCAGTGAGGTGAGAAAAAATATAATATAATGTGGAGTAGGAAGGGAAGTTGGATTGTTTTCTGCTTAAAAGGAAAAGACTTGAAGAAGAGATGATGTGTCGGCTGAAGGAAGGAGTGAGATTAGGGACTTAGGGTTTACAAATCACTATAAGGAAGTCTGCACCTCCTTGGTAACCCGCACAAAACGGAGGGTTCAATTAATAATTTGAACCCTCTATTCTTTTATCCCTTCGCGTTCCACATTCCTCCGTTCTCTCTCTCCCTTTTTTCAAACAATTACCTCCGCCTTTCTATATATCTTGCCTCGTAAGCTCCGCCTCCAATCACCTCAACGGTGCCGGCCAACTCGACAAAAGATGCCACACAATCGGACTACGCTGTCTGTTAAAAATACATACAACAAAATAATTTTGTTAGCTTTCTAAATCGTTCATGATATAATTTTGTATTTGCAAAAACTTGGTAAATTAAATTATATGTCAAAACTATCAAGAATATCACCATATATGTATCAAACAATTATTTATGATTTAGTTAGACATTTGCTTTTGAATCGTGTTCTTCGTCAAGACCGTTTAGTATCATTAACTCAAGTTGTTAGGGAAGATTCAATAATGAATCTAATACTATTTAGTATTTACTAACACTTTCATGCTTACTACAACCAACTTATGCGTGCTTAAAGTTTACGTAAATCCGAATATCATGTGTTTAACAAATGGGGTTACAAAGATTCGAACAAATGATATCTCGGTCAAACATTCTCAATTAGAAGTGTCCTAAATTTCATTCTCAATTAACTATTATACTAATTTACTCATTTTCGTCCTTAGGAAACACCTGTTACAATCTCCCTACCCCTTATTGAAATAAAATTATTTTTACAAATGAATTATGATTTGGTGGAAATTTGTTGTAAATATTGACATCTTCAATTTTGATCGAATCATATACATCATTATCATTTGTACATAGCTCGTTATAAATACATTGAATATGTCAACGCTCGTTATAAATCATACATCAAATATTTCGAAAGTCTACCAATTTCATTTAAATACGTATTACTTTTCATACCCGATTAACTATTGTACCTAATTGACCATTTTCTAACTCGAGCCAGGGAGGGTCCCGGGACCCACCCTCTAACTCTCTCCCTCCGCCCCTGGCTTCTAGGATGCTTTTTTTAGTAAGGATATAAAACTGTATCGTATCATCGGTTCAAGAAGAAAAATCCCATATCAAATGCTAAGTCGGTAGGCAATATTTAGCGGTATGAAGGGATTGAAACACGATTTCAATCATTGAATAATTGATAGACCGTTAATTACACATGTTTTTACCCCTGTTCTTACACCGTTTGAGATGTGATTTCTCGTGTTTTAGGCCGATTTCACGCTAGGGTGTGCTTGTTTGTGATATTTCAGGTCCTAGTACGTGAATGGAGGCTTGGGAGCGAGTTTGGGGTCGATTGGACGAAGATCGGGCGCGAGGCAAGTCACAAAGGAGGCCACACGGGCACACCCACAAATCACACGGCCGTGCAACTCATATTTGTGGCCGTGTGAGATTGTGCGAGAGCAAACACGGCCTGCCCTGATAATCCACACGGCCGTGTGAAGAAGTGGTCTGGCCGTGTGACTTTCGCCGAGAGCAAACACGGGCAGATGGACGTCACACACGGCCGTGCGACCCTGGCCGTGTGGGATGCCTGAAGGACGAACTAAGTGGAACGCAGCGTTTTGACTCACACGGGCAACTGGGTATGCCACACGGCCGTGTGGCCCTGCCCGTGTGAGTCGGGATTTCTTGGTTTTAACCCAATTCCGGGCTGCAAGAGGGAGAATCGGACCTTTTGAGCAAAAACAGAGCCCTAGAGAGAGAAAGGACGAAGAACACATCCTAGAAGCCATCTTGGAGCTGGGTTTCATCAAATCAAGCTTGGAGATCGTCATAGGAGTGGAAATCATCATCCCAGAGCAGATTTTCCTCATCTTTATGAGTATGACTACTTTGTATCTTGTTTTCCTCTCTCTCTCTATGGAGTAGAACCCCTCTCTCACTTGGGGATGAAGAACCCTAGTTCTATGTGTTAGGGATTGAGTGTAATGACTTGGGATGATATTACTGTTTGATTTTAATCAAATGATGCATGTTTATTGAGTCAATTGAAGTCTGATCAACTTTTCCTGATTCCTGCTGCAATCTGAGATAGATAGAATCTGATTAGGTTGCTAGAGTCTCATCATTCGGTAGTAGGAGACTGGCTATACGAGAGTTAGCCAGTTTACTGCTTTGTACTGGAATCTAATTCCAGTAGTGGAGTTCTGTTCTTACTGCTTCAGCTTTCTATCCCGGTGAAGACTAGTCGTCTGCCGGGTAGATAGACTGAGAGGGCTTGGTCAGCTTAAGAGATTCCAAGCTACTGTCGGATCTTCCGCAGTCTAATCAACAGTAAATCAACCCAGGGAAATACAATTGAAACCTAACTAAGGAGCTAGGGGGATTCATTCCCGAGTGACTCTTACCTGCTTGAGAAAACCGAATAATTTCCTGCTTTCTTTCTGCTTTTGTTTTTAAACAACAATCACTTACTTTAGTTGGCTAGATAATAGAGAATCACTGAGTAAGCAGTAGACCTAGACCCCGGGTTGATAATATAACTTGCCTGTTACTGCATTCCCGGTCTGCGATTACACTTGGTCGCAGATTGGTGTTGTGTTTTGGCGTGTCAATAATTGACTATTACTCAATTGTCAAACTATTATATCCTCATGCCATTGTATTCGGTACATTAATGGAGGATATGTAACACCCTACCCTATACGTTTTGCCTAATCATATTGTTCATACAATTGCAGCGGAATTAATCTCGGGCGTTACATTAATTATCAAAATTTACCCAAATAAAATTTCGACATGAATTACTCGCGTAATGGGCTAACAGTTCTTGCAACTTATCCTGCAAAATAATTCATTACAACATATATACTCACAACCATATGCATTGGCTTTTCATAGCCATAGTCACAGTTTCATACTACACAACTGCATACCATACTAATACAAGCCATAATCGTCATAACTTACACAATTACAAAAATATACACATATCATCAACTTTCCACACCTGTGGATATCTCACACTACATTCGAAGCTAGTATGCACATGAAAATGTTCTCAAAACATTTTTACAAAAAGGTGTGGATCACTGGCCAAAATCCCAAGTAGTCGTCCAAGCACAGAATAGTTGAAGACCATACCTCATCTTGGCTTCAACTCTAGCTCCTCTCCCCTAACACTTATCTACTGCTGCTGCTGATGATCTGCTTACACATAGCATAAGCAGAGAAGAAGAATAAAAGAGGGTCAGCTCATAGCTGAGTGAGATAATCATAGCATCGTGAGTTCATAACAGAGCATACCCCTACCATACATCTAGCAAACAAGCCAAAACACTAGGATCGGACCTCAGCCATCCTCATATCCCAATAAGCAAAAGACTCAACCACTTTGACTTATGCATATGCATCTTATCATGTTTTAATCATAGGCGCCTGGCTACTCCCATGCTAATAACTCTCCCGGGAAACATACCCCACATCCCGTCGGATGTAGTCATACATACCCCAACATCCCGTCGGATGTGGTCATACATACCCCACACCACTATGGGTGTAGTCATACCCCGACACCGCTCTGGGTGTGGTCAAATCTCGTAAGAATTCTTCAGTCACCACCACATGAGAGGTGTGACTATCATACATATCATAATAGAGTAATAGCACAGGGAGCCCTAATTACTATGTAGTTGACCGTGAGACCACAACACTCATATTTGGTATCCTTATACATGATTCATATCTCATCTTGCTTAATCACAATTCGTTACTTGCACATGTACTTGACCTGCCCATAATTGGCTCAACATAGGTAAACCAGGAGTTGTATAATTGCACTTCCTCGGGATAAACCCTCGTGCAAGTCATCCTCCTTAAACATCATAATATCACCCTGGGAAGTTTATTCCCCCACTTATGGATCCAAATACAACCATAATATCACACCATGTCAAAACCCCTTATCGAACAACCATGAAGTCATATCAACAATTAAGCCACAAATGGCAACATGTATGCAATCATCAACATAAACAAGGTTCATATCGGTTAGGGCAAGTCAATAATATCATACAGCAATCCAGGGTTCAACATATAGCACAAAAGCTCATACACCCCTGATCATGTCATTCTAGTTCACTTAGATCAATTCTAAGCATCAATATAATTATCGTGATACGACAAACCCGGTATGCCGTGCTAATCCCTCACCAGTTCTGGTCGTTCAAACACCGGTTTAACCTTCCCGTACTAAAATGTCAATTTCACGAACGAACCCCGAATTAAAATCCGAGACCGTCCTAATATCCCCTGCAGTATCCCCGTCAATATTAGTTCTAGGCTCCGGGTCAAATTCTTGATAAAAACACATCAAACCCTGGCCGGAGTTAAATTCAGCGATCCCGGCTCCGATCTAAATAATAGCCGAAATTCAGGGATTAGAACTAGAGGATTGATTACCTCGCTGCAGGAAGCTCGTATATGAAATTTGGGCTCAATTCGGCTTCCGGATACTCCAAAACCCTAATTTAGCTTATCGGGAATTCAAGAAATTCCTGAACCAAAAACTCGTTTTAAAGCTCTAAATCGATAAATCACGATGTATAGATGAATTAGGCATTACTTACGAGATTTTTGGATCACTGTAGCTCAAGATTGGAGCTGGGGAATTTTTCACAAAAGCCTCCCTGTGCGCGCTCTGCTTCTCGTTTACTCTCGTCCCAATTTAATGGTACAGGAACAAGAAATGGAAATAATGGTTAGGGGGAATGTATATATATATGGGGCGCCGCTTATTGTTAAGTTTTTATATTAATTATATATATATATATATATATATATATATTATATATAATTAATACGTATACTTATCCGATCGATCGATAATCCGATTTTCGCCGAAATACTGTCGAAATGCTCGATTTTAAATCGCGAACTTTCTAGCGATCGAAAAATGGGTTTTGCCGGAACGGGATGTTACAATTCTCCCCTCCTTAAAAGATTTCGTCCCCGAAATCTAACCTTGAGTCATACTCTAACTCCTCTTACTAACCCTTAACATGATCTATCATACATAAAGTCATTACCTAACTCTTAGGTCAGGCAATTCATAACATAGAAAGTAACACATAACACCTCAAGTTCCCATGTTTAGGTTTCAAAACCTATACTGGGCTATCACAACAAAAGCACATCAGCAAGTTCAAAACATAACTTACTAAGCAAGATTGTTAACCTTCAAAGTATGTCGCTACCAACTCAGGGTACTTCTCTCGCATACTTGCTTCAGTCTCCCAGGTAGCACTCTCACTTTCCTGATTTCTCCAAACCACTTTCAACATTGGGATTTCCTTCCTACGAAGATTCTTAATCTGGTAATCAATAATCTCAACTGGAACCTCTTCAAATGTCAAATATGAACCCAACTCGATCTCTTCTGGTTGTATAACATGGGAAGGATCCACTTTGTACCTCTTCAGCATACTAACATGAAACACATTGTGGATTTGGTATAGCTCTGGAGGCAATGCTAGTTTATATGCCACTGGTCCAATCTTCTCTATGATTTCATAAGGTCCAATATACCGAGGTGCAAGTTTCCCTTTCTTACCAAATCTCATTACGCCTTTCCAGGGTGAAACTTTGAGAAATACTTTCTCACCCACCTCGAAATTAACTTCACGCCTATTCGTGTCAACATAAACTTTCTGTCGATCTAGAGCCACCCTCAAACGCTCCCTGATTTCCTTGACCTTGTCAACTGTGATCTGAACTATCTCTGGCCCTGAGATTTGCCTTGCTCCTTCTACATCCCAACATAATGGTGTTCTGCATTTCCTCCCATAAAGTGCTTCATATGGTGGAACACCCAAACTACTATGGTACTGATTGTTGTAAGCAAACTCAATCAAGGGCAAATGGTCAATCCATGATTCCTCCCATTGCATTACACATGATCGAAGTAACTCTTCTAAGGTAAGGATGGTTCGTTCACTCTGCCCATCTGTTTGAGGATGATAAGCTGAAGTAAAATGCAGTTTAGTTCCCAAGGCATCATGTAAACTTTGACAAAACCGAGATGTGAAGCTCGGGTCTTGATCAGAGACAATAGAAATTGGCACACCATGCAATTTGACGATCTCCTTAATATATAATTGAGACAAAGTCTCCAGTGATGGTTTCCATCTAATGGGTAAAAAGTGAGCCGATTTGGTCAGTCGGTCCACAATAACCCATACTGCATCCTTTCCCCTTGATGGTGGGAGACCATATACAAAATCCATTGTGATTCTTTCCCACTTCCATTCTGGAATTGGAAGTAGTTGTAGTTTTCCCACAGGAGCTTGATGTTCTGCCTTAACTTTCTGACATACCAGACATGTGAAAACATGTTCAGCCGCTTCCTTTTTCATCCCACGCCACCAAAAATATGGTTTGATTGTGTGATACATTTTAGTTGCTCCTGGGTGCATAGCATAAGCAGAAGAATGAGCTTCATCTAGGATCTCTTTCCTCAAGTTATCAACATTAGGAACACATGCTCTTCCATTAATCTTCAACATGCCATCTACCATTTCAAATGGGCTTTCTTTTCCTTCCTCAATGTCTTGAATGATTTTTGCCAACTCTGGGTCCTCCTTCTGCTTCTCACAAATTTTGTCATGCAATAAAGGTCGAATGTTCAACCGAGCTAGTAACCCTGTTACACCATCCACTTCCAAATCAACATTCATTGCTCTCAAATCAACCAGATCCGGTATATTCTTCTTGCCTTTTCTGCTCAGAGCATCAGCAACTACATTAGCTTTACCTGGATGGTAATCAATGGTACAATCATAATCTTTCAGAAGTTCAATCCATCTCCTCTGGCGACTATTTAAATCCTTCTGATCCATAATATACTTCAGGCTTTTATGATCAGTGAGGATTTTAAAAGTCTCACCATACAAATAATGTCGCCAAATCTTGAGAGCAAATACCACCGCTGCCAACTCCAAATCATGAGTGGGATAATTTACTTCATGAGGACGCAATTGCCTAGAGGCATATGCGATAACTCTTCCATCTTGCATTAACACACAACCCAATCCTTGATACAAGGCATCACTATACACCACAAACTCCCCCTGACTTGAAGGTAGTGCAAGTACTGGTGCGGTGGTCAATCTCTTCTTCAGTTCATCAAAACTCCTTTGACATGATTCATCCCAAATATACTTGGTATTCTTCCTTAACAGTTTAGTCAATGGTGCAGCAATTTTAGAAAATCCTTCGACAAACCGCCGATAGTAACCTGCCATGCCAAGAAAACTTCTCAACTCCGACACATCTTTTGGTGGAGTCCAACTCACCACTGCTTCCACTTTTTTCGGATCCACCTCGACACCTCTTCCAGAAATTACATGTCCCAGAAATATTACCTCCTTCAGCCAAAACTCACATTTTGAGAATTTTGCATATAACTGTTTCTCCCTTAGAATTTGCAACACAATTCTAAGGTGAGTTTTGTGCTCCTCCTCGCTTTTAGAATAGATGAGAATATCATCTATGAATACAATCACAAACTTATCAAGATATTCATGGAAAACTCTATTCATAAGAGCCATAAATACCGCTGGTGCATTAGTGAGTCCAAAAGGCATTACCAGGAACTCATAATGCCCATATCTTGTTCTAAAAGCTGTCTTTGAGGTTGCTCCATCTGCCACTTTCAATTGATGGTATCCAGACCTCAAATCAATCTTAGAAAAGACTGATGCACCCTGCAATTGATCAAACAAATCATCTATTCTTGGAAGGGGATAACGATTCTTCACTGTCGCCTTATTCAACCTCCGGTAGTCAATGCACATTCTCATGGAGCCATCTTTCTTCTTGACAAACAAAACCGGTGCACCCCATGGTGAGATGCTAGGTCGAATAAACCCCTTGTCTAGCAATTCTTGCAATTGTTCTTTAAGCTCCTTAAGCTCAATTGGTGCCATTCTATATGGTGCCATTGAAATTGGTGTTGTGCCAGGTACCAATTCAATATCAAACTCTACTTCCCTTTCTGGTGGAAGGCCGGGAAGTTCTTCGGGGAATACATCAGGAAATTCCCTTACCACCTCTACATCCTCAACCTTCTTATCATTTACTACAGTAACTTGAGCAAGAAAGGCTTCACAACCTTCCTTCACTAATCGAAAAGCTTCCAAGGCAGAAAGAAAACCATGAGTCTCCTTTTTCTTAATGCCTCGGAATACAACATGACCTTTATCTGGTGTGTTGAATAACACTTCTTTCTTTTGACAATCCACAACAGCTCCATGTGTTGCCAGAAATTCCATTCCAAGGATGACATCAAATTCATCAAAAGGTAGCAGAATTAAATCTGCTGCTAGGAAAGCTCCTTCCACACAAATGAAGGAACTTCTAATAACTGAGTCTACCTTCAAGGTATCTCCCACAGGTGTTTTAACACATAAGGTATAACCTAGCTTATCTGGAACTAAGCGTAGCATATGTGCAAACGTATATGACATGAATGAGTGAGAGGAACCAGTATCAATCAAAGCATATAATTGCTTGCCAAGGATAGAAAGCATACCAGTTACAACTTCTGGTGCCACTTCTGCCTCACCTCGAGTCATTGCATAAACCCTCGGTGCTCCCTGTGCTCTGGTACCCTGCGTACCACTTCTTGATGGCTGATTTCGACCACCACCTCTACCACCCTGTGAACCACCACGACCACTCTGAAATCCACTACGGCCTCCCTGGTAACCACCCCTGAATGGGGCTCTACTCATTTGCACTGAAGGCTCGGACTGTGTAGCTCTTACTTCTCTCGCATGCGGGCAATCCCTCATGATGTGCCCAGGTTGGCCACAGTGAAAGCATACACCAGAAAATCTCCTACACTCTCCAAGATGCCTCTTCTGACAAACTTGACAAAATGGAAATTGTGTAGCTGAGGAAATTGGTGCCCTGTATGATGTTCCCGACATAGATTGACTTGGTGTTCTCCCAAAACTGCTAGGACCTCTCCTAGGTGGGTAACGAGGTCCAGCATAATTTACTCCAAACTTCCTCTTCTTCTCCTCTTCTTTGGCCTTGTGTTCCTCTCGGCTCTCAACTTCATAGGCTTCATACTTAAGTGCTGCCTCCTTGATTGTGGCCATGCTCTCTTCATCAACCCTGTGGATCTTTTCTTTCAATCCTATGCGCAGACCATGCAAGTATCTCATCTTCTTCTTATGCTCAGTATCCGCCAACCCATCCTCAAATTAGAGTAGTCGAACAAACTTGATGGTGTACTCAGTAACTGTCATATTCTCCTGCTTAAGGTTGGCAAATTCATTGTTCTTTGCCCTGATAAAAGCTTCAGGAAGAAACTCTATCTTAAAGGCCTTCAGGAACTCCTCCCAGGTGAACTGAACTCGTTCACCATTAACTCTAGAGACTGAGGACCACCAGCTCCTCGCGTACCCCTTCAGGAGAAAAACAACATATTGTACTTTTTCCTCTGGGGTCGCATAAAGATACTCAAACACATCTTCCATCTCTCGCAACCACTCTACTACAGCATCTGGGCTCACATCTCCCTTAAAGTCCCTACCACCCAAAGTCTTCATCTTTGCATAGTCTAATACTGGAGGTCTTGCATCAACCGCCCCCACTCCTCTCGACTGGTCAGTAGGAACATTTTCACAACTTCCGTGCAGCTATAAGGAAATATTGGCCTTAGATTGATCCACACAAAATTCATTCTTCACCAAATCTCTCACTTGGTTAAAACAAAATTTTCCAAAATAATTACTTGAAAACATAAAAGTTCAAAACTCAATTTTGAAAACCATGATGCAGATAATTTCATCCAACATACCAATACACATAATCATGTCAAACTCAATTCCCAGTTTAAGTCATTATGGGGTACTCCCCTCCTTAGGAGTGTTTAACCTCCCATAGGGTATAGTACGCCATAACAGCAAAAAGAGGGAACCGGGCTCTGATACCAAACTGTAACACCCTACCCTATACGTTTTGCCTAATCATATTGTTCATACAATTGCAGCGGAATTAATCTCGGGCGTTACATTAATTATCAAAATTTACCCAAATAAAATTTCGACATGAATTACTCGCGTAATGGGCTAACAGTTCTTGCAACTTATCCTACAAAATAATTCATTACAACATATATACTCACAACCATATGCATTGGCTTTTCATAGCCATAGTCACAGTTTCATACTACACAACTGCATACCATACTAATACAAGCCATAATCGTCATAACTTACACAATTACAAAAATATACACATATCATCAACTTTCCACACCTGTGGATATCTCACACTACATTCGAAGCTAGTATGCACATGAAAATGTTCTCAAAACATTTTTACAAAAAGGTGTGGATCACTGGCCAAAATCCCAAGTAGTCGTCCAAGCACAGAATAGTTGAAGACCATACCTCATCTTGGCTTCAACTCTAGCTCCTCTCCCCTAACACTTATCTACTGCTGCTGCTGATGATCTGCTTACACATAGCATAAGCAGAGAAGAAGAATAAAAGAGGGTCAGCTCATAGCTGAGTGAGATAATCATAGCATCGTGAGTTCATAACAGAGCATACCCCTACCATACATCTAGCAAACAAGCCAAAACACTAGGATCGGACCTCAGCCATCCTCATATCCCAATAAGCAAAAGACTCAACCACTTTGACTTATGCATATGCATCTTATCATGTTTTAATCATAGGCGCCTGGCTACTCCCATGCTAATAACTCTCCCGGGAAACATACCCCACATCCCGTCGGATGTAGTCATACATACCCCAACATCCCGTCGGATGTGGTCATACATACCCCACACCACTATGGGTGTAGTCATACCCCGACACCGCTCTGGGTGTGGTCAAATCTCGTAAGAATTCTTCAGTCACCACCACATGAGAGGTGTGACTATCATACATATCATAATAGAGTAATAGCACAGGGAGCCCTAATTACTATGTAGTTGACCGTGAGACCACAACACTCATATTTGGTATCCTTATACATGATTCATATCTCATCTTGCTTAATCACAATTCGTTACTTGCACATGTACTTGACCTGCCCATAATTGGCTCAACATAGGTAAACCAGGAGTTGTATAATTGCACTTCCTCGGGATAAACCCTCGTGCAAGTCATCCTCCTTAAACATCATAATATCACCCTGGGAAGTTTATTCCCCCACTTATGGATCCAAATACAACCATAATATCACACCATGTCAAAACCCCTTATCGAACAACCATGAAGTCATATCAACAATTAAGCCACAAATGGCAACATGTATGCAATCATCAACATAAACAAGGTTCATATCGGTTAAGGCAAGTCAATAATATCATACAGCAATCCAGGGTTCAACATATAGCACAAAAGCTCATACACCCCTGATCATGTCATTCTAGTTCACTTAGATCAATTCTAAGCATCAATATAATTATCGTGATACGACAAACCCGGTATGCCGTGCTAATCCCTCACCAGTTCTGGTCGTTCAAACACCGGTTTAACCTTCCCGTACTAAAATGTCAATTTCACGAACGAACCCCGAATTAAAATCCGAGACCGTCCTAATATCCCCTGCAGTATCCCCGTCAATATTAGTTCTAGGCTCCGGGTCAAATTCTTGATAAAAACACATCAAACCCTGGCCGGAGTTAAATTCAGCGATCCCGGCTCCGATCTAAATAATAGCCGAAATTCAGGGATTAGAACTAGAGGATTGATTACCTCGCTGCAGGAAGCTCGTATATGAAATTTGGGCTCAATTCGGGATCCGGATACTCCAAAACCCTAATTTAGCTTATCGGGAATTCAAGAAATTCCTGAACCAAAAACTCGTTTTAAAGCTCTAAATCGATAAATCACGATGTATAGATGAATTAGGCATTACTTACGAGATTTTTGGATCACTGTAGCTCAAGATTGGAGCTGGGGAATTTTTCACAAAAGCCTCCCTGTGCGCGCTCTGCTTCTCGTTTACTCTCGTCCCAATTTAATGGTACAGGAACAAGAAATGGAAATAATGGTTAGGGGGAATGTATATATATATGGGGCGCCGCTTATTGTTAAGTTTTTATATTAATTATATATATATAATATATATATATATAATTAATACGTATACTTATCCGATCGATCGATAATCCGATTTTCGCCGAAATACTGTCGAAATGCTCGATTTTAAATCGCGAACTTTCTAGCGATCGAAAAATGGGTTTTGCCGGAATGGGATGTTACAGATACGTGCACTCTTTTTTGTCGTTAATATCCTTGATTCTTATAAAAATTATTTCCCTTATAGATTGATATACTTGAGATATGTTTCGTAAACTCTTGATCGATTCTCGTTTGAGAATTGTGAATTCAACACTAAATTATGAATTCATAAACTCATATTAACAATTAGAGTTAATTGATTACTGTGTGCCACAAAGTTCTCTACAATATGCTAAACGTTCAATTGAACTTGTACCTATATGAGAAGTTGTACATATACCTTATGGTAAACGTTCAATTGAACTTGTACATATATCTTTAATGGTCAATTTGAACTTGTACATATACACTAATTGTCAAATTGAACTTGCACATATACCTTAATGGCCATTTTGAACTTGTACATGTACCTTATGGTAAAAGTTCAATTGAACTTGTACATATACATTTATGGTCAAATTCTACTTGTACATATATACCTTATGCTACAGGTTCAAAATAATTGTGTACTTGTACCTTAATGTATAAATTGTACTTGATTTGGGTTGAGTCAGTACAGTTATATGGATCAATGAAGTAAAAAAGTCGCACTTGATTAAGTTAAAAAGAGGCGACAATATTTTTGACCATAGGTGCCACTGGGAATGAATATATTTAAATTAATAATAATTTAATAAAGAATCAAATGGTTAATTAACCTAATTTGAGGATTATGTACTTTTAAAAGATAAAATAGAGAGTAAGTCTTTAAACTCTGGTTAGCGTAATTAAATATGGACATTGATTAACTTTTAACAAAAAAAGTTATAGTAGCTTGATTGGTTAAGTATGTTGTCTTTCATTTGGTTCATGAATCTGCTAGACTTCCTTTTTTTATTGTAGAGGAAGAAAGGGAATGAAATTCTAGAGAAGTGAGAGAGCTCTCTGTTGCTTATAGATTTTTGTTAGCAATAAATACTCAACGAAATATGAATTTAACATAAAACGTAATCAATCTAACTGTTATGGACTTTGTTTTGTGAACAAGAGATCCATGGTTCGAGTACATCCATTACCGTTTCTGTAAGGTTATTTTTAATTTCAACTTTTAAAACTAAGAATTTGTTCATATGTAACGGAATTTTCTGATAAGCGAAATTTGTCAATAATGTTCTATATGCGACGACATTGTTTGCATATTATTGACGACATATAAATTCTTCACAGAAAGTGTTCTCCTCATGAAGTTTTTTCAACGAAATAATCATTTGTGATGGCCATTTTGTCCAACCATTTTTCTAACAAACTTTTATCGACGACCAAATACGTTCCCTCATAAAAAGGTTTGTGTTTCTGAGAGATAGGGAAATTCCTAACAAATAATACTATTTCCAACAACATTTTCTGAGGAAAAATTAGTTTCTTCAAAAATAAAATTCAGGAATTTTCCCCTCCTTTTCGGCGTCAGAAAAACATATTATTTATGACGTCTAGTTCAATTTGGTCATAAATAATTTGTAATTGTGACAAAAGTTGAAATATCCTCAGTAAAAGTGAGTCGTCGTTCCTCGTATTTGCGAAATTGACTTTTAGTGACGAATGATCTGGACATTATTGACGACTTTTGATGTTCGTCACAAAAATGTTACGTTTTTATGAGGATGATAAATTTCTGTTGCAAACACGGTTATTTCCAACCTAAAAACAATGTCGTCAGAAGGATTTCGTCACTTCTGTCTGTCATTTGTGTAGTGGAAGGGGGAAATGTATGAAATATCGTAGTGACAAAAATAAATTGACATCAAGTAACCTACCTAGGAATCCCACATTGAGGACAATGTGTCCATTAAGTGTTGGGGGAATGGGCATTACATGCTTATTTTGTTCATGAATGATGCCTAATTGATGATTACTCCCCTATGTTATGAATGTGAAACATATTTTTTTATTGAAAAGGATTTGGATTGATAGGTTGCATGAGCAAAAATCCTGATTCAAGTATGTAGGTTTTTCGAGAGTTGCTTGGTTCTTTGCTTTCTCCCACATTTTGAAGAAAAAACAAAGGCGGTTGTAGCTCGTTCTTAAACGGTCTATGTGTGAGGTATCGATCAAATATTTTTAATCGAATATCTTTAGTGGTAATGACAAAAACACGGCTACTCCCGAAAGGTTTCCATTAGAGGGTGATTAACATGGGGACCCCACTTACTTTTGGCTAGCTACTGTTCGAAGGTCGGTCATTATCATGTCATGGCCCCTCCAAATATGTTGAGGTATAGGGAGGTGGAAAGATCTCTAACAGCGACTCCCCTACTTGCCCGGTTTGAGACAAATTCGAAAATTTCAAATTTATTACAACCCCAAAGAAAAACCAAAAAGAGAATAAAGGTTGAGGAGAAAGTGGAAAAAAGAACCGTTACAGCGACTAACCCTCTGCCTACACCTATGAGTTGGTATCACATTTTATCCGTTTAAAACTTACGTATAAGTAAACGTATGTATTTTATCCGTTTAAAACTTTTGTATTCATATTATTGCCAAGTCATTTCATTTCTTTCCGTTCATTTGATGGCTCTCGTACTAAACACGTATAAAGCCCGTATAACACGTTTAATATGCGTATTTAATGTATTAAACTATTAACTTTAATATGATTTATTTATTTTTAAAATAATTAATTTTATATATTTATGACTATTATCGTACTATTAAACATAACATTAGGTTAGAGACGAAGTAAAATACTCGTACATATTTTATACATAACTTTTCCATATCGTATTTTACTAACTATGGCGATAACATGCCCTGTATCGGTCTCCTGTCACTTTAAATAACCTTTGACAAGACTCCTCATATAAAGTTGAACATTTCCATAAAAACCTAAGCATCTCTATACTCAACTGATCCATCTCCGAGGAAACAAATCGAGGGGAGGGATTAGATTCCTCGAGTTGTACGATTTAGTCATGTGTTTTCTTGGGGCCAAGCTAATGCCTAATTGTGTAAGAATTTGATAACACCTAAATTGGTGTTATTTAGACTCCATTCCTAGGTTTTTCATATAATTTTAAGCGTGATTGGGTAGATTAAACTTCATTTATAGCTTATAATGCTTCATCGCATCAATCTATGTCTTTTTAGGTTGCATTTGATGATATAAGCATAAAGGACAAAAAAAGAGGGCTCAGGCGTAGGCAAAGAGGATGAAAAGAGGCAAAAATAGAGTTGCAGCTGAGGAGCAAAGTTCACAGTCGAGATCCCATAGACTATGAAGAAATCAGGGTCCGAGAAGAAGTTTACGACCGTGAATTCAACATCCACGCCGCAATTCCGAGGAGGTTGCAAACAATGAAGATACAGAAGGTCTCGCGGCCTGTCTCGCGGTTGTTCACATACGAGCCCGCGACTAAGTTCGCGGGTGTGAACACCATCCCATGAACTCACCTTTAGTGCTAACCAAATCAGACACGTTTCAAGATCACGGGATGAGGAAGATGTTCGCGGGCGTGATCTCCAGCAGGAGGCCGCAAACTTGCTTGTATTCCTGGCTGCCTATAAATACATAAAGACCCAAATTTCTTAGGATAGCTAACTTAGAATGAGAAATTAGGGCTTTTAGGACAATTTTATAGAGAGAAACGTCCTTGGAGGAGCTCAAGGAGGGGGGTTACACCCAACGAGAAGAAGATGGCTTTAAGTACCTTTTATTTGTTCGTATTTCTTCTCTTTCCCTATGACTTAAAATCCTATGGTTTAGAGCATATGAATCCTAGTATGTAGCTAGGGTTTGTTAATGAAATGATATCTATGGTATGATTTGAGTTTAATACTTCTAATTGTGGTTTAGATGCATGAATTTGTATGTTGCTTGATTAGTCCTAGGTAGTTCTTGTGTATGTATGGTTTAGTGCATCTTTCTTAGGTTATATGATTTAGGGTCCTAATTGGTTACGAGGTGACGATCCCTTGTCAATTAGGAGCCCACCTAGTTGATACTAGGAAGGTAGGTGTGTGACCATCGACGTAGATGGGTGAAATCCATTTAGAAGAGGTAGATTTTACCCATAGTTTGAAAGATTGGTTGAGCTAACAATGAACCGGTGGACTTCGCTAGGAGGGGAATCGGGCAGCATGACCTATTTACTGGTTCCAACCCAGGTGACCTCCGCACGTCAAACTTAAATAATTCAATCGACTACTTAATGTACTACTAGGAGGATTCGATCCTAGGCAACGTCGAACTGCCATAGGTTAGGTTAGTTCTTAAACCAACTTTTCTATTTTGATTAGATAGTATCTCGGAGCA
This sequence comes from Linum trigynum, assembly GCA_964030455.1. Lineage (NCBI taxonomy): Eukaryota > Viridiplantae > Streptophyta > Magnoliopsida > Malpighiales > Linaceae > Linum > Linum trigynum. The sequence continues at coordinate 19,878,291 of OZ034817.1, forward strand.
AAGTAATAGTAAGCCTAATGAGTACTTGGAATACGATCTCAGTCACCGCTATACTACTTTGCCAATTCGAGTTATTCTTGGCTCGAATTGGAGTCATCAATGTTGTATAAATCAAGCTTACAAATTTAAATCTTGGCTCGAAACAAACAATTTCTTTAATTTTATTAATACACAAATTAATTTGATAACATCATCATTCCTCTCTTATTTGAATATATTCTCATTTATTATATCTAATATGTTTTCGTTAAGCATAAATATTTGCTAGAGTACTATATAGTACAATAATAAGTAAAAGGCGTTTTAGTTACTTGAAGCAACTAAATTATGCAATGATGATAACAAATAGTGTGATGATAATCCTATCACTAAGGAATATGTTTTAATAGTACACAAATATGTAAAAGCTCTAAACGGACTAATCTTTTGTGAAATGAAGAAACTAAACAATTTGTTAAGCTATATTTGCCTCACAAATATTTACTACATGGATATTAGTACTACCATTAGTCATTACACATGAAAGTATAAACATAAGTTTACAATAGGAGATAACTTGGTAGTTTGACAAGTCTGACTTGACCATCCCATACCGAGATGTAAAAACGAGAATTCACGTGGACATCAATATAGTGTTGAAAATAGTTTCCAAATCAGAGTTGTCCTTAAAAAGAAGGCTGCCAGCTGAAACCTTCCTTCTATGGCTTGGCAGAACGTTTGAAGACAACGGTCATAATCTTGTTGGCTATATAAAGCATGCAGAGCAATCAAGCAAGGAACTGGTGTTAAGAACGGTATAGGGCTTGAGGGCAAAGTAGGCTGATTCTAACAGAGGAATAGGTTCTGTTGAATTGGCGGTGTAACAGGTCTGGGATTTGGGATATGGGTTTCAATTACTTGTTCGTCTCTTGTTTATCTTGAGTCTGTAATTGTTTCATTTCAATTATGCTTGATAGGAAAAATCAATAAAAAAGAGTCTCCTAGATCTCAGTGGGTACTGAGTCTAGGACGAGGAATGACCAGTAGTTGGGAACCTCGTTAAATCTCGTCTTGTCTCTTTATCTTTCTGCTGTAACTTCCTTAGTTCTTTGATCTTTCTCCTGCTGCTATGTTTTTGTAAGAAAAACCAGAGACTATGTTTTCCAAGGGTGTTGATCCGAGGAAGAAGATAGGCTCAGGTTTTCTGGGCCAATCGTTGTCAAGCCCATTTCTATTTCATTTCTTTTTACTTCAATTAGTGGGCTTAGTGAAACTCGGGCCCAGACTGAAGTGGAGAACCCGATCGAGAAGGAAGAAACATCTGAGTTTCTTCATTTCGTTCTTCTTCTCATTTCCCCTTCTTCTCTGAGCGTCAAGTTTCCAATCCCTAGTTTACGCTTTCTGATTACAATTTGTATATAGAGCCTGCCCTTGATGAAGCTAATTACTGCCAAGTTTTTGATCCAATGGCATCCTCTTCCTTTGGTCAAGCGGTTCTCAACCATCCCCCAATCTTCACCGGTTCTAATTATACCGCGTTGAAGAAAATGGATTAAGCAATTTATGTGGGGAATTGATGAAGAACTATGGCTGATAGTTTAAAATGGTCCGGTTGACATGGTTACTGAAGAGCAGAACACTTGGTCTGCAGCTCAGAAAAATAGTGCTCAATTGAATCAGCGCGCTATGCATCTCCTTTAGTCGACGATGTTGCCAGATGAAGCCAATCAAGTTGAAAACTGTGAGACTACAAGGGAAATTTGGCTTGCACTAGAAAGCACCTATGAAGGTACTTCTAACATAAGAGAATCTCGAATTGATTTACTTGTTCATGAATATGAAGCTTTTAGCATGCTCCCAAATGAAGGAAGCTTGATTATGAGCGAATTCCTTGGATCATTGCTCATGTTGTTGAGGGCGTCCCGCTTGACTATTCTCATCTGGTGTTTGACACCCTCTTTCGTTACAGTGACGTCGCTCTCACTGCTACTCTGCCGTTCGGTCCTCTTATCACCAACTTGCTGCTCAGCATTCTTGTGGATCTCTCTCCCTTTCACTCTATTACTCCCTCCATGTTCCCCACTTCTCATGACGCTATGGATGCTCTTGAGATTCCGAATGAAGGTGAGGATGGTGGTGTTGTGTGGATTAGCAGCAACAGCAACAGCGACAGTGATGACAATGATGGTGACAATGACCCGCTTCTCGAGCCGTTTGTAGAATCTCTCCAGGCCTTGATGGAGTATGGACCTGAAGACGTGGATGATGCTAAAGGGGAGCTTATGATGCTGAAGGGGAGCTTCCTTGAAGAGTTGTTCGTATTTTGTGTGCTTTAGTTGTCCCCATCTTGAACTTCTTTGTTTTGGATGTTTGCTCTTTTGTTTGAACGTTTACTGTTGATTGTTGGATTATCTTTTGAGGGGTTGATCTTTCGGACTATCTGTGACTATTTTGTCCCCTGATTTTGATCTCAGTTTGATTATCTTAAAGTATTCTAACTTATGTGGTCGAGATCAAAGGTATATTGTTTTGCAAGCATTCGGCAATCTCTGATTTAAGAGGAGATTGTTGAAAATAGTTTACAAATCAGAGTTGTCCTTAAAAAGAAGGCTGCCAGCTGAAACCTTCCTTCTGTGGCTTGGCAGAACGTTTGAAGAAAATAGTCATATTCTTGCTGGCTATATAAAGCGTGCAGAGCAATCAAGCAAGGAACTGGTGTCAAGAGCGGTATAGGGCTCGAGGACAAAGTGGGCTGATTCTAACGGAGGAATAGGTTCTGTTGAATTGGCGGTGTACCAGGTCTGGGATTTGGGATCTGGGTTTCAATTACTTGTTCGTCTCTTGTTTATCTTGAGTCTGTAATTGTTTCATTTCAATTCTGCTTTTATAGGAAAAATCAATAAAAAAAGAGTCTCTTAGATCTCAGTGGGTACTGAGTCTAGGACGAGGAATGACCCGTAGTAGGGAACCTCGTTAAATCTCGCATTTTCTCTTTATCTTTCTGCTGTGTCTTCCTTAGTTCTTTGATCTTTCTCCAGCTGCTCTATTTTCGTAAAAAAAAAAAACAGAGACTGTTTTCCAAGGGTGCTGATCCGAGGAAGAAGACAGGCTCAAGTCGTATTCTTTGTTTTATTTCCTGGGCCAATTGTTGTCAAGCTCATTTCTATTTAATTTCTTTTTACTTCAGTTAGTGGGCTTAGTGAAACTCGGGCCCAGACTGAAGGGGAGAACTCGATCGAGAAGGAAGAAACATTATGAGTTTCTTCATTTCGTTCTTCTTCTTCTTCTTCTCATTTCCCCTTCTTCTCTAAACTTCCAGTTTCAAATCCCTAGTTTTTCTCCTGCGCTTTCTGATTACATATAGAAGTCAAAGAATTCATCAATTGAAAGATTTGTTACAAGTTGTTTGTTCTAAAAAAAATTGGCTATTTTACTATCACTTGAAAAAGTAAGAGTGAATTCTATTTGAGAAAATACAAACAATAATCATGTTAGGAACTCAACAACACAGGTCCATAAAATACAACTCATACACAAAAGTAAACAAACAAAAAAAATTTCAAATAGGCGAGAGCTATATAGACAACACAACCACAATGCAAAAATGAAAGAAAGCTACCAGTCCTAGAAAGTCACAAAGCATAACTGAGATATTAGATTCTAGAATAACATTCAATAGATAATATAATGATCAAATAATCTCACAAAAAATTAAACATGTAAGATTATTCATTATAAATTATATACTTTTTTATGACTTGGTAAATTTTACTTATATATTTTGTAATTGGAGGACTTTAACAAACAAACCTTTTAGTAGAGCTTTTGGCAGAATTTCATGTTGATAAAGTGTAAAAAAATGTGTGTAAGATGAACAACTATATGAGCAAAGTATAAAGAGGAAAGATAAAACGAAAGAGGGGAGAAAGAATTCACTTTATTCATGTATATTAGTGGTACAATGTCAGCTCTATTTATAGATAAAAAAAATTCATACAATATACAACTCTTTTACATGTAACAAAAAAAGAGTTGTATATTGTATGGATTTTTATCAAAAGTATATAATAAGAAATAAAGGGCTAGAAATTACATGTAACACCCAATTATTATATAACTAAAATCACAAGTATTTTTACGGATCATTACTAAAAAATAGGAACAATATTTTATTTGTTACCCTTTTTTGTAACAAGTACTGTTCACAATCAGTTTTTATCTCCTTCATCCAAATTTATCATAAGATCATTGTTATTTAGCTAAAACTTCTTTATTTTCAGTTTTATCATAAGCTCATTGTTATATTTTTTTTTTTTGACAAAAGATAATCATATATTGATCAAAGAAGCGATAGTTACATCCTGGAATTTAGCCAGGCCAAAAAATCAAAAAAGCGACACGCAGTCGGGTACAAAAGAAGGGCCTTTCTAGCCACCAAATGGGCTACCCTGTTACTACGCCGACCTACAAACCGCACACTGGAACCAGGAGAGCTCAACAAGCACTGCATAATCTCCTCCAGGAGGGCCCCAACCCTACTATCCCTGGCTTCAGACTGTCGGAGCTTCTCAATAATCACCTTGGCATCCCCTTCGAATTGCACCCCAGTAAAGCCCACTCTCTGGCACAGTAGAACAGCCTCACGAAGGGACAGAGCATCCGCCGCCATTGGGTCAACCACCCCCTCAAACTGAAAACTGTGAGTCAGAAGAATTGCCCCAGTCTGGTTCCTAACCACCATTCCCCCAGCCGCATGGGACCCATACTTGACAGCCCCATCCCATTGACAAACAAGTAGCGGGGCAAAGTCCTCCTCATCCACCGGATTTGCAACCAGGGCAGGGAAACGCTGGACCCTATCAATTGGCAAATCGACCCACTCCTGGTATTGTTGGTTAAACTGCCGCATGAGAGCAGGGATCCCGAACTGCTTGCCTTCAAAGACAACCCAATTACGGGACCGCCAGATCCTCCACAGAATTGCCACAACTGCCATAAACAGCTGAGGTTGATGGAGGAGCAGCATTAACCTCTTTAGGAAGAGGGGAAACGTATGTCTGGGGAGTCCCTGACCAAGGTATTCCAATCCCGAGCAATCCCACAAAGCTCTCGCCACCGGACAGTCCAGGAACAAGTGTTCCATGGTCTCAGACACAGCCCAACATACCAGACAGCGAGGCTGTACCGGGATATCTCTCTCAATTAGGGCTTCCGTTGTAGGCAGTAGCCGATTACAGATTTGCCATAGGAAGACCCGCAACTTAGGCGGAATTGGAGCGGACCAGAGACGGATCCAACTAGGCTTATCCATCCAGCTCACTTGCGATTGCCACCTGCCCCCCTTCTTATCAAGTAAAACTGCCAAATGATAAGCAGATTTCACTGTAAATATCCCATCCACCGTCTCATGCCAAACAAGGCGATCCTTTATATCATGACGAGGAAGAGGGATTTCTTGAATAGCCCGACAAGTAGGAGGGTCAAACCACTGGCTCAGCTTCTCCTCACACCAACCTCCGTCCCCTGTGCACATCACCTCAGCCACTACTAGTGGATCACCAGCAGGCACAATCTGGGGATTAAACACAGGAGCCTCCGGGTGAAGCCTAGGTACCAAATTCGAATGAAGCAGTGGGGCCGATTGGCCATTCCCAATCTGCCATCTAAGGCCCTTTTGCAAAAGTTGCCTACCAAACAGGATACTTTGCCAACCCCAAGAAGGACAAGACCGAGGTGTAGCGGCCAGGAAGCTACCTTTCGGGAAATATTTCCCCTTGTAAACTTGGGCAAGGAGGGAATTAGGTTCATTAAGGATTCGCCAGCCGATCTTTGCCAGAAGTGCCTGATTAAAAAACTCAAACCGACGGAACCCCATCCCTCCATCATGCTTGCTCCTACACATATTACGCCAGGACATCCACCTAATCTTAGACTGCCCATTTTCCACACCCCACCAGAACCTGGCAATATGTTTGTCTAGAAGTCGACAGAGCGAAAGGGGAAGGCGAAAAAAGGACATTACATGAATAGGTAATGCCATGGCGACAGATTTGATCAGAGTTTCCTTTGCAGCCCAAGAAAGGGTCTTCTGTTTCCAACCCTGAAGGCGAGCAAGCAGCTTTTCCTCTAAATAACGAAAAGTATCCATCTTGGATCGGGACACCAGGGTAGGTAAGCCTAAGTATTTTTCCTGGACCCCTACCGCACCCACACCAAGGATTTGGGCCAAGAATTCCTGATCCAGACCGACGATATTTTTACTAAAGCATACCGCCGACTTGGCTAAATTTACCCGCTGCCCACTAAGCTCCTCATACTCATTTAGTACTGTAATCAAATTTTCGCATTCCTGCAAAGATCCCCTAAGGAATAAGTATGAATCATCAGCGAAAAATAAATGCGAGTTGCGAGGAGCCCGGGGAGCAACTTTAATCCCTCCCAGTTTTTTCTTCGAGATAGCCTTACGGAGGAGCGCTGCAAACCCCTCTGTGCAAAGCACAAACAGCAGGGGAGATAGCGGATCCCCCTGTCGAAGTCCCCTAGAAGAAGTGAAAAATCCCTTCGGGGTGCCATTCATCATGACTGAAAATGACGTCGATCGGAGACACTCATGGACCCACCCACACCAGGTTGAGTTAAAACCTAGTTTATCCAAAATCACAAGTAGAAACGGCCATTCAACTCTATCATAGGTCTTTTCCATGTCAACCTTTAGAGCCATGTACCCTTTCTTACCTCGCGTTTTGATCTTCAAATAGTGCATTAACTCATGCCCCATAAGGACATTTTCCACAATCTGTCTATCTCGAATAAAAGCATTCTGCCCTCTGAGACGATCTGCGGCAGCAGACCCGCCAATCTTCCCGACATGATCTTAGTTATGATCTTATAGACAAACTGACACAAGCTAATCGGGCGGAGTTGCTTCATGTCTTCTACATTATCAACCTTCGGGATAAGAGCCAACCAAGTATGGTTGAAGCTCCGTAACATTCTGCCAGTTTCAAAAAAAGAGCAAACGGCCTTACTGACAGAATCACCGACAATATCCCAGAAGGATTTAAAGAATTTTCCAGTGAAGCCATTCGATCCCGCTGCTTGCTTCGAACCCATGGAAAAAACTCTCTTTCTCACTTCCCCAGGCAAAACTACTGCCGTAAGGCATGCATTCATATCCGCAGTAACACGACGATCAATTTGAAGCTCAGCCACACGAGCAACCATATTAGGCACTTGATTCTCTGAAGAGAAGAGGGACTGGTAAAAACCAGTGGCAATATCAGCTTTCCCACCCTCATCAGTTATCCACTCCCCAGTCGTACTCCGTAACCCGGCAACAAAGTTTTGTTTACGACGAGCCCTAGTGACCGTATGAAAATACGCGAAATTCTGGTCACCCTTTTTTAACCAACGGACTCTCGATTTTTGTTGTCGATATATCTCTTCTGCCTCCCATTGACAGTTCAGCTCTGTCTCAAGGACCCTCACAGTGTCCCAGTCAATTGGGGAACTAAGCTTCACCCGATCAATCTCTGCCTGGAGAGTGCGTATATTCCAGAGTGAATTAGTAGTGCCCGCCCTGCTCCAGTCATATAGCAGATGACGGAGCTTTTTAAGTTTCTCCCAGAGTTGAAACATAGGCGTCCCTGGGATGTCCTCCTGCCAAACATATGAGACCATAGCCCTCACCTCCGGGTTATCCGCCCATCGGGCATCAAACCTAAAGAGGGGTCTACTATTTCAGACGTAAGGCTTGTCGGACAAGAGCAGGGCACGGTGATCAGATCCTTGGTCATGAAATGCTTAACCAGGGTATCGGGGAACTGGTTGATCCAAGATTGGGAACAGAGAGCCCTATCCAGCCGTTAGCGGATACAGGCCGCCCGCATATGCTTATTAGTCCAGGTAAACTGGTAGGGATGGCAGGCCGGGGCCCAAAAGCGGGTATCCGCCCGAAGCCCGCCCGATAAGGGCCCTGGCTGGTTGTGTTTTCGGGCCCGTCAATGGGTGGCGGGTAACCCGTGACCCGTCAACGGGTGGCGGGTAACCCGTGACCCGTCAACCATTGGTTTTGGGCGGTTGTGGTTCATCCAGTATCCGCCCCGCGACCCGAGCGGCGGGCTACCCGTGTTAAAAACGACGCCGTTTGGGGGGCCATATATATTCTCCGCTTTCCCTTGAGAAACCCTAGCAGCCGCCTCAGATTTCATTCTTCACCAAAAAACAGGATCCCTAGTTTCCTTCTTTCTCTCAATCTCTCTGCCTCCTCTGTAGCGATTAGCGATCAGATCGCTAGATAATCGCGATCTGGCTGATTTTTCGCCATTTCCCCTCATCAATTCCTCCATTCGACCAATTGCATGGCTGGAAGAGGCGAAGAGAAACCATCCGACAAAGATTTCGTCGGCGGCAGTCCAAAAACGAGTCGTTCGAAGTTCAAATCGCTGATTCTTCGAGAAAAGATAAGTTAATTCTGGGTTTCTTATCTTTTCTTTCAAGTATCTTCCCTGATTCCCCGTTCCCCCAACTCTATACTAACTCTTCTTGTACTGGTATATATAGGGGGGATTTAGCCGAGCTTCCAGACAGAGTCCAGTCATCGAGGGTAAGTTGCTTGATCTTGTCTATACTTTTTATGAATTTATGGGTTCGTGGTGTCAATACAGACATGCATGCAGTAAATTGCAGTTCTAAGTTCTAACTTGCTTTGTGTTCGTTGTAATTGTTCACTCTTGTTTGGGCTAGGTTGGTCTCGGTCGTTTGGAACTTTGGATCTGGTTTCGAGAACTGAAGTGGAACATAGTCAGTGATCACTTCAGTGAGCAGTGAGGGTCAGTCTACTGTCATTAGGTACTCGACAGTCCACATAAAACTCCAATCCGAGAAGGTAATCCCGTCCTCCTCTCCTAAGCCTCAACTGTGTTTGTCTGTTTGTTCATAATGCTGCGACTTGTTGTGACAATCAGTGGATTCATAATGCTAATAAGTAAAATTAATTAAACTGTAATCGTGATTTTGCTGCTAAAGATTTTTGTTTGCAAGTGTAGTCTTGTCATTGTGAATGTAACTAAGTTAATAAATAATAACTAAGGCTTAACTGCTTAAGTAGTAATACATAAATTTTTTATGTTTAGATGGAAGGTGCTCCTACTGCTATAAATGTTGACCTTGCTCCCAATGTCAATGTCCCTGAACAACCTGTCCAACCTGAACAACCTGTCCAACCTCAACCTGAACAACCTAGTAATGTTGAGGAGCTTGAAGCTCAACGTAAGTTAACCTCTGATGTTTGGCCTCACTTCAACCGAGTTAGGGTTAATGGGGTTATGAAGGCTAGGTGTAAGTACTGTCGTAAATCCCTTGGCGGGGAAACAAGTAATGGAACTTCACACCTAAGAAGCCATATCAAAACATTTATCCAAAAGAGGATACATGATGGTTCTCAAAAAATACTTGGCCCTAACTATAAACCTGCTAGAAATCCTCAACTCTCTGCTTCTCAATACAATTATGAGGTTTCTAGGAAGGAACTTTGTTCAATGATTCTGGTCCATAAGTACCCCCTTAGCCTTGTTGATCATGTGGGTTTCAAACGTTTTTGCTGTTCTCTTCAACCTCAATTCGCTGTTCCTAGTAGAAGCACTGTCAAAAAGGACATTTTGAGTTTGTTTTGTGTTGAAAGAGGTAAATATCAGACCATTATTGATGGTAATCTGGGGAGGGTTTCTGTTACAACTGATTTGTTGACTGCCAGAAATCAGAAAAGGGGTTATATGGCAGTAACTGGTCACTTCATTGATAACTCTTGGAAGTTGCATAACATAATGATGAGATTTATGTATGTTCCAGCCCCTCACACTAGTGAAAGGCTTGCTGATAGGTTATTTGATTGTCTTTTGGATTGGAACATTGATGGTAAGTTGTCCTCAATCACATTGGACAACTGTACCACCAATGATTCCATGATTTTCCACATGAGAAATAAGCTTCTGAGCAGTGACTTGTTGCTTGATGGTAAATTGGTTCATATGAGGTGTTCTGCTCATATTCTGAATTTGATTGTAAGGGATGGTTTGGATGCAATCAAGGATGCTATAAATTTGATTAGGGAGAGTGTAGTTTACTGGAATTCTACACCTAAGAGGGTTCAAACCTTCTTCGAAGTTGCTAAGCAACTTAAGCTGTCTGTTGAGAGAAAATTAGTCCTTGATTGTCCAACTAGGTGGAATTCCACCTATCATATGCTCTCTGTTGCTATTCCCTACAAGGATGTGTTCTTTCGTTTGAGTTTGAGAGACAATCATTACACATCAGTTCCTTCTAGTGAACAATGGGAATTTGCTTCTACTGTGATTGGGAAGCTGGAAATCTTTTCTGAGATTACTGAGTTGTTCTTTGGTTCCAAATATCCGACTGCCAATCTGTTTTTCCCCAAGATTTGTGATCTCAGACTTAAACTGAATGAGTGGGGTGTTGATCCCAATCCTGTGATTTTTGGAATGGCTAGTCAAATGTCACTGAAGTTTGATAAGTACTGGGATGATATCCATCTTGTGCTTGATGTATCGGTTGTTTTGGATCCTAGATATAAACTCCATGTGATTGAATACTATGCTGGAAAGTTTGGGAATACAGAAACTGATTTGGTTGCTGAGAATATCAAGCAAATGATATGTGGTTTGATTCGTGATTATCAAACCAAAGCTGAGAACAAATCTGGTTCTGAAACTGGAACTTCTTCTGGTTCTGGATCTGCCTCTGCCACTGAACTTGACTTTGAACTCTTTGTAAGTCAAAGGAAAAAGAGTAAGACTTCCTTGATTACAACTGAGTTGGATATGTATCTTGCTGAGGATATCATTCCTCGCACAGCAGAGTTTGATCTGCTCTTGTGGTGGAAATTGAATGGTTTGAAGTATCCGACTTTGCAATCAATTGCAAGGGACTTTCTGGAAATTCCTATTACTCCAGTGGCTTCTGAGAATGCATTTAGTTCTGGTGGGAGGTTGTTAGACCCTCACCGGAGCAGGCTGCATTATTCGACTGTGGAGGCAATGATGTGTACTAGGAGTTGGATAATGGAGGACATGCAACGAGGTAACATGCAACTAAAACTCTCAAGTTTATTGTTTTACGTTTTAACAATAGTATGAACTCATTCAACTGGTTCTATGCAGATTCGGAGGCTGCTGTGGAGGCATTGGATGGTCTCTTCTCAACAATGACGGTCGAAGATACAACTATGGAAGAGGCAGAACCTGGTGGTAAGATCAATAGATCATTTTTTAATTGTGTGTTCTAATTTCTATTAGTTCATTTAGGAATACTTACCTTTGCATTGTTTCGCTTTTTCAGATCCAGAACTCACCTTAATGAGATCACCATTTGCCCATGAAGACTGATTGGTAATCTGCTGTGGGACCAAGGTAAAGGTCTTCTTTATTTGTTGTCGTTGATGCAGACGTGTTATTCATTGGACATTTACTAACTGATTCATTCCTCTTGTATGTTCTTTACACAGTTTCAATTGATGTCTGCTAGTCAGCTGGTTTACATCGATTGGAATGAGGGTCAGGGGTGGTCGGGTGGATGATTGCAGATTGCTCAATGATTCGATGTTGCTGGAACCTAGATGGAATGTTGCTGCGTTGCGGTTGCTTGGAACACATTTCATTGTACAGTTTTTTCTTAAGAATTAGACATTTAGAATTTAGAGTCGGCTGATACTTTTTGGTTGTTTGATTCATTTGATCATTTCTATCACAAACACGAAACAAATGTTGTTTTTGGTTGTTGTTGCTGAGCTGCTGGCGTAGTGGCATCAATTGCAGCTTGGCAAGCTTTCTGTTTTTCATTTCAAGTCTTTTTGAGTCTTTGACAGATCAGTTATTAAGAATAAAGTGAGAAGCGTCCAGTTTTCCAGAATTTTTATGTCATTTTCAATTTTCTTTTCATGTTTTTAGCGGGTATAATGGACCCGCGGGCACCCGATTACCCATTGGGTTTTGAGATGGTTGTCCAACATGCCCTGAATGTCCGTTTGGGCCGGGGATGGGGATACCCGAGGCCCATGGTGGGTGGGCAACAGATCCAGGGTACCCGGCCCCGATCCGCCCCGTTGCCATCTCTATAAACGGGTTACCCTGATACCCTAGGTCATTGTTATAAGCTCGTTGCTTGATGCAAAAATTTCGCAAGGTTATTTAACTTTGACATAATAATTTTAATTATTTTTATTTTCTCAAATTTAATTTTGTTATCAAATCACATATTTTGAAAGATTTATGTAAGAAAAGTCTATAACAGTAACATAAATTACAAATTTACCAAATATTACTTTATATCACTTGATTTTATTATTAGATCACACATTATGAAAAATTTATGTTACAGCATTTTATAACAGTTACATAAATAACATTCTATAAAAATTAGATAAATTAAATATTCATTTGTAAAATTTATAGATACTAGACAAACTAAATTTCATAAAGGAATAACTATTATGTAAGATACATTATTATTCCTTAATGATCAACACACTATGTAAAGCTTATGAACATATTATCATTTTATATGTATTAGTTAAACAAAAATATTAGGTAAGTCTTCTATAATGATTAAACACAATATAAATCTTATGTAGAGATAGGTCTTTATTATATATCATTTAAGCAAATGGATGACATATGTTATTCACAATGATTAATACAATATGTGAAATTTATGTAAGTATCTTATCTAAATAATTTATTAAATAAATCATTAATTTCTTACCACGGTGGAAAGTTGTTCAAAAGATTGTACAATAATGCGTACATCTAATGTCATCATTCACATAATCAATATTTTCATAACATTAACCTATTAACTGGGGATAAAGTTAACTAGTCGTTTACTACTTTACTTCATCGCTAGCCACAAATTTCCTTTGATTCTATTTGGGTTAATCAGCCAATGCCATGTTAGTATTACGGAAAACTTAAATGAAACAACAAACACTACCAGGAATAGGTTACAATCTTCTGGCAACAGAATGCTTTTTTAATATAAGAAGACGGTTGATCATGAGTGACTAGAAATTGTAAAGAAAGAAGAGGGAAGAAATCACAAACCAAAGAAGATAAACAATTTCTCTCGACACATAACAATCACAATGAAGCGTCGACTTTCCTAAATCTACACTTCACCAACACCTACACACAAACGGCACTCGGCAGCCTGATAGCAGGGCGAAGAAAAATCAATGTACGTTAACTGTTTAAAAGAATCAGCGATCAAGGAGTCTGGACATTGGATTTGTTCTCTTCAGACGAAGGTCGGTTCTCTGAGTCGGATTGCCGGATTTCCTCGATCATCCTCACCACTTCCTCCATGCTCGGTCTCATGTCTGCCACTTTAGCGACACAGGCCATCCCAATCTGTAGCATCTGCACCATTTCCTCTTCGATGTTTTGGTACCTCATCAGCTCCACGTCGAATACCTCTGCTGTCCATTCCTCCCTCACCACCGATTGCACCCACCTTGGTAGATCCACCATGTCATCCCGTCCAGGGGACTGCATGGGAGCTTTCCCCGTCAGCATCTCTAATATCAGTACCCCAAAGCTGTACACGTCGGATTTGTGGCTGTGCTTACGTGTCTCAATCGCCTCTGGAGCACGGTACCCCACACTTCTTGATGGAGTCATGGGCACATTCATCAATGGTGCCAGCCCGAAATCACAAATGCTGCCTTCGTTCTCTGCAATCATCAGCACGTTCGAAGACTTTATATTCCCATGACTGAACTTTGTACCCCCCACAGAGTGCAGGTGAGCAACTCCCTTCGCAATTCCAAGTGCTATCTTTATTCTGCTCTCCCAATCTAATGGCGATCTCCCCACTCCCCTACTACCTGTTGTCAAACAAATGCTATGATCAGAACAACAGAAAACAAAGAGTCAGAAAAGAAAACGTTTCTACTGCAACCTCCTACGAATTATGATCAAGATACATACCGTGCAACAGCACATTCAAGCTGCCAGCCGAGATATAGTCATAAACAAGAAGCTTCTCATCCTTTGAGTAGTAATAAGCGCGTAGTGGAACAACGTTAGGGTGCTGACCAACTCTCCCTACAATCTCCATCTGCTGCTCGAACTCTCTCTTGCCCACCACCACTTCTTTCAATCTCTTCACTACCACTGTTGTTGATTCTTCCAATACGGCCTTATATGCAGTGCCATAACTACCCTTTCCCAGCACTTCAGCTGAAGCCCTCAGCAAGTCCTCAAGATCAAAATTGTAGGAGCAACCTTCGAAGAACACCAACTTATTTTTTTCAGGTTCTTGCACCCCACTCCCGAATTCCTCTTTCGGCTTCTCGCCCCTGCCACCACTGACTGCCTTCCCCTTCAACACACTACTGCCTCCACCATTGTCTTTTTTCTTCAAACAACAGCATATAACAATCAAAGCAAAAATGAATAACAAAGCAAATCCTCCTACAGCAATGGCAATGATAATCCCTTTAGACAGTTTCAGTTTTGAACGTTTCTTGTGTGGGCCTGCTGCTGGTGGAGGAAAGGAGGATGCAGGAGCTGGGGATGGCTGAGGGTTAGCACAGGGATTGAGAGGTAACCCACACAACAGAGGGTTTCCGGCAAAGGATGAATCGGGGAAACTTCGAAGATATGAAGGAATTGAACCATTCAAATGGTTGTAACTCAAATTCAAATGTGTGAGGCGATTAAGATCTGGTATGGGTCCATTGAGCGTGTTGTTTTGAAGGTTTAAGCTAGTGAGTTGTGACAAATTTGACAACGTTTGAGGAATGTTGCCTGTGAAATTGTTAAAAGAGAGATCTAATACATTGAGCTGTGCGGAAAAAGAGGTAGGGATATTTCCAGTTAAGTTATTGTGTTGCAGGTATAGGGAGTGAAGTGAGGGAAGAGAGGTAACATCTGTAGGAAGATTCCCAATAAGGACATTGGAGCGAAGGCTGAGGACTCTCAGGGCATCAAGTTTACCAAGAGAATTGGGAGGTATAGGGCCCATAAGTCCAACTCCAGGGAGTCGGAGAGCAACCACACGAGAGCCATCCAAGTTGCATGTGACACCCACCCAAGAGTCGCATATTGAAGAAGCAGGATTCCAGTTGAGGAAACGATAATGTGGCACAGTAGCAGCAAAGCTAAGAAGAGCTTGCCTGTCTGAATTGAGGTCTGCAACCGCTAGGGAATGCAAGGTGACGACAAGGAAGAAGCCCAGGGGCAAAACCCTGCTGAGCTTCATGGAGGAATCAACTGGCTGTGTGTTGGTCAAATGTAATGCCCTGCAAACCACAACAACGTTAGCAACAAGTAATGTGGATGTCTATTGTCCTAAACGCCTACATTGTAACAAAACCAACCAAGAGTTGCCACTTGCAGATAGTAAAGAGCAAGAAATTTCATCAATACCAAACTCTAGAAAACTCTCAAGTAACCAGAATTTGGATCTTTAGCAGGCTGCTGTTCTAAACTTTGAATCTGAAAGAGGTTCTTGACCAAAAACACGTTAAAAGACAGTGATGCTTATGGTTGAAGAGCAGAAGTTGCAGAGGGCAAGTATGGTTCAACGAGGTGGAATTCTAGATCTAGTGGGCAACTGACTAGGTCGTTCATTCTCAGCAAGCTGCCCACATCCAGCCCTTACTGGCTATATTCTCCAACGTTAACTGTGGTTGTCTTATTTTCACCTTTGTTCTTTTCGTAATAAAAGAGTAAACAAAAAGACAAGGACATGTTGAGATGAGTACCCCCGTCTTCCTCTTTCTCCAACAGTGGGTTCAACTATTAACATTACCAAAATCAATTCAGAATCTTCTCCATTGCTTTACTCACCACTCACTCCAGCTTAATTGACTAGAAAAAGTCAAGCTCACTCATTTTTCAAGAGCATTCTAATATCCAACATCAAACAAAAGCACGACTAGTGAAGGTAATCATCAGCAGGAAACCAAGATGTGGGGAAAAAGGGAAAGTTTCATGATAAGGAATATATAAAGCGAGCAAAAGAGCGTTGCTTTCATGTTTATCTACTCTAATCATATATCTTAATTGTGGACTGCTCATTTGAATTGTTCAAGTATGGATTGACTTTAGTCAATTAATAAACAACACAAAAACGGTGGACAATAAGTATCTAAAAGAAATTGCCTTTACTCATCCAAGACCAACAACCAATGACTTCATAAGGGGGTGAAGAATCCTAAGCAAAAGGGAAGTAATCAAGTAGATACTTGGGTCTATGCTGGCAAATTCCAACCAAAAATCGATCGAGAAGGAAATAAGAAGAAGAAGAAGAAGAAGAAGAAGAAGAAGAAGAAGAAGAAGAAGAAGAGCTAGTTCACTTAAGAACCCATCTCCGTTTTGTGGAAAGGCAACATGGTGGTCATGGGAAGCGGTAAAGAAGCTCTAGTACTGAAGTAAAAAAATAGAAACCCAGTTGACATCCGTCAAGAATCGCAAGACTAAAGAAGACCAACAGCCTACGGCTTGAAAGGAGCAAATTGCAGAGAACATGCAAGTTCATTATACTGGAAAATGAGACAGATCTTGAAATTTGGTGGAGGTAGGAGTCAGTTGGCAAAGAATGAACGAAGTGATAGCAATTAGCAAGCAAGAAATTAAGAAAGCGACGAAGAAACGAAAGCGCAATTAACTACACAGAGTAAATGAAGCAGAAGAGAATGCATATTAAGGAAGTAAATGTGGTTCAGGAGGGGCGAGGGTTGAACCTCGGAGGAAAGTAAGACGCAATTAGCGGAAGCAGATGGGCGCGGCACTAGCATTTAGCCATTAGCATAGCTGGGTTGAGCTCGGAGGCGTGTGGAAAGCGGAATCCGAGGCGAGATCGAGACCTTCTTGAGGCAGAAGGAAGAAAGCAGCTACAAGAAGAAAGAAGAGAGGGGGGTAGTGAGGTTCGGCACTTGGGAGTTGTTGAGTGAGAGAGTGAGGTTGGGAATTTTCAATTTTGTTCAGATGGGATAACGACGTACGAAGCGGAGCAGTACAGCGCCAAATTTTGGAAACAAAAAAAGACCAAATGAATAAAACATTTTCATTTTACATAACAGCTCACCGAAAAGTGCTTTACAGTTCAATTCAATTCAACCCCCTCATTATTATTAATTTTCAAATCTCTTTCATGAGTGAATCAATTAATTTGATACTGGGTGGGTTTTTTTTTTTATTAATATAACATTCGATCACTTCCAAGGTTGTCAACCCGTTTTGACCCTAACCGATGAGAAAAACGGGCCGCACGCACCCGCCGGGACGATCGCTACAAGATATTGGGTTGGAGGTCAATTATGTCATTTTTTTCTTTGGTTTGCGAAATGCGTTTTTTTCCGATTTTTTCCGCCTAACTCAATCTTTGTGATCCTAAATTGAACATTTGAATATTTATGTTATATAAGTGTGTGAATTTTACTATATGTTGGATCTAAGTACGATATATTATTTTGGTGTAATATTATATGTTATTGTTGAGCTATGATATATTGTATGGGCTTCAGCCCATTGTATTATGTATGTCAGTAGTTGTAGGCCTAGTCTAGGAAACCCTTGTCTGGCTGATCCTCCACTATCTTGGCTAGGTTTAGGAGTTATATATAATGTATCTCGAACCTGCATTGGAAGCTAAATTAATACGAGTATTGATAGCTTCGGCCGTGGACTAGTCTTGATCACACTGATCAAGGAAACCACGTAAATACTTGTGTGTTCTCCATTTCTTGTTGTGAGCATTCTCCGTTTTGATTCTATTCTGCTAAGATAAGTTAACATGGTATCAGAGGTCACCAGTTTGGATTCCGATTGGATTTCTACTCGTCTAAACTCCCAGAACTATTCCCTATAGGAATTTCAGGTTTGTGTACTTATTGAAGGGAAGGGGTTGATCGGCTTGCTTGATGGAACTTCAACCAAGCCCACGATTCCACCGTCGACTGAAGCAAATGTCTAGAAGCGGCTTCAGAATGATGCCCGGGTTCGTTTCTTGATCATGAACTCTGTCGATCCCTCCATAATTTTGGGTCTTTGTCTTTTGCCGACTTCTGCCAATATGTGGAAATTGTTGGCCACGACGTACTCCGCTCCAAGCGCCAATCTCCAATTTGAGCTTGAAGTCGAGCTCGAAAATCTGCAACAGGGAGAGCTCGACGTCGCCTCTTACTTCAACGCGGCGCGTCTTCTTTGGACTGAGTTGGACCTGCTCACTTCGTCGCTTCTTACCTAGCCCATTCCCGTCGAGATTCAAGCTGAGAAGACTAAAATCCGACTGCTGCAATTTCTGATGAAACTACGACCAGAATTCGAATCCCTACGCGCTACCCTTCTAAATCAGGACTCTCTCCAGCTGGAAGGGATTCTCGCCAATCTGATAAGGGAAGAGACACGATTACGCACTCAGGCCGCAATCGATGCTCACCCTGGCCGTGCCGATGCTGCTTCTTTCAGCGTCTTTGGCACTGCACCTAGTGGAAGCTCGCTGCCGTCCCGCGCTGCGTCCGGTGGAGCTGCTCCTGGCACCTTTCGTTCCCCAGCTGCGATTGTTGCTCCTCACCCAGGAGCTGTGCACTCTCCTCCCGCAGCTAACAACGAGTTCCACGACGCAGCGTTTGCTGCTTATCAGTCCAGCCCACCACGTCGGAGGTGGAATGCCACCATTGCCACGACAAGGGGTCATACAGAGAAGTTCTGCCGTAAGCGAAATTTATGTGTTTACTGCAAGAAATGTGGTCATATAATATCGGATTGTGAATTGCTACCGGAAAGGATGGGTGAGGTGGACAACTCAAGTTCTGGAGCTGGATGTGTTGGTCGGTATGATAATTCTCGAGGAAGGCCTCGCCCTGCATATGCTGCGACACCAGCCACTCATACGGATGGGGTTTTGGTCACTCCCGCTGCCCTCGAGAGCATGGTGAATAAGGATATTTCTTCTGGATTTGCCAGTCTCCAGGCCACATGTAAATTCCCGAAATGGATTATCGATTCTGCCTGTTTTAATCATATGACAGGTGATCGTTCTATTATTCGGAAGGTACAACCGATTAATAATCTTTCTTTGCAAGTCGTTAATGGTGAAAAGCTTACGATTTCTGGTATTGGTTCTATTAAAGATGATCGCATTGAGCTACCTGATACTTTTCATGTCCCGACTTTGGTACCTAATTTGGTTTCTGTGGGTCAGCTTACTGAACAAGGTTGTCGGTTTATCTTTTCTCTTCTGGTTGTGTTGTACAGGACATGAAGACGGGGAGGGAGCTCGGGAAGGATAGAAAGCAAGGTCGGATCTTCATGATGGATGAGCTCATCACACCATCCTCTTGTTCTTCGTCGGATTCTATTTCGGTGTCTAGGGTATTATCTTTTCCTGCTTTCTCGAGTCTTAGTGATCAAAAGTTTCAGTTGTGGCATGCTCGATTGGGATATCCCAATTCCGGTAGACTTGTAACCATGTTTCGTCAATAGTTATTAGGCCCAAACACTAAATTTTATCGATTATCGGATTTTGCTTGTCAAAATTGTATTGAAGCCAAAACTACTCAGATTTCTTTTCGCTCGAGTACTACTGTCATTATCGAACCCTTTCATCTCATCCATACAGATCTCTAGGGGCCTAGTCTGGTTACGTCTAGACAGGGTTATAAGTATTTTGCTTTATTCATTGATCATGCCACCCCGTTTACATGGGTATTTTTTTGTGTCTTAAATCCGATCTTTTGCCCATTGTCACTGAATTTTTGTAGATGATTAAGACTCAATTTGGTAGGACTGTTCGTGTCGTTCGGTCTGATCCTGGTGGTGAGTTTAGCTCAACACCCTTGCTCAGTCTATATGCCTCTTTAGGGATCCTTACTCATAAGTCTTGTCCTGGTGTCTCTCAACAAAACGGTCTTGTGGAACGTAAAAATAGACATGTTCTTGAAGTTACACGTGCTCTTCTTTTATCCTCCCACATACCGTCCTTTTTCTGGCGTGAAACGGTTCCTACAGCTGTTCGCTTAATGAACTATTAGATTACCCCTGTCCTGGGTCAGTCTAGTTCTTATTTTCAGCTATTTGGTAAGCATCCTCCCTATTCCCGCCTTTGTGTCTTTGGTTGCTTGTGTTTTGTACTGCTTCCTTGTTCGGAGCGTACTAAACTGTCTTTTAAAACTGCTCGTTGTGTCTTTCTGGGTTATAGTGATATCTATAAGGGTTATCTATGTTATGATCCTTATCTTTGTCGTATCCATATAGCCTGTAACGTCACGTTTTTTGAAAATCTCATGTTCTATTCTTCGTCCTCCACTACCACTCCTCTATTTGATACGACGTTGGGACCACCTTCTTTCGCCGATGATGATAATGGTGATGATGCTCTCCTTGATCTTAACCAGCCCCCACCTCCCTCCGCGCCGCCTTCGCCTCCGCCATCACCGCCACCTCCGCCTCCGCCTCCTGTTCGGCGATCTCTCTGTTCCACCTTTGGGGTACCTTCTCCTCGTCATAGTGATTATGTTTCTTATGGTGTTGATGCTCTGGCAGTTCCTGATCGACCGAACTGGGATCATTCTACGAGTGAGGAGATTGGGGCTCTTATTGAAAAGCAGACATGGGTTGTGGTTTCCCGTCCTCCTGATCGGCCGGTTATAGGGTCTCGATGGGTGTATGCTCTCAAATTTCTTCACGATGGTTCTTTGGAGCGGCATAAGGCTTGTGTTGTTGCTTAGGGGTTAAGCCAGGAGTTTGGGGTGGACTTTGATGAGACGCTTGCCCCGGTGGCCAAGATGGTTTCAGTTCAGACTCTTTTGGCTGTCGCTGCTCTCTGTAATTGGCCTTTGTATCAGTTGGATGTCAAGAACGCCTTTCTGCATGACGACCTGAAAGAGACTGTCTATGTGGAGCTTCCTCCCGGTTACTCTCCTCCGACTGACATTCCAGATCCTGTCTGTCTTCTTCATCGTTCTCTGTATGATATCAAGTAGGCTCCGAGGGCGTGGTTTGATAAGTTTCAATCTACTGTTATGGATCTTGGATTTCAGTAGAGCCAGAACGATCCTTCCTTGTTTACCCGTCGCTCTACGGGTGGTATTGTTATTTTTCTTCTCTATGTCGATGATATGGTGGTCACTGGGGATGATGAGGTCGGGATTAAGGCTCTTACTCAGGGTCTCCATGAGCCTTTTACGTTGAAGGAGCTTGGTTCTCTCTCTTATTTCCTAGGTTTAGAGGTTCAGCGTTCACCCGAGGGTATTCTTCTCAGTCAGAAGAAGTACATCACTGATCTTCTCGATTCGACAAAATTCTCGGATTATATTCCAGTATCCACTCCTATGGAGCTCAATGTCAAGTTGGGGAGGAAATAGGTGATCTATTGCCTGATGGTGGTAAGCAGTATCAGAGCATTGTTGGGAGTCTTATCTACCTTACGTCGACCCGTCCTGATATTGCCTATGCAGTCCAGATAGTAGCCCAGTTTATGTCAGCTTCTCGGACAGATCATCTAGCTGTAGTACTCCGATATCTTCAGTGTACTTGCGGGGTTGGTTTATTCCTTCCTGCGAAGGGTTCGTTAACTCTTCAAGCTTTCTCTGACAGCGATTATGCAGGTTTTGTGGATACTCGTCGTTCCACAACAGGTTGGTGTGTTTGTCTTGGTGGCTCTTTCATCTCTTGGAGGTGCAAGAAGCAGGATCAGGTCTCTAAGTCCTCCACTGAAACTGAATACAAAGCTATGTTTGATGTGGTGTCTGAGCTGGAATGGCTTCGGCGGTTACTTGGTGATCTTGGGGTGACTTGTGAGATTCCTATGGAGCTTTATGTTGATAACACCAGTGCTATCAGGATTGCTACAAATCCTGTTATGCACGATCGTAGAAAGCATATAGAGGTTCATGTGCACTATATTCGTGATATGGTTCGAGACAACATTGTTCGTATCTTTCATGTTAAATCGGAGGATCAGATTGCAGATTTCTATCTCGCTGTCAAATTGATGATGAGAGACCTCCATCAATTTGGGGGAGACTGTTGAGCTATGATATATTGTATGGGCTTCAGCCCATTGTATTATGTACGTCAGTAGTTGTAGGCCTAGTCTAGGAAACCCTTCTTTGGCCGATCCTCCACTATCTCGACTAGGGTTAGGAGTTATATATAATGCATCTTGAACCTGCATTGGAAGCTAAGTTAATACGAGTATTGATAGCTTCGACCGTGGACTAGTCTTGATCACACTGATCAAGGAAACCACGCAAATACCTGTGTATTCTCCGTTTCTTGTTGTGAGCATTCTCCGTTTTGGTTCTATTCCGCTAAGATAATTTAACAGTTATAACTCATTTGTTAGATAAGATTTGATATAATTTATAAGGATAAGTACAATATAATGACTTTTTCCATATTTTCGGGCTAAAACAGTTGACCCATTAACCCTTGACCCACTAGCTCGACCGGGTCTGGGTCAACCGCAGGTTGACAACCTTGATCACTTCATTCGAATAGAGCAGAGGTTGCAGGAGAGCAGTTGCAAGCTCCATAGAACCATCATTCAATTATTGGGTAAATAACATAAGCCAGGTTGCGAGCTATCCAATATGCATTTTTGTTGAAATTAAGGATGATAAATGAAACTTGAATCCAATATGATATTTGGAGGACATATTTGATACACAGAAATGATCGCGTAGCATCGCCACGGCCAAATATCTGAATTGAACTCCAATGCATCAACTAAAGTCTTGCAATTAGAGTGGATCGTTGTGATGACTTGGTCTTGTGGCGCAATCTTACAAGCTTCCAAGTCTTGAGGCGCAATCTTACAGCCTTTGTCGGAGATGAGAAAATAAATCTCTCATCTCTTGCATCGCAAATCTGTCCCTCGGGATTGGTAATAACCACCCTAGTGGCCGCCTCATGTAACAAAGGGTCATACGAACCGTCATAAGGATTCTTTTTTGTGGAATTCCTGACAGTGGACACAATTGTGAGTTAAGAGTCCATGAGTTGGGAGGCACAAGTAGCTGATGAATAAGGTGATGGAATGAGCTCGGCTTCCTCCATGAAGGCAAAGATAGAGGTAGCGGCACGAGACACTCCTTTTGCTTCTAAAAATGAAGTCATTTCGAGCTTTCCAAATGTTCTAGAGGCAAAAGACCTTTTGACGAGAGTTCCCAGATTTATTTCTTCAGTGAAGTCAAAGATCCACGAGGTAACGTATGGAGGAGAAATGTTTAAAGGCACTACTACCTTCCATGTTGTAGCTGCGTGTGGGCAGAGAACCAAGCAGTGGGCAACATATTCAACTTTTATGTTGCAAATCTGGCATCTCTAATTAGGGGAGCATATTATGGCGAAGTAGATTAACTTTTATCACTAAAGCCCCTTTGACACACCTGTAGAGGAAGAAACAAATCTTGGGTGGAAGTGCAAGAGACCCACTTCCAACACTCGTCATCTGCTAGAATGTTGACGTCCTACATAGTTGGGGAAGTATGAGCTTGCATAACTCATCGCAGACCGTGGTCTATTGTTTTCACTATAAAAGATCCATTATGTGTGAGGCTGATAGCATCGTATTTGCACGTGTTTTCACTCTGGTTTCCTGTCCATTTTAGCTTGAATTGATTGTTCCTTGGCCTATTTTACGCTAGGTTGTGTTGTTTTGTCGTATTTCAGGTCCTAGCAAGTAAAGAGGTGCATAGGCGCAAGTTTCGGGTCATTTGGAGGTCAGGTGGTGATTCACAGGACAAATTACGGGCAGCCCCTGCCAAATTACGACCGTAATTGGTCAGGGCATGCCCATAAAACCAATGCCGAGCCTCTTTTCCCAAGAATTCTTCTCGGCACTAAAATTACAAGCAAGCATCCACCAAATTACGACCGTAATTAGTGAAATACTGGCGGTAATTGTGAAATTACGGGTGTAACTCCTCTTCCATCAGAGTAAAGTGAAACGCGCGTTTTGGGCGATTTACGGGCAGGCCGTGATTACGGCCGTAATTCTGCCCGTATTTCGCCCAGAGTCGGGTTTTTGAAGGCAGATTCGAGCCAAGGAAGAGGCATTCGGATTTTTGAGCAAAAACAGAGCCCTAGAGAGAGAAAGGACGAAGAACACATCCTAGAAGCTATCTTGGAGCTGGGTTTCATCAAATCAAGCTTGGAGATCGTCATAGGAGTGGAAATCATCATCCCAGAGCAGATTCTTCCCATAATTAGGAGTATGACTGCTTTGTATCTTGTTTTCCTCTCTCTCTCTATGGAGTAGAACCTCTCTCTCACTTGGGGATGAAGAACCCTAGTTCTATGTGTTAGGGATTGATTGTAATGACTTGGGATGATATTACTGTTTGATTTTAATCGAATGATGCATGTTTATTGAGTCAATTGAAGTCTGATCAACTTTTCCTGATTCCTGCTGCAATCTGAGATAGATAGAATCTGATTAGGTTGCTAGAGTCTCATCATTCGGTAGTAGGAGATTGGCTATACGAGAGTTAGCCAGTTTAATGCTTTGTACTGGAATCCAATTCCAGTAGTGGAGTTCTGCTCTTACTGCTTCAGCTTTCTATCCCGGTGAAGACTAGTCGTCTGTCGGGTAGTTAGACTGAGAAGGCTTGGTCAGCTTAAGAGATTCCAAGCTAATGCCGGATCTTCCGCAGTCTAATCAACAGTAAATCAACCCAGGGAAATACAATTGAAACCTAACTAAGGAGCTAGGGGGACTCATTCCCGAGTGACTCTTATCTGCTTGAGAAAACCGTATCAATTCTTGCTTTCTTTCTGCTTTTGCTTCTACACAACAAACACTTAACTTAGTTGGCTAGATAATAGAGAATCACTGAGTAAGCAGTAGATCTAGACCCCGGGTTGATAATATAACTTGTCACTTTACTGCATTCCCGAACTGCGATTATACTTGGTCGCAGTTTGGTGTTGTGTTTTAGAGCATCAAGTTTTTGGCGCCGTTGCCGGGGACGCTCTAGGTTATTGGGGAAACGTGAAAATCTGTTACTCTAGCTTTTAATTTACTGCGTTTTATCTCTTCCACCTGTGTGCCTTCTCGGGTTGCTTCTGCTGATTGTGTGCAGGTAGTGCATGACCCGTAGCCAGTCGGGAGATATACTACCATTAGACCAGGAGCTTGAACAGACCTGCAGGAACTTCAAGCGGGCTCTAAAGGCGCGACTGGCTGCGGAGGAGGCGCTAGCACAACTACAGATCACTGAAGAAGAAGAGATGGCTGATCCACAGGACCATGATGTGGTCAATCCTGGGGAGCAGACCATGGGATCCTACTGGACCGCAAGGGATGCAGATATGAGGTCACCCATTCAACACCCTCATGTCCCAGCCAATAATTTTGAGGTGAGCACCTCAGTAATCACCATGTTGCGCGTTTCAGTGGTGTTCCGTGGCAAAGAGGGGGAGTGCCCTCGATCACATCTCAGGCGATTCCATGAGCTCATTGATGGAATCAAGATCAATGGGGTCCCAGCAGATGCCATCCAGCTGAGGTACTTCCCGTTCACCCTGGAGGGGCAGGCCAAGGAGTGGCTAGACACTCGACCTCCGGGATCCATCACCACATTCGCCAACCTGGCGGACAAGTTTCTTACCCGCTACCATCCTCCGTCGAAGACGGCGGACTTGCAGAAGCAGATCACCCACTTCACCCAGGATGAAGATGAGACCATCCGGGATGCTTGGGAGAGATACAACAGTCTCTTCCTGAGGTGTCCCAATCATGGTTTCAACGATGCTTTCAAGGTGGGAACCTTCTATCACGCCCTCTTCCCAGAAGACAAGCAGCTGATTGACTCAGCTTGTGGCGGGAACATGCTGACCAAAACACCGCCACAGCTGAATCAACTCTTTGAGGAGATGGCAAAGAACGGGTATGATTGGGGCACTGCTAGGAGGCGGAGGAGAGCACCAAGCCGAGGTGTACATTCGGTGGGAAACCATTCCTCTGATCTGGTGCAGGTGGTATCGAAGCTGGTTTCAGCTATCGATCGTTCCGGGATGATTCCAGGGACTGGACAGCAGCAGGCTATGCTCTGCCATTGGTGCAAGAGCACCCATCACATGGTGGAAGACTGCCAGGCGATGAAGGAATCGACAACACCCCAGGAGAAGGTGAACTTCATCAATAATGTTAGGCGCAACGACCCCTACAGCAACACTTACAACGAGGGGTGGCGCCAGCATCCCAACTTCTCATGGGGTGGGGCAAATCCCAGACCACTAGTCCCCCAGGGACCACCGGGCTTCTAGAGGCCACCATATCAGCCCAGACAGGGGCAATTCCAGCAGCAACAATCTCTCTACCAGCCCATGCAGGGGCATGCTGCTCCATCACAGCCGCAACCTTTCCAGCAGCCAGGTGCAGCCCCTGCCACCCTAGTGCAGAATGATCAGATGGCTGAACTGCGGGAATTGGTGGGTTCTCTCGCCAGTTCTAGTGCTCAAAAATTTAACACAATAGAGCAGTTCATGGAAAAGGCCTCGGGTAAGTTCCTGGCTCTTGAAGCTGGCCAGAGGAACACACAGGCTGTCTTGCAGGATATCCAAACCCAGCTGGGGAGTGTGGCTCAAGCAGTGGCACAAAGGGCTCCTGGTACTCTACCCGGCCAGACCATCCCTCACCCCCAGAACCCGAATGAGCACTACAATGCCATCATAACCAGGAGTGGCAAGATGACTGTTGATCCACCTGCTCGGGCACAAGAGAGGGAGGCCCCTGCCTTGGCATCTCCAGCAGCTGAAGAAGAAGAAGAGAAGGAGGTTGAGGTGCCTGCACCTAAACCGCAACCAGTAGTGAAGGAGTATATCCCTCAGCTCCCCTTCCCTACTCGGTTGCACAAAGACAGGCTAGATGCAGAGTTCGGGAACTTCATGGCCATGCTTAGGAAGCTTAATGTCCAAGTACCCTTCCTGGAGGCACTTTCTCAAATGCCTAAGTATGCAAAGTTCCTGAAGGATCTTCTCTCAAAGAAGCAGAAGCTGAGCGAGCTGGCCACTGTGGAGCTCAGTGAGGAGTGCTCGGCCATTCTGCAGAACAAGCTTCCGCAGAAGCAGAAGGACCCAGGTAGTTTTACTATCCCGTGCTCTATAGATAATTTGCATGTAGAGAGGTCCTTGGCGGATTTAGGTGCTAGTATAAATGTTATGCCATATAAACTGTTTAAGAAACTAGGCCTAGGTGAACCCCGTGCTACTAGGATGAACCTTCAATTAGCTGACCGATCTGTAGTGCATCCTAGGGGCATAGTGGAAGACCTTCTGGTTAAGGTTGGCAAATTCAATTATCCTGTTGATTTTTCATATTCTATATACTCTTGTACCCCGGTGAGGACCTAGATTGCTCGGTCTATATTTTGATGTCTTGAGTTGGATGCATGAGGTGACTGTTTTTAATAAGTGGTTGAGTCAAGTCTAGGCTGGTTGGTGAACAGAAGGTCGACTCTTCCTTTATTCGATTTTGCTGCACTCGAATGTCCTTTGTGGTGGTTGTCCAGGTTGCTATTGAAGTTGCTCATGTGTTGATGTTTGAAAACCAGTACGATTCACGTGTTCTGTGCCTTTATGACTTGTCCCCAATGTTGGTTGATTGAAATATGTGAGCTTACCTTGTGTCTGACTTGGTTTGCTTGGGGACAAGCAAACGGTTAAGTGTGGGGGAATTTGATAGCATCGTATTTGCACGTGCTTTCACTCTGGTTTCCTGTCCATTTTAGCTTGAATTGATTATTCCTTGGCCTATTTTATGCTAGGTTGTGTTGTTTTGTCGTATTTCAGGTCCTAGCAAGTAAAGAGGTGCATAGGCGCAAGTTTCGGGTAATTTGGAGGTCAGGTGGTGATTCACAGGACAAATTACGGGCAGCCCCTGCCAAATTACGACCGTAATTGGTCAGGGCATTCCCGTAAAACCAATGCCGAGCCTCTTTTCCCAAGAATTCTTCTCGGCACTAAAATTACGGGCAAGCATCCACCAAATTACGACCGTAATTAGTGAAATACTGGCGGTAATTGTGAAATTACGGGCGTAACTCCTCTTCCATAAGAGTAAAGTGAAACGCGCGTTTTGGGCGATTTACGGGCAGGCCGTGATTACGGCCGTAATTCTGCCCGTATTTCGCCCAGAGTCGGGTTTTTGAAGGCAGATTCGAGCCAAGGAAGAGGCATTCGGATTTTTGAGCAAAAACAGAGCCCTAGAGAGAGAAAGGACGAAGAACACATCCTAGAAGCTATCTTGGAGCTGGGTTTCATCAAATCAAGCTTGGAGATCGTCATAGGAGTGGAAATCATCATCCCAGAGCAGATTCTTCCCATAATTATGAGTATGACTGCTTTGTATCTTGTTTTCCTCTCTCTCTCTCTCTCTCTCTCTCTATGGAGTAGAACCTCTCTCTCACTTGGGGATGAAGAACCCTAGTTCTATGTGTTAGGGATTGATTGTAATGACTTGGGATGATATTATTGTTTGATTTTAATCGAATGATGCATGTTTATTGAGTCAATTGAAGTCTGATCAACTTTTCCTGATTCCTGCTGCAATCTGAGATAGATAGAATCTGCTTAGGTTGCTAGAGTCTCATCAATCGGTAGTAGGAGATTGGCTATACGAGAGTTAGCCAGTTTACTGTTTTGTACTGGAATCCAATTCCAGTAGTGGAGTTCTGCTCTTACTGCTTCAGCTTTCTATCCCGGTGAAGACTAGTCGTCTGTCGGGTAGTTAGACTGAGAGGGCTTGGTCAGCTTAAGAGATTCCAAGCTAATGCCGGATCTTCCGCAGTCTAATCAACAGTAAATCAACCCAGGGAAATACAATTGAAACCTAACTAAGGAGCTAGGGGGACTCATTCCCGAGTGACTCTTATCTGCTTGAGAAAACCGTATCAATTCCTGCTTTCTTTCTGCTTTTGCTTTTACACAACAAACACTTAACTTAGTTGGCTAGATAATAGAGAATCACTGAGTAAGCAGTAGATCTAGACCCCGGGTTGATAATATAACTTGTCACATTACTGCATTCCCGGACTGCGATTATACTTGGTCGCAGTTTGGTGTTGTGTTTTAGAGCATCAGAGGATTCACACCCATTTGTCACTGGCCTCCTCAAAGCCAATAGGAATTTTAGATATTGCTTCAGCTTCAAGTTCAGAACAATGTTTCCTGATAGTAGCCATATTCTTAGTCCTCTCATCCCTATTGATCCATTTGAATGCTCGTAGTTTGAAATGAGGCAGAAACCATTGATTATTGGAACCCAAGGATCTTCGATGATCCTCGTGTCACGACCCAAACCTAAAACACGGATGGTTCCTATATCCATTGCTTGGCATAAGAGAGAATGCATGATGCTACATCCATCACCCTTAATGAACAATGCTATGTCGTAGTAATTAAGCACACATTGCCAAATAAATTGAGGGATATATGGTGTTTACTTTGCCTTGCGCCATTTATATTGTGAACTATGATGATTGTCTTGCCAACTTAGGAGCTAGTATAAATGTTATGCCAGCATGTGCTTATAAGAAACTGATTCGGGCCTGAATGTACACTTTTTAACCCCATTTCTCTTTGGCGTTTGTGGAATTTGAGCTCATAAAAGGGTGATTTTACGCTAGGTTTCTTGTGTTTCAATTTGTTTATGAGTCTAACAGGTGAAACCAACTCCGGAGTCGAAAGTTGGAAGAAATGGCGTAAGACCGGGCAAAGAGGAGGATTCAGCCGCAGTTCGCGGTCAGAGCTTTGAGTTCACGGTCGCTAGGACCGTGAAATGGAACCACAAACCGTGAACTGCAGAGCGTCAAGAGGGGTTTTAGAGGTTACTGACGCCGAGGTAGTTCACGCTCGCTAAGACCGTGAACTAGAGCCATGGACCATGAACTCCTTAAGTAAAGCGGCAAGTTTTGATCTGTGTTCACGGCCGTGAACTGGGCTCGATCTATGTATAAATGGAGAGCTGAAAGGAAGAAGGGGGAGTCCAAAGTGAGAGAAACCTTATTCTTCTTGAACCCTAGAGAGAGAAGAGGCTAGGGTTTGCTTCAAGTGAAGATTTTGGATGTTCCACTTCAAAAGAGGATCTCTACAACCACAAGGAGAGTTGGAGGCATCACAATGATGAGTTCTTTCTTCTTACTGCGTGTTCTTCCTTTGTCTAGCATGAAGTAGTTTCCCTTTTCACTTGGGTGTTGTAGAACCCTAACCTCTACCATGTAATTGATTGTGTGGATTGAATGATTGTGTGATGGTGGTGTTTAATTTAAGAATTGAGGTATTTTTCATGGTGATTGTGCATTGTGTGTGCTTGGCAATCTATTGTGCTATTCTAACCTAGCTTATAGAGAATCTCCCTTATCTTAAGAGGCTCAAATTAAGCTGGGTTTTATTAGGCATTCCAGGCCTCCTAACTAGTTTAATGAAGGGCAAACCTCTAAACTTGTAGACACCTAGGTTAATTGTGATTATGCCGTCCAAACCTTGGTTTGAGGAAGAAGGTAAGTCAACCCTCAATTGCTTGGGCCAAGAGGGCAACAATTGTAGCCTATAATGCTTTCCTTGGCCTAGAAATTGAGAGGATGGTTCCTAACCATTGTTGCACCTCTTACGGGTCAAAATTGCCTTGTCACACACCGTTTCATTCGATCCCACGATTCATGGCAGTTTGTTAGGGGGAAGCAACTCCCGAGTGAAGCTTTTCACCAAAAGTTTCACGCCTTTTACTTTTCAAGTCTTGCTTTTAAATAGTAGATTGTAGAAATTTTAACAAACAATATTCCACTAGATAATGTTTCAAACAATTAAAGTAGGGGTACACGGGCCGGCCCAGGTTGATATTTAAACATACTTGCCCTATATTGCACCCGTTTAAGGTTTATACTTGGGCCTTAGGTGGGATTTTATTGTGATATTCGGGTTGAGTTAAGTTTTGGCGTCGTTGCCGAGGAGCTTTGGTCTGTTATCTTGAAAAGTTTGTTTTGTGTTAATCAAGATTTTATTTTCAGTTTTGCTAAGTTAAGATTTTGCTTGTGCTAGACGTGTTGTGTTCGTTTAAGTGTGTGCAGGGAGGTGTATGACCCGGAGCAATCCGAAACCTTTAACGCCACTAGACAAGAACATCAACCAGACTCTTCGACTCTTAGCTGGTGAGAGGGAGTTAGCGGAAGCAAGAAGGAGAAGTGAAGAGAGGGTACAACAAGTTGGTTCCGGAGTAAGAAGAGTTGACATGGAAATTGAAGTTGAGATGGCAGAGAATCAACAACAAGGAGGAGCTGCTCAGCCTCAAAACCACAATGAGGAGGCTGCAGCTAAGGAAGCACCGAGAACTATGGGCTACTACATGGCCCCACGGGCGCGGATATTCAATATCCCATCTTACATCCACCCGTGGCCGCCAACAACTTTGAAATCAAGCATGCCCTCGTGACGATGATTCAAAACAACGCCTTGTTTCATGGGCTCACAAGTGAATCTCCGAGGGAGCATGTTCAGAGGTTTCTTGAGCTTGCGGGAAGTTTGAAGATAAATGGTGTCCCTGTGGAGGCATTACAATTGAGGGTATTCCCCTACTTTCTTGTGGGGAAAGCGCTCCAATAGCTCAACAACTGACCATCTCGCTCAATTACCCCGTGGGATGATTTTCTCAACAAGTTCATGACCCGATAATGTCCTCCTTCCAAGATGACTGAGTAGAGGAAGAAGATCACTCACTTTGAGCAAGAGGAAGATGAGACATTGAGGGATGCATGAGAAAGAGTCTCTGACTACTTCCTCCAATGCCCTCACCATGGATTCGAGGAGCAATTTCATATAGAGACTTTCTATGGTGGTCTCTTGCATGATGACAAGATCCTTATCGACTCACTTTGCCAAGGGAGGTTGATGAACATGACCCCACCTCAAGTGACCGAGTTGCTCGAAGATATGGCTCTTAAAGTATATGAATGGGGCTTGACAAGGAGTGTTAAGAGAATCACCGAAAGAGGAGTGTGAAGTGTGGGAGCAAGTGCTCCACTTGAAGCTAAGCTTGACAAGTTGATCGAGGTGATCCTTGAGGATAAGAAGCATGGGAAGAGAGCGGTGATATTTAGTGATTGGTGTTGTAGCACTAATAATGAAATTGCAGATTGCCAAGCGATGAAGGAAACAAGTACCCCCGAGGAGCAAGTGAGTTTCATTGTCAATGCTAGAGGGAACAACCCTTATAGCAACACCTACAACCTCGGGTGGCGCAATCATCCAAACTTCGCTTGGTCTTCCCCTACCAATCTAAGACCTCCTGGTTTCCAAGGTCCAACGGGCAACTATCAACCTCGGCCAACTTCATCCAACAAAGGCATCAATTCCAACACTCGAACTTCCAACAACCATAACAAGCACAAGGTGGTCAAGGGTTCCAACGACAACACAAGTCGAAAAGTTTTCTAAACTTGAAGATCTAGTCACCACCTTTGTGAGTACAAGCTCTCAGAAGTTCAAGAAGATTGAGCGATTCATGGATGTGGCAACCTCCAAGTTTACCTCGGTTGAGGCGGGACTCCGAAGTCATCAAGCAAGCCTCCATTTGGAAGTGCAAATCGGCAATCTTGCCGGGATCCTCACTAAAGGGCCAAAGGGAGCCCTACCCTTCAAACCATTGCAAACCCCAAGGATCATGCCGGGGTGAATGCAATTCAATTGCGAAGTGGTAAGGTGACTTCGGAGGTCGTTGCCAAAGAGGTGAACGATAAGGAAGACCCTCTATGTGAGGGTGGAGAAGAAGAGACCTCAGGAGAAAAGAGAGGAGTTGCGAGGAAGATTGGAAGCAGAATGTGGACGTTTCATGGAGATGCTCCGAAAGCTCCACCTAAACATTCCCTTCCTTGAAGCAATGACCCACATGACAAGGTATTCGAAATACCTCAAGGGGCTTCTCTCCAAGAAGCCAAAGTTCGAAGACCTCGCCAATGTCACCCTAGGCGAGGAGTGCTCAGCCTTTATCCTCAACAGGTTACGCAAGAAGCAACCCGATCCAGGTAGTTTCACCATACCTCTCTGCATCGGTACTTATCATAGAGAGAATTCCTTGGCGGACTTCGGGGAGAGCATAAATGTGATGCCATTTAAGCTTTTTAAGAGGCTAGACATAGGTGAACTAAAGACTACGAGGCTTAGTGTCACATTGGCCGATCGCTCTGTCATTAGTCCTAGGGGTATAGTGGAGGATGTCCTAGTACAAGTGGAAAAATTCTATTATCCGACGGATATTGTGATCCTGGATATAAGTGAGGATTCTGAGATGCCACTCATACTAGGACGGCCTTTCCTTGCCACCACCAAGGAATTAATTGATGTAAATGAGGGAACTTTGATTCTGAGGGACGATGAGGAGAGAATTACTTTTGGAATTGAACCTAAGCCTAGGAGTGAGGATGTGAAGAAAGGGGATACGGATGATATGAATGCAAGTGGAGGAGAATCTTTCAAGGTAAACCCCACTATTACTGTTGTTCTTTGTGGTAATGTGAATCAGGAAAGCAAGGAGGGACTCACGTCCAAAGAAGGAAGGAAGAGAGCTTGGAGGGAAAGGATGAATCACGCTATGCCCAAAGGAAGGAAAAGGGCAAAAGCGAAAGTCATCAGCCAAGAAGGCCATCTCATGGAACTTAAGTTAGGAGGAAACATCCCTCGCCCCGAGATCGTGGCGGATCCACTCTTGGTGGAATTACGTTCAAAGGCGTGATAGATCCGCAACCGTGAAGCTAATGACGATAACTTAGCGCTTGTTGGGAGGCAACCCGACGGAGGTTTGTTTTCTTTTCCTTATTTTCGTTTACGTGTCAAGTGAAGAGTTCAAGTGGTCAAGTGGTATCCCCGTCCCAGGTCTTTGTGATTGTGTGTTATGAGTTATGTCGTGATTGATAGTAGGCACGGTGGAGTAGCTCGAGTCAAAATTTTCCAGGAATGCCCTGTTTTCATTGCAGTTCACGGTTTACCCTTGGAGTTCACGGTGTTAATCGAATATGAACTTTCAAACGCGTCCGTGAACCAGGGTGTTCCGCGTTTGTGAAACTCTCCTTTTTTACCCCAGTTCACGATCCACGAGTTATGTTCACGGTCTTAGCGACCGTGAACTGGAAAAAGCATCTGTGAACCTCGAGGTCTGCCTATAAAAGGGCCGGGAACGTCTTATCTTCAGTTCACAACCCATTTTTGCCGGAATTCTTTCAAATTCATTGGAAAACCGCCATTTCCCGACGAATTTCGCCATTTTCACCGCCCTCCGGCCACCCAAATAAAAAACTGATCGCAGACCCAATATCCCCTTGCCAAGGGTAGCCTTCGCTGAGTTTTTGGGGAGATTTGGAGTCGATTTTTTCCGGTGAAGTCACCGCCGACGAGCCCCGATAGTTTTTGATGATCTTCCAGTGAAGCTCCGACGACCTTTCTTCGGCCTGTTTTCAACCAGTTTTTTTCCTTCCTCGCCCTATCCTCACTTTCCCTATGATCCTACTTGAGTCTCCAGGTTTGTTTTTGACTTTACCTTTGTTAATTGTGGAGAATCAGATTAGGTAGTGAAGTGAGGAGAACTTAGTGAATTGAATGTTGAACTTAAAAATAGGGCGATGGATTAGGTGACTTGTGGTGCATGAATGATGAATGTGTTTGAATGAGCTTAATTGAGCCTTGGTGGCAATAATTTAGGATAAATTGCTTTCAAATGTGAAATTTTCCCACCAAGTGCAAAAATGTGAATGAATGTGGAATTTTTATGCTTTAGTGGTGGATGGTAGCCACCATGGCATGGTTTGGGTTAGAATTTTTGTGTGGATAAACCGTGAAACACCTAGAACCATGCCTCGGTGTGCTTGAGCTTAATGATTTTAAATAGCACAGACCCGTAGTGGAAATATAAGTGCGGGGGGAATTCCTTTTCCTCCTGATGAATTGAGATTGATAATTATGTCCTCATATGCTGCATGTTTGATTGTTTTGCAGGATGGTTGACACGGACCACGAGTTCATAAGCTATTTGGTGAAACATGAGAGGTTCGGGGCAAAGTTTGCATACCATATGAACAGTCCGGTGGGACCTCAGTTGATGTTAGACCTGGACATGTTTAACATGTTTAGGTGCCGAGCCGCGATGTCGGGGGTTGCTTATCACCCCCAGTGGCGCCAATTGGTGATGGTGGATGAGCTCATCTACCAAGAGCTCTGCGTGGAGTTCTACTCCACCTTCTCCGACGTAGTCCCGCCGAACCGCTCCATCTGGGATCATTGGTTGCCACCTCTTTCGCCCGGTGTCTGGGGCGGAACAGTGTGGACACCATGCATATGGGGGGAATCATCACGAGACTGGCCCGGTACTTCGACGTGGACATGACGAGGTGCTCCATTGCTGGACGAACCGAGCCCTTCCCACTCAGAGACTCTCTACAACATGAAGCTGGTGCTTCAAGGAGAGCGAGGGATCGAGTACCTCGACAGACTACGACCATCATAAGCTATGAGGCCGACAGTTGACCCGGCTCCAGTGGAGCCCGATCCAGAGGTCCCTCCTCTAGAGCAGCCACCTGCTAGAGCACCCGCCCGCTGCCAACGTCCCACGCTTCCGCGCCCTGCACCACCACCAGCATACGGAGCTGGACCTTCCACCTCCGGTGATCACCTCGTGAAGAGGATGCATCGCCTCGAGACCCACGTTGTGGTAGTCACTACCCGGCTTGACCGGACCTCCGACTTGCTCGAGCGGATGGCCCGTCACCTGGGTATCCTTTCAGATGATGGAGAAGGACCTTTGACCCGTGAGAGGTAGCCGACGAGTGAGATATGTGGCAGAGCCGATCTCTTTCACCCCACTTCTCCACTTGGAACTCTGAACTCTTTTATTTTATTTTTTCTTTCTTTCATTTTGTGTGTGTGAACAACTACTACTATTGTATTGTTATGTGTAATAATCTCGCCTCCAGCGAGTATGTGTTGTGCTTGAGTGTGTTTTTTTTTGTCTTCTCCTTGGAGCTCAATCTCCTATCCCGGAAAAATTCCAACTTTCACTCACCAAGCCATGCAGTAACATTGTTCTACCCCTATCTTGCGCCATTGAGGGCAATTTCGAACTTATGTGTTGGGGGGGTAGTTTATTATTATGTTTGTGTGAGTGTGATTAATGCTTGGACCATTGATGTATACCCAAATTTGAGGGCTCCAAGCAATGTTTGCATGATCAAAGTGGTCGGTTTGTGGGAGAATCTTGTGTTTATTGGCATTGACCTTGAATTGTTGCATGTGATCGAGTGTGTCCTATGATGATGATTGAGTGGTGCATTAGGATAGTGCAAAGGTTTAGTTCTCATGTGTGAAAAAATGAATGGATGTCTTGACTCGATTACTTGTTGATTACAATTGCCATGCATTGTGTTTTGTGAATTGGAATAGATGGTTGGGTGACTAGGTAGCCATGTGAGTTTTGAGCCGATCATTTTCTTCTTGTGTGCTTAGATCCCTCTTATCATGACGAGTAACATCATAGTTGTCACTAGTGAGTATGATGGAGGCATAGGATTAGTCCATGCCCAAATGTTGATTGTCCCGAAATGTTTATCCACTAGTCAACCCCTTTGAGCCTTGTGACTGTGGGAATCGTTCTCATGTTAGGAGCTTTTCGCTTGTGAGATTAATGGTGTTTGATAGAACGCCCCTCCATCCTTTCTTCATGTCTATACGTGAGTCATCCTTGTGTTCCGGAGCTCGTTCTTAGGAGCTCCATTTAGGTTCTACATAGGAGGATTTTGTGCGGTTCTTGCTAGGAATGAAAGAGAAAGAGTAGTGTTGGTGTAAGGTCTTAAAAGAGAGCATTGGTTGTTAAATGTAATGTGGCAAGTGTTTTACACTCTAGTACCCCCCACAAAAGAAAATAAAAGAGAAAAATAAATAAAAGGAAAGTAGAAAGAAAAAGAATTGAAAAAGAGTTAATAAAATGGGGTAAATAAAGTAGACAGTTGCCACCAAAAATTAAAGTGTATGCTCTAGGAGGTTTCTTGGCACTCAAGCCATTAAAACACCCACATTGTTGTTGAACTCCTTCATTACTGATAGACTATTATTTGCACATGTTTTGACCACCATTCTTGAACAGTTTGAGAGTCGATTCTCGTGTTTTAGGCCGATTTCACGCTAGGTTGTTCGTTTATGTCATATTTCCCGACTTGGCGTGGATATGGAGGCATGGAAATGAGTTTTGGGTCGAAAAGTGGAAAGTTGGAGCTAGAGGAGCTGTCAGGCAAAAATACTCGGTCAGGCACTAAAATACCCGACCGGGTATATGAGAAGGAGGCGACCGGGTAAAAGGCATTTTGGAGGCCAAAGAAGCAGAAGGGGTCCCGGCTAGGAGGCTTAAATACCCGATCGGGTATTAACCCCTTTCCCATGTGCAGCATTTTAAAATACCCGTCTAGTCACCTGAAATACCCCACCGGATATTAAGGCCGAGTATCGCGATCTGCCTTTTTTCAAGGAAAGAAAGCCTCTTTGGAGGGGATCGATTTTGAGAGAAAGAAAGGCAGAAACCTAGAAAGAGAGCGATGAACAGAACTTCCAAGCGCCCTAAATCGATCTTGAACATTGTTGGAGCTCGATTGAAGCTTGGAGAAGTGCCGATTGATTACCAGAAGCTGCTTATCATCCTTCACAGAATGATTTCCGCATCTGAAGCTGATTTATCTTCTCTCTCTATGGAGTAACTCTCTCACTCACCTAGGTATGAAGAACCCTAGATTTGTATGTTAGGTTTGGTTGTATGAACCCAAGTACATGTTCTTTGATATCGTTTATATTCAATTGAGGCATGGTTTTCTGAATTGCATGAATCCTGATCAAATTCATGTAGTTCCTGCTTTGACCTAGAAAGAGAATATCTGCCTAGGTTGATAGAGCACCCTTAATTGATGATAGTGAATTGACGACTTTAGTCGAGGATTCAATTCACTGTTCTGTACTGGATTTAATCCAGTAGAGGGGGTTTGGTACGTTAGGGCCTTAGTTTGTTTACTCCGGTGGAGGTTAGTCGCCCGCCGGGGATTCAGATTGAGAGGGTCTGGAGACCTTTAGTCGAGACTTCAGACTGTCTAAGAACCTTCCTCAATATAATTATCATTGAATCTGGACTTGGTAAATTACAACTTGGCTTAACTACAGTCTAGGGGGAACCATATCTGGGTGACCTCTCTCAAACTTGGAACACAACCTTTACTACTTTTGTTTGCTAGTTTAGTTGGAAATTCACTACAGTTGAACTGCTAAATAATAAGAATTTCACGGAGTAGTCATCACACCTAGGACCCAGGTTGACATTTAACTCTAAACCCGCTATACTGCGCATTAGTAGGTGGTTACACTTGGCCACTTTCTAGTGTGACAGTACAGGCGAGTCAACTACTATGTTTGAAATGAGTTAGAAAGAATAGACCGAGGAAGTGTACTTGCATGTAGTTCATAATGGGTGATAGAATGGAAGGGAGAAGTAAGTTTTTTGGCCGATGCAAGTGGCCATTGTTTGTAGGGAAGGTTCTTAGTTGAAACCATAGAACTTTCGGGTTTAGGGTGAAGATGTAGGACCTCAAGTTGTGTTTGCCACCACCCAAAAGGCATTTTCCCCATGTCCAAGACAATTTCCAGTCATTTGAACCCGTGTCTAAGACCTTCAGACAAGCTAGTGATGACAACCGTCTCATGAACTCTAGCATTTAGAGGTTGCCGCCGTGGTGAACAGACGATAGGGCCGAGTGTTGATGATTGTGCACATTCTTTGCACCAAATGGTCCCGACCCCACTGGTCAAGAGAGTGAGTGATTCATTCTTGCTTTGCATGTCATATCATACCCCGGTGAGGACCTTTGTTGCCCATTCGTTTGCTCCTTGGACTTGAACTCTATGCATGGTTAGTTGTGGTTGATAAGTGATCTTGTCGAGACTTGCACTGGTTCATGAACAAGGTGAGAACTTTACATTTGCCTGTTTTTGGTGACATTGAATGTCGTTTGTGGTGGATGTCGTTATTGCTTGCAACAGTCCATGTGTTAATTGCCAATAGCCATTGAGATTCGCCACTTTGTGCCCTTTGAGTTGTCCCCAATGTATTTTGTTAGGTTGAGATATTACCTTGTGTGAAATGGTTTGCTTTGGGACAAGCAAACGTCTAAGTGTAGGGGAGTGATTGGGGCCTAAATGTACACTTTTTATCCCCGTTTCTCTTTGGAGTTTGTGGCATTTGAGCTCCTAAAAGGGTGGTTTTATGCTAGGCTTCTTGTGTTTCAATGTGTTTCAGAGTCTAACAGGTGAAACCAACAGCGGAGTCGAAATTTGGAAGAAAAGGAGCAAAGACCGGGCAAAGAGGAGGATTTAGCCACAGTTCACAATCAGAGCTTGGAGTTCACGGTCTCCAGGACCGTGCAATGGAACCAGAAACCGTGAACCGCAGAGCGTCCATAGGGGTTTCAGAGGTTACTGAATATGAGGCAGTTCACGGTCGCTAAGACCGTGAACTAGAGCCATAGACCGTGAACTCCTTAAGTGAAGCGACGCATTTTGATCTGTGTTCATGGTCCGTGCCTGATGTTCAGAGCCGTGAATTGGGACGATGAACTGGGATCGATCTGTGTATAAATAGAGAGCTGAAAGGAAGAAGAATTGGGGTCCCAAAGTGAGGGAAAGCTTCTTCTTCTTGAAACCCTAGAGAGAGAAAGTCACAAACCAAGAGGGGGAAGAGACTAGGGTTTGCTCCAAGTGACGATTTTCGAAGTTCCTCTTCAAAGGAGGATCTCTACAAGCACAAGGAGAGTTGGAGGTATCACAATGATGGTTTTTTTCTTCTTCCTTTGTGTTCTTCCTTTGTCTGGCATGGAGTAGTTTCCCTTTTCACTTGAGTATTGTAGAATCCTAACTTCTACAATGTAATTGATTGTGTGGATTGAATGATTTTGTGATGGTGGTGTTTAATCTAAGAATTGAGGTATTTTTCATGGTGATTGTGCATTGTGTGTGCTTGGCAATCTATTGTGCTATTCTAGGCTAACTTAGAGAGAATCCCCCTTATCTTAAGTTGCTCAAATTGAGCTGGGTTTTCTTAGGCATTCCATGCCTCGTAACTTGGTTAATGAAGGGAAAATCTCTAAACTTGAATTAGACACCTATGTTAACTGTGATTATGCCGTCCAAACCTTGGTTTGAGGGAGAAGGTAAGTCAACCCTCAATTGCTTGGACCAAGAGGGCTACAATTGTAGCCTATAATGCTTTCCTTGGCCTATCAATTGAGAGGATGGTTTATAACCATTGTTGCACCTCCTACGGGTCACAATTGCCTTGTCACACACCATTTCATTCGATCCCGCGATTCATGGTAGTTAGTTAGGGGGAAGCAACTCCCGAGTGAAGCTTCTCACCAAAAGTTTCACACCTTTTACTTTTCAAGTCTTGCTTTTAGATAGTGGATTGTAGAGATTTAACAAACAATATTCCACTAGATAATGTTTCAAACAATTGAAGTAGGGGTACATGGGCTGGCCCATGTTGATATTTAAACATACCTGCCCTATATTGCACCCATTTAAGGTTTATACTTGGACCTTAGGTGGAATTTTATTGTGATATTTGGGTTGTCAGAAACTTAAGACCAAGAAACCCTTGCTCCTACTATAATGACCAGTCAATTGGCAGATAAAGCCTCTAGACACCCTAAAGGAGTTTTAGTTAATTTTGGTTCCTTTGACTTCCTTGCAGATTTTATCATAATGGATGTTGATGATCATGATTCTACTTTATTGCTATGTAGACCTTTCTTGGAAACTACAAGAGCTCTAATAGATGTGCACGACTAGAAGCTGACATTGAGGATATGAACCGAAGCTGTCACCTAGCATAAGCTTTAATGATTTGTAAGCTCGATCGATATAACACTATCAACTCCAATCCGAGCAAAGTAAACCTCGAATCGTCGAAGCAGTATTGTTGATGTGTAAAACTAGTAGTTTTTTTTATTCTTCTGATACCTTTTGGTAATTTTGTTAGAGATTCCCTAATTACCCTAGGTTAATATGTTGAGGGGTATTATAAAAGGTGAATCTCGGCAGCCATTGTAACCTAATGAGGCTGATTTCTATTCGGCCAATCATAGTGAAACCCTATATGAGAGCTCTTCTCTCCATGGATTAGTCCCGTTTATTATGGATACCACGTAAATCTCTGTCTTCTTTACTTCTGCAATTCCTATATTTTACATTGTATCAGAGCTGTGAACAACCGATCTACTATAATCATGGCGACAGGGGAATCTACCATGAGCAGCACCAGTGACATTGTCACCAACGCCGACTCAGCTATTCTGCTTACTTCTCCTCTGTACTTACACCCTTATGAGAATCTCGCACAGCTGTTTTGGAGTGATCTTCTGACTGATCTCAATTACGGTGAATGGATCAACGATATGACAAAGACCTTGATTTCCAAGAACAAGATGGCTTTCGTTGATAGCTCCTTGGCGCGTTCCGCGGCTGGTACAGGGGTGCGCGCCGACGCTTGGGATCGTTGCGATGGTCAAAGGTTGGCTCAAGACTGGTATGAACAAAGAGGTGCGCAACAGCATGCGTGGGGTTGATAACACTATATTTGAACATGATTTTCCATAATTTCTTGATCATTTGAGCTTGCATTCTCGTTATCGTGGCCCATTTTACGCTAGGTTGTGTTGGTTTATGATGTTTCAGGTCCTAGTACGTGATCGGAGGCAAAATAACGAGTTTTGAGAAGATTTGGGGCAGAAATCTAGGAAGAGTTACGAGCTAGACTTGGGAGTTATGGTTGCAACCAAAACTTGTCCCAAGTGCCCGTAACTTCTCAGAGGAGAAGGCACAAGGTTTCAGCGGTTCTTTCAAATCACGCGCCGACCTTCTCAGTTACGGTTTGGACCGTAACTCAACCCTTGTACCCGTAACTCTTGCGAAGCGATGGCACCAAGATCCAGGAGCTGCTTTAGAGTTACGGGCTTCCATTCCAAGTTACGGTTGCGATCGTAACTTCTCCAACGATGTCGTAACTCTTGGTTTATGGAGCGTCGCGACGACAACGTTTTAAGGAGGAGTTACGGGCAAAGAGAGCGAGTTATAGTCGTAACTCGGGCCGTAACTCGCAATTCTTCAGCGTATAAAACAACAGCT
This sequence comes from Linum trigynum, assembly GCA_964030455.1. Lineage (NCBI taxonomy): Eukaryota > Viridiplantae > Streptophyta > Magnoliopsida > Malpighiales > Linaceae > Linum > Linum trigynum. Next base: position 19,920,488 of record OZ034817.1, read on the forward strand.
TGGGAGAATTGCTAAGGATCCGGAATTTTGAGTTCTAAAAGAAAGAAAGAGAACCCTAGAGAGAGAGAGTGACAAAGGACATCCCTTGGGCACATATTGGAGCAATATGAAGACTTCGGAGCTCGATTCCTCATCCTTAGAGTACCGATTTGCCGCTGGAAGCAGAATTTCATTGTCTACCCGATGATTAGTCCTTCTTGCACGATGTTTCCACTTCTCTCCATGGAGTAAACTCCCCTTTCATCTGGGTATGAAGCACCCTAGTTTTGTATGCTAGGAATGGTTGTATGAACCCCGTTTGTGAATGATTGAATTGATGTAACACCCCGAATTTTGCGTTATGGTTCGACCATAATACGTGATCGGTTGGGTTGACAGTTGCGTACTAAGGTTGCAATCGCGGGTTAGTAGTAATAATAATAATGAGTATTATTATTTTATTATTAAAAAAAATATTACCCAAACCCGACTTGGACCGAGCGACCCTTCATAAAATTACCAAACCCGTCCTCCCCCCTTCTATAATTCCCTAGCTGAAGAAATAAACCCCCCAGCTCATCGCCACCGCCCGCCCAAAACCCTCTCTCCCCGCGCCCGTCCTTTCGCAAAATACCGCCGCCAACCCTACGCGTCCAAGGAGGCCGGCCCTTTGAAAGTGCTCGCTCTCCACTACGAGTGCTCGCAGCGGAAGGGAGGTGTCGGGCTGCCCCGCTACTGCGAGAGCAGCCTGCTTATTTATCGAAGGCGGAAAAGATACAGCCGGCGATATGTACGCTCTCTGCTACGAGAGGTGCTAGCTTAAGCAAGCAGGACCATTATCTTAGGAAAACAGGACCATTATCGGACGGGGCGGAGCAAGCAGGACCATTATCTTAGGCAAACAGAGACCATTATCGGACGGGGCGGTAATTGCGTGTCGCATAATCGATGCCTCTCTACTACGTCAGCTACCTGCTTAAGCAGGCAGGGCCATTAGTGAAGCAAGCAGGACCGTTTCGGTGTGTAAATGGGATGTGATTCGGATGCCTCTCCACTACGTCAGCTATCTGCTTAAGCAGTCAGGAGGCGGGCCGTGAGCGGTTAAGCAAGCAGGAGGGACAGAGATTAGAACCCTGTGGATTTTTGAAAATTGTAAGCAACCGTCATAGGAGGGTGGTTAGCTCAAGCCAAGTCGACCTAATCAATAAGGTGAGTGTAAAGGGGGTAAATTCTACGCCTTACGGTTTTTCAAGTATTTTCTTTGAGTATTTTTAAGTATTGATTTATGTGATGTGCGTGCAGTATTTGATTCATGTTTGATATTGCATGATTATGTTTGATGATATGTGCGATGGTTGAGCTATGATTTGAAGTGAATTGTTATTTCTTACTTGAAGCTTGATGTCTATGAGTTAGTGTTAAAGTTTAAGAACAAGTTCTTTTTAAGAAGTAATTCACCTTCACGAAGGTGAAGTCGTTTTAAGTGTTTTTAGTCGCTAGCGCCAGTCCGTTGCCATTTAAGATTTTCAGATAGAGCAGCAGTTATGCTCTGGAGATCTTTGAGACAGTGCAGCAGTTATGCTCTTGAGATATTTAAGTTGAGCAGCAGTTATGCTCTTGAGAATCGTGGTGAAGAGCCACCACGATAAGTTTAAGATGTTAGGGGGATGAATCGTTACGACTTCCCTAACTAAGTTTAAGTTTAAGGAAAGCCTTGATGGCTTCTCATACGTATGAGTTGGCAACCGGACTAGCTAGTGAGGGATCCCCGTGTCAGTCAAGTATTTAAGTCAAGATTTGAGCTTTAAAAGAGGAGAGTAACTTCAACTCCCTCAAAGTTTAAGAGTTAAGATTTTTAAGATTGGAAGTACAAACAACTTCCAATAGTCAAAGTTAAGTGTTTTAAGTTAAGTGCTAAGCAGTAAGAATCTAAAACGTAAGGGCGTAGACTGGCCCCATCTCACTCACCAGTTTGAAGAGTTAGAGGAGCAGTTAGAGAGCAGCGGGATCGAGAGGAACAGTTCGAGTGAAGCTAGCTAGAGGAGGACGGTACGAGCGTCACAGAGTATGTCTAGTCAGAGTTTTTCACACAAGCAGCAACACCTGAGGCTAGTTAGTTATTATGTTCAATGATTATGAGTATAGACTGGAGATCAAGTTGAGTTTTTAAAGTTTGAGTTTAATTTGCCCACATGTTAAGGCTTTGCTTTGAACTACAAGTGTGTGTTTTCAGTATTTTATTTATGAAAATTTTTCCCAGTTGCAATTCAAGACTTGAGTATTTTATTTTATCAAGGCCATTTTAGTAAAAGTAGTACCCGGCCGGGTTAGGGTGTTACATTTTTGGTATCAGAGCCGGTCTTCCTCTGTTCCTTGGTTTCCAAGGAATACTGGAATATCGGTCTCATTTTTCAAGGTTTTTGTTTTTAAAGGAAAGAAAAAAATGAGTCAATGATCTTCTTTTAGGAGTTTATAGAATCTCCAGTCTACTCTAATCATAATAAGGTGAATAAATATTACAGCACGACACTATGAGAAGGTAGCACGAGGGTGCAACTGGTTTAAGAATATGCTATGACGCGAGTTAACTTAACTCGTCGTGGGACGTCAAATAAGAGATTGATGCGTATGGCGATCATCAGTAAGAAAGAAAGGATGAAAGAAACGTGACCAACCCAAGTAGAATCTCAAAGGCTCTCAAGATAAAATCAAATGTGCTAGGACTTCAACTCCAAACACCAGCAAAGAGGTGCCAATTGAAAGGGAATACCTCAAGGATTTTGAAGGAGTTGAGAGAGTAGTACGAGGATTTTACTACTAGGGAACAAGTGGATGATCTAATAAGCTAAGACAAACAAAGGGGAGAAACATGAATCTCCAAAGGAAGAAGAACAATCACCAGATGCCACTAGCTATGATACTAGGATGATGTTAGGGTCTTTGGTCCTAAGCAGTGGAAAGTGGGCAACGGGGCAAGAAACGAAGAGGTACCCCGAGAAGTCCCTCAGCTAGTTTTTGTGGTCGATGGCTCAACGCCATTACCACACAGTGACAAGGAGTAGAGGAATGCTTAGACTTTAAGAAATGCTAGGGTAGTATAAAGGAAGCGAAGGAGGAAATAAGTAGGTTATAAGGAGTATGAAAGGACGTCAAGAAGTCAACAGGTCAAGGGGGAGAGGAGGCATGGTCATATCCATATAACGATAAAGGAAACCTTATAGATAAACTGCGTCACTAGAGAAGAGAGTACACAACCCTGAGGAGTTAGGCCGATGACAAACCTTAAGAAGGTACAAGACAAGCAACAATGTAAATGGTGTAGATGACAAGTATGGTCTCAGTACAACCACCATTGGACGAGACGTGGAGGAAAGTGCCACTAAATTCTAAAGCATGCCTGGTAGAAGACAATGGGGAGTCAATACATAAGAAAAGACATGGAATGTGAGAGAGAATAACAATTAGCTAGTAGATGGCAGTACGAATAGAGAACCACTTCTCAGAAGTGCGTGAGTTGAATACCAAGATAACATCGAGTTAGAAGGAGGATAGTAGAGACCCTACAAACTACCCAGATTACAAAAGGTCATGAGGATGTTGGGACCATTGGAAGGGGAATGTAAGAGTTCACGTTGATCTGTTATGGAATAGTCCTATCCTAAATGGAGGGAGCACCTAGCCACCTAGGGTACATGAGGGGTGACAGAAGGAGGAACCTCACTAATAAGTTGGAACTAGGGGGCTAAGAGCTAGAGTCTCGAAAGTAGCTATAGGAGAATTCGAGGAAGAGCCTAAACGATCGTAATGAAGAGAGTTTGCGAACAATACCAAGGAAGAGCAAAAAGGCCAGAGGGAGTTTGACGAGATTTCAAAAAGTCAATGGGTCAAGTCTCAGGTGACTCGAGGTCAAGAAGCTGCACAAAGAGGTACGATGAGGGAAAGCATTACCGAGATGGAGGAAAAAGAGAAGTTACCTTATCCAAGGTGCCGCACTCCGAGTGGGCGCAGCATGGTAGGAGGGCTCTAGAGGAGACAACTAGTTAAGGATGAAACTAGCACGCTTAGTTAAGCCACTAAGAATCCTAACTAAGAGACTAAGTTTAGGCACAAGATCGATCAACAAAAGAGACATGGAATGAGTTATGTTAAAGGTTACTAAGGGCAAGCCACCATTGGAAGTGGTGACCTAAAACAACAACGAGAAGATACTCAACAGAGGTTGGTGACCAAATATAGTACAAGCAACAACATAAGAGTTGTAGGTTGTTGGTAGTAAAAGTAAAGAAGCAAGAAGAACACCGTGGGTAGTTATAGAAAAAATGGTTGGCATCAACTTGGCGATGTATGCGTCAAGGAAGATAGTTAAGACGGGCGGAAGCAGGATTACAACAGACAACAAGAAAGCTTTAGGTTGACCACCAAGTAGAGAACAACCGATCCATAGGAAGTCCATGAAGATATTTCAGCCAATTTTTAAGGTGGAATCATGATCGTCATGAATAGTCAAAGGGAGAACCTTATCTATCATGGTACATAAGTGAGAAGAGACTATAAGAACCTAGATGACTACATCGAGAACAAGGGACATCTAGAACTAATGAGTAACATCAAGGAGAAGAGTCACGAGTAAAGAAGTAATATGGATATGAGTTTAGGGAATCTGATAGGGTACCCCAAAGTGAAGCCAAGATCGCCAATGCGGGTGAAAGGTGCCGATCTCTCAGATAAAAATTTATTGGACGGGGAAACCGTACGATGAATTTCAGCTAGGGTACAAGAGTGGTAGAAGGGATAGTACGAGAACATAACATTCAAGCAAAGATAAGGAAGTGTTAAGTTAGGCGCCAGGAGTGAACAAGTACTTAAAAGGGAAGGTCGTGATTCTAGAAAGAAGTCATAAAGTTTATCGCAAGCTAGAGAGAAATGCAAAGGATGTCTCTAATGCCTACAGAAGGTAAAAGCAGTAGTATGAGGTTTTGGCGCTAAGCAACAAGTAACGAGGAGATGACCATTCAGTCAATCGCTAAAGGGAAAGACAAAGAATCTTGGATGAAAGTAAGAGATTCAGAGTAAGAAGGTACAATGACCTAGGTGATCTACGTGGTCAACCACAGATGAGGTTATGTTAAAAGAGTGTTGCGATATAACAAGATGGAGGTGAAGCCGCCATTAGTAACCTTTGGGTTGAAAGGGGTATTAAAAACGTCAATAGGGATGTGTAAGGGATTTTCTCATGCTAAAGGAACCATATATGGTGAATCAGGCATCAAGTGTGCATATCAAGTGGAGTTATCAAAGAGGAGAATAACAAGGCCTATAAAGGGAGAAGAAGTGATACCTAGGAACCAGCATCAGAGTCAATCATTATGCAGGTCAAACATTCTCTACAGACATTCTATACCTAGAAGAGTCGTCAGCAGTCAAGATAGGGAGGACGAAGTTCAAGGTCTGGGCCTGTTATGAGCTGAAGTTACGACGAGTCACGACCTGAATAGCTGGCTAATAATTTATTTCCTTAAGTTCTTAAGGAATCCTAAGTAGAGACCCAATACAAATCGTTGAGAACAACAAGAGCTATGAATGCCATTACACCCTCAGTGGCATTTAAGAAGGGAGAGTGCCATGGTGCCATAGACGCATTGAGCAAGTAACTAGCCTGAACAAGAGATTTATGAAAAATGGGTGAGTAATTAGTTGGCGAAGAACCACACGAATTGGAGGGAAGGAATCATAGCTCAAGTTTGTACCAATTAATCAAGTATAAATCCATGTAGTGGAAGGATTACCTCAAGTGGGACTTTGGGTTATCAAGAGGAACAAATTTCGAGGTCGAAGTTTTTCTTAAGAAGGGAGGAAATGTGATACCTCGATTTCGATTAAGGTCCAACAGCAAGTACTAAATGAGCCGGACCAATAAATTGAATTGAAATTTTGTCATGCGGTGCAAGTTCGAGGATTCAAAAGGACAAGTAGCCACTCAAACCTATTCGATGCTACTGAGCTAGATGAGAATACCTTTTGTTGTCAAGAGTACATATAAGAACTATAGTAAGCTATTCAAGACAAGGTAAGGGCACGCCATTGAAGTTCATATAGAAAGAGCAAAATCTTGAGCCAAATAGGCACGAGAATGAGGAGTATGAAAGGATGAGTCGATCAAATTTCGGGGACGAAATTTTTATAAGGGTGGAGGAAATGTAACACCCCGAATTTTGGGTTATGGTTCGACCATAATACGTGATCGGTTGGGTTGACAGTTGCGTACTAAGGTTGCGATCGCGGGTTAGTAGTAATAATAATAATTACTATTATTATTTTATTATAAAAAAAAATTACGCAACCCCGACCTGGACCGAGCGGCCCTTCAGAAAATTCCCAAACCCGACCTCCCCCCTTCTATAATTCCCTAGCGGAAGAAATAAACCCCCCAGCTGATCGCCATCGCCCGCCCAAAACCCTCTCTCCCCGCGCCCGTCCTTTCACAAAATACCGCCGCCAACCCTACGCGTGCAAGAAGGCCGGCCCTTCAAAGTGCTCGCTCTCCACTACGAGGAAAGGAGGTGTCGGGCTGTGCCGCTACTTGCGATAATTATCGGACGGGGCGGTTTGGGGGGTGATTGCGTGTCGCATAATCGATGCCTCTCTACTACGTCAGCTACCTGCTTAAGCAGGCAGGACCGTCACTGAAGCAAGGAGGGCCGTTTCGGTGCGTAAATGGGATGTGATACAGATGCCTCTCCACTACGTCAGCTACCTGCTTAAGCAGGCAGGAGGCGGGCTGTAGTCGACCTGATCAATAAGGTGGTTAGAACCCTGTGGATTTTTGCAAATTGCAAGCAATCGTCGTAGGAGGGTGGTTAGCTCAAGCCAAGTCAACCTGATCAATAAGGTGAGTGTAAAGAGGGTAAATTCTACGCCTTACGGTTTTTCAAGTATTTGCTTTGAGTATTTTTAAGTATTGATTTACGTGATGTGCGTGCAGTATTTGATTCATGTTTGATATTGCATGATTATGTTTGATGATATGTGCGATGGTTGAGCTATGATTTAAAGTGAATTGTGGATGAGTTTATTTCTTACTTGAAGCTTGATGTCTATGAGTTAGTGTTAAAGTTTAAGAACAAGTTCATTTTAAGAAGTAATTCACCTTCACAAAGGTGGTGTCGTTTTAAGTGTTTTTAGTCGCTAACGCCAGTCCGTTGCCATTTAAGATTTTCAGATAGAGCAGCAGTTATGCTCTTGAGATATTTAAGTTGAGCAGCAGTTATGCTCTTGAGAATCGTGGTGAAGAGCCACCACGATAAGTTTAAGATGTTAGGGGGATGAATCATTACGACTTCCCTAACTAAGTTTAAGTTTAAGGAAAGCCTTGATGGCTTCTCATACGTATGAGTTGGCAACCGGACTAGCTAGTGAGGGATCACTGTGCAGTCAAGTATTTAAGTCAAGATTTGAGCTTTAAAAGAGGAGAGTAACTTCAACTCCCACAAAGTTTAAGAGTTAAGATTTTTAAGATTGGAAATACAAACAACTTCCACTAGTCAAAGTTAAGTGTTTTAAGTTAAGTGCTAAGCAGTAAGAATCTAAAATGTAAGGGCGTAGACTGACCCCATCTCACTCACCAGTTTGAAGAGTTAGAGGATAAGTTAGAGAGCAACGGGATCGAGAGGAACAGTTCGAGCGAAGCTAGCTAGAGGAGGACGGTACGAGCGTCACAGAGTATGTCTAGTCAGAGTTTTTCACACAAGCAGCAACACCTGAGGCTAGTTAGTTATAATGTTCTATGTTTATGAGTATAGACTGGAGATCAAGTTGAGTTTTTAAAGTTTGAGTTTAATTTGCCCACATGTTAGGGCTTTGCTTTGAACTACAAGTGTGTGTTTTCAGTATTTTATTTATGAAAATTTTTCCCAGTTGCAATTCAAGACTTGAGTATTTTATTTTATCAAGGCCATTTTAGTAAAATTAGTACCCGACCGGGTTAGGGTGTTACAATTGATATATCCAATTGAGGCATTAATCAGAATTGCATGAGTCTTGATCAAACTTGTGTGATTCCTACTTTAACCTAGAACGATAGTCTCGGCATAGGTTAAAAGAGCAACCTTGAATTGGAAGTGGTGAATCGACTGCTTTAGTTGAGAATTCGATTCACTACTCTGTACTGGAATTAAACCAGTAGAGGAAGTTGGGTATGTTAATGCCTTGGTAGTTTATGCCGGTGGAGGTTAGTCGTGCACCGGGTATTCGAACCAAGAGGGTCTGGTCTTCTTTAGTCGATATTCCAGACTTGTTAAGAACTTTACACAGTGTATCTATCAATTTGAACAAATTGGGAACGTATAACTTGAACTAGCTGCATACCAGGGGGAACCATACCTGGATGACCTTTGACATACTTGAAAATCCAGAATATTTCTTGCGTTTTGTTTATTTTGCGTTCGAACAACTCACTACACTTAGTTTGCTAGATGATAGAAGTTCACGGAGTAGGCAGTAAATCTAGATCCCGGGTTGATAAATTAAACTTCATCACTATTCTGCATTTCCATTCTACGATTACACTTGGTTGTAGTTTGGTGTTGTGTCATAGCGTGTCAAGTTTTTTGCGCCGTTGCCGGGGACTCTAGGTTATTGTAGAAATGTGAAAATCTATTAATTTAGCATTTTATTTATTGCATTCTCTCTCTTACACTTGTGTGCCTTCATGGGTTGTTCTTGCTGTTGGTGTGCAGGTAGTGCATGACCCGTAACCAGTCGGGAGATCTACTGCCATTGGACCAGGAGCTCACCCATTTTGCACAAGAAGAAGATGAGACCATCGGGGAAGCATGGGAGAAATACACTAGTCTCTTCCCGAGGCGCCCCAATCATGGTTTTAACGATGCTTTCAAGGTGGGCACCTTCTACCGGGCTCTCTTCCCTGAAGATAGGCAGTTGATCGACTCGGTATGTGCTGGAACATGTTGACGAAGATGCCACCACAGTTGAATCACCTCTTTGAGGAGATGGCAGAGCAGGGATATGATTGGGGAACTGCTAGGAGATCGAGGTGAGCACCAGGACGAGGTATGCATGTTGTGGACACCCAGTCATCTGAGCTGTGCAGGTTATGTATAAACTAGTCTCAGCCATTAAATCGTAATGAGATGATTCCAGAGTTAGGGCAGAATCAGGAAATGCATTGCCAGTGGTGTGAGAGCTCCCTTCATACTATAGAAGACTGTCAGGCAATGAGGGAGTCGACTACACCCCAGGAGCAGTTGGACTTCATTGGCATGCTAGGCATTTCGACCTCTACAACACCTATAACGAGGGGTGGCGTCAAGATCCCAACTTCTCCTAGAGTGGCAGTAATCTTAAGCCACCAGTCTCCCAGGGACCTCCAGGCTTCCAAAGACCGCCATAGCAGCCAAGGCCGGGGCAATTCCTGCAGCACTAGTCTCTCTACCAGCCCAGACGGAGGCAACTCTTCAGCAGCCAAGGCATTTTCAGCAGCCAAGTGCATCTCCTGAAACCCCATCGCAAAATGACCCAATGGCAGAGCTGCGGGATGTGATGGGTTCTCTAGCCAGCTCGAGTGCCAATAAATTCAACAACATCAAGCAGTTCATGGATAAAGCTTCAACTAAGTTCATGGAGCTTGAAGCTAGCTAGAGGAACACTCAGGCTGTTCTGAGGGATATCTAGACCCTGCTTGGGTGTGTGGCTGAAGCTGTTGTGTAGAGAGAACCTGAAACTTTATCGGGTCATACCATTCCTAATACGAAGGAGCGGCAAAGTGATTGCTCTTGTCTAGGCCAGACAAGAGGGAGAGAAACCTGCTTCAGCACTTCTAGCCGATGAAGAAGAAATGGAGAAGGAGGTTGAGGTGCCTGCTCCTACGACGCAACAAGTGGCAAAGGAGTATGTCCCTCAACTTCCATTTCCTACTCGGTTGCACAAAGGCCGACTAGAGACTGAGTTTTCCAAGTTTATGACAATGCTGAAGCAGTTAAGATCAATATGCCTTTCGTGGAGGCATTTTCGAAGATGCCCAAGTATGCTAAATTCATGAAAGATCTCCTCACCTATAAGAGGAAGCTTGGGGAGGTATCGACGGTGATGCTCAACGAGAAGTTTTTTGCAATCCTGCAGAACAAGCTACCAGAGAAGCGAAAAGATCCAGTGAGTTTTACTATCCCTTGCATGATTGGTAGTTTGCATGTAGGGAAGTTCTTGGCGAATTTAGATGCTAGCATAAACGTAATGCCATATAAACTGTTTTAAAAGCTAAGCCTAGGTGACCCAGTAACACTAGGATGAACATTCAATTAGCTGATAGATCTATTGTGCATCCTAGGGGTATTGCGGAGGACTTGATAGTCGCAGTAGGACCATTATCATATCCTGTAGATTTTGTTATTCTTGATATTAATGAGAATTTGGATGTGCCTTTAATTCTGGGTAGAACTTTTCTCGCCACCGCCAAGGCGCTGATTGAGGATGAGGTTAAGCCAGTCTGGCAGCTGCAATGGAGATTGACTCCTAACTTGGAGGCAGTGGTCTAGATCGAGATCGTGAAGTTGATGGATGTAGGGACCATCTTTGCTATATCTGATAGCGAGTGGGTTAGTCCCACTCAGATGATCCCGAAGAAAGGCGGGATGACTGTGGTTCCGAATGAGAGGAACGATCTAATCCCGATGCGGACCGTGACTGGTTGGCGAGTCTGCATCGACTGCCAAAGCCTCAACGACGCCATCAGAAAGGACCATTTCCAACTACCTTTCATTGATCAGATGTTGGAAAGGTTTGCGGGCCATGATTTCTATTGCTTTCTGGATGGCATGTCCAAACACTTCCAGATCCCGATTGCACCAGAGGATCAGGCGAAGACCACCTTCAGCTGCCCCTTTGGCACTTTTCTCTACAGAGGATTCCATTCGGGATATGCAATGCCCCGACGACCTTCCAACGGTGTATGCTAGCGATCTTCGACTAACTAGTTGGAGAGATCATGGAAGTCTTCATGGACGACTTCTCAGTTTATGGAGATTCCTTCACTCATTGTCTCCATAACTTGGAACTTATCTTGAAGAGGTGCGAGGAGATTAATTTGGAACTTAGCTGGGAGAAGTGTCATTTTATGGTCCGTGAGGGGATTGTACTCGGGCACAAGATCTCAAAGCAGGGGATTGAGGTGGATCGCGCGAAGATTGAAATGATTAGTAAGCTACCTCCTCCCGTTTCTATGTAGGTGATCCGCAACTTTCTGGGTCATGCAAGTTTCTACCGGTGTTTCATTAAGGATTTCTCGAAGTTTTCCCTGCCTTTGACCAAGCTGCTGGAGAAGGATGCAACATTTCATTTCACTCTCGAGTGTACAGTTGCATTCGAGACCTTGAAGGAGAATCTTACCCATGCACCCATCATGGTGACTCCTGATTGGTCTCTTCCTTTCGTGCTGATGTGCGATGTGAGCGATTTTGCAGTCGGAGCTGTTCTGGATCAACAACGCGACAAACATTTCCAACCCATCTACTATGCCTCGAAGACCCTGAACGATGCACAGGAGAACTACACCACCACTGAGAAGGAGCTGCTCACTATGGTGTTTGCATTTGACAAGTTCTGACCTTACTTGTTGCTCTCCCATGTGGTGGTCTACACAGATCACTCTGCCATTCGCTATCTGGTGAGCAAGGCTGATGCAAAGCCTAGGCTCATTCGCTGGATCCTGATGCTACAGGAGTTCGATATTGAGATCCGGGACAAAAAAGGAGCTGAGTATGTTGCTGCAGATCATCTTTCATGATTGGAAGCCTCTCCGGCGGACAATTTCGTGGAAGAGATCAATGACTCCTTCCCGGACGAGCGCTTGTTGGAGAGTGTCACTCTTTGGTATCCCGATCTTGCAAATTATTTGGTGGGCAAGCAATTACCAAAGGGGATGGCTACTCACGCTAAGTGCAAGTTTTTCTCCGACCTGAAGCACTATTTCTGGGAGGATCCATACCTCTTCAGGATCTGAGCAGATGGTGTGATCCGGCATTGTGTCATGGAGCATGAGATGGGAGACATCCTATCTCAATTCATGAAGGACCTACTGGCGATCACCATGAAGGAGACCACACGGCGCGAAAGATGCTACAGTCGGGCTTCTATTGGCCCACGCTCTTCAAGGATGTTGATACCTTTGCACACTAGTGCGATCACTGACAACAGTGAGGTTACATCTCCACCATGATGAGATGCCCCATAAAACGGTTTTCACTTGTGAGATTTTCAATGTTTGGGGCATTGCCTTCTGAAACACCCTAGTCCGGCCGGACACTACTTTTACCAAAAATACCCTTGATAATCCATGAAATTAAAATAAGAGTTAAAAATACTTAGAAAATAACTTTAATAAATACTAAAAGTCTGAAACAATTGTCATCACTTAAACTCGAAGCCCTAACACTTGGGCAAACTCAAACCTTAAAAATCTTAATCTCCAGTCGTACTACTAAACATACAGTACAATAACTAGAAGTCTATGCAAATGCTTGCTCTGATCCGATTTCTGACGTCCTCTGCAATGCTCATACCGTTCTCCTCCAGCCAAATCCCATTGAAACGTTTCTCTCGCTCTCGCTTCCCTCTAACTGCTCCTCTAGCTCTTTCTCCTCAAACCGATGAGTGAGTTGGGGTCAGTCTACGCCCTTACGTTTGAAAATCTTTAATGCTTGAACACTTTACACAAAACACTTAACTTAACTGGTGGAAGTTGTTTGTACTTCCGCCTTTTAAACTTTAACTTTTAAAAACGTATTTTTCTTCCTATATCTTATTATAGGGCCCCTACCTCGACTTAGCTGGCGCCACTACTAGTCTTACTTATTTTCTTACTTGCTTACTTAAACATGGCTGCCCTCACAATGGGGTGCCCCTCACATGGGTTTGCACACCGCGGAACGAAGCACCATCCGGTGTCAAACTACGTTGTGACTACTGCGGAACGTATCACCATCTGGTAGCACACTTAAACCTAAGCAATGGAGACCGCAGAACTCATCATCGTCCGGCTCCACGCCTGACCAACTACCGTGGAACGTATCACTATCTGGTAGTGGTCAATTACCGCGGAACTTATCACCGTCCGATAGGAATCCATCTAGCTAATGGCTAGCTAAGCGATGTTAACTTGTTCTTACTTATGACTTTCTCTTGCTCTTATCATTTTAATTTAATCGTCAAACGAAACGTAAAAGCTTTAATTAAGTACTTAAAGATCATAAACATATCATTCAACTATAAATCAAAAGAACACACATCATCGCCCATAAACATAATAAAGCACACAATTTCACATAAAACAACTTCTTAAACACGTAAGTGAAATACTTAAAAAATACATAAGGCGTAGATTTTACTCCCTTAAAAACTCACCTTATCTCAACGTGCGCTTCCCCCGACAATGCTTGCGATCACCCGTCATTACACTTCACACCTTCCCATCTTAACTCCATGTGCGCATACTTTACAGCAATTGCCCCTCGTAGAGGTCCCAAAATACATTCCATTAGCTAATTAATCTGACGACCCTCCAATTGCTCATAACCCACTCATTTTACATTATCTAAATTCCTCCCTACGTTTGCTAGTTTAATTAGCAATCTCACTTCCCCTCAGTTAAAATATTGGTTACTTTTCTACTAGAGGACAAATCAGCGCTTCCAAGGTAATTAGTTTCCCCTTTGGTCCAATCAGAGGCGGAGCTACATGTAACATAGGGTGGGCCCCGGCACCAGGGATTGATCCCGACCCTAGGATTTTAAGGATATTTAGTTCAAATTGTATAAGTAGATTTGTTCTTTAAATCTTGGTGTGTATTAGTCATGTGGTCTAATGATAGCTAACCTTGATTTGTGAATTAAAGCACATGGATTCGATCCACCTTGACCACATACATTTTGTCTAATTATTTCCAGGCCACCGATTCCTCCAAAAGGCTCCCCTGATACATTACCGAGAAGGCCTGTAAATAAATATTGGAAGGCCACCGAGAAGGCCTCTTAATGGTTTAACTAACTTTGCCCTTATCTCCATGATCTTGTCCCAAATGTGGTTTAGCTTTGGTTCGAGTCCCTGTAATTAATGGTTAACTCCAATTCCATGAATTTCTTATCGGTTCAACCTAAACTCAAAACTCGAAGTGTTATAAATTCATGGGCCCCTTTCCTCCTTTGTTTGGTAATCTATATATTCTGGTGGCTGTGGACTACGTCTCGAGGTGGGCATAAGCTCAAGCAATGCCCACAAATGACGCAAGATGAGTCTGCTCATTTCTTAAGCAGCTTTTCTCCTGGTTCGGGACACCTCGAGCCATCATTAGCGGTAGAGGAACTCATCTTCACAATTCACTAAACTCCTCTCTCGCTATGATGTTACGCACAAGGTGTCGGTAGCTTACCATCCTCAAACAAATGGTCAAGTCGAGCTGACGAACCGGGACCTAAAAAGAATCATTGAAAAGACGGTGGATCAATCCTGCTAGGATTGGTCCACCAAGCTCGATGATGCTATGTGGGCGTACATGACGGCCTACAAGACGCCGATAGGTACTTCTCCTTATCGGCTCATCTATGGAAAGGCCTGTCACTTTCCTGTTGAGCTAGAGCGACCTTGATTTGAGTCTTGTAGGTACCGAGAGAAAAATGCAGCTAGTGGAGCTGGAAGAATGGCGTTATCATGCATATGAAAACACCAGACTGTCTCAAAGGCTCGAAAGAGTTCTAGGCATGTGATCGAGTTCTTCTATACAACTACCACCTACGACTCTTTTCAGGAGTCTGGACCATTCACGATCACACAAGTGTTTCCTTATGGCACCGTCAAAATTGCCAATTCGGGAATTGATCCCTTTAAGGTAAACGGGCATCGGCTCAAGTTGTACTTGGGAGGCGATGTCAAATGCGCGGAATTGGTGATTGATCTCGCGGAGCCTTAGTTTTGCCATCTGCGTCCAGCTAAAAGACGATAAAGTAGCGATTGTGGGGAGGCAACCCCACTTCGATTTGCATTTTCTTCTCTTTTTTTTATCGTTTTGTGTGTTTCAAGTGTCGAACATGGAATGTTGCGTGGGTTTGTTGTGTTTTGGGTGGCCTTATTCTTGGAAATTATCTGCTTTGGTGGTTTGTGGGGTTTTTTGGGCGTTTGGTGTTGGTTTCGACGAATTTGGCCAGAATATGGCAGACTGATCCGAGGAGTTACAGATAGAGGCGAGATGTTACGGTCACGATCTTCACTCTTTACCTCAGTCTGTAACTCATAAAAGGCCTCTGGATTGTCTGGGTTTAAAACCCAAAAGTTATGGGCTCATTCTCCAAGTTACGATCGCGACCATAACTTGTAGCGTAGCTCGTAACTTGCCCTCGTCCTAGCGAACTAGCGAGTTACGGGCCGAGTTCCGCCCATAACTCGTTGGATCAAGCCTTAACTCGCTGATTCACCCGAGTCTCCGAGTTACAAGACGAGTTACGGGCCGTAACTCGCCCGATTAGGCCATAACTCGAGCCCTTTCTATAAAAGGGCGGGTTACACCCCGTATCTTGACCACACTGGACTCGCCTCGGTGAGGCGCTCTAGCCGGTGCCCTTTTTTTTCATCCGCGACATTTCATCCTCGCCAGAAATCGCCTCCGGCGATCCTCCGGTGGTGGTTGTGAGGTCTGCGGTTCTCCTGTCTCCTCCCTCGCTCTACTTTCCTCGTGTCTCTAGGTTGGTCATTTTTGCTCATCTTGTCTTTTTAGAGAACCAGACTGTAGGGTGTAGGCAGAACTGAACTACTTTTCATGTCTAGATGCTTTAGGCGGGAGAATGGGACTGCCTGTTAATGCTTGGTGTGCTCGATCTTGCTGGAAACTGATTTAGTGCACCGTTCCTGCGGTTTTTGTACTGCAGTATATGGGATTGAGCTTAAGTGTGGGGGAAATGTTGGCCCTGTTGGACTTGTTTTTCCCGATTATTTTAGTTATTAACAAGTTTCGAGGTGTGTGGTTCATTGTTTTGCAGAAAAAATGGTTAACCTGGACATCCCCTACCTCCAGGGCCTCCGCCACACAGAGGCCTTCGATGAGGCGCAACACCAAACTGCGACCAAGTGTAATTGCAGTCCGGGAATGCAGTAAAGTTGCAAGTTCTATTATCAGCCCGGGGTCTAGATCTACTGCTTACTCCGAGATTATCTATTATCTAGCTAACTAAGTTAAGTGATTGTTGTTTTAAGCAAAAGCAGTAAGAAAGCAGGAATTGGTACGATTTTCTCAAGCAAAGAAGAGTCACTCGGGAATGAGTCCCCCTAGCTCCTTAGTTAAGTTTCAATTGTATTTTCCCTGGGTTGATTTACTGTTGATCAGACTTCAATCAATTCAATAAACATGCATCATTCGATTAAAACCAAACAGTATAATCATCCCAAGTGATTACAATCAAATCCCTAACACATGGAACTAGGGTTCTTCATACCCAAGTGAGAGAAGGGTTATACTCCATAGATAGAGAGAGTGGAAAACAGAATACAAAGCAGTCATACTCATAACAATAGGAAGAATCTGCTCTGGGATGATGATTTGCACTCCTATGACGATCTCCAAGCTCGATTTGATGAAACCCAGCTCCAAGATAGCTTCTAGGATGTGTTCTTCGTACTTTCTCTCTCTAGGGCTCTGTTTTTGCTCTGAAAATCCGATTCTCTCACTTGCAGCCAGAAATTTGGTAAAAACCAGAAATTCCCGACTCACACGGGCAGGCCACACGGCCGTGTGGCATACCCAGTTGCCCGTGTGAGGTCAAAACGCCGCGTTCCGATTATGTGGGTTTCAGGCTTCCTACACGGCCAGGGGCACACGGCCGTGTAGCTCACCCAGCCTGCCCGTGTGAAGCCTCGCAGAATTCTACACGGCCAAATTGCAACTTCACACGGCCGTGTGGGATTTATTTGTGCCCGTGTGAAGGAACGCACAATCCCACACGGCCACATTGGTCACTTGCACGGCCGTGTGGGTTCTGTGTGTGCCCGTGTGGCTTCCTCAGCGACTCGCCGCGCGTCCAATCTTCGTCCAATCGACCCCGAACTCGCTCCTAACCCTTCATTCACTTACTAGGACCTGAAATATCACAAAAAAACACAACCTAGCGTGAAATCGGCCTAAAACACGAGAATCAACACCTCAAACGGCTCCAGAATAGGGGTAAAAACATGTGAAATTAACGGTTTATCAAACTCCCCACACTTAACCGTTTGCTTGTCCCTAAGCAAATCAAGTCAGACACAAGGTAAGCTCACATATTTCAATCATACCAACATTGGGGAAAAATCATATAGGCACAGAACACGTGAATCATACTGGCTTTCAAACATCAACACATGAACAACCTCAATAGCAACCTGGACAACCACCACAGAAGACATTCGAGTGCAGCAAAATCGAGTAAAGGAGGAGTCTCCCTTCTGTTCATCAACTAACCTAGACTTGAGTCAACCACTTACTCAAGACAGTCAACTCATGCATAAAACTCAAGATATCAGAATCAAGACCGAGCCATCTAGGTCCTCACCGGGTAAAGAGTGTAAAGAACAAGGAAATGAATCGCTCACTCTCGACCAGTGGGGTCAGGACAATTTGATGCGAAAAATGCGCATACTTATTCTCTCAATTCCTAACATCTCTTCACCATGACGGCAGCCTCTAAATGTTGGAGTTCACATAAATGGTTGTCATCACTAACTAATCAAGAGGTCTTAGACACAGGTTCAAGTGACTGGCTAGGGTCTTGGACATGGGGAAAAGGCCTTTTAGGTGGTGGAAGTATTCATAGCGCAAGGTTCCACATTTCCAAACCCAACAAACTCACAGTCAATCAAACCAGTACTTTCTTTCTGCTATTCTGCATTACTCAAATTCTTCAGAGCACAAGAGAAAAGGAGGTCACATAAATACCAGTATTTCTAAGCCAGACTGCTAAGAAACACTACTTAATGGGCACTATCCAGATTTTTGGTGGTGGCTCTCTTTTGCTTTCATTTTTTCTTTCATTTTTTCCATTTCTTAAGAGAACCACCACCTCTGCACATTTTCAAACACCTGCCCAACTTTTTAAGAACTACCTCCAACTCTCACATTATATTTAGCAGAAACAGCAGAGAACATGTAAAAATCACTCTGTGGAACCTTCTAAAAGATGCAAAAGGGTGACTTTTCATTGAAGACCGAAAGAAAGGATAACGCACGGCTCAAAGGGGCTGACTAGGGGGTATGACACACTAGGATAGTCAATTTGGTCGTGGGCTAATCCTATGCCTCCATCATCTTAGCTAATGACAACGTGAATGCTACACATCATGGAAGAGGGAACTATCGCACAAGAAAGAAACGAGCAGGCTCAAATCTCACATGGATACCTATATGCTCTATCTCTCATTCTGATTCCCTGAACTAGATGCACAAGAGATTGTCAAAAACAAGTAATCGATCCAAGTCACGGTTGGTAAGCAAACAGTTGAAAGACTGAACCCTACACAATTCCACTACACGTCTCACTCATCATTATAGGTTGTCCTAGTCACCATCCAATTGTCATGCATTAATCCGAAAACCATTCAATTCACCAATCAAAACACAGTGCCAATATGATCAAACAGCCGTACTTGGAGCCCTCAAATCTCGAGATTTGGACAGCGGACTAGGCTCCAAGCACACGTATATACATTCCAACCGATACAAAGCACCCTTCCACACTTAAGCACGACATTGCCCTCAATGGAGCAGAGGGATAGAGAAGGGGAACGATGTTACCGGATTGAAATGCTGCGGGAGACTGGAAGTGGACCGGTCAGCGTGGGACATATAGAACGAACGCACAGTTCTGCACTAAAGGAACGACAAGAACACACTAGCACATGTTCGTTAGGGATCAGAGTTGCCCCAGATGGCCACAAAATAAACAATCCACAAAAGAAAAGAAACAAAACACACGACAAACTTAGTTCAAGCTCCTCAAACACATGGAGCAAATAGAAAAAGTCTAAAACAAAAACACACCTGGGGGCGACAAGTACAGCCTACTCGTCGCCAAGGTTGTCCAGATCGATGTCATTCATGAATGCATCATCATCATCAGCTTGTTGAGGTGGAAGTGGAGAGTCCTCCCAGGGAGTCCTCCAGACTGGCTGCTTGCCCGGAAGCAGCTGGAGCAGATGCTGCTGGACCTCCTGCATGCGCCTAGATCGGGCCTGCTCTCTCTCGATGCGAGCCAGGGTCACCCCCTGCTGGGTCTCCATCCGATTAAGGCGCTCATCATACGCGGCCATCCGGGTCTGGTACTCGGCATGGTGAGCCGAATAGTGCTGCTGAAACTGGAGCTGATGGTCGTAGAGCTGTTGATTCTGGAGACGCAGCTGCTCGAACTGCTGAGTGAAGTAGTCCTGGCCGGGGAAAGTGGAACTGCCACCCCCGTACTCGAAGGTGGTGGGGCGGCAGCAGTATCACCCACATCCTCGGGATGGACCTCCTCATCAGCCGCACCTTCAGGATCCTCCGGCACCTCCTCTGGGATCTGAGGTTGAGGAAACCCCTCGATCCACTTAACTCCTCGCTCCTCTCGAAGCAGCTTTATTTTACTGATCGTATACTCGCCAAAGGCACTGGTGTCCCCCTGCTCTGTGCACCCCTGCAGGGATATCTGGAAGTAGGCTGCCAGGCGGGTGATGAGGGGGGTGCAGTGGAGTTTCTTCAGCTCGGAAGCACTCTTGGCGAAGGTCCTCGCCACCACCGAGCCCAAGTGGAGGGGATGATCCCTTTGGCGCATAGACTGGATGAAGTACATGGCTCTCTTGGTGATGGCGCTGGCACTGTCCGAGGCTGGAGAGTAAGACTTGGCCAGCAGGTGATGGAGAATGCGGTTGTCGAGCTGCAATGTGATGGCCTTCGTCTTCCCCGCCGAGAAGGGACGCTGGCCTGGCCGAGCGAGGCGGGTGTACAGTGTCCTGAAGTCGACCCCCTCTGGCTCTGTGAGCTCGGTGATGTAGTCCTTGTCATCGACCAGGCCGAGGCCGAGGGCGATCGCCAGCTCGTGGTAGCTCATGGATCGGGTCGCACCGCCGAGCCTGAACTTGACGGCTTCTCCGTCCTTCCAATCCTTCGTGTCTGCGTGCTGGAAGGTCGTGTAGAACTCAAGCACGAGCTCTTGGTAAACCTTCTCGCGAATGCAGAGTAGGCGGCGCCAGGGGCGGTTGGTGACTGTGGCGGAGAAGTGCTCGTAGCAGTTCAGCTTCTCAAACTCTCGCTTGGACCAGCAATGATGCTGCCCAAACTTGCAGGCCAGGACGTTCTTAAAACGATCCTAGTGGGGCCCCCTTCTCAAATCCTGAATAAACGGGTGCCTGAGGTTGGACTTCTACATGGTCCTGCAAAAGAACAACCCAAAGTGGAACCAGGAGAGTCAAGAAAAATGTTAATCACATCCCCACACTTAAGAACAGAAAACAACCTAAACATAGTTTCATCCATAGTTCGGGGGTCAAAAACTCGATCAATAAAGCATAATCGGGGTGGGGGTGCACATCCATGGAAAAGTAGGCAACTCAAGGTTCACATCCATAGCAAACACACCCTCAAAGCACATCATTAAGGGCCCCAACGGACTCCCACAAAATGGTACGAAAACAGTCATTTCATCGAACACCTTGTGTGCAATATTAAGGTAAACATGGAATTGACAAAATTCTTGCACACAAGGGCTAAAACAAGCAAGGGCGACAATGCCCAACACAATTCATACATAATCCAAGCATTCCCCTCAATCAATTGCACACAATTCACATGATTCAAAGAGGTTCTCTAAACATGCACCCTAACACCCAATTCTCCATGAAAAACATAGTTAAGGTCAAAATCAAACCTGGAGACTCAAGTAGAGGTGTAGGGGATGATGAGGGGAAGGCAATGGAAGCAACGAAAGACCGAAAAATTGCCCGGAAGTGCTCGTCGGAGCCTCGCCGGAAATTGCCTCCGGCGACTCAAAATCAAGCTAAATCACCTCAAAATCGAGGGATAGGCCGATAATGGGGAGGAAAGGGTGGGTGTGGTGTTGGATTTGTGAAAAACCGACGAAAAATGGTCGAAAATCGACAAGGATGGCGAAAAGTCGCGGTTTTCATGCGAGGGGGAGAGGTTTCCGACCAGAGAATTTGGATTTTTTGACCACTCGGCCGTGTCGACCGAATTTATAGCCCGTGGCTCGGCCACACAGGCAGGCTCACACGGCCGTGTAAGGTGCACATGTGCCCGTGTCGGCCGACACGGCCAGCCCGAGAAAATCACACGGGCGTGCAAAAAGCACATTTGGCCGTGTGACTTTTAACGAGAGCTCACACGGCCTGGGTCCAAATCCACACGGCCGTGTCACAATCACAACTGGCCGTGTGGAAATTCAAGAGAGCTCACACGGCCAAAACCTAATTCCACACAGGCCGTGTGACTTTCAAGGCTGGCCGTGTGGGCTGCCAGAACCGAAATTGACCTGTTTTCACTCCAGAACGACATACAACTCGTGAACAACCCCTCAAGACTCAAAAAACATGAAAATCAAAAGGAAAAAGGTAAGAAAATGCAAACCTAGGTGGGGTCGCCTCCCCACAAGCGCTTCTTTACCGTCTTTTAGCTAGACGCCAGTCGGTGGATGCTCAATGAGGTGAAGGAGCAGGTGCCTTCAAGAGCGGATCCACCTCGCTCTTGAGATACAACTTCAAATGGTGGCCATGCACACAACGAATGTGGCCACCAGCATTCGCCAACTCGACTTGGCCATCCGGCAGGATGCAAGCGAGTGAATACTCGGATGGCCAAGGTGGGGGCGGGACCAACTCGTAGTGGTCTCCGGATTTCTTTCGAGCAGGCTTAGCTGCCTGCAGTTTCGGCCGCCACACCTCCTTGATCTGTTCTTTCGGTGACGGAGTGGACGGGAGTGGTAGCGAAGGTATGAGAGGCGGATCCTGCAAAATAGGAAACACAGAAGGATACACGACAGACTCGTGCTCCTGGTGAGATACAACATGCAGAGGTGACGAAGCAGGAAGAGTATTAGCAATTGAAAACGTTATTCTCTCCTCGCCATCCCTCAAAACTAAGGTCCCATCATGCACATCTATGAAAGCCTTGGCGGTGGCCAGGAAAGGCCTTCCCAGTATAAGGGGCACTTCTGTGTCCTCATTGATGTCCAAGACAACAAAATCCACAGGATAATTGAATTTGCCAACCTTAACCAGAAGGTCTTCCAATATGCCCCTAGGATGCACTACAGATCGGTCAGCTAATTGAAGGCTCATCCTAGTAGCACGGGGTTCACCTAGGCCTAGTTTCTTGAACAATTTATACGGCATAACATTGATACTAGCACCTAAATCCGCCAAGGACCTCTCTACATGCAATTTATCTATAGAGCACGGGATAGTAAAACTACATGGGTCCTTCTGCTTTGGCCGAAGCTTGTTCTGTAGAATGGTCGAGCACTCCTCGCTGAGCTCCATAGTGGCCATCTCGCTCAGCTTCTGCTTCTTTAAGAGCAGATCTTTCAGGAACTTCGCATACTTAGGCATTTGGGATAGTGCCTCCAGGAAAGGTACTTGGACATTCAGCTTCCTAAGCATGGACATGAAGTTCCCGAACTCTGCCTCCAGCCTGTCTTTGTGCAACCGAGTAGGGAAGGGGAGTTGAGGGATATACTCCTTCACTACTGGTTGCGGTTTAGGCGCAGGCACCTCAACCTCCTTCTCTGCCTCTTCTTCAGCCGCTAGAGATGCCGAGGCAGGGGCCTCTCTCTCTTGTGCCCGAACAGGTGGATCAACAGTCATCTTGCCACTCCTGGTTGGGATGGCATTGTAGTGCTCATTCGGGTTCTGCGGGTGAGGGATGGTCTGACCGGGTAGAGTACCAGGAGCCCTTTGTGCAACTGCTTGAGCCACGCTCCCCAGCTAGGTTTGGATATCCTGCAAGACAGCCTGTGTGTTCCTCTGGCCAGCTTCAAGAGCCAAGAATTTACCCGAGCCCTTTTCCATGAACTGCTCGATAGTGTTGAATTTCTAAGCACTAGAACTGGCGAGAGAACCCACCAAGTCCCGCAGTTCAGCCATCGGATCATTCTGCACTGGGGTGGCAGGGGCTGCACCTGGTGATGACTCGATATTTGCACATGTTTTCCCTTTTTTTCTTGATCGTTTAAGCTTGCATTATTGCTTCTTTGGCCTATTTTACGCTAGGTTGTGTTCATTTGTCACATTTCAGGTCCTAGCACATAAAGTGAAGCGTAGGCGCAAGTTTCAAGTCAATCGGAGATCAATTGGCGACTCGGGGGAAGAAACTCGGGTATGACTTGAAGAAGAAGGGATTTCTACCTCAGTTTGTGACCATATAATCATGTAATCTTGTCATGAGAAGAAAGAGGACGAGAATACGAGCATCTGGGATCAAACGGCACCTGATTTGGAGTTCGAACGAGGGAGAAACGAAGAATCAAAGATAGGGGAAAATGGGTTTCGGGCATCTCTGAGAAACAGAAGGGGGCCTTATCGTGACACTAAAATCCCCGGTAGGGGATTTTCCCCTGTCTCCAGACGTTGCGTTTTCAAAAATACCCTATCGTGAACCAAAAATCCCCGGTCATGAACCAAAATCCCCGGTCGTGACCCAAAAAATCCCCGGTCGTGAACCAAAAAATCCCCTGTCGTAACCTAAAATACCCTACCGGGTATTTTGACCGGGGATCGCGAACACAGGCTGTTAAAAGCCTGTTTTGTGCGTTTTTGCAAGGGAGAGCTGGGTTTTGGATCCCAAACACCCAAGGGACGAACCAAAGAGAGAGAGGGCGATTTGAGGACATTCTTGGAGTGGAATTGGAGGATTTCTTCGCCTTGGAAGCTCGAGGAACAAGCCCGGACTTGAAGACTGATCATCTGAAGATTCTTACTGCAGTCTCTCTCTTCTCTATGGAGTAACTTCCCTTCACTTAGGTTTTGAGGAACCCTAGCTATGTTTGTTTGATTGGATGATTGTATGAGTACTCTGACTTGATAATCTTGAGTTCATATTCAATCTATGCATGTTTTCATGGTTCAATTCTGCTTTAGTCGAGATTATTGATTCTGCTTTGATCCTATGAGAGGGAATACCTGATTAGGTCAATAGAGCACCATAGATTGATAGTGGTGGATCGATTGCTTTAGTCGAGGGTTGATTCACTGCTTTGTATCGATTGAGAACCTCTTTCGATAGAGGGAGTCTAGTTCAGAACGCCTTGATCAGTTGTTCTAGAGAAGGATACGTCCCTCTAGGCAATTGACTCAAGAGGGCCTTGTTCCTTTAGTCGAGACTCAAGGTCTAGTCAAGGATTCTCCGCATTGTGAATGAAAGTGAAACAAGTTAGAAATCATCAATCGTTAGTCTTGCTAGTGGTTAGGGGGAATCATACCTAAGTGAGTTCCCAACCTGTAATTAGATTGACTTTAACTGTAGTTTGCTAGAGTAGTTTTAGTTCTTTCATCTTAATCTGGTTTGCTAAATAATAAACTGAAGCTGAGTAATAATAACTCTAGAGACCCGTGGATTCGATATTTATCACTTGAGCCACTGTACTGCATCCCTTCCATTGGTTACACTTGGCCATTGTTAGGTGTTGTGTCGTAGCGAGTCACCTGGCTGCTGGAAAGGTCGCGGCTGTGATTGAGCAGCATGCCCCTGCATGGCCTGGTAGAGAGACTGCTGTTGCTGCTACTGCTGGAATTGCCCCTGTCTGGGCTGATATGGCGGCCTCTAGAAGCCCGGTGGTCCCTGGGGACTGGTGGTCTGGAATTTTCCCCACCCCAAGAGAAGTTGGGATGCTGGCGCCACCCCTCGCTGTAAGTGTTGCTGTAGGGGTCGTTGCACCTAACAATATTGATGAAGTTCACCTGCTCCTGGGGTGTGGTCGATTCCTTCATCGCTTGGCAGTCTTCCACCGTGTGATGGGTGCTCTCGCACCCATGGCAGAGCATCGCCTGCTGCTGTCCGGTCCCTGGAATCATCCCAGAACGATCGATAGCTGAAACCAGCTTCGATACCACCTACACCAAATCAGAGGAATGGGTTCCCACAGAATGTACACCTCGGCTTGGTGCTCTCCTCGACCTCCTAGCAGTGCCCCAATCATACCCGTTCTCTGCCATCTCCTCAAAGAGTTGATTCAGCTGTGGCGGTGTTTTGGTCAGCATGTTCCCGCCACAAACTGAGTCAATCAGCTGCTTGTCTTCTGGGAAGAGGGCGTGATAGAAGGTTCCCACCTTGAAAGCATCATTGAAACCATGATTGGGACACCTCAGGAAGAGACTGTTGTATCTCTCCCAAGCATCCCTGATGGTCTCATCCTCGTCCTGAGCAAAATGGGTAATTTCCTTCTGCACGTCCGCCGTCTTGGATGGAGGATGGTAGCGGGTGAGGAACTTGTCCGCCAGGTTGGCGAACGTGGTGATAGAGCCCGGAGGTCGAGTGTCTAGCCACTCCTTGGCCTGCCCCTCCAGGGTGAATGGGAAGTACCTCAGCTGGATGGCATCTGCTGGGACCCCATTGATCTTGATTCCATCGATGAGCTCGTGGAATCGCCTGAGATGTGAACGAGGGCACTCCCCCTCTTTGCCTCGGAACACCACTGAACCGCGCAGCATGGTGATTACTGAGGTGCTCACCTCAAAATTATTGGCTGGGACATGAGGGTGTTGAATGGGTGACCTCATGTCCGCGGCCCTTGCGGTCCAGTAGGATCCCATTGTCTGCTCCTCCAGAATGACCACATCATGGTCCTGTGGGTCAGCCATCTCCTCTTCGTCAGTGATCTGTAGCTGTGCTAGCGCCTCCTCCGCAGCCAGTCGTGCCTTTAGAGCCCACTTGAAGTTTTTGCAGGTTCGTTGAAGCTCCTGGTCTAATGGTAGTAGATCTCCCGACTGGCTACGGGTCATGCACTACCTGCACACAATCAGCAGAAGCAACCCGTGAAGGGACACAGGTGGAAGAGATAAAATGCAGTAAAGAAAAAGCTAGAGTAACAGATTTGCACGTTTCCCCAATAACCTAGAGTTTCCCCGGCAACGGCGCCAAAAACTTGACACGCCAAAACACAACACCAAACTGCGACCAAGTGTAATCGCAGTCCGGGAATGCAGTAAAGTGGCAAGTTCTATTATCAACCCGGGGTCTAGATCTACTGCTTACTCCGTGATTATCTATTATCTAGCTAACTAAGTTAAGTGATTGTTGTTTTAAGCAAAAGCA
This sequence comes from Linum trigynum, assembly GCA_964030455.1. Classification (NCBI taxonomy): domain Eukaryota; kingdom Viridiplantae; phylum Streptophyta; class Magnoliopsida; order Malpighiales; family Linaceae; genus Linum; species Linum trigynum. Next base: position 19,946,787 of record OZ034817.1, read on the forward strand.
GTAAGAAAGCAGGAATTGGTACGGTTTTCTCAAGCAAAGAAGAGTCACTCGGGAATGAGTCCCCCTAGCTTCTTAGTTAGGTTTCAATTGTATTTTCCCTGGGTTGATTTACTGTTGATTAGACTGCGGAAGATCCGACAGTAGCTTGGAATCTCTTAAGCTGACAAAGCCCTCTCAGTCTAACTACCCGGCAGACGACTAGTCTTCACCGGGATAGAAAGCTGAAGCAATAAGCACAGAACTCCACTACTGGAATTGGATTCCAGTACAAAGCAGTAAACTGGCTAACTCTCGTATAGCCAATCTCCTACTAACGAATGATGAAGCTCTTATAACCTAATCAGATTCTATCTATCTCAGGTTGCAGCAGAAATCAAGAAAAGCTGATCAGACTTCAATCAATTCAATAAACATGCATCATTCGATTAAAACCAAACAATATAATCATCCCAAGTCATTACAATCGAATCCCTAACACATGGAAATAGGGTTCTTCATACCCAAGTGAGAGAAGGGTTCTACTCCATAGAGAGAGAGGAAAACGGAATACAAATTAGTCATACTCATAACAATGGGAAGAATCTGCTCTGGGATGATGATTTCCACTCCTATGACGATCTCCAAGCTCGATTTGATGAAACCCAGCTCCAAGATAGCTTCTAGGATGTGTTATTCGTACTTTCTCTCTCTAGAGCTCTATTTTTGCTATGAAAATCCGATTCTCTCACTTGCAGCCCGAAATTGGGTAAAAACTAGAAATTCCCGACTTACACGGGCAGGCCACACGGCCGTGTGGCATAGCCAATTGCCTGTGTGAGGTCAAAACGCCACGTTCCGATTATGTGGGTTTCAGGCTTCCTACACGGCCAGGGGCACACGGCCTTGTAGCTCACCCAGCCTGCCCGTGCGAAGCCTCGCAGAATTCCACACGGCCAAATTGCAACTTCACACGGCCATGTGGGATTTATTTGTGCCCGTGTGAAGGCTCGCACAATCCCACATGGCCACATTGGTCACTTGCACGGCCGTGTGGGTTCTGTGTGTGCACGTGTGGTTCCTCAGAGACTCGCCGCGCGTCCGATCTTCGTCCAATCGATCCCGAACTCGCTCCCAAGCCTTCATTCACTTACTAGGACCTGAAATATCACAAACAAGCACAACCTAGCGTGAAATCGGCCTAAAACACGAGAATCAACACCTCAAATGGCTCCAGAGTAGGGGTAAAAACATGTGCAATTAACGGTTTATCAAGGCGTTTGCCAAGATGCTCGAGGCAAAGATTGGGGCCCACTACTGCCTTAATCTGGGCTACTTCTGTTACACCCCGCTCTTCCCGAAAGTCAAAATGACTATAAACCCTAGGGTCAAGTTCCACCGTAATATCCATCAGGACTAAAATGCGAACTCTCGATTCAAACGATGTCGAGTTTCGACATAAATCGAGTAAGTTACGTACGTTAGTTGAGTTTCGGATTAAACTCACCCATGATTTATGAAATTCCCAAAATACCCCTCGAGTTAATTAAAACCCAACCCGAACCCTAATCTCAAGCTCCACTCGGCAACACTCAAAACTAATTAAAACCCTACGCAGCCTTTCACCTCTCCACCGAAAGCAAGGGACTCGGGAAATCAAAAGCAAAGGGGGGCCATCGTCCAATGGAGGCAGAAGGGAAGAAAGATCGATCGCGACTTTGTGCATGTCTCGGCGGGTCAGGAGACAAACTATTGACCTGCCTTCCACGAGAACCGGATCGCGGTGGAACTCAAAGAGCTCGTTGATCTTTTCCCGCCGACTAGTCTCGCGGTATCTCCTTCCCTTGTCGCTGGCAGTGTGTAGTGAAGAAAACCATGGTACACTCGGGGGCATTAAAATTGTGGGTGTTGGCCGGCCCTTTTGGCTCGTTCCCCACCCATGTTCTTCCTCTCTCAATCTCCAGCCATCACTCTCTTGTGCATCCCTTCCTCTATCATCGTCGCTGCAGAAAGTGACCACACTACACCAAGACAAGTGATCGTGCAAGAGAAGGCAAACCATGACAGGCGGCTGATGTATATATGGTGGGCGACTCAGTTAGGGGAAATACGAAAGTGGTGGCGGTGTTCGATATCTAAGCATGGCAACGCACGAGGAATCTATAATTCGTAAAGGTAATGGCTTCCTTCCATAATATTCGATTTGATCAAGCTAGCTAGTTCCTGTGCACAATGGAAAGGAACTCGTGGCGAATCATTATTTCATGATGGACAAATCTTTGGCATAATTAGTCATTGGTAGAGTTCGTATGGGGTTAAGATGTTAATAAGGGGTAATGGATAAAGGAAATATCAGGTGGCTTTGATATTTAGACGCTCATGTGTTAATTATTGAGGGATGAATCAAGTTATCAAGGTAACCTTATTTCTCATTCCTAATTTGACGATTGATGTGAAGGATCAAGAAGGAATTAATAGTAATGTTTTAGAGATTTGAGGAAATATACCTGACGAGTTTGAAGGGGAAGGAGGAGGGCATCAATCGCAATTGGAAATTGGCTGTGGAATATTATGTAAGGTGATGAGCATGAACGTGGCTCTGAGGAGTAACGACTTCATATTGACTGTGATGTGCAACCGTACAGTAAGGTGAGTGTAAAGGGGGTAAATTCTACACATTACGTATTCTTTTAAGTATTTTAGTGAATTGGTTACCATTGCTTGATTATGTTTATGATTGATTATTTGTGCTTTGCTTGAGCTATGATTGAGGTGATTTTGTGCTATTTGACGTGATTTGGGTGAGTTTGTGCTATTTACCTTAAAGCTTTATGTTATGAGTTATTGCTAAAGTTTAAGAAACATGTCCTTTTGTTTTAAGAAGTACTTCCTTCACCTTCAAGAAGGTGAAGTCATTTTAAGTGTTTTTAGTCGCTAGCGCCAGTCCGTTGCCATTTGAGATTTTCATATAGAGCAACAGTTATGCTCTTGAGATCTTTGAGACATAGCAACAGTTATGCTCTTGAGATTTTTAAGATGAGCAGCAGTTATTCTCTTGAGAATCGTGGTGAAGAGCCACCACGATAAGTTTAAGATGTTAGGGGGATGAATCGTTACGACTCCCCTAACTAAGTTTAAGTTTAAGGAAAGCCTGGATGGCTTCTCATACGTATGAGTTGGCAACCGGACTAGCTAGTGAGGGATCCATGTGTCAGTCAAGTATTTAAGTCAAGCTTTGAGATTTAAGAATGGAGTAACAGTAACTCCCCTACAATTTTAAGAGTTAAGCTTTTAATAGTGGAAGTACAAAATAACTTCCACACAATTAAGTAAAGTGCTCAGGTTTTAATAAGATGTTAAACGTAAGGGCATAGACTGACCCCATCTCACTCACCAGTTTGAAGAGGATTAAGAGGAGTTAGAGAGCAGCGAGTTCGAGAGGAGCAGTTTGCGGGCAGCCAACTAGAGGAGGGAAGTACAAGTGCCACTGAGGATGCCTGGTCAAGGCTTTTAGGAAGCAGTAGCATTAGAGACTTTTTAGTTGTTTCGGTTTATGATTATGAGTATAGGCTGGAGATCATTTTGAGATTTTAAGGTTTGAGTTTGCCCAAGTGTCAAGCTTTGTGTTTAAGTAATGACAGTTGTTTTCGGTATTTATTAAAGTTATTATTTTATTTCACGATTTATCGAGGGTATTTTGGTAAAATTAGTACCCGGCCGGGTTAGGGTGTTACATTTTGGTATCAGATCCGGTCTTCCTTTGTTCCTTGGTTTCCAAGGAATACTGGAATGTCGGTCTTAGTTTTTAAAGGTTTTGTTTTAAAGAAAAGAAAAATGAGTCAAGGGTCTCCTTTTAAGTGTCTATAGAATCTCCAGTCTACTCTAATCATATTAAGGTGAATAACTATGACAGCACGACACGAAGGGATGGTATCCCAGGGTGCGATTGTTTAAGAATAGGCTAGGACGCGATTTAGTTAGCATGTCGTGGTTTGTCAAATGAGAGATTTAGGCATATGGTGATCGCCAGTAAGAAAGAAAGGATGAAAGAAATGTGACCAACCCAAGTAGAATCTCAAAGGCTCTCAAGACCAAGTATCTCATCGACATGATGGATAGTAGTTTTTCAATTAGTTAACCAACTACTCGGATGTTAGCAAACAAATCATCATCACCAACCTAGAGAAGGAAGGAGGAACTTTGCAAAGGTCTGTGGAGGTAGAATCAGATGTGCGAGGACTTCAACTCCAAACACCAGCAAAGAGGTGCCAATTGAAAGGGAATACCTCAAGGATTTTGAAGGAGTTGAGAGAGTAGTACGAGGATTTTACTACTAGGAAACAAGTGGATGATCTAATAATCTAAGACAAACAAAGAGGAGAAATATGAATCCCCAAAGGATGAGGAACAATCACCATTTGCCAGTAGCTATGATAATAGGATGATGTTAGGGTCTTTGGTCCTAAGCAGTGGAAAGTGGGCAACGGGTCAAGAAACGAAGAGGTACCCCGAGAAGTCCCTCAGCTAGTTTTTGTGGTCGATGGCTCAAAGCCATTACAACACAGTGACAAGGAGTAGAGGAATGTTTAGACTTTAAGAGATGCTAGGGTAGTATAAAGGAAGCAAAGGAGGAAATAAGTAGGCTACATGGGGTATGAAAGGACGTCAAGAAGTTAAAAGGACAAGGCGGAGAGGAGTCATGGTCACTTACATAATGACGATAAAGGAACTCTTGTAGATAAACTGCGCCACTCGCGAAGAGGGTACATGACCTGGGCAATTAGGCCGGTAGCAAGCCTTTATAAGGAACAAGACAAGAGTCAAGATGATCGAGGTAGAGGATGAGCTTGGATCAAGAATAACAATGTGCTAGTTAACAATGCCAAGCTAGAAATAGGATGGATTGGTATATGAGAGACTCTACAAACTACCCAGATCATAGGAGGTCCGGAGGTCGTTGGGACCGTTGAAAGGGGAATGCAAGAGTTCGTGATGATCTGTTATGGGATTGTCCTATCCTAAATACAGGGAACACCTAGCCACCTAGGGTACATGAGGGTTGACAGAAGGAGGAACCTCTGTAATAAGTTGGAACTAGAGGGATAAAAGCTGGAGTCTCGAAAATAGCTGTAGGAGTAAGTCATTCAACCAATCGAGAATAGACAAGAAATTAGAACGTTTATTGGAAGTTCCAATAGATGTTAGAGAATTCGAGGTGAAGTCTCAACGATTGTAATAAAGAGAGTTTGCAAACAATACCAAGGAAGAGCAAAAAGGCCAGAGGGAGTTTGGTGAGATTTCAAGAAGTCAATGGGTCAAGTCTCAGGTGAATCGAGGTCAAGAACCTGCACAAAGAGGTACGATGAGGGAAAGCATTACCGAGAAGGAGGAAAAAGAGAAGTTACTTTATCCAAGGTGCCCCACTCTGAGTGGGCAAGACATAGTAGGAGGGCTCCAGAGGAGACAACTAGTTAAGGATGAAACAGGCACACTTAGTTAAGCCACTAATAATCCTAACTAAGAGACTAAGCTTATGTACAAGATTGATCAACAAAAGAGAAATGGAATGAGTTATGTTAAAGTATACCAAGGGAAAGCCACCATTGGAAGTTGTGACCTAAAACAACAACGAGAAGATACTCAACAGAGGTTGGTGACCAAATATAGTACAAGCAACAACAGAAGAGTTGTAGTCTGGTGGTAGTAAAAGTAAAGAAGCAAGAAGAACACCATGGGATGTTATAAAAAAAAAAAAAAGGTTGGCATCAACCTGGCGATGTATGCGTCAAGGAAGATAGTTAAGACGAGCGGAAGCAGGAGTACAACAGACAACAAGAAAGCATTAGGTTGACCACCAAGTAGAGAACAACCGATCCATAGGAAGTCCATAAAGATATTTCAGTCAATTTTTAAGGTGGAATCAGGATCGTTAGGAATAGTCGAAGGGAGAACCTTATCTATCATGGTACATTAATGAGTAGAGAAAATAGGGACCTAGAGGACTACATCGAGAATAAGGGACATCTAGAACTAGCAAGGAACATCAAGAAGAAGAGTCATGGGTAAAGAAGTAAGATGGATATGAGTTTAGCCAACCTGCTAGGATACCCTAAAGTGAAAGCAATACCACCTATGAGGGCGAAATGTGGCGATCTCTCGGGTGAAAATTTCTTGGACGGGAAAACTGTACGAAGAATTTTAGCCAAGACCTAAGAACGATAGAAGGGATAGTACGAGAACTCCCAAGTCAAACGATGATAAGGAAGTGTTAAGTTAGGTGCCAGGAGTGAGCTAGTTCGCAAAATGGAAGGTCATGATTCTGGAAAGGATTCATAAAGTTGATTGCAAGCTAGAGAAAGATGCAAAGGATGCCTCTAATGCATACAGGAAGTAGAAACAGTAGTATGAGGTTCCAACACTAAGCAGCAAGTAATGAGGAGGTGACCATTCAGTTTATGGTTAAGGGATAAGACGTGGCCTTGATGAAGAAAGTAAGAGATGTGGAGTTAGGAGATACAAGGACCTAGGTGACCTATGAGGTCAAGCCCAGACGAGAGTTACGTTAAAGGAGTTTTACCACCTTACTAGATGGAGTTTAAGCCGCCGTCAGTGAACTTGGGGATGGAGAGGGGCATTAACTTCTCATGTACCGAACAATGGATAGTTATCGTTCCTATATATGTACAAGGTGCAGCCGAGGTAATGTGAGGGGTTAAGAAGCTGCAACAACATTGAAGTTATAGGGAATGGAGAGAAGGATTTTAGGTCATGTCGTATAAATTAAAGGAAATAAAAATCCGCGAAGTGAAAAGGATTACCACAAGCTATGCTTAGTGTAATAACAGTGGATAAATTTCAAGGATGAAATTTTTATAAGGGTGGAGGAAATTTTACACCTTGGGCCCAAGTTGGAAAATTTTGAAAAGGGCAATGAGTCACTCAAACCTATTCGATGCTACCGAGCAAGAAGAGAAATTGAAGTTCATATAGCAAGAGTGAAATCTTTAGCCAAAGAAGCACGAGAATGAGGAGTATGAAAGGATGAGCCCGATCAAATTTCGGGGACGAAATTTTTATAAGGGTGGAGGAAATGTTACACCCCGCTCTTCCCAAAAGTCAAAGTGACTATTATACCCTTGGTTCAAGTTCCACCGTAATATCCATCAGGACTAAAATGCGAACTCTCAATTCAAACGATGTCGAGTTTCGACATAAATCGAGTAAGTTACGTACGTTAGTTGAGTTTTGGATTAAACTCACCCATGATTTATGAAATTCCCAAAATACCCCTCGATTTAATTAAAACCCAAACCCAACCCTAATCTCAAGATCCACTCGGCAACACTCAAACTAATTAAAACCCTACGCAGCCTTTCACCTCTCCACCGAAAGCAAGGGACTCCGGAAATCAAAAGCAAAGAGGGGCCATCGTCCAATGGAGGCAGGAGGGAAGAAAGATCGATCGCGACTTTGTGCATGTCTCGGCGAGTCAGGAGATAAACTATTGACATGCCTTCCACGAGAACCGGATCGCGGTGGAACTCAAAGAGCTCGTTGATCTTTTCCCGCCGACTAGTCTCGCGGTATCTCCTTCCCTTGTCGCTGGCGGTGTGTAGTGAAGAAAACCATGGCACACTCGGGGGAATTAAAATTGTGGATGTTCTCTCGGGTGAAGAACCAATCGAAGGTCGCCACACTACACGGAGGGCCCTACATCACTGGCCTTGCACGACACTTTGGCGTACCCCTCGATGGGTGCACGTGGGTTGGTCGCGCCCGAGACTTCCCCAATGAGACCCTGTACTCCATGGGGTTGATTCAGGTTGCGGGGACCGACCCACAGATCCGTTGGCTCAAAGGGTTATGTCCTGCCGAGTTCGCTGAGGCAGCCGAGGCCCCTGCCCATGGTGGTCCGAACCATTTTCAGCCCGATCCAGACTCGGTGCAGTTCTTCCCTAACAACCCCGTGGCCGGCTCTTCCTCTGTTGCGACTTCCGATGACCATTGGGCGGCCATGGATGCCCGCTTTGACAGGATTGAGGTGTGCATGGACCACGAGCGCGACGCCAGGCGTTACTCTCACTTCGTGCTAAAGCGCTTGTGCCAGGAGGCCGATGTGAACATTGATCAGAAATTCTGGTATCCTTCTCCCTCTTGTGATGATGTCATGGATGATTGAGCTGGTCTTTGGCCATGCACTCCATGTGTTATGTGTTTTTGTTTCCTTTTGTTTGAAGCCATGGGGCTGACAACTGTTATCCTAACTCTTACCCAGTGTGAGTGGTTGGTTATCGAACTGGATATTTTTTTTGTGTTTGTTTTTCTTTCCTTTTGTTTGAAGGCATGGGGCTGACAACTGTTATCCTAACTCTTACCCAGTGTGAGTGGTTGTGTTTTGTCTTGCCTTGCTTCTTAGAAACTGGTCCACCTTCCAGTATGCTCCTGATGACTAGTCCAATTTCCAGTCCCACTGCAGTCCGTTTTCCCGACAACATCCTTCCCCTTATCTTTCCCTCTTCTCCATTGAGGAAAATGTCGTGCTTATGTGTGTGTATGTGGGGGGAGGGGGGTATTTATCATTGACTCAATAGAGGTGTTTGTGTGCTTGGAGCCTAGTCCACTGTCCAAATTTTTTGTTTTGAGGGCTCCAAGTACTGTTCCCTGCAATAACTTGCTCAATATGCTTTGAATTGACAGTCTTTATTGTGATATGCAACCTAGGGAGGTGACTGTAGCACTATGGAGGATGTTGAAGTATAAGATATTTTCTATTTGTCTCCCTGCAGTGCCGGTTAATTGTGTGAACTAGTGGATTTAGAATCTTTGATTCATGTGGTATTGATGACTCTCCCTATGTTGTGTTGTGGACTCATATATCGAAAAAGGGTGCTCAATTGCGTGAAATGAAAAAGCAGTTGGTCCTCCATGTCAAAAAATTTGAAATTTTAAAACATGGTAAAGCCAAACGTGTGTGGCAACGTTCATTGCACAAAATCGAGTTTTGGAAGAGATTTTAGTGATCCTTGGTGGGGTAGGCCTAAAAGGTGAAGCTAAGCCGTCACTAGTCTAAGTAAAAATTCCACCCGTTGAATGGTTTTCCTACTTGAGGATTTGTTTTTACGGCTCGAATAGAGCTTTCGACCCCCCTTAATTTCATTGACCCTTCACACGAGTTGAGGAAAAGGAGTTAAAAGAAGTACTCTGGCGAGCGCCAGATGTACAAAAATTGCTCTTGCTCAACCAACTGCAATTTGGAACCCCCACCAAGTAAATGTAGAAAACATAAGAAAACAAAAAGACGAGGTAAGAAATAGGGGGTTCCAACGAATGAAATGAAATGGAATGGAAGAGCACCCGATACGTAGAGTCATTGTTTGTTAAATTGTGTGAGTCACTTTATCCATGAATTGACTATCCTAGTACTCACATTGAGAGAGATATGAGACGTCTTAGAAGATAGGTTGACCTTGTAAGTTGCTAAATGATCTACGAAATCCTCTTCCGACGATTGGGGTTGCATGTTGCTGTAAAGGTTTGGAGAGTTGCATTGGTTTGAGTCAAGTTTGCTTCGGGACAAGCAAACAGTTAAGTGAGGAGGAATTTGATAACAGTATATTCGAAAATGTCTTTCCCATCATTTCTTAATCGTTTGAGCTTGCATTCTCGTCATCGTTGTCGTTTTACGCTAGGTTGTGTTGGTTTATGATGTTTCAGGTCATAGTACGTGAACGGAGGCGAAAGAGTGAGTTTTGGGGCAGAAAGCTAGGAAGAGTTACGGGCTCGACTTGGGAGTTACGGTTGCAACCGTAACTTGTCACAAGTGCCCATAACTTCTCGGAGGAGAAGGCACAAGGTTCCAGGCAGTTCTTTCAAGTTACGACCCGACCTTCTCAGTTACGGTTTGGACCATAACTCAAAACCCTTGCACCCGTAACTCTTGGGAAGCGATGACACCAGGATCCAGGAGCTGTTTTAGAGTTATGGGCTTCCCTTCCAAGTTACGGTTGCGACTGTAACTTCTCCAACGACTTCATAACTCTTGGTTTACGGAGCCACAACGACAATGTTTAGAGGAGGAGTTACGGGCAAAGAGAGAAATTTACGACCGTAACTCGGGCTGTAGCTCGCGATTCTTCAGCGTATAAAAGGCAGATTGAGAACCCCAGAGAGATAGTGACGAAGGACAACCCTTGGGCATGGATGGGAGCAATTCGAAGACCTCGGAGCTCGATTCCTCATCTTCGGAGTACCAATTTTCCGCCAGAAGCAAAATTTCATTGTCTACCCAATGATTGTCCTCCTAGCATGATGTTTCCACTTCTCTCCATGGATTAAACTCCCCTTTCATATATCCAATTGAGGCATTAATCAGAATTACATGAGTTCTGATCAAACCTGTGTGATTCCTACTTTAACCTAGAACGATAGTCTCTGCATAGGTTAAAAGAGCAACCTTAAATTGGAAGTGGTGAATCGACTGATTTGGTCGAGAAGTCGATCCACTACTCTGTACTGGAATTAAAACCAGCAGAGGAAGTTGGGTATGTGATAGGGCAAAAGCGTAATGCCTCAATCTTATCTCGTAGTAAAACGGGGAAGTCCAGGTATCGTCTCTCATGGACTGGTACAACTTTATATTATATCAATTCTATGGAGCAAACTATAGGTGAAAATAGTTTAATGTGACTAATTTCTAAAAGAAAAATGAACTAAACAAATTAAGAAAATGAAAATTGTCGGGAGAAATTCAATGGAGAAAGCTCTGGGAGAAACACCGGGACTCACTACCTTGTCGAGAATTACTACGTACTAAACAATCAAATCAAATCCTACTGTCATACCTCAATGAATTAATTATTTAACCTGAAGACCGATATCCTATTCAAGGCTGCATAACACCTTATTTAATCCACTTTCGCTTCGATAAGTTAGCATGTCACATGAAATAGGTTCAGTTATTAGGGTTTCACTGTCGCTAATAACCTAATTTACTACAAATCGTTGTATTTGTGGCCAGTCAATACAAAGCATTAAGCAATTTCATGCAATAGAGATTGGAAGAAAAGAACTATAAATCAATCCATCAAGTCTAAAAATAACTAAATCATATGGTGTTTCCCCCATAAATTGGGGTTTAGTTCATGATAAAAATAAAACACATAATCATGTTTTTAATCATCATGAAACTAATCAAAAGAGAAAGAAAAACAATACTCGGGAAACTCCCAAACAATGTTCATTGTTTCCTTCTCTCCCGGTAGGTCGCGTACTGCTCTCGCTCCGCAAACGTGCTGCAATTATGCTCTCGCAGCGCTGTGCTCTCAGTCCCGCAGCGTTGCTGTCCCAATTAATTCCCCAAAAGAAGTTCTCCCGAGTCCTCCCTCTACAGACCAATTATATACCATTATACCCCTTCCACTCTCCAAAACGGCGCTGCGTTACGCCTCCACTACAGGCCAAAAGACTTGGTCCATGTAATTGCTGAAAATGGTCCCTACTGCCTCCATCCGAGCCAATTAAATCCCCCAGAAATTGCTGCTTCTCAAGTTCAACCACTAAAGGCCGACGAAGATGGGCCAAATAAATGCCCATAAAAGTTAAAACCCCTTGCAAATTTCGTGTACAGCTCCCATGCATTGCGTCCCTGGTCCAAGTCCACTCTCCACTACGGTCCACACTTCCTGGGCTTTACACATGTTTTTACCCCTGTTCTTACACCGTTTGAGATGTGATTTCTCGTGTTTTAGGCCGATTTCACGCTAGGTTGTGCTTGTTTGTGATATTTCAGGTCCTAGTACGTGAATGGAGGCTTAGGAGCGAGCTTGGGGTCGATTGGACGAAGATCGGGCGCGAGACAAGGCAAAAAGGAAGCCACACGGGCACACCCACAACTCACACGGCCGTGCAAGTGACCACTTTGGCCGTGTGAGATTGTGCGAGAGCAAACACGGCTTGCCGTGATTTTCACACGGCCGTGTGAAGGAGTGGTGTGGCCGTGCGAGTTTCGCCGAGAGCAAACACGGGCAGATGGAAATCCCACACGGCCGTGCGACCCTGGCCGTGTGAGAAGCCTGAAGATCGAACTAATTGCAACGCAGCGTTTTGACTCACACGGGCAACTGGGTATGCCACACGGCCGTGTGGGCCTGCCCGTGTGAGTCGGGAATCTCTGGTTTTAAGCCAAATTTCGAGCCAAAGGAGAGGGAGAGCTGGGTTTTTGGTTCCCAAACACCCAAGGGACGAACCCTAGAGAGAGAGAGAGCGACTTGGGAACATTCTTGGAGCTATTTTGGAGGATTTCTTCGCCCTTGGAGCTCGGGAATCAAGCTTGGAGATGGAGATTGAAGATCTAGATAAGATTTCTGCAGTCTCTCTCTTCTCTATGGAGTAACTTCCCTTCACTTAGGTTTTGAGGAACCCTAGTTCCATGAGTTAGGATCTTTCTTTTATGAAGTTTTGGAGGCTATATTGTTTGATTTTAATCGAATGATGCATGTTTATTGAGTCAATTGAAGTCTGATCAACTTTTCCTGATTCCTGCTGCAATCTGAGATAGATAGAATCTGATTGGGTTGCTAGAGTCTCATCATTCGGTAGTAGGAGATTGGCTATACGAGAGTTAGCCAGTTTACTGTTTTGTACTGGAATCCAATTCCAGTAGTGGAGTTCTGTTCTTACTGCTTCAGCTTTCTATCCCGGTGAAGACTAGTCGTCTGCCGGGTAGTTAGACTGAGAGGGCTTGGTCAGCTTAAGAGATTCTAGCTACTGTCGGATCTTCCGCAGTTTAATCAGCAGTAAAACAACCAAAAGGAATTACAACTTGGACCTAATTGAGGAGCTAGGGGGAATCATACCTAAGTGAGTTCCCAAACTGTAATTAGTAGTTTTACTTAGTTTAGTTAGTAGAGTAGTTTAGTTAATCAATCCTTAATCTAGTTTGCTAGATAATGAACCGAAGCTGAGTAATAGTAACTCTAGAGACCCGTGGATTCGATAGTTATTACTTGTGCCACTATACTGCAGTCCCTTTCATTGGTTACACTTGGCCTTTGTTAGGTGTTGTTTTTTAGCGAGTCAAGTTTTTGGCGCCGTTGCCGGGGACTTTCTAGAGTATTAGGAAAGGCAGAAGTTTGTTACTTTAGCGTTTTTCTTTTCTTTTCTTTTCCACCCTTGCTTTTCACTTGGGTGTTTTTGTTTTTGTTGGTGCAGATCTGAATCATGGATCCTAATGGCTTCTCCAATCATTGGGGGTATCCACCACCATCCGGGTGGTATTACCCCGCGACTCCCTACAGCAATCAAGGAGGAGAAGACTATGGATTTGGGTTCCAGTACCAACCCCCTTACTACGGAGAACAATCAGACCCCTGGGCATATCAAGAACAACCTCATTACCAAGAAGACTTTCTCCCACAACCAGAAGGGCCATCGGAGCTGGAGTTATCCATGGCGGCCTTCACGGGCCACTCTGCAGAGCCATGCTACACTTCACTGGAAGATCCGAACAAACAATTAAGGGTTCTCGTGGAGCAGTTTGCTCGAGACACTGAGAAATCATGCTCCAAGATGGATTTTCAAATCAAAGCCCTTGCCACTTCCGATCCCTCATTTCTCCATGATATGGAGGAGACTGTTCAGCGCTCAGCGAAGCAAACAAGGTGGGTGAAGCAAGTTTGCTCGCATCTTGCTCAAGATCACCTTTCTGCTACCACGCTAGAAGAGGTGGAGGATGACAAAGGCTATGGGAGCGTTGAGGAGCATACAGAAGTTATCACAGAGAACTCCCATGATAATCATGATCAGGAAAGTCCTTTGGTTGCAGACCACACCTTTCCTCATTTATGCTCTAACATGCTGGGCCCATGCGAGGAGATGCAAGATGATCCCATTGAAGAAATTGCTTGGCGACTTGCTCTCCAATCTGTTCTAGAAGCAGAAGAGCGAGCAAGGATGAGGAAGGAAGTTGTGGATGATGAGGAAGAAAGGAAAGAAGAGGTGATTCTTGATCTTTTCCCAGGGGAGAGACCACATTTTGAAGAAGGAAGGGGGGTTGAAGAAGCAATTGGCGTCCAGGCTGAGGACGGAGTTAAGGTGGAAGAGGCCTGCACCGGCCATGAGTTACATGTGATATCTCCACCAAACTTCGAGGAGCTGCTTGGCAAGGACCCATTTGCAGTGTCTCTTTGCTAGACCAAGGCCACATCGACATCGGTCCCTCTTGGTGGACGCGATGGTGGCAAATCGATTCTGTCATATCTGGTTTGGGGCAATGAGACGAGAGAAGAGAAGAAGAGGTCTCGAGGGTGGAGACTTCATCTGCATCAAGTACATGAGCCTTCATCACCTGCCACACCACATGCTCGTGACTTGAGACTCCACCTCATCGACGAGAACCTCAACTTCAAGGAGGTTCTAGCATGGACCGAAACTTAGGAGCCATCGTCCGGCTCACGACGTGAAAGAAGCGCTTGTTGGGAGGCAACCCAACCAGTCGGTTTGCATTTCTTTCTCTATTTCTCCTCGGTTGAGTCAGTTTTGTTATTTGATTTTAGAGTCAATAACTCAACCTTTGTGAGATTTTGTGTGGTGATTGTGTTTTGATTACTCTCTCTTTCTGGAATGCACCGCCTGACCCGTTCATCATCATTCACCATTGATCTGGTAACTTCGTTCTACCCTCCTTATCTTTCCTCCATTGAGGACAATGTCGTGCTTAAGTGTGGGGGGTGTTCGATTATTTATGCGGGTGAATGTTTGGCTGTTTGTGTGCTTCGAGCCTAGTCCACTGTCCGAATCTTATGATTTGAGGGCTCCAAGTACTGCTGTTTGATCATATTGGCACTCTGTTTTGATTGATGAATTGAATGGTTTTCGGATTGATGCATGACAACTTGATTGTGACTAGGACAACCTATGATGAGGACTAAGACGTGCAGTAGAGTTGTGTAGGGGTTCAGTTTTTCAACTGTTTGCTTACCAACTGTGACTTGGATTGATTACTTGTTCTTGACAGTCTCTTATGCATCTAGTTCAGGGTATCAGAATGTGAGATAGAGCATATAGGTAGCCATGTGAGATTTGAGCCTGCTCGTTTCTTTCTTGTGCGATAGATCCCTCTTCCATGATGTGTAGCATTCACGTTGTCACTAGCTAGGATGATGGGGGCATAGGATTAGCCCACGACCAAATTTGACTGTCCTGATGTGTCATATCCCCTAGTCAGCCCTTTTGAGCCGTGTGTTATCCCTTCTTTTGGTCTGAAATGAAAAAATCACCCTGTTTGCATTTTTTAGAAGGTTCCACAGAGTGGGTTTTACATATTCTCTGCTGTTTCTGCTAAATTTGATGTGAGTGTTGGAGGTAGTGCTTAAAATTTGGGCTGGGCATGTGTTTGAAATATATGCAGAAGTGGTGGCTCTCTTAAGAAATGAAAAGAAAATGAAAGAAAAACAAAGAAAATTTGGAGGCAAAAGAGAGCCACTACCAAAAATCTGAATAATGCCCAGTAAGTAGTGTTTCTTAGCAGTCTGCCTTGGAAATGCTGACATTTTTACCTCCTTCGCTCTTGTGCTCTTGAGATATTGAGTAATGCAGAATAGCAGAAAGGAAATATCGGTTTGTTTGACTGTGATTGTTTGGGTTTGGAAATGTGGAACCTTGTGCTATGAATACTTCCACCACCTAAAAGGCCTTTTCCCCATGTCCAAGACCCTAGCCAGTCATTTGAACCTGTGTCTAAGACCTCCTGATTAGTTAGTGGTGACACCCCATATGTGAACTCTAGCGTTTAGAGGCTGCCATCATGGTGAAGAGATGTTAGGGATTGAGAGAAATAACTTGCGCATTTTTCGCATCAAATTGTCCTGACCCCACTGGTCGAGAGTGAGTGATTCATTTTCATATTCTATATACTCTTGTACCCCGGTGAGGACCTAGATTGCTCGGTCTCTATTCTGATGTCTTGAGTTGGATGCATGAGTTGACTGTTTTGAGTAAGTGGTTGAGTCAAGTCTAGGTTGGTTGGTGAACAGAAGGGAGACTCTTCCTTTACTCGATTTTGCTGCACTCGAATGTCCTTTGTGGTGGTTGTCCAGGTTGCTGTTGAAGTTGGTCATGTATTGATGCTTGAAAACCAGTACGATTCACGTGTTCTGTGCCTTTATGACTTGTCCCCAATGTTCGTTGATTGGAAATATGTAAGCTTACCTTGTGTCTGACTTGGTTTGCTTGGGGACAAGCAAACGGTTAAGTGTGGGGGAGTTTGATAGACCGTTAATTACACATGTTTTTACCCCTGTTCTTACACCGTTTGAGATGTGATTTCTCGTGTTTTAGGCCGATTTCACGCTAGGTTGTGCTTGTTTGTGATATTTCAGGTCCTAGTACGTGAATGGAGGCTTGGGAGCGAGTTTGGGATCGATTGGACGAAGATCGGGCGCGAGACAAGGCAAAAAGGAAGCCACACGGGCACACCCACAACTCACACGGCCGTGCAAGTGACCACTTTGGCCGTATGAGATTGTGCGAGAGCAAACACGGCTTGCCGTGATTTTCACCGGCCGTGTGAAGGAGTGGTGTGGCCGTGCGAGTTTCGCCGAGAGCAAACACGGGCAGATGGAAATCCCACACGGCCGTGCGACCCTGGCCGTGTGAGAAGCCTGAAGATCGAACTAATTGGAACGGAGCGTTTTGACTCACACGGGCAACTGGGTATGCCACACGGCCGTGTGGGCCTGCCCGTGTGAGTCGGGAATCTCTGGTTTTAAGCCAAATTTCGAGCCAAAGGAGAGGGAGAGCTGGGTTTTTGGTTCCCAAACACCCAAGGGACGAACCCTAGAGAGAGAGCGACTTGGGAACATTCTTGGAGCTATTTTGGAGGATTTCTTCGCCATTGGAGCTCGGGAATCAAGCTTGGAGATGGAGATTGAAGATCTAGATCAGATTTCTGCAGTCTCTCTCTTCTCTATGGAGTAACTTCCCTTCACTTAGGTTTTGAGGAACCCTAGTTCCATGAGTTAGGATCTTTCTTGTGTGATGTTTTGGATGCTATATTGTTTGATTTTAATCGAATGATGCATGTTTATTGAGTCAATTGAAGTCTGATCAACTTTTCCTGATTCCTGCTGCAATCAGAGATAGATAGAATCTGATTGGGTTGCTAGAGTCTCATCATTCGGTAGTAGGAGATTGGCTATACGAGAGTTAGCCAGTTTACTGCTTTGTACTGGAATCCAATTCCAGTAGTGGAGTTCTGTTCTTACTGCTTCAGCTTTCTATCCCGGTGAAGACTAGTCGTCTGCCGGGTAGTTAGACTGAGAGGGCTTGGTCAGCTTAAGAGATTCCAAGCTACTGTCGGATCTTCCGCAGTTTAATCAGCAGTAAAACAACCAAAAGGAATTACAACTTGGACCTAATTGAGGAGCTAGGGGGAATCATACCTAAGTGATTTCCCAAACTGTAATTAGTAGTTTTACTTAGTTTAGTTAGTAGAGTAGTTTAGTTAATCAATCCTTAATCTAGTTTGCTAGATAATGAACTGAAGCTGAGTAATAGTAACTCTAGAGACCCGTGGATTCGATATTTATTACTTGTGCCACTATACTGCAGTCCCTTTCATTGGTTACACTTGGCCATTGTTAGGTGTTGTTTTTTAGCGAGTCACATGTCTTCTGCTACTTACATGTTCTTCTTTTTTTTGTTAGAATATGTTCTTCCATCTTTGTATACTAGTACAGGACCCGGCTCGTTGGCAGAAAGAATTTCATCGAGTAATGTGATATATAATAATGGATATAATAGATGATTTGAAGTGCATGAAATGATTGTTTTCTACCTTAGTTATGCACATAACATTTTTGAAAGTGATCCAACTAGGCATAATATGTTTAGACCTCCATGAAAAAAGAGAAAAATATATAATATAAGCATTACATATAATTATTGAATGGAAAAAAGAAATAAACATAAATAATTGTCATTTATTGTTTAATTAAACCATATAGTTGAATATTAGAGTTGTTTCTCATAATACATACATAATCAACCTTTAGGATGAAACAAAATGTCTCTCATAGATTTTAGTATGTCCTTTAAGTTTTTCCCAATATAGAGCATTTTTTTACCACACAATTGGTAATGAATCTGAAATTGCTTGTTTTGAAATATATAGGACATGATGCTAACTTGTCGCTAATAGTTAGCTGGACAATGTGTTGTGTATGGACTTACCAAATTATTCTCATATCGCTGACATGTTTAGCAACAATGTAGTAATTTTCATGCAGCAAATAATTTTTTCATGAAATAATTCAATAAATAAAAACCTATAAAATTCATATTACATGAAATATATGTTACTCATTAAGTTGATGAATGAGCAGGTGTAAGAGAAGCATACATTATTTTAAAAATATAGAAGTTGTAAAGTGTCTTTTGGGTTGAATGAGATCGCATCGTATTAAATTTTTTGTTTGCACCAGTGTAAAAGAATTGTTGGAACCAAAGGATTGTAAAATTGTCTCCAAAAATTTGGTAGTAGAGTATTTTATACTGAAGTCATAATTTAGCAATGGTTCAACGGTTTCATATTGCTAAATTTCACCCATCGATTTAGCCTATAGTCTGATGTTTTATTGTCGAACCGCCGGTATGTACGATCTTTCAATTCAAACTTTAAATAAAAAACCACTAAAATATTGACATATCAAATACCCCTTAAACCTAAGAAATTAGCATAATCGTATTAAGGAAAAAATCATCCAAGTGATAATATTCATTTAGGATTTTAAATTGAAATTGAAATGAAAAAATCTATCAAATATAATGTCTTCTTCTAACATAAATCAAAACTCAAAAGAAGAGGGCCAAGAATACCCACTAAGCAAAACCAAAGGGTACTATCTCATTCCCCCCCCCCCCCCCCCCCCCCCCCCCCCCCTTTAAGTGTGGTCTCTCACTCTCTCTTAGCCTTCCTCTTTGTTTTTCCGTTTGTTCTTCCATCTCTCTGTGAGCTTTGTATCTCACCACTCTCCCCCTTTCCCTTCCTCTTTCTTCCCATAACCGACAGAAATCTAGAAACATCCCAATTACTACTCCAATTTTGAGTTCTAAATGCTTCTTCTCCATTCACTGTCGATTGAATCAAAGCACCTGAAACCTGTTGAACAAATGGCCGCTTATTCCTTGACTGAGCAAAGTAGTTTGATAGCTTGTGAATAAACTAATTACTGTTACACCCCTCTCTTCCCAAAAGTCAAAATGACTATTATATACTTGGGTCAAGTTTCACCGTAGTGTCGAGGAGGACTTAAAATGTGAACTATCGGTTCAAGCAGTGTCGAATTTCGACATAAAATGAGAAAGTTACGAACTTTAGTTGAGTTTCGGATTAAACTCACCCGTAATTTAGGAAATGCCCAAAATACCCCTCGAGTTAATTAAAACCCAACCCCAACCCTAATCTCTCGTTCCACTCGGATCAACACAGCAGTACTTAAAAGGGCTAAAGCATCTAAGGGCTGTCTCTACTCTTTTGCACGATTTCGCAGCCGGCGATGGAGTCCAATTCTTCCATGAGAACGAGCAGAGAGTCCCGAGTAATGGATAAGGAGCCGCAGAATATAATTGTCAAAGTCCTGGGCATGGGTGGGAGCAGCATCCTGTTCAGAATTAATCAAGCTACCCCATTGCGGAATGGCTTCTCGCAACCATCTCGACGATGACGATGACTTCGGCGGCGATTTCAGTGGAACCCACAACGGAAGGCGTTCGGGTAATAAGAGAAGCTTTGGGGATCTTGAGGACGATGAGGACGATCTCTTTAGTTCGAAGAAGGGTAATTCGAAGGTGGAAGAAACCACAATGATTTTGTCTCTTCGTGAGAGCCTTGATACCTGCAGGAACGATCTTGCGACATGCCAAGCGGAGCTTGAAGCGGAAAAGTTGGAGATTCAAAAGTGGCATTCTGCATTTGAGAATTCGTCTTTCATACCCTCAGGGGCATCTCCCGAACCTAAACTAGTCATCAATTATCTTCAGACTCTGAAATCATCGGAGGAGACATTGGAGTAACAGCTTGAGAAAGCAAAGAAAAAGGAAGCATCCTTCATTGTTACATTTGCCAAACGAGAGCAGGAGATAGCAGAATTTTAGTCTGCAGTTCGGGACTTGAGAGCACAACTGAAGCCACCATCAATGCAGGCAAGGAGATTGCTACTAGATCCAGCAATTCATGAGGAATTTACTCGCTTGAAGGTGAGATAATGTGCAAATGCTCTTTTTTCTCATTTTGATGGTTGGGGCATAAGTTACCTACACTACTCGCATTTGGTTACTTCATAGAGGGATATCAAGTGAAATGGTTAAGTAAATATGGAGGTGCTTTAACATGGCTTAGGGGATTTGTTGTGGTTGATTTTTGGCGGCCGAGACGAATGGAGTTGATTGGGGAGCATCGTCGATTAAATGCTAAGTTGTTCCATGACATCTTTTGGAGTACCTAGTTCATGAAGCAGATGGATTCTAGCTTTATAGTCAGGTGAGTGTAAAGAGGGTAAATTCTAAGCCTTACGTATTCTTTCAAGTTTGACGAGCTTTAAGTATTTGATGAAGTGATTGTTATTGCATGATTGTGTTTATGATTGGTGATATGTGCTTTGTTTGAGCTATGTTGGGAGTGTATATGTAGGAGTTGTTATTTACTTTAAAGCTTTACATTTAGGAGTTATTATTAAAGAGTAAGAAACAAGTTCTTTTAAAGAAGTAACTCACCTTCAAGAAGGTGAAGTCGTTTTAAGTGTTTTTAGTCACTAGCGCCATTCCGTTGCCATTTGAGACATTTTGAGATAGAGCAGCAGTTATGCTCTTGAGATTTTTAAGATGAGCAGCAGTTATGCTCTTGAGAATCATGGTGAAGAGCCACCACGATAAGTTTAAGATGTTAGGGGGATGAATCGTTACGACTTCCCTAACTAAGTTTAAGTTTAAGGAAAGCCTGGATGGCTTCTCATACGTATGAGTTGGCAACCGGACTAGTTAGTGAGGGATCCCCGTGTCAGTCAAGTATTTAAGTCAAGATTTGAGCTTTAAGAGAGGAGAGTAACTTCAACTCCCTCAAAGTTTAAGAGTTAAGATTTTAAGATTGGAAGTACAAACAACTTCCACTAGTTAAAGTTAAGTGTTTAAGTAAAGTGCTTCAAGTATTAGAAGTATTAAAACGTAAGGGCGTAGACTGACCCCAACTTACTTACCAGGCCTTAGTAAGGGAATGAGCGAGAACCAGATCGGTAGCAGCTAGCTATAGGAGCAGTTAGAAAGCAGCGAGTTCGAGAGGAAAAGTTCTAGAGAAACCAGCTAGAGGAGAGCAGTGCAAGCATCACGGAGGATGCCTAGTTAAGATTTTCAGTAGCAGCATCGACCGAGACTACCTAGTTATTTACATTTTATGATTATGAGTATAGACTGGAGAACATATTGAGATTTAAAGTTTGAGTTTAATTTACCCACGTGTTAGGGCTTTGTTCTGAACTACAAGTGGGTGTTTTCAGTATTTTATTTATGAAAAATTTTCCCGCTGCAATTTAAGATTTGAGTATTTTATTTATCAAGGGCATTTTAGTAAAAGTAGTACTCAGCCGGGTTAGGGTGTTACAATTACTAAAAGTGATAAAAGAGAACTTGTTAAACCAATCGAGTGAGTGTATAGTTAGTTCATCGCTTAAACCATTTTATTTATCTATAGAATTAAAATACACAATCAGGTTCATCTTCACTTATTTACATATATTTTTCATACAAATTCATTATACATAAAAAATGATTTTGAATCTTCATATCAAACTAAATCTCATCTTATGATTATTGGATCTATATGATATGAGCAAAAGGTCTAAGGCTATTGGTCAACTGGACTGAAAATTAATACTAATTTAAGAATTATATATCGCTTTAAATGTTCAATACTCAAATTCAATATGCAATATTCAAACAAATGATATATGAGTTTCAACCCTTCCTAAAAAATTTTAGACAAAAAAGTCTCCCCCATCCCCAAACACACGCAGACATTTGCAAAAAAAAAAAAGTTTCAATTTCTTCTTCACTTTACATGCTTCTAAAGTTATTGTTGACGTTGTTTGTTATTATTGTAAGTTGTAAAAAAGACTTTTCAGCTATGAAGCTAATCAAAAATTATTTTATAAATGAGTGTTTAGTTGTATACATTGAAAAAGGTTTTAGTCTCAAAATAAACAATTAATGTATTTTATAGACCTTTTAGAATCTGAGTCGTCACACGTTGATGTGAAAAACTACTCATTAATTCAAATTTTATATGTTATTCATATAATATAATATTTTATTTTTATCAAATGAAGTATTTCTCCATAAAACATGAGGTATTAATGCTTGTACAGGGTCGATCCATATACATTGTCTTCATGGTATGCTCTAACTGTGTTATGCTAGCTCGATCATGTGCCTGGGTATAGGTATATGCATTCTAATAATTAAGTTTCTACCTATTCACAACACCGAGATAAATAACAGTCATAAATGCATCTAGTATTTGATTTTGACTACCTAATAAAATACTACATTTAAACCAACTACTACTGATGTCACAAATAATAAGTATACCTCTAAATCATACATAAAATATTTCAAACATCAGAATGAGACAGAATGAGGCGGCGCCGCGGGCAGCTCATGTCGTCGGGGAAGAGAGTCCTATTCTGAGATTGACCGGGGCTCAATTCGCTAGTTTGAAGCTATTTTTAAGCTCACCTTCGCCTGCTCCGGACCCTACTGAACATATGGCGGGTAATAGTTGACTCGCTATGACACAACTCCTAACAAAGGCCAAGTGTAACCAATGAAAGGGACTGCAGTATAGTGGCTCAAGTAATAAATATCGAATCCACGGGTCTCTAGACTTACTATTACTCAGCTTCAGTTCATTATCTAGCAACCAGATTTAGATAGAACAACTAAAACTACTCTAGCAAACTACAGTTAAAGTTAATCTAATTACATGTTGGGAAACTCACTTAGGTATGATTCCCCCTAGCCACTAGCCAGATTAATGATTGATGATCTCTAACCTGTTTCACTTTCATTCACAATGCGGAGAATCCTTAACTATACCTTGAGTCTCGACTAAAGGAACAAGGCCCTCTTGATTCAATAGCCTAGAGGGACGTATCCTTCTCTAGAACAACCGATCAAGGTGTTCTAAACTAGATTCCATCTATCGAATGAGATTCTCAATCGATACAAAGCAGTGAATCGACCCTCGACTAAAGCAATCGATCCAATACTATCAATCTATGGTGCTCTATTGACCTAATCAGGTATTCGCTCTCATAGGATCAAAGCATAATCAATAATCTCGACTAAAGCATAATTAAATCATGAAAACATGCATAGATTGAATATGAACTCAAGATTATCAAGTAAGTGTACTCATACAATCATCCAATCAAACAAACATGCTAGGTCCCTCAAAACCTAAGTGAAGGGAAGTTACTCCATAGAGAAGAGAGAGACTGCAATAAGAATCTTCAGATGATCAGTCTCCACGTCCGGACTTGTTTCTCGAGCTTCCAAGGCAAAGAAATCCTCCAATTCCACTCCAAGATTGCCCTCAAATCG
This sequence comes from Linum trigynum, assembly GCA_964030455.1. NCBI lineage: Eukaryota > Viridiplantae > Streptophyta > Magnoliopsida > Malpighiales > Linaceae > Linum > Linum trigynum. The sequence continues at coordinate 19,970,412 of OZ034817.1, forward strand.
CCCTCTCTCTCTCTCTTTGGTTCGTCCCTTGGGTGTTTGGGAACCAAAACTCAGCTCCCCCCCTCCAAAACACACAAAACAGGCTTTTAACATCCTGCGATCGCGAAACCCGGTCCAAATACCTAGTTGGGTATTAAGGGAACCGGTCGGGTATCAACAAAATGCTCCGGTTCATTTTCTGGGCAAAAGGGAAAATACACAGTCGGGTACGGTTCACGACCGGGGGGCCTTCTAATGCTGCCAAAAATACCCTATCAGATGTTCAAAATACCCGGATATTTCACAGTTTCGGGTCCGCTGTCTTTGATTCTTCGTTTCTCCCTCGTTCAGACTCCAAATCAGGTGCCGTTTGATCCCAGACACTCGTAGTCTCGTCCTATTTCTTCTCATGACAAGCTTACATGATTATTTGGTCACAAAGTGAGGTATAAATCCATTCTTCTTCAATTCATGCCCGAGTTTCTTCCCCCGAGTCGCCAATTGATCTCCGTTTGTCTTGAAACTTGCACCTATGCTTCACTTTATATGCTAGGACCTGAAATGTGACAAAGGAACACAACCTAGGGTAAAATAAGCCAAAGAAGCGATAATGCAAGATTGAACGATCAAGAAACAAAGGGAAACACATATGCAAATATCGAGTCATCAATAGTACTGATCCTTATGAATGGCTTATTGACTCAGGCTGCAATGAACACATTATTAGGGATGCTAGTTAGCTTGATGGGTTAGATAGTAGTGGCACTTACTCTTCATTTCGGATTCCTAATGGTCGGTGTATTCCTGTTAAGGACTTCGGTTCTGTGGTGTTGAATGATCGTCTCACATTATGTCGTGTCCTTCATGTTCGTGATTTCAAATGAAACCTTCTATCTGTTAGTTTCCTTACACAAGACCATGATATTGCCTTACTCTTCGTGGCTGATTTTTGCCTTCTGCAGGACTCACATTCCAAGACCGTGATTGGACTGGGTCGCCTTCGTGATGGCCTCTATAATTTGCAGCGGGGAGGTGTGGGCGTTGGTTGTCCTGGTCGTGATGTAACGGCGTTCGCAGCTAGTCATGAAGTGGTAAATCTATGGAATCATCGTTTAGGGCATCCTTCTTTTGAGAAGCATTCTCGTTTGCATGATGTTTTGGGAATTCAGTCTTTTCATTTGGTTAGCCGCATTGTGACTCTTGTTGCCAAACAGACGTGTACTATTTATCCTTCCAGTTCTAGCACAACTCATGATTGTTTCGAGTTAATTCATGTGGGTATTTGGGGTGGCTATCAGACCCCTTCTTTGGATGGTTCTCGTTTTTTCTTGACTATCGTTGATGACTTCAGAAGAGCTATTTGGATTTATCTGCCTAAATATAAATTCGATGTCGAGCAGTATCTTTGTTCCTTTTGTTAGATGACCATCACTCAGTTCAAGCGACAGGTGCGGCGAATATAGGCTCACAATGGGATGGAATTTCAGACTAATACTCTTCGAGACTACTATCCCGCCCATGGAGTTATTCTTTAGATCTCTTGTGTCAACACCCCCAGCAGAACAGAGTTGTTGAACGAAAGCAACGTCATCTTCTCGACACTGCCCGGGCACTTCGGTTTCATGCAAGGCTTCTGGTTTAGTTTTGGGGAGAATGTGCCTCGACTGCCAATTACTTTATTAATCAGCTTCCATCCTCTGTTTTGGACAATAAGACTACATTCGAGGTCTTACTGGCTCGTCCTCCTACCTACACTCATCTTTGGGCTTTCGGCTATTTGGTTTATGCCAAGCATACTCACTCAAGACTGGATAAATTTGTCGAGCGTGGTAGGCATGGTCTCTTTGTTGGTTATCCCCACTCCCAGAAGGGTTACCAAGTCTATGATCTTTCTTCTCGCTGGATTTACACCTCAACAGATGCCCATTTTGTTGAAATTTTTTTTCCATTTTCAGTAGTCTATTTCTGCGCTAGGGGTGCCACCTATCCCTTCTCCTATGCCGGCTCTATTTGTGGGGGAGCTAGACCCTTTGGTGGATGCTAGGATGCGCACTACCGAAGATATTCATGCTAGCTTCGATGTTTGGGATCCTCCTCCCACTCCTTTGAATGGCGTGCATGGCTCTCCTTCTGTTGACGAGGATGAAACCGATGCAGGCCCTAATGGTGATTCCTCCAAACCCACACCTCCACCCTCACCGGACCAGGTTTCGTCCCCACCTCTTGGCCCTTGTCCACAATGCCTTCCTCCATGGGGATATTGAGGAAGGGGTTTAGATGAAGGTTCCTCTTGGCTTCGCTGAGAAAGGTGATACTCGAGTTTGTTGTTTGAGAAAATCCCTATATAGCCTGCGTCAAGACTCCATAAATTGGTACAACAAGTTCACCCTAGTGCTTGGTGAATTCGGTTTTGTTCACTCCCATGTTGATCCCTCCTTACTCTTATATCGTCAAGGTGACTCGCTCGTCGCAGATCTTATTTATGTGGACGATGTTGTTCTTACTGGCAATGATGCTAGTTTTATCTCTCGCATCAATTCGTTTCTCCATGACAGGTTCAGCATTAACGTTCTTGGTCCTCTCAAGTATTTCCTGGGCATTGAGGTTTCTCGGTCACTGATGGGTATCGTCCTTAATCAGCGTAAGTACACACTCGACATACTTCATGATGTTGGGATTGCTGCTGCCCGTCCTAGCCTGTTCCCCATGGAACAGAATCACACCCTCACTCATCCCAGTTCCGATATTGATGAGCTTGTTAATGTGAGCTTTTATCGCCACTTGGTTGGCCGAATTTTATACCTCACTATCACTCATCCCGACATTACTTATGGTGTTAACATCTTGAGCTAGTTCGTTCTTTCCCATGGCCTGCGCACGTTGATGTTGCTCAGTGCGTGCTTCGCTATCACAAGACTTTCCCAGGTCAGGGCCTCTTCTTTCCTTCTTATAGTCCTCTGACATTGATGGCATATTGTGATGCAGATTGGCGTGGTTTCCAAATCTCGCGTCGGTCGACGACTGGTTACTTTGTTCAGTTGAGTTCTGCTCCTGTCTTTTGGCGCACAAAGAAGCAACTCATTGTTGTTCGTTCCTCTGGTGAGGCGGAATATCGTGCCATGGCTAGTGTTGTGAGTGAAGTCATTTGGCTTCGGTTCATTCTCACCGAGCTCGGCATCCCTCGGTCTACGCACATGCCTATCTACTGTGACAATCAGGCTTCCCTCCACATTGGTGCTAACCCGGTCTTTCATGAGCGCATTAATCATGTGGAAATGGATTATCAATTTGTTCGTGAGCGCATCGTCACTAGCGAGATTGATCCTCTAAAGATTTCCTCTTCTTCTCAGTTGGCGGATATCTTCACCAAGGCGTTGGGCGCAGATCCTTTTCATTCTCTGTTGTCCAAGTTGGGCATTTGTGACCTTCATGCCTCAGCTTGAGGGGGAGTTTTGAAGTGTAAAACTAGTCATTTTTTTCGTTCTTCTAGTACCTTTTGCTAATTGTGTTAGGGATTTCCTAATTACCCTAGGTTAATCTATGGGGGGTTTATAAATGGTGAATCTAGGCAACCATTGTAACCTAATGAAGTTGATTTTTATTCGGCCAGTCATAGTGAAAGCCTATCTGAGAGCTCTGCTCTCCGTGGATTAGTCCCATTTATCGGGGATACCACATAAATCTCTGTCTTTTTTACTTCCGCAATTCCTATATTTTACAAATATAGCGGTGACCAAGTTCGTATTCCAAGGGTACCTAGGCTTACTATTACTTCACTTCGACTTGATATCTAGTCAAATAGAAAGATTCGATTAAGAACTAACCGAACCTAAATAACTAAACGACCAACCAAGTGAATGGGAGGATTCTAGAGATGAGATGGTTTTCTAGGATCGAATCCTTCTAGTGGTGTGCTAGGGGTTCAATTGAGTGCTATGGTGTTTGAGGTGCAGAGGTCACTTAGGTGGGAAATGGTGCATTGGTCAAGCCATTGATCCCCCTCCAAGACAAGTCCTCTTGCCCATTGTCACCTCAGCCGAATTTCTGGACTAGGGTTAGATTCTACCTCCTCTAAACAGGTTCTACCAGTCCATAAACAAAGGTCATTGAGTGAATGGCCACACCAAATCCACTCCCTCGGGCAATGACCTGGAACAACGTAAAGAAACCAAAACACCCTCTTTTATGGCTCTCTACGATGATTGAATAGTGACTCAAATTGCCATAAGGAGATCTTCTCTCTCATAGGTTAATTTCCCCCAAAATTGAGGGAATTTATCAATGACACTCAACGAAAAGCAATATATAATTAAACAATGCCCATCACTACATGGAGGTCACAATCATCAATCTACAACATCCTAGACTAGAGTTCACATCATCCAAGTAAAAATAGAAACTACTCCATTAGTAGAGAAAGAATAACAACTAGAAATGAGGGAAAACCCATGGAAACTTGATTCTCATTATCCCTAAAACTTGTAAAAAATATGATCTCCTCCTTTTATACCTGACAGCAAGCGTTTCATTGCTGATCTTCACGCCCGTGATGTGTGCAGCAAAATCTTGATTTTAGCGAATACGTACAAATTCACTTACACACTTCATGATTTTGTTACAGACTTCATGCCCTCGGCCCGTGATCCTTGCACTGCTCGTGAGACATCCGAAATATCCTATAACTTTGCAATCTCCATGGCTTTGTTTTAATCTTCATGGTCTCATGTCTGTGACAATCTCCTCTGAACCGTGATCCATTCAATTTCCAGCACTTTGTTCCGCTTTTGTTTCCTTTTGTCTGACTTTCGATTCTTTCGCCCATTTCACCTGCTATGTCTCGAGACATACTAAAACATTGCAAAACCTAACATAAAAAAGGCTCAAAGGATGATGTTATACCAGTCAAACGACAAAGTGAAATGGGCCAAAATATGTTAGAATGGCTCGAATTACTATACCCCGACCTCGTGTGGAAGGGTCATGACAAGAGGATGACCGACCTTCAAATGGTAGCTAGGAAAAACTAAGTTGGGTTCCCATGTGAATCACCCTCTAATTGAGACCGATCAGAAGTACGCGTTTGCGTTACTACCACTAAAGATATTTGATAAAAAAAATCTTATCGGTGCCTCACTTGTAGACCGTGTAAGAACGAGCTACAACCCTCTTTATTTTGTTCAAAACATGAGTTGGTAGAAAGCATAGTACAAAGAAACTCTCAACCAACCTACACATGGAATCAAGATTTCTACTCAAGCAATCTATTGATCTTATCAAATCAAGATTTCTCAACCAACCTACTCAAACATCTAAGACAGGACACCTATAAGAATCAAACAATCAGACTTTCTCCTAAGACATATCATGTACTACATTCCTCGACATTGATCGAGTAGGAGAAGTATAGATCCATCAATTCGAATCAAGTAGTCATGCATTGAGTTATGGGGCTTACTTGTAACCCTCAAAATTCAAAAAAAAAAAAAAATGGAGCATCATACAAGGTTCCGAGTAAGTTAATAATATGTCAATCAACCATACACTCACCATTCAATCGATCAATTACACTCCCACACATCATAAAAAAGAACTTCCAAGTTCAGCACGTAGGAAAGTAATCGTCGATTCGGCATTAATCATGAACAAACTAAGCATGAAACGCACACCCCCAGACTCAAGGGACACATTGTCCTCAATGTGTGAGTTTTGGGTAGGGTTCATAATCGTTACCATATGTGGTGAGTTGGTTGGTCAAAAGGGTTCCTCAAGATCACTGCATATTGCTCTCTAGCATACTAATCCACAAATCCCGAAGAGTTGGAGGCAATATGCTGGTAGCCTTGGTGACTCTAGAAGACATTTAGAGCTCCATCCTCATCCTTGGATTCCTCGTACTTGACTGGAGTAGCTATGTTTCCACATCACGGACTAGAGAGATGAAGTCTGTACTCCACTCCACCGATCAGCATAGTGTTGGTGTTGGGAAGGACAAGCCTTTCACTCCCCCAATACCTTGCTCGTTCGTATATAGTGTCATCAGATATGTCTTAAGGTTATAAAAAAAAAACGTTGGCATCGTATTGATGTCTAGTATGCTCTCTGTTGCATCCATATTGATCTGCAGGTATCTAGAGACGCACATGTTGAGGTCTCCCCCATGAAGTTTTACTAGTTGGGTGTCTGTCTTGTAGCGGTTGAGGGACGGGAGAATGGAGAGTCCAAGGTGAATTGAGCTGTGGTTGTGCATGCTCCAGAAGAAATGGGTGTCTCTTACTGTTAGGTTGTCCTTGCTCACATACTTACCACTCACAAATCTAGATATCACTTGGTGGATAAGTCTCCACTATGGCTTGACCTTGCTGTCCTTGAGCTCTCTCTCGTAGAAGTCCTCATAATATGGGTGCTTGCTCTCCGGTTTCAACTTCATGAATTCCTCCTATGAATCCACAAACTCATCTGGGTAGATGGTGTGTCATAAACCAGTTGGTCCCAATAACTCGAGTTGTTGGGAGAAGGTTATCTTGGATCTTATACAGGTCCGTGTGTGGTGCTTAACCACTTCCTTACACGCCCCCTCAAACGAAAGCCGACTCATGGACTTGAAGTTTGCACAGGCCCGCCATACCGGCCAGATTCAGGCCCTTAAGGCCAAATCCTTAAGGAGTTCCTTAAGTAATTTTCGGCCATTAGATTAATCATAATTAGTTATTGGTTGTTGAGCCCTTTTAAGGTAGGTAAGGGTAGTGTTGGTATTAGGATTTTTGAATTAATTAATGATTGTATTTTTATTAATTACCTTCCGTTTTTTTAGTTTTTGAGAAACACTAATGAGCTGCCGTTTACATAGCATGCTCTAGGGTTTTAGGGGTTTCACGTTAGAGCTTCCAGGGCGGCCAGGCGGCGACCCAGGCGACGACCCTGTCGGCGACCAGCGACGACCCATTCAGCGACCAGGCGGCAACCAGAGATTGTTGCACGACGACGAGGACCCTTGCTCGTCGACGAGCACCCTTGCACGGACGGTGACGAGGACCCTTGCACGTCGATGAACACCCTTGAACGGACGGCGACCAGGACCCTTGCACGGAGGCCGACTTTTAGTTTTCGTGTTTTGCACGGCGGTTTGTTTCATGACGTTTAACCTAGTTTTTTGGTTGTTTTTAACCTAGTTTTGTGGTGTTTTTGTTGACTTCTGAAACAAAGCCACCATTTTTGCAGATTTGGTCGAGGAGCTTTGAGGATTTTATCCCGACCAACTGCCGACGGCGGTCTTCATCTCCCCGTAGTTTCGACGGCGGGCTGTTTCGTCATCGTTATTGAAGGTAATTAACGTGGTGTGTGGTTTTTTATGTGTGGGTAGTAAATTAAATTATATATATTATTGAAGGTTTGTTTTGTCATCGTTAATCGAATATGAATAGATCATTAACGTGTGTAGTAGTTCTTATATTTTTATTATTAGCATTTTAATTAAACCACAAACTTTTTTTATATAAATTGAATGTGTTATTAACATTTTCAGTCATCATTTTTATACTAAAATGTATTTGTTATTAACAGATAATAAGTTCAGTTATTAAATTAAATTAACGTGAGTATTAATCACAACCCACTTGATTAACTCATTCCACAATCTTGTACTTCCCTGTCCCCTGTTGCTGCATAAACAAAACAAACAGAGAGAAATCAAAGCTCCAACAATGGCAACTGGAAACAAACTGTATTAATCACAACCCACTTTATCTCTTAACAAAAAGATTTACCTTTTCATATTCACAATCGGCTTGGGCGGTTTCAGTCGATTGTGAGCTAGTAATTGGGATGGCTAATGTAAATCAGTATCGAGGTTCTAGCGTAAAGTATTTGTCATCATTGTCTTGTTTTGTCATCGTATTAAATTAAATTATATATGTTATTGAAGGTTTGTTTTGTCATCGTTAATCGAAATAGTATAGGTCATTAACGTGAGTAGTAGTTCTTATATTTTTATTATTAGCATTGTAATTAAAACACAAACTTTTTTATATAACTTGAATGTGTTATTAACATTTTCAGTCATCATTTTTATACCAAAATGTATTTGTTATTAACAGATAATAAGTCCAGTTATTATCGTCATCGTTAGTCGAAATAGTTTAGATCATTAATGTGGGTAGTAGTTCTTATATTTTTTTATTAGCATTTTAATTAAATCACGAACTTATTTTATATAAGTTGAATGTGTTCTTAACATTTTCAACCATCATTTTTATAGTGAAATGTATTTGTAGTTCTTATATTTTTATTATTAGAATTTCAGTTAAATCACGTACTTATTTTATATAAATTGAATGTGTTATTAACATTTGCAGCCATCATTTTTATAGTCAAATGCATTTGTTATTAACCGATATTAAGTACAGTTACATTAACGTGGCCACCATATTTATGAAACTTTGCATGTTGTTAACAATCTGATTCACCGTTTCAATTGTTAATGTGAATTTTGTAGGTTATCAACATCATGGCTCGCACCAAAAACACCTCCCGTAAGACTGTGCCGCACAAAGAAACATCTGAGAAAAAGCTGATCGGGTCAGTTGAAAATAATGGAGTTAGACTCAGCCACAGATGTAGTATGTCTCAGGTTATAAAGATGGTGGAAAATATTACTCCTGCTCGAGCTGCTCTAATTCAGGGGTGTGGGTTTGGTTTTGTGTTGAATTTGACGATGCACAACATTGATCAGGATTACTTGAGGATGATTGCACAACATTTCGATCACCGGAATATGTCTTTCAGTATGCCAGCCGGGCAGAGTTTACGCATCACAGAGTCTGATATTGCAAGCGTTTATGGGTTGCCTCGGGGTACTAATTCTCTTCAACTTGATTACTTTCAAGCGCCTACCTCTAAAAAGTGGGCAGAACGTCTTGGCATACGTCGTGTCAGCCCAGAGAATGTGAAGTTGATGAAGTTGAAAGAAGCTATGCGTAGGACTGATGACAACCAATCGTGGGTGAAAATGTGCATTATCCTGACAATTGGATATTTGCTAGACCCCAATGGTGGAATGCGGGTTTGTCATCAGTACTTGGGATTTATGAGGGGACGCTTAGTTGATGAGTTTACAAAGTACAACTGGTGTGGGCATGTGATCAGTTGTCTGCGTGAGGCTTTTATGAAAAAATAAATCGAGGGTCTACGTGGAGGGGGATGTTCACTTCCTCATTTGTGCTTTTCTGGATCGGACAGGTGTCCTTGGTAGAGAGGGGTTTGTGACTACATTGATCCCCAGTTGTTCGTATTGGGAAGATTCTCGTGTATCAACACGCAAGTCAGAGGTGCTGCGGAATGCTAGTGAACTACGAGTTGTGCCCATACTCAAGACCTCTCAGCCTATGACTAAGACTTTTGCTGGCACTGCAACGAAGGAGGATAATACAGTAGCTACCACCCAGCATGAAGTATTGGAAATGGCTAGAAAGGTAAGGGCTGAGGTGATGCGTGACAATGAGGAAGAGCATGAGGGTTATTTGGGGCCGGGATCCATTTTTGGGGCCTTGTGCTTGAGGCTTGACCACATGGAAACTAGCGATGTAACTTCCACCAAATTTCATATTAGGTTTATTCTTATATTAATCTTAATACGTTTGTTGTAATTTTAACAATCATATTCACTGTTATTAGCAATTACGCACCTCATTATTAACATACATGTTAATAACAGTAGTCATTACCCATTATTAATTAGTTACATTATTTTTTACATGTAGATTGTATCTATGCGGGACAATGCATGTATGTCACTGGATGTGTTGCGTAGTCAAGCTATCTTGCTACGACGTGTAGTCAGAGACTGTAATGTTGAGATTGATAATCGTGGGCCCCAATCGTCGGATTCTGATGCGGAATCCCATAGTCGGAATGCAACTCTATCCTAGAACGACGATGCTGGTAAGATAATTCTTAATTGTGATTCAAATATCATGTTTTGCTTCGTATAAAATTGTTTTCCCCCTCATCTGTATTTGCATTATTATTATTAATCGTATCTGGTTCTTTCAGTAACAAAGGATAAGGGAGGTGTCAATGCCTCTCAAGAGGGGCTTGCGTCTGACCATGAGTCTCTATCCCATAACGACGATGCTGGTTATATACTTCTTATCTATTATTCAAATATCACGTTTTTCTCGGTATAAAATTGATTTAACTGTAATCTGTATTGGCATGATTATTATTAATCATATTTGAATCTTTTAGTAACAACGGAGAAGGGAGGTCTCAATGCATCTCAACATGGACTTGCGTCTGACCATGAGTCTGCGTCCCAGCTACGAGGATCATCTGATATTGGTGCAAACGATGGTATAGTCGGTAAGTAATCTAATCCCGAAATCTATTAGTTAATTCCAGGTTTTTTTAGAAACAATTATGCACCTCATGTTTGAATTAAAGCATGTGAACTGTGCTTTGATTATTAACACGCCGCCTATTCATTATTATTCAAACTGCATTGATTTTTAACATCTACACACCTAATTATTAATTTCCAATTTTGAGGTGGGGATCACGAGAATGCCAAAGAGAATCTAGAGCCTATTGATGATGCCGCAGAGTACATAGTGGACCAACCTGTGAAGACTCATGTATACAAACGAAATAAGAGGTCTCGACCCTTAGTTGTACCCTCAGATGACGATTTTGAAACCAGGCCTAAGAGGGATCTTAAAAAGTCCAAATATATAATATCGCCATTCACTGCAAATCAATCCAAGGTAGTTGCTAAAGTTGTACCTGTTAACAAGAAGGGAGTTGATGTTTCGAAAGAGGTACCTCCTACCGAGAAGCAACATGAGGGTGTGGAAGAAGTGCTTGCTAAGGAGAAACGTCAACGAGCGAAACCGAAGCCTATCGATGTTTTCTACATTGACGGGAATTTATGGGAGGATCTGGCACTTTGTTATGCTTGGCAAGGTCCAGGGGAAGGGTACACTTATTTATACCCGCCTCCAATTTCATGATACATTTCTCTACCAATCTTTATATTTACTAATCCAGCATTTTTTGATGTTTTCTATTTCCACATATAGGAAGGAAGAGTTGAGAAAGATGCAGGATAACACTATTTCACTCACCAAGATGGACACAAGATCAACAATCCCTGGTTCCTTTATAGGGAATAGCTTTGTAGATTGTTATTTGGATTTTCTCAACCGCGCAGAGGTGCGTAACACCAGTGGGGCGGTCGGTAGATGGATTTTCTCATGCCTGTTTGTTGTAAGTGTATTACCCGAATTTTTACCTCCACAATTTTCTTGACCATTGTGGCTAACCCCATCCTTCTATTGTTCTGTTTGTAGCAAACACAAATTGCAAAAATGGATGAGAAGTTAGCACAACTACAACCTGGTCAAGAAGCACCGGTGGAGTTGACTCAGCAAGACTACCGTAATACATTGATTGATGAATTCCTCCTGTACCCATGGTTGGAAGACAAGACATTCACGAAATGCCAATTCGTATGTATTCTATCCCTTCTTTTATACGTACTATGTTTATTATCAACCGGAACTGACATTGGTTATTAATACGATGTTCGCCTACTATTAACAAATTATCTGCGATTATTAACAGCTATCAGTAATAACTTATAAACGAAGATATTATTAACAACTATTAGTAACAGCTCTTTTCTACATATTTAGCCTTTTACCTATGGGAGGCAACTTTGGTTTTAATATATACCTCGTCTGTTATTAACAAATGAATGAATAGTTTTCACATATTATGTATTATATTGTCGTGCAATGGTTCTTTCCCCTCTGTGTTGACAATCACTATGTCGTGTACTGTGTTGATTTACTACACAAAGAGTTTCAGTTCATGAATAGCCTCCCTCATGACTGGGAGAATTCGCGCTATCAAACCATAGGAAGGGAGTTCGTGAAATATGTCCAGGCTTTCGTTGGGTGGGAGGTTAACAGGATATACAACTTTGAAGAGTTCCCTTGGAAATTCGAACTCGGATTCAGAAAAAAAGACTATATTTCATGTGGTGTTTTTGCTTTGAACTTCATTGAGTTTTGGGCAGGAAAGAGGGAGCGCGGTTGGAAAACCAGATGGGCGGACTTGAACTTTATCAACAAAAGGAGGGCAGAGTGTTGCAAACGCTTACTCCTTGACCCGGCAAACCTCAGGCGGCAATATTTGGAAGAGATGGTTGTCGGGAACAGAGATGATCTCCTGCAGATTGGTAGCCAGTGGTCCCCGGAGTTATGCTATAAACTATTTTTTTCTCCTACATATTTGTCGGCCAATTTTATTGCATTGGGAGCACAGATACTAGAACAATTTTTTTTTGCTTGAATGTGTTCACAGATTATCAGGATTTTGATTGAACTAGTCGAAAAGGGGTATATCCTTATCCTAGCGCAGATTATCAGAATTGATTCTGGTTATCACCCATGAATAGCATCCCTTATTAACGTTTCAAACTTTTTTTATTAATGCTCCGTGTGTAGCCGATTAGTATACGTTTATTGTTAATGAAAAATTATAGGTTATCAACTAGTTAACAACACATTGTTAACGCTACTCACGTTATAAACATGAACTATGTTTCGCCTATTAATTCCCATCATTAATAATTAATATAATCTCCATTATTAACGCCATAAGTTGACAAACGCTTATCATTCTTTAACAAGTATTACAACATTGTTAATAAAGTTCACTCACGACATTAACACGGAACTAAGGTCATTATTAACGTGCTTGAATCTGGTTATCAACCATTATATCATCCCTTATTAATGTTTTCAAATGTTTTTATTAATGCATGTGTAGCCGCTTAGTATACATTTATTGGTCATGAAAAATTATAGGTTATCAACTAGTTACCGACACATTGTTAACGCTACTCTTAACGCTACTCATGCTACACACTTGAGCCATCATTGTTAATTAAAATAATCTCCATTATTAACGCCATAAGTTGACAAACGCTTATCATTCTTTAATAAGTCTTTAAGACATTGTCAATAAAGTTCACTCAGCTCATTAACTATGAACTAAGGTCATTATTAACGCGCTTGATTAACACGTGTTCACTCCATAACTAGGAACTATGTTTCATTAACAATAATACCAAAACAAACACTCCAGTCTCCCTACAAATAGACATCTATAATGTTCACTGACTATTTTATGCACAAATTGACAGAAAATCTGTAAAATGATAATTGTTCTCTTCCGTGCCCACTTCATAAACATCAGCTTTTCTTCTTCTTTTCCATTCCTGATTTCATTTCCTTCCTCCTCTTCTCTCGAATAAACTCGGTCATACTCTTCTTCCTTTTCCGTGTCCTAGTCAAGTCTGGTCTCTCCTTGAAGGTTGGTGGTGTCCATTCTTCTCCCTCCACATTTGAATCTACATTAACTTAGCATGAAGTTTAGCTACCCACCTTCCCTACAAGTAATTAGTAATCAAAATTGAATATTTATTCACCTGGGATATCTGGGGGGTGCAAGGACTGTCTTCAGCATGTCCTCCATTTGATCTTTTATTGTGGTCAAACTCTGCAACAAGAACTCGTATATGGTATCATGCGTGCAGACATTTGTTGCAATAGTGTTAACCATTCCTGTAATCTCCCGAACTCGAAAACATTGGATGCCTTCATATGTAGGCTTCGGCTGATACTGGGCTATTCCACCCTTAGTCTTCACTGTACGCGACCATCGATCCAACAAGTAACGGACTGGAATCGTTGCCAGCTGTGGGTATGGTCCATACCCCAACAGTTCCATTATTCTCAATATGTGTCGACACAACCAACCATGGGTTTCGAATTTCCTGCATGAACACTGCATTATGCACTCATCCAAATCCACCAGTACGACCCTCTCGTCCAACTTCGACCCATCATCCTCCATCTTGAAAACATCATATGCTTGCATGTCATTTTCAGTTCTCTCATCATTTTTACTGTAGCGGTAAGCATGACTATTTGCATACTCATCTTGGAAGTCATCAAACACATTTGGGGTGTAAAATGTAGCGGCCTGTTTGAGAAACTGACTTTGGTGAACCTAAAAAAAAAACAAGCATTAATCATGACTTGTTAATAACTACTTGAATCATTCTTAATATATCACGCATATACGGTTACTAATGACGTGTAAACTGTTACTACTTGCAAGTAAAAACAAAAAACTTACGTGCAAGCTGACTTTGGTGCACCCTCGATTAAATAACCACACATTAATTATACCTTGTTAATAACTGCTAGAATCATTCTTAGTATATCATGTAACTACGGTTACTAATGACGTGCAAACTGTTACTACTTGGAAGAAAAAACATACCACAATACGTTGCAACCTCTCTACTGCATTGAAGTCATTCTCTTGCTCCTGGGCTCTTTTCGTGTCCAACATCAACTAAAACTGTGTGAAAAATTGGTGGAGGTTGTTGTCGGAAGTCAGGTACTCACGAAGAATGGAATTACATGACTCACTAAGTTGTGAACTCCTCATCCCTCCAGTGAATTGTACGTTCACCCAAGCCGATGACCACTGTTGCCTCAATTTCAAAATACGATTTAACCATGTATTGTGATCCTTTGGTTTGTCCGGAAAGCAGGTAGTCATCATCTCGTCCCAAACGTAATCGAACTCTTCCTCATTCTCAACATCATACATCAATTGGCTTATACATTCAGCCACTTTTCCCTTCCGTATCTTCTTGCCCTTGCCATTCTCCCTTAGGTGGAAGGTACACAGCCCATGAAAACATTTCTCCACTACGTCTGGGCCATTAAGGGCAGTCCTTATACCAGCAGCAAGTGCAGCACATTGATCAGTGAAAATAGATGTCGGCCTTTTACCAGACATGCACTTCAAGAATGATCGGAAGAGCCAATCAAATGTCTCTGATGTTTCGTCATACAGTAGAGCAGCCTCAACACACATAGTTCCTTGTGGTGGTTCCATCCCACAAATAAAGCTGCATATATTCAAAAATCATTGAAAAATTACATGTACACACCCAATCCACTATTAACAACTCATAACACCCAACAACATTCATTATCAATGAATACACATACATTATTAATAAGTCCTTATGCAGTTATTAACATCTCATCACATACAACAACATGCATTATCAACAATTCTATGCTCATTATTAATAACTCCACATGCATGTATTAACCCATGAATTGAACCTCATTTGTCATCCATTATCAAAGATGTACCACATCTATCTCAGTGAACAAGCATGTGTTATCAACACTATTGGTACCAAATATCATCTCTTTATTATATAAATACATTTTGAACCAGCATAATTAGATAACGTACCTAGAGGACGACAATTTTGATTGGTTCAGTAGGTTGTATCAAAGCTAATGGAATCCCCAAAATAATGATAGTCCATCCTCATTCTTCCTCCGCCCAAAATACACTTGCCATCTCCTCGTTGACGTCCACCTCGACCTCATAAAAGAAGGACGGATCCGCATTTGATGCTCGTGAGAAATGTCGATATAAGAATGTTGCAACACCAAATCCATTGTCTTCTGCCTAACCCCTCTAATGCAATTCTTCAAATCTGAAGGGGTGAATCCAACATTTTCCCGACCTCCAGCAGCTAGGCAGAATGTAGCGTAACTAGCGCGCACTCTTATTCCCGTGGCTTCGTTAAGTCTAGCAAGGTACATCTGCGCTTCTTTGATTTCTCTGTTTGACCTTATCAAATGCTTTACTGACTTGTCATGACGTTCGTGGTTGTGAACGTCCACCGAAGTATCGATGCAGTACATATCAGTTTGTTTGTCTAGCTTGAAATACATCTTTGTCGGACAACCCGTTGTAGTATCTGCTCTATTTCGTCTCCGGACTGTATTATCAATCTTGCCTTTATTTTTGGGATCCAGTTCGCTCTTCTTACGATATCCACTCTTGCTGCACACACAATAGATATAGTGAGCTCTCTCACTATATTCACTTTTGGTGTTGACTTTAGGAGCTCCATTTCTCCTCATGCCAAAACCATTATCATGGGCATATTCTCTGTAGAATCGCTCAGCATGATCCCTTGACAAAAATCAACGGTGTCTCCATACTTTCATCGTCCGGATCAATAACTTCCGGCACTGCACGATTGGATAATTGGTTACCCATATGCTATTACTGATTATAACCATTATTGATAATAACAACACTAACCTATATTCATATTGTGGCAGAGGTCCACATCTTCTCTGGTGTGCACATCTGTTGCAAATCTATCATCATTGGTGACATCATCTGCGTTAACTGTTTGAATTTCAATTATTAACACAAGTCTTCCAATTATTAACCACCATTCAATAAGACAACAACACCCAGATACTAGTACTACCAACCAAACATGTTACCTTCATAAGACATATCTATAGACACATCCTCTTCTATTTCATGCTCGCCTAGCCCATTCGATGGTGCCACAAACATTTCATCATTAGGTGGCGCATTCAAATCTGTCCATTAATGAAACATGCATTTTGCTCAAAACAAAACTACAAGTAGCTCCTTACTAACATGCTCTCATCATCAGGGTTACTAATTGAACCACTAGTTGATAATACTTGATGTCAATTGTGTTAATAATTATTTACTTCGATTTGGTATTTCTATTATTAACAGAAACTTCCCACGTTATTAATATACATATGCCTATCTTCAACATACTAAAAATAAATACAAATATTGTCATTCTATCATTAACACAAACTCTTATCTTCCATTGTGTACTCCCATTATTAATATAAACGTACAACCTTTTTAATGAAAATAAGCGTATTTTCAACATACTTAAAACAACTTCTCAAACATTGTATTTCTATTATTAACACAACCTCTACACATCCATTATTAATAAAAACGTTCAAGCTTTTTATTGAAAATCTGTCGTATTTTAAACACAAATTCTTAACCTTCATTTAGTATTCCTAGTTAAAAAACAAGATTTAGAATGAAAGTATGCCCATTATCAACGAAAACGGGGCACTTTTCAACTTCTGCATAAAAGTTTAACAACTTTCATGTAGTTATTAACAAGTCTACATAAAAGTTTAACCACATAAAAAAAAACCCACGGCTTCTCAGAGACCATACCTATCGGAAAACCCGCCGACATGTTCACTTTTATTTTTTACAATAACCAGACCCTTGACGAGGAACGCCACAAACAGCTCACGGCACAGCGGCAAGAAAAGGATGTCTCTGACGTCCCTCGCAGCCTCCGTCTCCGAAGCTTCGCCGCCACGGACTGATCTCTGGAAACGCCGGTCGCTAACTCCCTCTACGACCACAACGCCGGTCGCTGATTCCCTCGAGGCCTTGGTATCTTGGAAGCCGCCACCGTTCTCTGAAAACCGTCGGCGGAGAATGAGTGGGTCGTAATGGATTTTTTGAAAATGCACGAAGAGAGAGAGAGAGAGAGAGATATAGGGTCGGGTGGTTACATATGGTAAGTTCAGTGGCGTGGTTATAGTCAAATTACTATTTTCAGAAATAATTACAATAATTATTAACATTAAATAAAAACGAAAAATCCCAAAATTACCCTTTTATGTAGGTACGAGTTAGTTACATGCCTCCATCTCTCTCCTCCTCCTATTGGCCAGAAAAGGCTTAAGAAACTCCTTAAGTTTGAGGCTTAAGGACATGATCCAACCCGCCGCCATACCATGTGCTTGAAAGACAACGGTTAATATTGGGGGTCGTGAGGACTTGAACACGTGACCTCACGGACAAACCAGCTCTGATACCATGTCATAAACCAGTTGGTCCCAATAACTCGAGTTGTTGGGAGAAGGTTATGCTGGATCTTATACAGGTCCGTGTGTGGTGCTTAACCACTTCCTTACACGTTGAGAGTCCTCGTGAACTCCCCTATCGAAATTTGACGGGGCACGCCTCTAAGTCTAACCTTGATGTTCGTATGCATGTTAGCTGCAGAGCGAACATCATAAACGGTGGGGATGCTCAGGAACCCTAGTACCAGTACCCTGTAGATCGTCTCGGGCATCTCCAAGACTCACATCCACTTCAACTTGTTGATCTTGGAGCGGATGAGGACCTCAACTCATAACTTCATGAAGAAAAGCCAGTTGAGGTACTTACTCTCACCATTGACATCACTGGAGTCGGAGAAGCTTGTCAGTAAACTTGTTGATCTTGGAGCGGATGAGGACCTCAACTCATAACTTCATGAAGAAAAGCCAGTTGAGGTACTTAGTCTCACCATTGACATCACTGGAGTCGGAGAAGCTTGTCAGTAAACTGCAATGAGACGACGCCTAAGAATGGGTGACAGATATGCTCCTTTAAGGCCCTTAGTGCTCTTTGTTGGTTTCCCTCTTTATCTTCCTCAAGATGTGGTGGCTCTTGCACCTGCTCTTGTTGTGGGTGACACTGGTTTCTCCGTGTATAATGGTGAGGGTTGGGGGAACTTAATGTCTCGACCAGAGGGCGTGAGCTCTCCCCTTTATCGATTCATTCCCTCTGTCTGCTCTCTAGCAAAAGAGGAAACACAAAACCAACACATGCACCTTATATAGCAATTTTTACTTGATCAACTGAACATAAAAAACATCCTTCTAGTTAACACTATGCAACCCCACACTTGATTTGTACCATGCAAGTAAAAGATTAGGGTCTGTAGGTGAAAATGCAAACTAAGATAACTAGGATTGAGCGTAAAACACATGATAACAAGTGCGTAATGTCTCACTAGATGTTATTATGCATTGTCCAAGGGCAAGAATCAATTCGTTAGACACAATCAAGGGTAAAAACTTTGGGCTCAAAAAGTGTACGAAGGAAAATTTTGGAAAATAAACCAAAGTTTCAAAACATGTTATCGAGTGTTGAAAATTCACCGCTAAGTCATAAAAATCCATCTAAGGGTTTAACAAGGTTGTACAAGTTCAATTCATAAACTTTGAATGAAAGGAAACAAGCCGTATGTGGTTCAAGCATTTTATCGAGTACTTTGTGGACATACCTTAATTTGATTTAAACTCATGCAATTCGAGCCCACGAAGGCCTCCAATCCCACATGCACATTCACTTTCATGCATACAATGATTCAAGAACATCAATTAAGTGATGCTCAACCCCTAAATTTTCCAAAATCGCCCTTATATTCAAATACGTTTTTCACCTATGATAAGATTCTAAAGAAAATCAAAGAGATAAGCAAGAATTCTTACCTTGAACTGCTTGAAGACATGATTGGAAGTCAAAAATCAAGCAAAAGCCTAGAAGATTGGTATAAATTTGTGTTTTGGGGAGTTACTTTGGGTGAAAAGGGTTAGGTTTTGGGTGAAAAATGGGTTGTGAAGATGAAAATTTTAGGGAAAAGGGGAATGAGCTTACTCTGCCCCGCAATCCGGCTTATGTAGCTGACTCAACCCGAATATCACAATAAAATCTCACTTAAGGTCCAAGTATAAACCTTAAATGGGTGCAATATAGGGCAAGTATATTTAAATATCAACCTGGGCCGCGGTCCATGTACCCCTACTTTAATTATTTAAAACATTCCCCAGCGGCATGTTGTTTGTTAAAATCTCTACAATCTACTATTGAAAAACAAGAATTGAAAAGAAAAAGGGGTGGGAAACTCTTGGTGAGAAGCTTCACTCGGGTGTTGCTTCCCCCTAACTAACTACCATGGGATCGAATGAAAGGCTGTGTGACGAGGCAATTGTGACCCGTGGGAGGTGCAACAGTGGTTAGAAATCATCCTCTCAATTGCTAGGCCAAGGTAAGTGTCAAAGGCTACAATTGTAGCCCTCTTGGCCAAAAGCAATTGAGGGTTGACTTACCTTCTCCCTCAAACCAAGGTTTGGACGGCAAAATCACAATTAACCCTGGTGTCTAATTCAAATTTAGAGGTTTTCCCTTCATTAACCTAATTAGGAGGCATGGAATGCCCAAGAAAACCTAGCTCTAATCGAGCCTCTTAAGTTAAGGGGCTTCTCTCTAAACTAGTTAGGAGGCATGGAATGCCTAAGAAAACCCAGCTCAATTTGAGCCTCTTAAGATAAGGGGGCTTCTCTCTAAGCTAGTCTAGGAGGCATGGAATGCCTAAGAAAACCCAGATCAATTTGAGCCTCTTAACATAAGAAGGCTTCTCTCTAAACTAGGTTAAAATAACACAATAGATTGCCAAGCACACACAATGCACAATCACCATGAAAAATACCTAAATTCTTAAATTAAATACCTCCATCACACAATCATTCAAGAAGAAAAGGGTTTCTATCACTTTGGGCTCCCCCTTTCTTCTTCCTTTTAGCTCTCCATTTTTAGACATATCGAGCCTAATTCACGGTCCTAGTTCATGGCTGTGAACATCAGGCCCGAACCGTGAACTCTGACCAAAACACACAGCTTCACTTAAGGAGTTCACGGTCAATGGCTCTAGTTCACGGTCTTAGCGACCGTGAACTGCCTCGGCGACAGTAACCTCTGAAACCCCTCTGGACGCTTTGCGGTTCACGGTTTTTGGTTTCGATTCACGGTCCTGGCGACCATGAACTACGGCTGAATACTCCTCTTTGTTCGGTCTTTGCTCTTTTTCTTCCAATTTTCGACTCCTGGGTCAGTCTCACCTGTTAGAATCTGAAACACATATAAGCACAAGAAACCTAGCGTAATACCACCGTTTTAAGAGCTCAAATGCCACAAATGTCAAAGGGAAACGGGGATAAAAAGTGTACATTTAGGTCCGAAGCACTCCCCCACACTTGGATGTTTGTTTGTCCCCAAGAAAACCATTTCACACAAGGTAATATCTCAATCTAACAAAATACTTTGGGAACAACTCAATGGGCACAAAGTGGCGAATCTCAATGGCTACTGGCAATTAACACATGGACTGTTGCAAGCAATACCAGCATCCACCAAAAACCACATTCGAGATCACCAAAAAATGGGCAAACAGAAAGTTCTCACCTTGTTCCTGAATCAATGCAAGTCTCAACAAGATCACTTATCAATCACAACCGACCATGCATAGAGTTCAAGTCCAAGTAACAAACAAATGGCCAACAAAGATCCTCACCGGGGTATGATATGACATACAAAGCAAGAATGAATCACTCACTCTCTTGACCAGTGGGGAGGAGACCTTTTGGTGAAAATAATGTGCACAATCATAAACACTCGGCCCTATCATCTCAACACCGCGGCGGCAACCTCTAAATGCTAGAGTTCACGAGACGGTTGTCATCATTAGCTTGTCCGGAGGTCTTAGACACGGGTTCAAATGACTGGCAATTGTCTTGGACATGGGGAAAAGGCCTTTTGTGTGGTGGAAAACACAACATGAGGTTCTACATCTTCACCCTAAACCCGATGGTTCTATGGTTTCGACTAAGACCTTCCCTACAAACAATGGCCACTAGCATAGGCCAAAAACCTTACTTCTCCCTTCCAAACTATCACCATTATGATCTACATTCAAGCACACTTCCTCGGTCTATTCTTGCTATCACATTTCAAACATAGTAGTGACGGAGTTCAACAACAATTTGGGTGTTTCAATGGCTTGAGTTCCAAGAAACCCCTCCTAGAACAAGCACATTGGTTCTTGTGACACTCTCTACTTTATTTACCCCATTTTATTACCTTCTTTTCGATTCTTTTTCTTTCTACTTTCCTTTTCTTTCTTTTCTTTTAAGGGGATACTAGAGAGTAAAACACTTTCCACATTACACTTAACGACCAATACTCTCTTTTTACGAACTTACTCCAACACTACACTTTCCTATTCATTCCTAGCAAGAACCGCACAAAATCCTTCTAGGTAGAACCTCAATGGAACTCAAAAGCGAGAGCTCCAGGACACAAGGACGACTCATGTATAGACACGAAGAAAGGATGGGGGGTCTTTCTATCAAACACCATTAAGCTCACAAGCAAAAAGCTCCTAACATGAGAATGACCCCCCAAAGTCACAAGGCTCTAAGGGGTTTACTAGGGCATACAACATTTTGGGACAATCAACATTTGGGCGTGGAATAATCCTATGCCTCCATCATACTCACTAGTGACAACTGTGATGTTACGGCACGGTAAGAGGGATCTGAGCATACATGAAGAAAATGATCGGCTCCAAACTCACATGAAAACCTAGTCACCCAACCATCTATTCCAATCCACAAAACACAATGCATGGCAATTGTAATAAACAAGTAATCGAGCGAAGACATCCATTCATTTTTTCACACATGAGAACTAACCTTTGCACTATCCTAATGCACTTCTCAGTCATCCTCATAGGATACACTAGATCACTTGCAACAATTCAAGGTCAATGCCAATAACCATGAGATTCTCCCACACACCGGCCACTTTGATCATGCAAACATTGCTTGAAGCCCTCAAATTTTTTTAATTTGGGCATACATCAAGGCTCCAAGCATCAATCTTACTCACACAAGCATAATAATAAACTACCCCCCCCCCCTCCAGACTTAAGTTCGACATTGCCCTAAATGACGTAAGATAGGGGTAGAACGATGTTACCACATGGCTTGGTGAGTGAAAGTTGGAAATTTCCTGGGGTAGGAGGTTGATCTTCAAGGAGAAGACAAAAAAAAACATACTCACTCGAGGCGAGGTTATTACACATAACAATACGATAGTAGTAGTAGTTGTTCACACACACACATAAAAGAAAGAAAAAATAACATAAAAGAGTTCAGAGTTCCAAGTGGAGAAGTGGGGTGAAATAAATCGGCTCTGCCACATATCTCACTCGTCGGCTACCTCTCACAGGTCGAAGGCCCTTCCCCTTCATATGGAAGGAGACCCTGACGACGAGCCATCCGCTCAAGCAAGTCGGTGTGCCGGTCAAGCCGGAAAGTGACTCCCACAAAGTGGGTCTCGAGGTGATCCATCTTCTCCACGAGATGATCACCGGAGGTGGAAGTTCAAGCTCCATAGGCTGCTGCTGGTGGTGCAAGGGGCGGAAGCGCGGGACGCCGGCTGGCGGTCGAGAGCTCTAGCAGGTTGCTGCTCTGGAAGAGGGACCTCTGGATTGGGCTCCATAGGAACCGGGTCAACTGCTCACCTCATACTACTGAGGGACGTAATCCATCGAATTACTCGATCCCTCGCTCTCCTTGAAGCACTAGCTTCATGTTGTAGAGAGTCTCCGGTGGGAAGGGCTCGGTCCGGCCAACGATGGAGCACCTCGTCATGTCGACTGCAAATAACCGGGCTTGTCTCGTGATGATGGCCCACATATGCATCGTGTCCACCCTGTTTCGCCCAGATACCGGGCGAATGTGATGGCAACCGGCGACCCCATATGGAGTGGCTCGGCAGGATGCCTCATGATTGGAGTGCAATCAGCCCTCTATTAGTGATCAGATGTCCCGATTGCAGTCTGGGGACGACGGACCAGGTGAGCAGAGTGTGCATGATCCTCCACGGGGTCCGCAGCTTCACCGCATTGGTGTGGCCAGCCTTGAACTCATCATGCTCATGCTCGGGGAAGCAGAGGGCCTGGAACGCGACCTGATAGTGGAAATCAATGGTGTACAGCTGCTCCGTCATCGTCATGTAGGTGGTGTCCAACCCCATGTCCTGAGCGAAGGCATCATATGTCAGCACCAGGAGCTGACCTCCGAGCATGAACTCCACGTGGGGGCTGACTCTTCTTGCTCGTCGGGACTACGTGGGAGAAGGTTGAGCAAAACTCCACGCAGAGCTCTCGGTAGATGAGCTCCTCTATCGTCAGTAACTGGCGCCAATGGGGTTGACAAGCAACCCCCAACATCACGACTCGGCACCTGAAAATGTTAAACATATATAGGTCGAGCATCTAGTGAGGTCCAATCGGATTGCTCATTTGGTAGGTGAACTTCGCCCCAAACCACTCGTGGTTCACCAGATGTCTGATGAACTCATGGTCTGTGTCAACCATCCTGCAAAAAAGACAAACATGCATCGTACGTGGAAATAATTTTCAATCTCAGCTCATTGGGAGGAAAAGGAATTCCCCCCACACTTATATTTCCACTACGGGTCCATGCTATTTAAAACAATTAAGCTCAAGCACACAAGAGCATGGTTCTAGGTGTTTCACGATTTATCTAGAAAAATATTCTAACCTATACCATGCCATGGTGACTACCATCTACCACTCAAGCATAACAATCCACATTCATTCATATTTTTGCACTTGGTGGGCAAATTTCACATTCGAAAGCAATTTGCCTAAATTATGCCCACCAAGGCTCAATTAAGCTCATTCAAACACATTCATCATTCATGCATCACAAGTCACCTAATCGTAGCCCTATTTCTAAGTTCAACATTCAATTCCCTAAGTTCTACGCACTTCACTCCCTAATCCAATTCTCCAAAAATAACAAAGGTAAATTCGAAAACAAACCTGGAGACTCAAGTAGGATTGTAGAGGAAGTGATGGTAGGGCGAGGAAGATGAAAAACAGGCCAAAAACAAGCTAGAGAATGGTCGTTGGAGCTTCGCCGGAAACTTGTCGGAGGCTCGCCAGCGGCGACTTCGCTGGAAAATATTGACTCCCAATCTCACCAAAATCGCGGCGAAGGCCGCCCTTGACAAGGGGATATTGGGTCTGTGATTGGTTTTTGGTTTGGGTGGTCGGAGAGCGGTGAAAGTGACGAAATTTGTCGGAATCTTGCGATTTTTCCAGCGAATTTGAAAAGATTCTGGCGAAAATGGGTCGTGAAGTGAGGATAGACGTTCACGACCCTTATATAGGAAGACTTCGAGGTTCACAGACGGGTTTGCCAGTTCATGGTCGCTAAGACCGTGAACATTGCTTACAGCCCATGAACTGGGGTAAAAATGACGAGTTTTCACAAAACGCGAAACACCCTGGTTCACGAGCGCATTTGGCAGTTCACGGTCGATTAAGACCGTGAACTCTGAGGGCAAACTGTGAACTACAATGAAAACACAGCATTTCCAAAAAAAATTGACTCGACCTACTCCACCGTGCCTACTATCAATCACGACACAACTCAAAACGCACAATCACAAAAACCAGGCACGAGGATACCACTTGACCACTTGAACTCTTCACTTGACACAAAAACAAAAACAAGTAAAAGAAAACAAACCTCCGTTGGGTTGCCTGCCAACAAGCGCTTAGTTATCGTCATTAGCTTGACAGTTGCGGATCTATCACGTCTTGGAACGTGATGCCACCTAGAGTGGATCCGCACGATCTCAGGGTGAGGCATGTCGCCTTCCAATTTAAGCTACATGGGATGGCCTTCTTGGCCAATCACTTCTAATTTTCCCTTTTCCTTCCTCCCGGCATTAACGTGATTCATCCTTCCCTCCAAGCTCTCATCCTTTCTTCTTTGGGCGAGATGCCCTCCTTGCTTTCTTGCTTCACATCACCACAAGGAACAACAGTAATAGTGGGGTTCACCTTGAAAGGTTTCCCTCCACTTTCATTCATATCATCCGGTTCCACTTTATTCACTTCCTCATTTCTGGGCTTAGGTTCAATTCCAAGAGTAATTCTCTCATCACTGTCCCTCAGAATCAAGGTTCCCTCATTTACATCAATTAATGCATTGGCGGTGGAAATGAAAGGTCGTCCTAGTATGAGTGGCATCTCAGAATCCTCACTTATATCCAGGATCACAAAATTCGTCAGATAACAGAATTTTCCCACTCGTACTAGCACATACTGCACTATACCACTAGTACTAATGATAGAGCGATCGGCCAATGTGACACTAAGCCACGTAGTCTTTAGTTCTCCTACGTCTAGCCTCTTAAAAAGCTTAAATGGCATCACATTTATGCTCGCCCCTAAGTCCGCCAAGGAATTCTCTATGTGTTGAGTACCGATGTAGAGAGGTCTGGTGAAACTACCTGGATCGGGTTGCTTCTTGGGCAACCTGTTGTGGAGGAAGGCTGAACACTCCTCGCCTAGAGTGACATTGGCTAGGTCTTTGAACTTCGACTTCTTAGAGAGAAGCCCCTTGAGGTATTTCAAATACCTTGGCATGTGGGCCATTGCTTTAAGGAAGGGAATGTTGAGGTGGAGCTTTCGGAGCATCTCCATGAAACCTCCACATTCCGCTTCCAATCTTTCCTTGTGCACCCTCGTGGGAAAAGGTAGGGGTGGCGTGTAGTCAGCCACCAGAGGTGGCATTGGCGATAACTTCCTCTCCACTCCTCTCTTTTCTCCCGAGTTCTCTTCTTCTCCACCCTCAGGTAAGGGGTCTTCCTTCCCGTTCACTTCTTTGGCAATCACCTCCGGAGTCACCTTCCCACTTTGCAATTGAATGGCATTCATCCCGGCATGACCTTGGGGTTTGCAACGGTTTGAGAGGGTAGGGCTCCCTTTGGTCCCTCGATGAGGATCCCGACAAG
Source organism: Linum trigynum (assembly GCA_964030455.1). Lineage (NCBI taxonomy): Eukaryota > Viridiplantae > Streptophyta > Magnoliopsida > Malpighiales > Linaceae > Linum > Linum trigynum. The sequence goes on from OZ034817.1 coordinate 19,996,824, forward strand.
ATTGTCGATTTGCACTTCCACGAATTGCTCAATCTTCTCGAACTTCTGAGAACTTGTACTCACAAAGGTGGTGATTAGATCCTCAAGTTTAGAAAACTTTTCGACTTGTTGTTGTTGGAACCCTTGACCAACTTGTTCTTGATATGATTGTTGGAAGTTCAAGTTTTGAAATTGAGGCCTTTGTTGGATGAAAGTTGGTTGAGGTTGATAGTTGCCCGTTGGACCTTGGAAACCGGGAGGTCTTGGATTGGTAGGGTAAGACCAAGCGAATTTGGGATGATTGCGCCAATCGGGGTTGTAGGTGATGCTATAAGGATTTTTCCCTCTAACATTGGCGATGAAACTCACTTGCTCCTAGGGGGTACTTGTTTCCTTCATCGCTTGGCAATCCGCAATTTCATGATTAGTTCTTGAACACAATCACAAGACATCACCGCTCTCTTCCCTTGTTTCTTGTCCTCAAGGATCACCTCGATCAACTTCCTCTTTCGGTGCTTCTCTTACCACTCCTCGTCAAGCCCCAATCATATCCTTTAAGAGCCATATCTTCGAGCAACTTGGACACTTGAGGTGGGGTCATGTTCATCAACCTCCCTTGGCGAAGAGAGTCGATAAGGATCTTGTCATCATGCCTAAGACCACCATAAAAAGTCTTTATCCAAAATTGCTCCTCGAATCCTTGGTTAGGGCATTGGAGGAAGTAGTCGGAGAATCTTTCACATGCATCCCTCAATGTCTCGTCTTCCTCTTGCTCAAAGTGGGTGATCTTCTTCCTCCACTTGGACATCATGGAAGGAGGATAATATCGGTCATGAACTTGTTGAGCAAATCATCCCACGAGGTAATCGGCCGAGTCGGTCGGTTGTTCAGCCATCGGAGTGTTTTCCCCGCAAGAGAGTATGTAATAGCCTCAATTGTAATGCCTCCGCAGGGACACCATTTATCTTGAAACTTCCCACAAGCTCAAGAAACCTCTGAACGTGCTCCCTCGACGATTCACTTGTGAGCCCATGAAATGTGGTGTTGTTTTGAATCATCGTCAAGAGGGCGGGCTCGATTTCAAAGTTGTTGGTGGCCACGGGTGGATGTAAGACGGGGGATTGGATATCCGCCACCCATGGGGCCATGTAGTAGCACATAGTTCTCGGTGCTTCCTCAGCTGCTGCCTCTTCATTGTGGTTTTGAGACTGAGCAGCTCCTCCTTGTCGTTGATTCTCCTCCATCTCAACTTCCATTTCAACTTCAACTCCTCTAACTCCGGGACCATAGTAAGTCCTTGACATCAATGCAGTTAAAAGCGTGATTCTACCTTGAAGCGGAAAATGGGTAAAATCGTAAAACGTAGAATCAAAGCGTAAAAGCGTAAGTTTTTTACGCGCCCTCTAAAATAGCTAAAATATGTTAAGTACAACATATAGCATGTAAAATGTGAGTGTGTAGATTTTAGATAAGTGGATAACTACATGAAATTCATAATTAAAATGTAATATCTAACACATAAACTAATTTGTGTTGACTCAAAAGTAGAGAAAACTCATAACATCTTAATAATAAGCTCATAAACATAGATCGTACCCGTAAACGAGCTTGAGAATCCAAATTCTCATAAGCTGGTTTGATTTTACATAATTACATACGATCAATTACCCATAAACTTTTATCGTAACCCAGGTAAGAGCCACAGGTGAAGATTAAGGGATAAGACTGGTAGAAGGTCAGCGACTGTTGAGAATACCATTAGGTGTCTTTTCATACCATTAGATGAATCATGTTTTCCTTTTTTTATTTTTTGCTGATATGTCTCCAACATTATATCATTTTGGGCCAATTAGCACATTTTTATGAGATGAACAAAATCGTATAAAAACGCTTCAGAATCGCGATTTTACCGATTTTAAGTGATTTTACCGATTTTAACCATGTTTTTACCAGTTTTTGTGACTAAGCGACTTTAGATAGAAACTAAAACGTTTTGGTGGCCTGGACACGTAAAAACGTAAGTTTTTACGTTTTAATGCGCGATTTTGACTGCACTGCTTGACATGAAAGACCTAAGTAAGGGCGCGAGAGTTACCCCGAAGCACCTAATTTTTATCTTTATTTCTTTCCACTAGGAATCTCACCTATCCTCCAAACAAAACCCAAAAAATTATTAGTTAGATAACAATAGAGTGGGAAGTAGGCTAGAATATCAAAAATCTGTGGAATTCGACTTTGGTGACCACTATATTAGCAATACCATTTTAACATATACTTGGCTCGGAATGGGGTAGTTACATAGACCGTGCATACGTTTGAAAAAATAGAAACCGCATGGGGGTTCCACCAATCTCCCTAGCTTTGGGAACCAAAACCCAAGACCTCCCTACTATTCAAATGCCTATAGGAGCTTCGAAAATCGGCCTTCGAGTGAATTTCGTGCTTAGAGCCAACTACCGGTGGGACAATGGCCTGTACTATGAGGCCAAAAGGAGTCCGACTATCCAAAAATAACATCCACCAACGCACCATATCTTTATGGCATGCAATAGGATGGTAGAGCTAAACCCAACCAAAACTGGGTAAGGAAGTTGAATCCTCCTCCAGGATTCAATAGATGCCCTCCATCCGAAGAAAACAACACACCCCCTGATGCTTTAGCACGTTTCACAGTCGATGAAATACGAGCTTACATTCAAGTCCAGGAGGTGAAGCTAAAAAACATGGGGCGCAATCTAGCATCCCTTCTGGAGGTTCAAAATATCCAAGAGATACCCCGCTCTTTTCTAAGTAACACGAGAAACAATCCTAAGTAAGAAGTTAAGGCACTTGAGGTCAAATCATCTATTTCTGCCAGGATCCTAAGCATAGATGGGGCAGGAAATTCAGAAGATATGGAGCTGGAAGCTAAGATGGATTCTTCCCGTAGAAAAGGAAACGGTGCCACGGGCAACTTTTCTGGAAATATCGATGCCACGTGCAACATCCCAAACCACGGTCAAGTTATAAATTAATTTGGTTTATTGATGAATCAACAATTTCAACCATACTTGAGAAATTAGTTGCGACCTTATCGATTGGGTTATGAAATGACGAATATTCTGGAATGATAGATAAGGGATCTCGAACAAAACTTGCATCAATAATGTAGAAAATTATTCCACGATCTCGCAAGATTTTACGGAAATAAATTTGAATTATGCACTTCATTATTGAAATAACGTACGTACCGACCCTAATTTGGACACAACTTCTTCATTTGGAATCAAAACAATGAGTCGTTTGCACCCAAATGATTGTGGCAGCGAGGAGAAAATTTTAATAGAGACATGGTATAGAAATCAAGGGTCGACTTCAAGCTTCTTTGGCCCATAATTTCACCAAGTTGGGACGAGAAGTGATGACAATTCAAGTTGGGGCTGTCTCAAGCCAAATCCACGATCTGGAGGATAAAACCCACGACAGTGGAAATGGAGTTTGGGCCCCCAGGGCGTGGATTTTTGGACCTACTGTTGTGGGTTGTTTTTATTTCCTTTGCGGACTAAGTGACTTATGGTCCAAGACTCGGGTTTCTCTTTTATTTTTGGCCCAAACCCCTTGTAGCCTATATAAGGGGCTGAACTAAGTCCTTTAGAGTGTAATCAACAATTTTATTCAGAAATACAAACCCTAGAATTGGTTGTTCAAACAACAACTTCTCTTCTTCTTTCTTGGTCGTGGAATCGATTCAGCAAGAGGGAACCAAACTTTTCTGCTAGCTCATCACCCTATCCAAATAGTCATTCGTAAACCTTGTCCTCTTCTCGACGCGTGGATTAGGCTTGGGTTAATATCCGCTTTGTGATCGTTGTGCTTCTAATCGATCTTTCCTGCTTTTCTGATTGTTTAAGTTCGGGAGTTAGAGTCTCGGCTTATATCAGGATAGCTTTCTAGCGTCTCAATCATCTTTCACTACTTTCCATACCCCATACACGTGTGCCTTTAAGCAAGTCACGAGACCTCGACTCTCGTTTGTACCCGACATGTGTGGCTACCCGTCTGTCATTGAGACGAGGAGTGCAGGTTGGGAAGTGGTTCTCACGCAATTAATATGACCATCATGGTCCCCACATTAGATTGAGAATAGGAAGGCACTGTCCTTTCACTCTTGGTCACGAGGGAGAGATGCCTAAACTTGAAAAAATGTGGTGCCATGTGCAACAAAGTTTAAGTTGAGGCTTGAAAAAGTGAGTCTTCTTTTGAAAAAGTAGGAGCACCACCATGGAGTTTTGTGCCCTTCATATGTTTTCTTTAAGTCCTCTATGTCTAGACCTCCTTAGTTAAAAAGGTCATCATCCAAGAGTGTGTTGACGCAAAGAGATGGAATTAAATTTTACCCTACCTGATTGTTTTTAGATGCCTCTGATGATTGATAGTGCATACCATTGTTATTGTCCAACAAGCTGTACTGGTTTGAGTAGGTTCACTTGGGGACAAGCAAACTTTCAAGTGGGGGGGGGGGGGGGGGGGGTTCTGATTCGAGATAGATTGCACACGTTTATAACCCCTAACTTGTGTTATTTCACTTGGTTTGTACCATCCTTGGAGCTATTTACACTAGGTTTGGACTTGTTTTGGCATGTTTCAGACCTTAGCAGAAAAAATTGGCACCAGGATCAAAAGTCGAACAAAAGAGGGTGAAAAGGGAGCAAAATGGGCAAAAGTGCAAGGATCGGGGCCATGCGGGGATTATTTTTTACAAGCAGCAACCGTGAAGTAGACACCCAAACTGTGAAGACTACACACTTCTAGAAGATTTTGGGTAGTTCGCAATTAGTGCAAGGATCATAGTCACCAGACCATGATGTTAACACTCAAATCGCGAAGACTGCAGTTGTCCAGAGCCCTTCGGGTAGTTCGTGAGCATTATAATTATCACGGTCTCTCAACTATGAAGTCAGCAACTAGACTGTGAAGTATGTTAATAAAATGGCGCATTTTGCGCTGAGACCACGGTATCGTTACATACTTCACGGGCATGAAGTGAGGCCATGATATGAGAAAACATAGGCTATATAAAGGAGAGTGAGCTGAAATTGAAGGGTTTAAGGGTTCTTCTTCAAGCTAGAGAGAAAACTTCGAGCAAGGAAGGTAAGAAGGTGAAATTGACCTACCCAAGCCAATTGGTGGGCAGATTTCTCCTCCAAGGATCCATCCAAGCAACTAGGAAAAGGAAGAACCACTTTCCCATGTGTTTTTCTTCTATATTGGTTGTTATTTCTCCTTTAGCTAAGGAGTAGTCTTCCTTTTCACTTGGATGATAGAAGAAAAACACATGGGAGTTTTAGGAGAGAGAGAGTTTAAGGTTTCTTCTTCAATCTTAGAGAGAGAAAACTTCATGCAAGGAAGGGAAGAAGGTGAAATTGGCTTTCCCAAGCTAGGTGGTGGACAGATTTCTCAACCAAGGAACCATTCAAGCAACTAGGAAGAGGAAGAACCACTTTCCCATGTGTTTTTCTTCTATCTTTGGTTGTTATTTCTCCTCTAGATATGGAGTAGTCCTCCTTTTCACTTAGTTGATAGGAACCCTAGTCTAGGATGTTATAGTTTGTGATTTGTGAACTCTATTGTGACTGGGTATTGTGATTTATATATTGATTGAGGTATTTTCATGCAAACTGGGTGTTATTGATTTAATCCTCCAATTTTAGGGCAATTGACCTAAGAGGGAGTTGATCCCATTAGAGCAATTCGGAACACTCCTCAATCATCGTAGAGTTCCATGAATTGTTGTTATTGGTGACTCTATGGCGTTCCGGGTGAATCTTTAAAGATTAGAATCGGTTTCCTAAATCATCTTTTGCGGGTATGAGGTACGTCCCTCCGATTACATCGATCAAGCCGGCTAAGATGCATGCGAATAGGGGGTCCTATCGACTTTAGCACTGCTAACGGTATATGAAACTTACCTATTTTTGCATTAGATTATCACAATAGCATCTTAGGTGGGACTAGTGGGGATATTTATCGAGTGATCTTTTTCCGATTGAATTCAACATCGTTGTCAACAATTGCTTGCTTAGTTTATCAGTTTTAACAACAATTAGATTGCTAGATAACTTGTATATGGTTGAAGTAAGGGTATATAGATCGCCCAATTGATTTTTGAATACATAATATGTGCTACACCCAGTTATAGGTTACACTTGGCCTATAATTGGGATTGAGTTGTAGTGGTAGCAAGTCAGATACCCTAACCATATGATGCCTTCATCATCCATTGTGTGCTACTATAGTATTTTTACAATATCATGATAATTTTTCAGGAAATTATTCTTATGTGATGTCTCATTGTCTTAGGTGTGTATGGAATAGAAATATCATCCATCCATGTGTGGCTTAGAATAATGCTTGATACCTTAGATCAATAATACTATAGACCATTACTATGGTTCATAGATGCACTAGATAGTTCATGTGCTATCCATACTTCCTTGTTTGATTGATTAGTCTAATGGAATGAAGCGAAAGCATGCATTCACTAGTTATAATTCCTTTTTCATGCGATGAAAGCTCGAGTAGGATGGACTAAGTGGATTGGATAGGGTTATACGATTGAAGATGCATTGATGCTTACATTGTTGAGATTGTAATGTATGATGGTCTCGGATGAACTTTCTTATCAATTGCATACCATTTACTTATCTTTGTTTAATCTATTATTTACTTTATGATGCATTTGGAAACCACTCAACAGAGGCAATGTAGTAAAAAATGCATCTTAAAGCATAAAAACACATGTTTTTATGTTTTTGGATAGGCAAAACGCTTCAATTTCTATGTAAAAATGTATTATGTGCAAAAACATTAAAAAATTGTAAAAACTCTAAAATGCTCAAAAACAATCAATAACGCGTTTCTAGTATGTTTTTGTACGTTTCCAATTGAAGGTGTTTCAACCAAATTTTAAATCCCCTTAGTCTGGTATTTCCTCCCAACTAGCGGCTAGAACATTGATCCCTACAAAAAATTCCATCCAAAAGGAGCCTTGAATATGCCCTCTAGATTTGAGGAGGATCCACCAATTTGTTTTTCTGAAACCTTCCCCGGAACGAACTACTGGTCTGCCCTGCTATAGCAAAACAAGACCGCACCCTATCTAACCAGCAACACTTCTCAATAAACCAAAGATCATAATGAAGATCCGAACGGTCAGATAGGATTCCATAAAGTATGGAACTCCTCCTCTAAATCTCAGGATGATCTAGCGACTTGTGTTTTTAGAATCCTCTCTCGAACTCTTTGCATTGTTGCAAAACAAATTTTTTGCAGCTCCTCTATTCCTCTCATCCTTTCCATCTCCATTCCCCAGCTATAATCCCCCTAAGTGTTCTGGTTTCTTCAAAGTTTGTTGTTGGTTCATAATTTAAAACTCATTCAAAGATTGGGATAATGTCACCTTGATGCGATCATGACATATGACATGTTCAAGAGGGGCGACGATGTTACACCACAGCTTCATCAAGTGATTACTTTCTTGTTTGATGTGTGACTTAAGTGATTAATATTTATGAATAATCTGATTCTCACATTCAATGCATGAAGAACATCATAATAAAAGAAGTCTCGGTAATCATGTCTAATTTGACATCCAGATTGAAACAAAATGGCTGATAAAGAGGTGTTGTTGTTAATTGGTTATACTTTTTTATGAATAAAGAAGCCTCCTTGTTTAGTTATTGCATTATTGGTTTAGTTGTACGTTTGCTCCACTATTAAAAGTTTTTGAACTTAGATTATCTTCATGAGTAGTGACCTTTATAAATGAGATATGTAGTTTGTTGAAAGATTAATCAGATTATACACAAAAACTTACGCTTTTACGCTACACTTTTATGTTTTACGTATTTACTCATGTTTTCGCTTCTGCTTAGAAACGCGCATTTGACTACATTGAACAAAGGAACTTCACCCATCTATTTTTGTTTGTGTTTGTTTAGGCGTTAGATGATTGGTTGTGATTTAGAAGGCCTTATGGAATACAACCCTAGACATATCTAGGAATTTATTACTTTGATTGCATTAATATCACTAAATACATGGACATCAACCATTGACCTTGAACTCACCCCTCTTAGAATTATGAATTTGCACCACCCCATGTGAGAATACCTTAGTTATCACAAATAGTAGATACCAACGTGACTTGAGTTTACTTGGAATGAGGCGAATACGAGAGTTATACAATAGCAATTGGTCTACTTTTTTAAACTCCTTCATTCTTCTCGGCTTGAAATCATGCAGCCTCTTGGTCTTCTCCTTGTAAAGTGTGGTATTTTCATAAGCATGATAGCGTCATTCCTCTAACTCAAGTAATTGGAGCTTCCTTTTGTTTCCCACTAAATTCTCATCACAATTTAAAAAACTTAATGCCCTAATATGCTTGATGCTCTAGTTCTACAGGAAGGTGACATGATTTCCCATAGAATGACCTGCATGGAGAATTTCCATTGGTTGTTTTGTATGTCTTCTTATCCGCCCAAAAAACGTCATCAAGCTTGGTGGACCAGTCGGTGCGTTCTTGATTCACGGTTTCATCCATACTTCTCTTGAACTCTATGTTTGTCAACTCGGATTGCCCGCTTGTTTGGGGATAGCAAGACATTGATATCTTGTGGTGTACTCCTTACTTTTTAAGAAGCTTTTCAAATTTGAGTGTCCTTGTCACTAACGATAGCTCGGGGTGTGCCAAATCGTGAAAAAAGCTTCTTTAGAAATTTGAATACTTGGCAAGCATCATTGGTGGGGAATGCTTGTGCCTCAGTCCATCTAGAGATGTAATCAACCACCATGGGGATGTGCTTGCAACCATATGATGAAAGGAAGGGCCCCATAAAATATATTCTTCATAGATTGAAGACTTCACAAGTGATGGAGATGTTTTGGGGCATTTCTTATAGAGATGATATGTTAACTGACCTTTGGCACGTTCACATTTTCTTTCAAACATATTGGAAAAGTGTATGCTGGTAGAAACCTGACTTGAGTACCTTCTAGGCAGTGCCCTCTTGACGAACCAAGATGATATTGAGATAGGATGTCTATTATTTCTAGGAAGTCCACACAACATCGTATCACATCATCTGTGCCACTTGAAATAGGAAAGTATCATTGCATAAATAATTCTTCATATATGTAAATAACTTGTTCCCAAATCCACTTCGGTAATTATTTGGCTACCCAATAATTGGTGAAGTCGGTGAACTATGGTGTCTTTTCTTCATCAATGCTTAATTGGTACAACTTCTCATTGGGGAAAGAACCGTTGATCTCATTTCTAAATTCGCCCTCATAAGAAGGATTTTCTAATATGGATAAACGATCTGCTACTAAGTTCTTGGCTCATTTCTTGTGTCTAATTTCTATGTCAAACTCTTGAAGCAGTATGATCCATTGATTCAAGCGCGATTTAGCATCACTCTTTCTCATCATGTAGCAAAGTGTCAAACGGTCGATGAAGACAATAACCTTTGACATCACCAAATAAGGCTAGAATTTTTTGAAAGCAAATACAACAACAAGAATTCCTTATTGGTGGTTGTAAAATTTTATTGTGTGCCGTTGAGAGTCTTTCTTTCATAGGAGATGGGTTGGAAGTGCTTGTCCCGCTTTTGCCCCAACATTGTGCCAGTTACATAGTCGCATGCATCGCACATGAGTTCCAAGGGGAGGTTCCAATCTAAGGCTACCATGATTGGTGTATGAGTTAAAATGCTCTTGAGGATCTTAAATCTTCCTAACATTCCTTAGAGAACTCAATCACGACATCCTTCACGAGAAGTTTAGTGAATGGAAAAACAATCTTCCAGAAATCTTGAATAAACCTTCTGTAAAATCCTGGATCTCGAAGAAAAATCCTAATACCCTTAACAGATGAGGGAGGTGACAACTTGCATTTTTTCGAAAATTGTCTCAATTTTTGAATAATTCCTTTTTGAACCATGAAGTGGCATTTTTTCTTGTTAAGCGCTAGATTGGTCTATTCACACCTCACCAATACCCTCTCCAAGTTTTGCAAAAAAAACTTGAAATAATCTCCAAAGATATAAAAATCATCCATAAATACCACCATGATGTCTCCCACCAGTATGTCAAAGATGGCTACCATGCATTGTTGAAATGCTGGTTGGTGCATTGCAAAGACCAAAGGGATTCTCCAGTAAGAAAATGTCACAAATGGGAATGTGAAAGTTATCTTCTCTTGATCCTCATGTGCAATAAGAATTTGGAAGTACTCCGACATTCCATCCAATAAACAATAATAGTCATGTTTAGAAAGATGTTCCAACATTTGGCCGATGAATGCTAGTAGATTATTATCTTTCGGTGTAACATTGTTGAGTCCATAGTAAGCAATGCACACTCTCCAACCCGTCACCGTCCGTGTGGGGATTAATTTTTAACTTTATTAGGGACCACAATTATTCCACCTTGCATCGGACTACCTAAGTGGGATTCACCTATTTACTATCTGAAATTGGGTAAATAACTATGGCATCCAATGGTTTGATGATTTCGGCCTTCACTACTTCTTTCATATTGGGATTCACTCGATGTTGTAGTTGAATTACATCTTTGCTTGTGTGAGTAAAAAAGGCGAGGTTGATTGCTTGAATGTCTGTAAGATGCCAAGATATGGCATTTTCATACTTCTTCAAAAGTTGCATATTCCAAGTGGTTAGGGAGTAGTTTAAGCTCCAAAGTTGGTGGTTCTTTCATTGTAAGACCACAAAAAGTTTGCCCGAATTGTAGGTTGAACTACAAGGGTTATTGCCTCTCGGTTATCCTTTGACAAACTTATCTTACTCGTGCCTCTCCGAGGCATTTACCATAGCTTGGCATCTCTCAAGATTGCGGGAAGAGGTTCCGCACCAATCACACTTGGTGATGGTCGAGTGCGACATGCACTATCGACTCCGTGGAGTTCTCTTTCTCCTGGTGCATTTAGTAATCCTGTAAGAAATAGGCAACCCATGTGGATATTTGATCTTCCTCCAACTTTATGTCCAATGTGAACTTGAGCATTTCATTACTTCCACATGAGCCACAAAATAAAAGCCAATTCTCGAAATCACCTTCTGCCCACGAGCTCGCTAGCCCCTTATACCCAATCCTCATAGTCATCGTTAATGTGACTCTCAAATAGGTAAGCTAAACTTGGCAGCCTCCAAATCCTGGTCGCCCACCCACACTCCCCGTACAAATGAGTTTGCCTTTCCGGTAGTTTGCATAAAAGACACTGAGCATTGCCCTTCTCATCCCTATAGCAATAGTTGGCTCCCTTCGGTAATGCATTTTGGATGAATCTCCACACAAAAAAACTTCATTTTCGGCGGAATATTTAAGGCCCTGATCTTCTTACAACTTGAAGCATTTCCAATCGTGGCGACTTGTGAGAGTAACGTCTGTCTGTTGATCCACATTTGGTAGCCAACTTTAACCGTATACTGGCCGCCTTCGAATCCAACTGAATAAAATCAGTTTATCCTGCATAATGGCCCCCAATGTGGGATTTGTGATATAGCCATAATCACTTCCTGCGAAAAGTATGTTCTAAGAAGGATGTCATTCAGCACGATCTCCACCAGTAGAATCAGGTCCAAAATTGTGCTATCATGTGCAATTCCTTTGGGGCTGAAGGCACAAAAAAATCTGGCAAAGATGAAATCCAATGATCACCCCACACCCTAATTGATGTCCATTCCCAACAACCTAGTGAAGGCCTTTCCAGAAAAATTCCTACATGCTCATTAAAGATCTCCAAATGAAACTAGGTCGATAACCAATTTCAGCATCAAGAATCCCAAAATTTTGGATGTATCACAAACAAGGGTTTGACCTAGTGGTAATACCACTAGCCAAGTACCTGGAGGTTCAAGGTTTGAATCCCTTAAGTAGTATCTTAATTACAAAAAAGTAAAACCTATATCACCTTTAAAAAAAAAATAAACATTTTGGATGTATCTTGCCCTTGACATTTGAGCTATTGAGTAGTTCGGGGCATTGATGAATGCTCCATGGCTATTTTGCTAATAATTCTATATTGAATCCCCCCCCCCCCCACACCTAGATGGGAGGGGTTATGGTGATTATAGGGTTGGTAATAGATCAGTTATCAATATAACCGGTAACCGACCGACCGATTATTGGCATACTGGCAGAGTCCACACATGGATCGAATACCCGGTATCCGGTTAACCGATTATACCGACTAACCGCGGAAGAGGGGAGAAACATGTATTCTGGAGATCGATCGGGGAATCTGGAGCTTGACGGGACAGCGGCGGCGAGTGCAGGGATGATATGGTTCATCGTCGGCGACTAGGGATGAGGAAGAAACCTCCTCGTCCTCGCTGCTCTCTCTGCGGAGGGTCGCGTTCCCCTACCGACAGTGCTTCACCTCTCCTCTAGAGTCTGGTCGAGTTGGAGAGGAGAGAGGCGGCGCCTCGTGGGAGAGGAACCAGCAGGGCAGACAAGCGGAGAGGGGCGAGGCAGAGTCGGAGAGGGAGGCCGAGACCGGAGAGGGGAAAGGTGGAGGCGAAGGTAGAGTTAGATTCAGATAGGGAAGGTCGAGAGTCGGGGAGGAAAGGAGGGATGGTAGGTCGATTTTGGGTTGTTGGGTCGCGAATGGTGGAATGGTTTTGGGATGGCGATAGATTAGCGATAAGAGTTTCCTTCCCTCTACTCTACAAAAGGCGTGTTCCATTTTCCCTTTCATTGGCGGTATCCGGTTAACCTGAAAATCGTCGGTTATTTATCGAAAATCAGGCGGTATACCGGGTATAGCAAAGTGCATTCCGTATACCGATACCGGCCGGTTACCGCTTAACCGAATACCGCTGGTTATCAGTTCGCTAAATGGTTAACTGGATTACCGATTACCACCTTAGGTGATTACTATGGATTAGTAATCCCCATGGTTACTAAGAGAAAATTTGATATGAAAAATATATTTATTAATTTCCTTTTTAAATAAATTACATTTGATGAAGTTACATAAATATATTAAATACAATTTTCTCTCTCTATTTCTCTCACTTCCACAATCTTCACCCAGATCTTTCTTCCTTGTTTTTCTCAATCTTTTCCTTGATTTCGTTTAACCGAACTACTACCGCTGCAACAACAAAACAATAAATCAATACCAATCCATTAAAAAAACACTAACTTTGCCCAAAACGCCAATACCATTGGAGAAATAAAAACACTATCATTTCAAAAAACACTAATACCATTGCAGATTTAATCAATACCATTACATGATGATTAATACCAATGCAATAAAAACAATATCAATGCGAAAAAACACTACCACTACGGAAAAAATCACTACCATTATGAAAAAAAAATCACTACCAATATGAAAAATCACTACCATTGCGGAAAAAAAAAGAATGCCAATGTGACAAAAACAATATCAATGTGAAAAAACACTACCACTACAAAAACAAATACTACGAATATGAAAAAATACATACCAATAAAAAAATAGCCATCTATTCTCTAGTCCAACTCTCACAAAAAAAATAGCTATATTGTTCGAGAGTTGTGGAAGAAGCACGAAGGGAGTGAGGGAGAGAGAGAGAGAGATGGAGGGAGGGAGGGAGAGGGGGGATTGGGGTTTTACTTGTGATCAATAGTTGTGGGAAGGGTCCTCTGCGGAAGAAGAATAGAAGGAGAGAGAGAGAGAGAGAGGAGAGGGATGGTCGGCGCAGGCTGGAGGAAGGTTGGCCGGCAAAGGAAGCGGGCAGAGGGCTGGGGAAGATAGCGAGAGGGGAGGAGGGATGGACGACACAGGCAATCGCGCGAAAGGTTGGCTGGTATAGGAAGGCAATGGAGGGTTGGGAGAAGTCTGGATTAGGGAGCGCGCGTAGGGTTAGGGGAGATGAAGGAGATGGTTCATTATAAATGGTTCTCGTCTTTTCTCTAACCACACAAGAAGTTACGAATTATTGGATGCACTTCCAATGTGATGCCTTCCGGAATCCGAAAAACATTCATAGCATATGTAAGATGGGCAAGAGAAACTAACTTGATTAGTATTGTTATAGCGTCCAATGACAATGTGCTTTCTTTCTAGTCATTCAACTTCTTCCTCACCCTGTCCACCAAACCCATGAATACCTCCTTCTTGAGTGTCCCACCTTTATTGGCACCCCTAAGTACTTTCCTTGTTTATCTATCACTTTCATTCTCAACCTATCCCCAATCTCTAGTTTGCACCGGTGCATGACCTAATCGCTAAATGAGATTTCTGAGACTTTATTTGCTGGTATGACTCCAGTTCATAGGATTCTAGAATTATCTTCAAGGGTAGCATGTCCAAATAATAGGTTGTTGTCTTCAAAAAATCAAATGCAGGATGGGTGGCCCACTTTTGGAGATGGCGAGACTATGGAGTCGTCCTTCAGCTGATTTTTTGGACCTGTAAGTCGACAGACCTTCGGTACATAGAAGGAACATGTAAGATGATAATGGAATGTCATGTATTAACCCTTGCGTATGTGTTAAGTTGTCTTACTGGTGTCTGTTGGCTAGAACCGAATTGTTGATAGCGTCGTATTTGCACATGTTTTCAACCATATGTCCTGACCATTTTAGCTCAAATTTGTGGTTCATTAGCCTATTTTCGCTAGGTTGTGTTATTTTGTCATGTTTCAGGTCCTAGGGAGTAGAGGCATAGACGCAAGTTTCGGATCATTCGGAGGTCATTTGGCGATTCAAGGTGAAAATACGATTGTCCCCTGAAGGATTACGGTCGTAATTCTCCTGCTCCTGACCGTAAACATTATGCCGAGCCAAACCCGTGAAGATGTCTGAGGAAGTGAAAAATGCGGGCAAGCACAGACTGGATTACGTCGTATTTTGATGATTAATGGCAGTCATTCAGGAATGTCGACCGTATTTCCCCTTCATCAGCAATAAGTGAAACGCGCGTTTTGGGTCAAATATGGGCTGCAAATAATTACGACCGTATTTCTGCCCGTATTTCCCCCAAAATCGAGTTGAAAGGGGCATATTCGAGCCAAAGGAAGAGGATACAAACTTTCAGAGCAAAAATAGAGTCCTAGAGAGAGAAAGTGTGAAGAACAAACCCTAGGAGTGATTTTGATTGTAATGACTTTTGGATTGATATATTGTTTGATTATAATCGATTGATGCATGATTCATTGAGTCAATTGAAGCCTGATCAACTTTTCTTGATTTCTGCTGCAACTTGAGATAGATAGATAGAATCTGATTAGGTTGTTAGAGCTTCTTAAATCGGTAGTAGTGAATCGATTATATGAGAGTTAGTCGATTCACTGCTTTGTACTGGAATCCAATTCCAGTAGTGGAGTTCTGTGTTAATTGCCTCAACGTTCTATCCTGGTGAAGACTAGTCGTCTGTCGGGTATTCTGTCTGAGAGGGCTTGGTCAGCTTAAGAGATTCCAAGCTACTGTCGGATTTTCCGAAGTTTAATCAACACTAAATCAACCAAAGGAAATTACAACTTTGACCTAACTAAGTAGCTAGGGGGTCTCATTCCCGACTGACTCTTCCCTTGCTTAAGAACTTCGACAATTTCCTGCTTTCTTACTGTTTTTGTTTACAATCACTCTCACTACACTTAGTCCCTCTAGATAATAGATAATCAGGGAGTAGGTAGTAGATCTAGACCCCGAGTTGATAAAGTAAACCTACCACTATTCTGCATTTCCATCCTGCGATTACACTTGGTCCATTTGGTGTTGTGTCGTAGCGTGTCAAGTTTTTGGCGCCATTGCCGGGGACCTCTAGGTTATTGTAGAAACGTGAACGTCTATTACTTTAGCATTTTCTTTACTTCATTTTCTCTCTTCCACCTGTGTGCCTTCACAGGTTGTTGTGTCTGATTGCGTGCAAGTAGTGCATGACCCGTAGCCAGTCGGGAGATCTACTGCCATTGGACCAGGAAATTGAACGAACATGTCGTAACCACAAGCGGACTTTGAAGGCACGACTGGCTACGGAGGAAGCTTTGGAGGAACTGCACATCACTGAGGAGGAGGAGATGGGTGAACCACAGAACAATGATGTGGTTATTCCCGAGGAGCATATCATGGGCTATTACTGGACCGCACACGCCGCAGACATGAGGTCCCCCATCCAACACCCTCAAGTTTCTGCCAACAACTTTGAGGTGAGTACCTCTGTCATCACCATTATGCGTGGCTTGGTGGTATTCCGTGGAAAGGAGGGGGAGTGTCCCAGATCACACCTTCAGTGATTCCACAAGCTGATTGATGGGATCAAGATAAATGGGGTCTCTGCCGATGCTATCCAGCCGAGATACTTCCCATTCACTCTGGAGGGGCAGGTGACACGCTAAAACACAACACCAAACTGCGACCAAGTGTAATCGCAGTCCGGGAATGCAGTAAAGTGGCAAGTTCTAATTATCAACCCGGGGTCTAGATCTACTGCCTACTCCGTGAATATCTATTATCTAGCCAACTAAGTCGATTTATTGTGGTTTTAACTAAAGCAGTAAGAAAGCAGGAAATGGTTCGGTTTTCTAAAGCAAAGGAAGAGTCACTCGGGAATGAGTCCCCCTAGCTCCTTAGTTAGGTCTCAGTTGTAATTACCCTGGGTTGATTTACTGATGATTAAACTACGGAAGATCCGATAGTAGCTTGGAATCTCTTAAGCTGACCAAGCCCTCTCACTCCAACTACCCGGCAGATGACTAGTCTTCACCGGGATAGAAAGCTGAAGAAATAAACACAGAACTCCACTACTAGAATTGGGTTCCAGTACAAAGCAGTAGATTGATTAACTCTCATATAACCAATCTACCACTATCGAATGATGAAGCTCTAACTACCTAATCAGATTCTATCTATCTCAGGTTGCAACAAAAATCAAGAAAAGATGATCAGACTTCAATTGATTCAATGAATCATGCATCATTCGATTAAAACCAAACAGTATAACAATCCCAAGTCACTACAATCAAGATCCCTAACACACGGAACTAGGGTTCTTCATACCGAAGTGAGAGAGGGTTCTACTCCATAGAGATGATCTCCAAGCTTGATTGATGAAACCCAGCTCCAAAACCACTCTTAGGAGGCGTTCTTCGCTCTTTCTCTCTCTAGGGCTCTGTTTTTGCTCCAAAAAGTTGATTTCCTCTCTTTTTGCTCGAATTTGGGTTAAAACCCAGAAAATCCCGACCACACGGGCAGGCCACACGGCCGTGTGGCTTTCCCAGCTGCCCGTGTGAGTGTCAAAAACGCCGAGTTTCGATTAAGTGATTTCCAGCCATCCTACACGGCCACAACCACACGGTCGTGTGAATTTCCAGGATGCCCGTGTGAGTTCCCTGGAATTTCCACACGGCCACATGGGTTCCCTTACATGGTCGTGTGGCTTTTAGGCATGCCCGTGTGACTTCTCAGCTTCTCGCCAAACGTCCAAACTTCGTCCAATCGACCCCGAACTCATTCCCAAACCTTCATTCATGTACTAGGACCTGAAATATCACAAACAGCACAACCTAGTGTGAAATCGGCATAAAACACGAGAATCAACATCTCAAACGGCTCAAGAATAGGGGTAAAAACATGTGCAATTAACGGTCTATCAAACTCCCCACACTTAACCGTTTGCTTGTCCCCAAGCAAACCTTACTCAAACCAATGCAACTCTCCAGACCTATATAGCAACATGCAACCCCGATCGTCGACAGAGGATTTTCTAGATCATTTAGCAACTTATGAGTTCAACTGGTCTTCTAAGACACCTCCTATCTCTCTCAATGCGAGTACTAGACTCAAGCCAGGATCATGAGAAGCAGTGGAACTAAGACATTCAATTCATGGATAAGGAGACTCACACAATTCGAAAACCAAGGACTCATTGTATCGGGTTCTCTTTCATTTCATTTCACTTGTTGGAACCCCTTCTTTTTACTACTTGTTTTGTTTTGTTTTTTTTTTCTTTGCTGAGGTTCCAACTACAGTTTGTATACGCGGTCTGCCCTTATTGGGTGAGCAAGAGCAATTTCTGTACATTTGTCACTCGCCAGAGTACTTCTTTTAACTCCTATTCCTCACTTCGTGTGGAGGGTCAATGAAATTAAGGGGGGTCGTAAGCTCTATCCGTGCCCTTAAATACACATCCTCAAGTAGGCAAACGTTCAATGGGTGGAAATTTTACTTGTACTAGAGACAACTTAGCTTCACCTTGTAGGCCTACCCCACCAAGGATCACTAAAATCTCTTCCAAAACCCGATTTTGTGCAATGAACAGTGCTGCACACGTTGGGCTTACCTCATGTCTTAGAATTTCAAATTTTTGACATGGAGGACCAACTGCTTTTTCATTTCACACTTGAGTACCCTTTTTCGATACACGAGTCCACAACACAACATAAGAGGAGTCATCAATACCACATGAATCAACGGTCCTAAATCCACTAGTTCACAAAATCAACCGGCACAGCACAGAGACAGATAGGAAAAATCCTATACTTCAACATCCTCCATAGTGCTACAACTACCTCCTTGGTTGCCTACCACCATAAAGATTGTCAATTCAAAGCATACTGAGCAGGATTTTGGAGGGAACAGTACTTGGATCCCTCAATTCATCAAATTGGACAGTGGACTAGGCTCCAAGCACACAAACTCATCTAGCAATCAAAAATAGATAAACATCCCCCCCCCCCACACACACACACACTTAAGCACGACATTGCCCTCAATGGAGCAGAGGGAAAGATAAGGGGAAACGATGTTATCGGGAATACGGACTGTCGGGGGGCTGGAAATGGGATCAGTCAGCAGGGCTAGCATCATCAAAACACACTGGGTGATAAAAACCATAGTTCCAAGTGGACAAGCCGAAAAACAAACGAAAGAAAATCAAACCTTGGTGGGGTTGCCTCCCCACAAGCGCTTCTTTTACGTCTTAGCCGGATGGTGGCTCCTAAGTTTCGGTCCACCCCAAAACCTCCTTGAAGTTGAGGTTCTTGTCGATGATGTGGATTCTCAAGTCACGAGCATGTGATGTGATAGGTGATGAAGATGGCTCGTCGCCTTGAGGAAGATGAAGTCTCCACTCTCGAGACCTCTCCTTCGCGTCTACTCTTGTCTCATTGCCCCAAATCAGATAAGATTTATTCAATTGACCACCATCGCATCCACCAAGAGGGATCGATGTTGATGTGATCTTGGTCTGGCAAAGAGACACTGCAAATGGGTCCTTGCCAAGCAGCTCCTCGAAGTTTGGTGGAGATATCACATGTAACTCATGGCCGGTGCATGCCTCTTCCACCTCAACTTCATCCTCAGCCTGGACACCACTTGCTTCTTTAACCCCCCTTCCTTCATCAGAATGTGGTTTCTCCCCTTGGAAAAGATCAAGAACTTCCTCTTCTTTGCTTTCTTCCTCGTCCTCCACAACTTCTTCCCTCACCCTTTCTCGCTATTCTTCTTCTAGCACATATTGGAGAGCAAGTCGCCATGTAATTTCTACAATGACATCATCTTGCATCTCCTCGCTCGGGCCCAACATGTTAGAGCAGAAATGAGGAAAGGTGTGATCTGCTACCAGAGGACTTTCCTTATCATGATTATCGTGGGAGTTCTCGGTGATAACTTTTGTATGCTCCTCAACGTCCCCCGTATCCTTTGTCATCCTCCACCTCTTCTAGCGTGGTAGCAGAAAGGTGATCTTGAGCAGGATGTGAGCAAACTTTCTCCACCCACTCTGTTTGCTTCGCTGAGCACTGAACAGTCTCCTCCATTTCATGGAGAAATGAGAGATCGGAAGGGGCAAGGGCTTGGATTTGAAGATCCATCTTGGAGCATGATCTCTCAGTGTCTCGAGCAAAATTCTCCATGAGAAGCCTTCATTGTTTGTTCGAATCTTCCAGTGAAGTGTAGCATGGCTCTACAGAGTGGCCCGTGAAGGCCTCCATGGCTAACTCCAACTCAGATGGCCCCTCTGGTTGTGGCAGGAACTCTTCTTGAAAAGGATATTGTTCTTGAGTTTCCCAAGGGTTTGGTTGTTCTCCGTAGTAGGGGGGTTGGTACTGACATCCGAATCCATAGTCTTCTCCTCCTTGGTTGCTCCAGGAAGTCTCGGGGTAATACCACACAAATGGTGGTTGATACCCTCAATGGTCGGAGAAGCCATGAGGATCCATGTTTCAGATCTGCACCAACAAAAACATAACACCCAAGTGAAAAGCAAGGGTGGAAAAGAAAAGAAAAAAAACTAAAGTAACAGACTTTCACGTTTCTACAATAACCTAGAGGTGCCCAGCAACGGCGCCAAAAACTTGACACGCTACGACACAACACAAAACTGCTACCAAGTGTAATCGCAGTCCGGGAATGCAGTAAAGTGGCAAGTTCTAATTATCAACCCGGGGTCTAGATCTACTGCCTACTCCGTGAATATCTATTGTCTAGCCAACTAAGTCGATTGATTGTGGTTTTAACTAAAGCAGTAAGAAAGCAGAAAATGGTTCGGTTTTCTAAAGCAAAGGAAGAGTCACTCGGGAATGAGTCCCTCTAGCTCCTTAGTTAGGTCTCAGTTGTAATTACCCTGGGTTGATTTACTGTTGATTAAACTGCGGAAGATCCGATAGTAGCTTGGAATCTCTTAAGCTGACCAAGCCCTCTCGGTCCAATTACCCGGCAGACGACAAGTCTTCACCTGGAAAGAAAGCTGAAGCAATAAACACAGAACTCCACTACTAGAATTGGGTTCCAGTACAAAGCAGTAGATTGATTAACTCTCGTATAACCAATCTACCACTATCGAATGATGAAGATCTAACAACCTAATCAGATTCTATCTATCTCAGGTTGTAGCAGAAATCAAGAAAAGATGATCAGACTTCAATTGATTCAATGAATCTTGCATCATTCGATTAAAACCAAACAGTATAACAATCCCAAGTTATTACAATCAAGATCCCTAACACACGGAACTAGGGTTCTTCATACCCAAGTGAGAGAGGGTTCTACTCCATAGAGAGAGAGGGGAAAACAGAATACAAGGCAGTCATACTCATCAAGATGGGAAAAATCTGCTATGGGGTGTCAATCTTCACTCCAAGGATGATCTCCAAGCTTGATTGATGAAACCCAGCTCCAAAACCACTCTTAGGAGGCGTTCTTCGCACTTTCTCTCTCTAGGGCTCTGTTTTTGCTCCAAAATGTCGATTTCCTCTCTTTTTGCTCGAATTTGGGTTAAAACCCAGAAAATCCCGACCACACGGGCAGGCCACATGGCCGTGTGGCTTTCCCAGCTGCCCGTGTGAGTGTCAAAATGCCGAGTTTCGATTAAGTGATTTCCAGCCATCCTACACGGCCACAACCACACGGCCGTGTGGATTTCCAGGATGCCTGTGTGAGTTCCCTGGAATTTCCACACGGCCACATGGGTTCCCTTACACGGTCGTGTGGCTTTTAGGCATGCCCGTGTGACTTCTCAGCTTCTCGCTAAACGTCCAAACTTCGTCCAATCGACCCTGAACTCATTCCCAAACCTTCATTCACGTACTAGGACCTGAAATATCACAAACAGCACAACCTAGCGTGAAATCAGCCTAAAACACGAGAATCAACATCTCAAACGGCTCAAGAATAGGGGTAAAAACATGTGCAATTAACAGTCTATCAGCAGGCCAAGGAGTGGCTGGACACTCGGCCTATGGGATTGATTACTACGTTCGCCAACCTGGCGGACAAGTTCCTTACCCGTTATGATCCCCCGTCGAAGACGGCGGACTTGCAGAAGCAAATAACTCATTATGCCCAGGAGGAAGATGAAACCATGCGGGATGTTTGGGAAAGATACACCAGTATTTTCCTAAAGTGTCCCAGTCATGGTTTCAATGACGCCTTCAAGGTGGGCACCTTCTACCACGCCCTCTTCCCAGAAGACAAGCAGCTGATTGACTCGGTTTGCGGCAGGAACATGCTAACTAAGATGCCGCCACAGTTGAATCGACTCTTCGAAGAGATGGCAGAGTAGGGATATGTGACACGACCCGCTCTTTTTTAGAAACCAAACCACAACTCAAACCACAAAACCGGTTACTCCGGAGCAACCCAAAACGGTTTACAAGTCAAAACAAAAAAAAAATCAACAACCACAATGTTTAAGATTTTCAAGTGAAATGCCCTAAACACTTGGGCGACCTTAATCCAGAGCAACAAAACATACAACACAACCCTTGAGTTTCCCTGTATACTCATTAAGACATGAAACTAAAGACAAATATATGGAAGGTCCCATCTCGTTACCCAAATCCAGTTGACATCTTCTGGTTTGCCGCGGCTGCTCTCCTCGAGTCATCTCCTCTTGATGGATGCATTCTCTTCCCCTCTCTGCACCTGGTGAGTGAGAAGGGGTCAGTCTCGTCGTTACTCCCTAAGGTATTTACCCTAGGCCAACTCCTTACTAAACGCGTTATTAGGGGAATGCCTTCCTAGCAAGAAAGCCGTTCTCGCTTTCTGCTCTTAGATAACCATTCTTATCTACTCATTTCAACATTAACTCATAAAAGTTCTCGACTTCTATCCTTATCTCAACACAAAACACTAGGACCACCGCGTTACGTCTCGCCGTCCGGTGTCCTACCCTAGTATGCCAACCGCGTTACGTCTCGCCGTCCGGTTGCATACCCAAACTCGGCAATGGCACTGCATTACGTCTCGCCGTCCAGTCCATGCCCGTCAACTACTGTGTTACGTCTAGTCGTCCAGTAGTGACCCAACCGCCCAGGGGTTCCTCATACCATCCATGCAACTCTTACAATCATACATCCATACATTCATACATAGCACAACGCGTGCCTCCACCCTTACAGGCAGCGGGATGCCTCACACACATATCGCACATACTAGAATATTAACTAAATAATACTTGAACGAAAAGCAGAAACTAAAAGACCTACGACAGAGACTTTACCCCCTTTACACTCACCTCGTAAAGATGACACCTCAATTCTTTCCTCGAAGAAACCCCTCCTTCGCCGGATTATCTTGGGGAAACCTATTAATAAGAATCCATTTCTTAGACGACCTTTCTTGATTTAAAACCCCTTTTGAATCACTAGAACATCCTCTCCTCAAACTCCAGTCCTTGAACCTCATTCCAATGGTCCTTTAACCCCCACTAAAATTTTCTAGAATTAATCCCTTGAAAACGACCATTTTTCTTAATTATTATAGTCTTGGATGAATTTTCCACCTAACTAGAACCTTCTTAAAAATTCGAATAATAATTTTCCCATGTCCACCATGAGCACCTATACCCTGGAAAATTATCAAACCCTTAAAATCCCCTCGGAAAGATTTTAATTTAATTAAAACGAATATTCAAAAAATTTCTAAAAATAGAAATACATCTCCAAAAATTCCCAAATTAAATTACAATCATCTCCTAGATGTTGCTCAATTTATAAAATTGTTATATCCAGAAATAAACCTTCATAGAGGCTCGAAACAATTTAAAACATCCAAAAATACGTTTCTGGAAATTCCGAGCAGCTTTAGTGACCAATCAAAATCTGTCACTAAGGCCTGTAACGCCTGATGCTAAAAACCCAGAATTGCATCCTCACGAAAAATCACCAAATCGAATGATCTAACTCAAAGGGATCGAGTTCCCTTACCTCTAGAACGTGCCTAGGCTTAGGTCGGATGACCCGGAACGTTGATCTCCTCGTTGATCGAACCCTCACTTCACCGCTAATAAAAATACGAGCTTCGGATTAGTTTACCGATAAATCGAGTTTAGAAATCGCGAAGGGGTTCGTGATCCTTACCTAGAACGAAAGGGATGGAGTCGGGGTCGGGGGTCGGAGCACAGGGTCGCGCTCCCTTTTTTTCTTTTTTTTTTTTCTTTTTTCTTTGCGCAGCAGTTGCTCTCGTTGGTGGAGAGTGATGGGAAAGCTTGGGGAATTTGGGGCAAGGATTTTTTTTTTTTTTTTTGCTGCTGGGGGTTTTAATGGGGAATGGCGTGGGGGAAGGGGTTTTCTCAAAGGAGGGCCGTCGGCCCTCTCGGCCCCTCTTTTTTTTAATATAATAATAATACTGACATTATAATAATAATATATTATTCTTAATCCGCGATTGTAACTCTTAGTACGTAACCGTCAATCCAACCGATCATGTATTAAGGTCGAACCTAAATCTAAATTATCGGGGTGTTACAATATGACTGAGGAACTGCTAGGAGATCGAGACGAGCACCGGGTGGGGGTGTGCATACTGTAGCTACCTAGTCGTCCGAGTTGGTGCAGGTTATATCTAAGCTGGTCTCGGCCATTTACCGTTCTGGGATGGTTCTAGAGACAGGATAGCAGCGGGCAATGCATTGCCAGTGGTGTGAGAGCTTCCATCATACTGTTGAAGATTGTCATGCGATGAGGGAGTCGACTACACCCCAGGAAAAGTTGGACTTCATCGGTAATGCAAGGCGTTTCGACCCCTATAGCAATACTTATATCGAGGGGTGGTGCCAACATCCCAACTTTTCCTGGAGTGGAAATAATCCCAAGCCACCAACCTCCCAAGGACCTCCCGGCTTCCAGTGACCTCCTTACCAGCCAAGGCAAGGGCAATTCCAGCAACAAACAACAACCTTTCTATCCACCCAGACAAGGGCAAGTTCCTCATCAGTCACAGATGAGGCAATTTCAGCAGCCAGGTGCAGCTCCCGCAGTCCTAGTACAGAGCGATCCTATGGACGATTTGCGAGATCTGGTGGGTTCTCTGGCCACTTCCTGTGTCAATAAGTTTAGCAACATCAAGCAGTTCATGGAGAAAGACTCAGGTAAATTCTTGGAGCTTGAAGCTGGCCAGAGAAACACGCAGGTTGTACTGCGGGATATCCAGACCCAGCTCGGGAGTATGGCACAGACTGTAGCACAGAGGGATCCGGGTACTTTACCCGGTCAGACCATTCCCCATCCGCTGGACCCAAATGAACATTGCCATGCCATTACTACCAGAAGTGGGAAAGTGACTGCAGACCCACCTGTCCAGGCACGACAGGAGAGAGTGAAACCTTCTTCAGCACTTCTATCAAATGATGAAGACATGGAGAAGGAGATTGAGGTGCCTGCTCCCAAGCCACAACCACTAGTGAAGGAGTATGTCCCTCAACTTATCTTTCCTACTCGGTTGCACAAAGACCGACTTGAGACCGAGTTTACCAAGTTCGTGGCAATGCTGAAGCAGGTGAACATCAGTATGCCCTTCGTGGAGGCATTATCGAAGATGCACAAGTATGCCGAATTCATGAAGGATCTCCTCACCAAATGACCCCACTAGGAAGGACCATTTTCCTCTGCCTTTCATTGATCAGATGCTAGAGAGGTTGGCTGGCCATGCGTTCTACTACTTCCTGGATGGCATGTCTGGATACTTCCAAATTCCCATCGCGCCAGAATATTAGGCAAAGACCACATTCACTTGCCCCTTTCGGTACTTTTGCTTACCGGACGATTCCATTTGGGTTATGCAATGCACCGGCGACCTTCCAGAGATGTATGCTAGCGATCTTCGACCGACTGGTTAGAGAGATCATGGAAGTCTTCATGGACGACTTCTTGGTTTACTAAGACTCCTTCACTCATTGTCTCCATAACCTGGAACTTGTTCTAAAGAGGTGCGAGGAGACTAATCTAGCACTCAGCTGGGAAAGGTGTCATTTTATGGTTCGTGAGGGGATTGTACTCGGGCACAAGATCTCCAATCAGGGGATTGAGGTGGATCGCGCAAAGATAGAGACGATCAATAAGCTACCCCCTCCCATTTCTGTGAAGGGGATCCACAGCTTTCTGGGTCATGCAGGTTTCAATAGGCGTTTTATTAAGGATTTCTTGAAGATTGCCCTACCTTTGACCAAGATGCTGGAGAAGGATGCACCATTCCATTTCACTCTTGAGTTCACAGCTGCATTCGAGACATTGAAGGAGAAGCTTACTAACACGCTATGACAAAACACCAAATTGCGACCAAGTGTAATCGCAGAATGCAAATACAGAATAGTGGCAAGTTGAATTTATCAACCCAGGGTCTAGATCTACTGCCTACTCCGTGACTACCTGTTATCTAGCGGGACTTAAGTGTAGTGAGAGTGATTGCAAACAAAAGCAGGAAGAAAGCAGGAAATGGTTCGAAGTTTTTAAGCAAGGGAAGAGTCACTCGAGAATGAGTCCCCCTAGCTCCTTAGTTAGGTCAGAGTTGTAATTTACTTTGGTTGATTTATTGTTGATTAAACTGTGGAAGATCCGATAGTAGCTTGGAATCTCTTAAGCTGACCAAGCCCTCTCAGACAGACTACCCGAAATTGGGTTAATTAACACAGAACTCCATTCCAGTACAAAGCAGTGAATCGACTAACTCTCGTATAATCGATTCACTACTACCGATTGGAGAAGCTCTAACAACCTAATCAGATTCTATCTATCTCAGGTTGCACAAAAATCAAGAAAAGTTGATCAGCCTTCAATTGACTCAATGAATCATGCATCAATCGATTATAATCACACAATATATCAACCCAAAAGTCATTACAATAAATATCCCTAACACATGGAGCTAGGTTTCTTCAAACCCTATTGAGAGAGAGTTCTACTCCATAGAGAGAGAGGAAAACATAATACAAAGTAGTCATACTCATAATGATGGGAAGAATCTGCTCTGTGATGATAATCTTCACTCCAAGGATTAAATCCAAGATTGATTGATGAAACCTAGCTCCAAAATGACCTCTAGGGTTTGTTCTTCGCACTTTCTCTCTCTATGACTCTTTTTTTGCTCTGGAAATTAGTTTTTCTCTTTAAATACCCGAAATTGGGTTAAAACCCTGAATTCCATGACCACACGGCCAGGCCACACGACTGTGTGGAATCCCCAGCTGCCCGTGTGAAGTGTCAAAACGCGGCGTTTGATTTAGTGACTCAATGTACGCTACACGGCCATAACCGCACGGCCGTGTAGAAATATTTCCTGCCCGTGAGAACTCTCTGGAAATTCCACACGGTCAAATAGGGCCCTTACACGACCACTGTGGCTTTGCCCGCGCAAAGGGGTTCCACACGGCCAAGTCACACGGCCGTGTGGAATTTAGGTCAGGCCGTGTGACTCACTTTTTTTTTAAGGTGTTCTATTTTCTTCATGAAGATGGTTGGAACCCTTCTTTTTTTTCCTCTCTTTTGTTGTTTTTTTTTTTCAAGGGTCTCAACCTGTTATTTCTATAAAATGGGGCTACCACCTATTAAAGGTTTTGAGGGAGCCCGGCTCTTACTGGCCATGCCAGGAGCAGCTCTTACCGACCATTCCGGGAGCAGATGTCTCGAGCCTCGTGCGGGGGAAAGAAATGTAAGGGGGCTGGAGGTACTAGGTGGAAATTGGGAATGGATTCCAGTCTCCCCTTACACACTTTCACCCTTTTCGCACAGGAGACGTTATTTTAAAATCACAATTTAGAGCACCTTTTTTTTTCAAAATATGATACAAGAGTCCATGACAGGTAGAGAGTTCACAATACCACACAATTCAAGGGTCCTAAGATCACTAATTCACACAACCAACCAACACAATATGAAGAAGAAAGGAAACTTCTTAAATGCATCAACATCCTCCATAGTGATACACTACCTCCCTAGGTTGCATATCACCACAAAGACCGTCAATTCAAAGCATACTGAGCAGGATATTACAGGGAACAGTACTTGGAGCCCTCAATTCATTAGGATAGTGGACTAGGCTCCAAGCACACAAACTCATATAGCAGTCAAAGATAGATAAACATCCCCCCCCCCCCCAAACACACACTTCAATTCGACATTGCCCTCAATGGAGAAGAGGGAAAGATAAGGGGAATGATGTTACCAAGAAAACGGACTGTCAGAGGACTGGAAATGGGACCAGTCAGCAGGACTAGAGTCATCAAAACACACTGGGTGATAGAACCATAGTTCCAAGTGGACAAACCGAAAACAAATGAAAGGAAAACAAACCTTGATGGGTTTGCCTCCCCACAAGCACTTCTTTTACGTCTTTAGTTGGACGCAAAGGGTGGATGCTTAGAGTGGTGTAGGAACAGGTGCCTTCAGTAGCAGATCCACATCGCTCTTGAGGTACAACTTCAGATGGTGGCCATGCACACGACAGGTGTGACCATCAGCACTTGTCAACTCGACTTGGCCATCTGGTAGGGTGCAAGCGAGTGAATACTCGTATGGCTAGGGCGGTCGTGGCTCCGGAGCCGGTACCAGCTCATAGTAGTCCCCGACTTTCTTTTGAGCAGGCTTAGCTACCTGCAGTTTCTGCCGCCACTCCTCCTTGATCTTTTCTTTTGGTAACGAGACGGATGGAATGGCGGCGCAGGGATGAGAGGAGACTCCTGCAAAATGGAAGGCACAAAAGGATACACGATAGACTTGTGCACCTAGTGAGAGACAACATGCAAAGGCGATAAAGTAGGCATATTATTAACACTAGAAAATGTTATCTACTCCTCGCCATCTCTCAAGACTAAGGTCCCATCATGTATATCTATGAGAGCCTTGGTGGTGGCCAGGAAAGGCCTTCCCAGTATAAGGGGCACTTCTGCGACTTCATTGATGTCCAAGACAACAAAATCCACAGGATAAAAGAATCTGTCAACCTTAACCATAAGGTCTTCCACTATGCTCTTGGGATGAATTACAGATCGGTCAGCTAATTGAATACTCATCCTAGTTGCACTAGATTCACCTAGGCCTAGTTTCTTGAACAGTTTATATGGTATAACATTGATACTAGCAGCTAGATCCGCCAAGGACCTCTATACATGTAATTTACCAATAGAGCATGGGATGGTAAAACTACTTGGGTCCTTCTGCTTCGGCGGAAGCTTGTTCTGCAGAATGGTCGAGCATTCCTCGCTGGGCTCAATAGTGGCCAATTCGCTCATCTTTTTCTTCTTAGAGAGAAGCTCCTTCAGGAAATTCGCATATTTAGGCATCTGAGATAGTCCCTCCATGAAAGGCATTTGAACATTCAGCTTCCTAAGCATGGACAAGAAATTTCCAAACTCTACCTCTAGCTTGTTTTTGTACATCCTGGTGGGAAAAAGGAGCTTAGGCTTATATTCAGCCACTATTGGCTGTGGCTTTGGATCTTGAGCCTCTGGCTCCTTTTCCATCACCAGGTCTTCTTCCGGATCTGGGGTGATCTAGGTCACCTTCTTGAAACTCTTCTGCGGTGCATCCGCAGTCACAGTCCCACTTCTTAACATAATGGCGTGCAACCCCTCCTTATGATTTCTGGGATTCGGTAGGGGTTGTCTAGGAAGTGTGCCAGCCGGTCTGGAAGCAAGGGCATCTGCTAGGTGCCCGATCTTGGTGTCCATATCCTGCAAGAGTGCCTGCTGGTTTCTCTTGCCAGCTTCAATCTCCATGAATTCGCCTGCAGTCACTTCCATGAATTGCTCCAATTTATTGAACTTCTAGGAACTAGTGTTGGCCAAGGTGGTCACTAGATCCCTCAGTTCTGACACGGGATTTCCCGGTGCTGGGACTGATGGAGACACACCAAGCTGCCGGTACTGCTGCTGCTGTGAGGGCTGTTGAAAAGCATGCCCCTGTCTGGGATGATAAAGTGGTTGTTGTTGCTGCATCTGGCCCAAGCGAGGCTGGTATGGCTGCCTCTGGTTTGGAAAACCAGCTGCAGGAGCCTGGAAGCCAGGTGGCTTTGGATTGTTTTCGCCACTCCAAGAGAAATTTGGATGATGGCTCCATCCCTCATTGTAAGTGTTACTGTAGGGGTCATTGCGCCTAGCATTGTTGATGAAGTTCACCTGCTCCTGTGGTGTATTGGACTCACGCATGGCCTGGCGGTCGTCTATAGTATTATCGGAGCTCTCGCATCATTGACAACGCGTTGCTTGTTGCTTCCCTGTCACTGCAACCATCCCATTCCGATTGATGGCTGAGACCAGTTTAGACACAACCTGCACCAAATCGGAAGAGTGGGTGCCCACAACATGTACACCCCGGCCTGGTGCGCGCCTCGACCTCCTAGCTGTACCCCAATCATATCCTTTCTCTGTCATCTCCTCAAAGAGCTGATTCAACTGCGGCGGCGTTTTGGTCAGCATATTCCCGCCACAAACCGAGTCAATTAGCTACTTGTCTTCAGGGAAAAGGGCGTGGAAAAAGGTGCCCACCTTGAAGGCGTCATTGAAACCATGATTGGGACACTTCAGGAAAAGACTGGTGTATCTTTCCCAAGCATCCCGAATGGTTTCATCTTCCTCCTGGGCAAAGTCGGCGATCTGCTTCTGCAGGTCCACCGTCTTTTACGGAGGTTGATAGCGGGTGAGGAACTTGTCTGCCAGGTTGGCGAACCTGGTGGTCGAGCTTGGAGGCCGAGTGTCCAGCCACTCCTTGGTCTGCCCCTCCATAGTGAATAGGAAGTATCTCAGGTGGATGGCATCGGCTGGGACCCCATTTATCTTGATCACATCGATGAGCTCGTGGAATCGCCGCAAATGTGATCTGGGACACTCCCTGTCCTTTCCACGGAATACCACCGAGCCGCGCAGCATGGTGATGACAGAGGTGCTCACCTCGAAGTTATTAGCTGGAACTTGAGGGTGCTGGATGGGCGACCTCATGTCTGCGGCTCGGGCAGTCCAATAGTATCCCATGGTGTGCTCATTGAGGACAACCACATCATTGTTCTGTGGCTCACCCATGTCTTCCTCCTGGTTGATGTGCAGCTGATAGACCGTTAATTACACATGTTTTTACCCCTATTCTTACACCGTTTGAGGTGTTGATTCTCGTGTTTTAGGCCGATTTCACGCTAGGTTGTGCTTGTTTGTGATATTTCAGGTCCCAGTACGTGAATGGAGGCTTGGGAGCGAGTTTGGGGTCGATTGGACGAAGATCGGACGCGTGGCGAGGTGCTAAGGAAGCTGCACGGGCATTCCTGGACATCACACGGCCGTGCAACTCACATTTGTGGCCGTGTGATTTTCGTCGAGAGCAAACACGGGCAGGATGGAAATCTCATACGGCCGTGCGAACCTGGCCGTGTGGGAAGCCTGAAGATCGAACTAATTGATACGCCGCGTTTTGACTCGCACGGGCAACTGGGTGAGCCACACGGCCGTGTGGCCTGCCCGTGCGAGTTGGGAAATCTTGGTTTTTCAGCCAATTTCGAGCCACAAGTGAGAGGATCGGACTTTTTGAGCAAAAACAGAGCCCTAGAGAGAGAAAGTACAAAGAACACATCCTAGAAGCTATCTTTGAGCTGGGTTTCATCGAATCGAGCTTGGAGATCGTCCTAGGAGTGGAAATCATCATCCCGGAGCAGATTTTCCTCATCTTTATGAGTATGACTACTCCGATTACTGTTTTCCTCTCTCTCTCTATGGAGTAGAACCCCTCTCTCACTTGGGGATGAAGAACCCTAGTTCTATGTGTTAGGGATTGATTGTAATGACTTGGGATGATATTACTGTTTGATTTTAATCGAATGATGCATGTTTATTGAGTCAATTGAAGTCTGATCAACTTTTCCTGATTCCTGCTGCAATCTGTGATAGATAGAATCTGATTAGGTTGCTAGAGTCTCATCATTCGGTAGTAGGAGATTGGCTATACGAGAGTTAGCCAGTTTACTGCTTTGTACTGGAACCCAATTCCAGTAGTGGAGTTCTGTTCTTACTGCTTCAGCTTTCTATCCCGGTGAAGACTAGTCGTCTGCCGGGTAGTTAGACTGAGAGGGCTTGGTCAGCTTAAGAGATTCCAAGCTACTGTCGGATCTTCAGCAGTCTAATCAACAGTAAATCAACCCAGGGTAATTGCAATTGAACCTAACTAAGGAGCTAGGGGGACTCATTCCCGAGTGACTCTTACCTGCTTGAGAAAACCGTACCAATTCCTGCTTTCTTTCTGCTTTTGCTTTTAAACAACAATCATTTACTTTAGTTGGCTAGATAATAGATAATCACTGAGTAAGAAGTAGATCTAGACCCCGGGTTGATAATATCACTTGTCACTTTACTGCATTCCCGGTCTGCGATTACACTTGGTCGCAGATTGGTGTTGTGTTTTAGAGCATCAGCAACTATGCTAGAGCCTCCTCCTGGTTGACTGCTTTGTATTATGTTTTCCTCTCTCTATGGAGTAGAACTCTCTCTCACTTGGGTATGAAGAACCCTAGTTCCATGTGTTAGGAATATTGATTGTAATGACTTTTGGATTGATATACTGTTTGATTATAATTGATTGATGTGTGATTCATTTAGTCAATTGAAGTCTGATCAACTTTTCTTGATTTCTGCTGTAACCTGAGATAGATAGAATCTGATTAGGTTGTTAGAGCTTCTTCAATCGGTAGTAGTGAATCAATAATACGAGAGTTAGTCGATTCATTGCTTTGTACTGGAATCCAATTCCAGTAGTGGAGTTCTGTGTTAATTGCCTCAGCGTTCTATCCCGGTGAAGACTAGTCGTCTGCAGTTTAATCAACAGTAAATCAACCAAAGGAAATTACAACTTTGACCTAACTAAGGACCTAGGGGGTCTCATTCTCGAGTGACTCTTCCCTTGCTTAAGAACTTCAACAATTTCCTGCTTTATTACTGGTTTTGTTTACAATCACTCTCACTACACTTAGTCTCGTTAGATAATAGATGATCACGGAGTAGGCAGTAGATCTAGACCCCGAGTTGATAAAATGAAACAAAAAAAATCGCGAGAAAGTTCCTCTCGCCTTCTCCTGGGATTCTGAACGGCCGCCCACCGCTCGCCTTCCTTCGTCGTTTCTAGGGCTTCTTCTTTCTTTTAGCTTCATCTCGATTGTTGATCTTGCACCCGGATTTGGGTTAACTGTGCCAATCTTCTGGCGATCTTGTGCGATCTGCTTTCAGATCGGGTTTCTGTTGGTGGGGATCTATTGGTCCTTATCCTTCTCTATTTTGCTTCTGCGAACAAGAGTGGCATGGATTCGCCGTTGGATTGTACGGAGGAGGGTTTTTACCCTGCGTTTGTTCAGTGCCGTGTGGTTTCAGTCGATCCCCATATCTTGTTGGGATTTGAATTGGTGGATATGGGAAGGATCCGAACGGAAACGAGTGAGTCGGCAGCCTTATCCCCCCCTGTGGCAATTGGGATTTCAGATGTTTGTTATAAATTGCTGAGAGCTGGGCTGGAATGGCTTCTCCTCTGACTCGTTTACTCTGATTCATCTTCTGCATCTTCTTTTGGATGCGTTTGTTGCTCTCTGTTCTACTCTTTTGTGTGCATGTGACTGGGCCATGTTGAGACCCTATTTTGTAACCCTTAATTTGAGCCTGATCTGGGTTTTGGCTCTGTGTTTGCTTGTTATCACTCTGTTTCAGATTCTTCAGTTTGTCAAGAGCTCCCTTGCTATCATGGATCCCATGGATGTGGACCAGGTGGTGATGTTTGACGATGATGATGTCGAAGAGAGCCTGGAACGGGTGCGTCTTAGCCTGCTGGGTCGGTTCTTCAGTGAAGCTACCCCGAATCGTGTGGTATTCCAACAAATCATCAATGGCCTTTGGCGGTACCAAGCCCCAGTGACAGTGCTGGAAGCTGATCGTGGTCTCCTTCAATTCCTCTTTTCGGATGCTGGTGACAGAGAGAGGATTCTGCTACGATCCCCCTGGATAACCAAGGATCATGTTCTTCACTTGGCTGAATGGCGTCCGGTTACTCCTGAGGTGGTTCGTTCTTTGGCGTTTGTCCCGTTCTGGATCCAAATGCGGGATATTCCATCCCACTGCAGGACAATGCGCTTTGGAAGAAGGATGGCAGGGCGCGTTGGTGAGGTGTTGGAGGCTGGACTGTTTGGAGTTCGTGGAGACCCTGGTTTCTTCTTCAAAGCAAAGGTCCTTGTTGACCTAGAGGCTCCTTTGCGAACCAGGTTATATGCTAGCAATCAAATTCATGGAGGCTTTTGGATCAATCTTAATTATGAACGTCTCCCACTCTTTTGCTATAATTGTGGAAGGGTTGGTCATGCTGAACGTCAATGTGAGGCTGCTCGATTCCAGGGTAATGAGTCTTATGGGGCCTCTCTGTCGGTGGAGCCTGCTGGTCATTGCCTTGATGAGCAGACATTGCTGCCGGTGCGGGCTGTTTGGGTGAACCCCAATGCTGGAGGAGCAGGATCAAGCTCGGGTGGAGCTAGGCTCGCAGCAGCTGGTGATTTGCAGATGGTGGATCAGCCAAGGGGGCCTCCCCCTAGACCACTAGCGTCTGGCATTCCTAGGCCTGGTCCTCAACCTTCTCAGGAGCAACGGAGGCCTAACTTACCAGCTGCTGGGAGCACTAATGGAAATCATGTTGTTGATTCTGATTTTGTAGGTGTGGAGACTTTCCTCCAAGGCCGGTCCTCACCTCGTTTACGCTTGGAGGACTACCTAGAGACGGGGATCCCCCCGCGACAAGCTGCTGTCCCAGTTGAGGTGGCTGGTAATGTGTCTTCCTATCAGCCAAGTGCACCGGTGGAGAAAGCGCCTGACCTGCCGGGGAGGTTGACAGCTGCTGCAAAAGGGAAAGGTGTGCTGGCGGAGGGTTCTTCTCCGAAGCAGCCTCGTCGTCGTTCGCGGGCAGCGGGTATTGTGATCAATGAAGCTGGCGGGAGTCCTCGTGTCACTCCCCCTCGGCCCAAGCCGGGGTTTCGGATGGCACTGGGGGAGTTGGAAGAAATGCTGTTTGAGAGGAAACGGCCTGTGGGTGAGGTTATGGAAGATGGGGAGAATCCTTCTGGTCCCCCCAAGCGTTTGTGTGTATCTGATGAGGAAACAGATCCAAAGTCGGTGGAGGAAGCCAGCTCGGAGTGGCCCCACCCCGATAAATGAAGATATTGTCGTGGAATTGTCGCGGGTTGGGACCGCCCGAGACAATTCAGAGTTTAGTAGGTTTGAATAATCATTTTGTTCCAGATATTGTGTTTTTGTCAGAAACTCTCTCTCAACGTCGGACTGTTTCTAATCGTTTGAGGGGTTTAGGCTTTGTTGATTTTGTTTTAGTGGATGCGATAGAGTCGGCAGGAGGTCTTGCCTTAGGATGGTTCCCCGGGACTGAGGTCACGGTTTTAAGTAAAGAGTCCTTTTTTATTATTGCCAAAATTAACAAAGATGATTTGGAGTATTTTGTGGTGTGTGTGTGTACTTAAGCTGCGTGGAGGTAGTAAGATTTAATCAATTGGTGGCCTTGGAAGAGCATTGTTTGCATTTAAATGGACCGTTCATTGTTGCAAGGTGGGAATGAATGGCGGCCGTCCCAGTCACGTCGGTTCAGGGAATTTATTGATGATCTTGCTTTGCATGATGTGGACTTTGTTGGTCCGGCTTTTACTTGGACGAACCGCAGGATTCCCTCTAATGTGGTTCAGGAACGTTTAGATCGGGCTCTGGTTTCTCATAGCTGGTTGGATTTGTTTCCAACCACTTTGGTTCATCACTTGTCTGATCGTGGTTCGGATCATCGTGCGATCTTGGTCTCGACTGAGGCTGTGGCTCCGCGGTGTAGGCCTTTGTTTCGTTTTGACTCACGTTGGGCTAAAAATCCAGAGGCCAGGGCGATGGTGGAGGAAGTCTGGGCTCAACACGTGGATGGTTCACCCATGTTTCGGCTTTGGAATAAACTTAAGTTGCTTCGTCATCTCCTGTTCAAATGGGGGCGGTCGGGGGTAACTAACTCTGAGCGGATGATTCGCTCTCTCCGGCGTGAGATTGATCATCTCCGGGCCAAAGTAGTGGTGGACTGGGAGCGTATAAGGACCTTGGAAAGAGAGCTTGGGGATGCGTGGCGAGCTGAAGAGACGTTTTGGCGGCAGAAATCGAGAGTGCAATGGCTTCATGGAGGTGATCAGAATACGAATTATTTTCATACGGTCACGCGTACGAGACGTAGGAGGAATCATATTGCTGGTTTATTTTATCCGGAAGGTTCATGGGTTACCTCATAAGAAGAAAAGGGGAGGGTAGCCACGGATTTTTATTCCTCCCTCTTCACGTCGGATTGCGCGGATGCGGAGTGGGTCAAATCTAGGGTGGCAGGGCTTCCTTTGGCGTCCAAAGTAACCGGTAGGATGAATGCTAGGCTTATCGCCCCTGTCTCTCCGGAGGAAATTCGTCGTACTGTTTTTCGGATTGGAGCGACTTAGGCTCCGGGATCGGATGGGTTTATTGGGGCTTTCTTTCGATCCTTCTGGTCGATTGTTGGTAATGATGTGACCCTGGCGGTGGGGGATTTCTTGCGATCAGGGGTTATGCTAAAAAATTTAAATCATACTTGGTTATCTCTTATTCCGAAGGTTGATAAGGTGGAGCATATGAGGCAGTTACGTCCGATTAGCCTTTGCCAGTTTGTTTATAAGGTGATAACAAAGATTTTAGCTGAAAGGCTAGGGCGTTTCTTGCCTCAAATCATCTCCCCAGGGCAAAATGGTTTTGTGCGTGGTAGGCAAATTGTGGAGAACGTTCTGGTCAGTCATGAGGTGATGCATTATCTTTCTCATAAACGCAATGGTAAGCAGGGGTTCATGGCTCTAAAATTGGATATGGAGAAGGCTTATGACAGGGTTGAGTGGCCTTTTTTGTTCGCTCTTATGGAAAAGTTTGGGTTTCATAGTCAGTGGATACGCTGGATTCGTGCCTGTGTGACAACGCCGACTTTCTCTTTAATGATGAATGGCCGCCCTTCGGGTTTTTTTTCGGCTTCTCGGGGCTTGCGTCAGGGTGACCCTTTATCGCCTCTCCTGTTTGCGTTATGTACTGAAGGCTTTGAAGTTTTTCTACGGCAAAGGTTGGAAGCGAAAGAGTTAACAGGGGTCCGAGTGAGTTGGCAGTGTCCGGTGGTTTCTCATTTATTCTTTGCGGACGACTCGTATCTGTTTCTGCGAGCGTCGGAGCCAGAATGTGCGACTCTTTTGGGAGTTTTGAGGGATTATGAACGACTCAGTGGTCAGAAGGTTAATCTGCAAAAATCGGCTGTTGTGTTTAGTAAAAATGTGTTGGAGCAGGATCAAGTGCGGATGGCAGGTCTGCTTGGAGTTGGTGCAGTGGGTGTCACTGATATGTACCTAGGATTGCCATCTTTGTTGCATCGATCAAAAGTGGAAACTTTTCGCTTCGTGGAAGAACGAGTTATGCAGCGTCTTCAATGGTGGAAACAACGATGTTTATCCTGGGCAGGGAAGGAAGTTTTGCTTAAGGCGGTGGAGAGTGCTTTGCCTGTTCATGTCATGTCCTGTTTTCGCTTACCGCTATCCACTTGTCGGGATTTAGATAGGCACTTGGATCGGTTCTGGTGGGGAGCTAATGGTCAGGAGAGACGAGTTCACTGGGTGGCCTGGCGGACGTTATGTCTTAAGAAAAAAGACGGGGGGTTGGGGTTTCGTGGTTTTCAGGCTTTCAATCAAGCCCTTTTGGCTAAGATAGGTTGGAGAATTTTACAGGATCCGAACTCCCTGCTGGCCCGTATCTATAAAGGGAAATACTTCCCACGGTCAACCTTCTTGACTGCTCGTGAGGGCTCGCTACCTTCGTGGGGCTGGAGGAGTACTTTGTTTGGCCGTGAGTTGCTTTTGAAGGGCATGCGTTG
Source organism: Linum trigynum (assembly GCA_964030455.1). Taxonomy (NCBI): domain Eukaryota; kingdom Viridiplantae; phylum Streptophyta; class Magnoliopsida; order Malpighiales; family Linaceae; genus Linum; species Linum trigynum. The sequence goes on from OZ034817.1 coordinate 20,034,476, forward strand.
GCAAGTGGGTTCGGGTCACTCTATTCCTTTGGCTGGGGAGTCTTGGGTCCCAAGTCTTCACCCGCAGTTTCCTGAGGTGGCTCCAGGCGTTGTTGGGCAGCGGGAAACGGTGGCGTCGTTGATTTACCATGGGCAGGGCGCTTGGCGGATGGATCGGTTGAATCAGTTGTTTTCTGCAGAAACTGTGGAGGCAATTGTTGCTATCCCTTTATCTTGTGCTCCAATGGAGGATCGGCTGGTGTGGCATTTTGAGTCTGATGGTAAGTATTCCGTCAAGTCCGGTTATCATTTAGCGACACAGTCTATGCCTCCGAGGCGGCGTTCTTGGAAGGATTCTTGTTCTCTGTTTGATAAAGGTTTATGGCGTAAGATCTGGGGTCTATCCATCCCTCCCAAACTTAGTTTTTTTGTCTGGCAAATGCTAAGACGAGTGCTTCCAACGGGGGAGGCACTCCAGGTAAGGGGGATCGAGGATGGGTGGGCGTGTCCGGTTTGCGTAGGGGAGGAGGAAGAAACAGTCGAGCATTTATTTTTCCGATGTCCGGTGGCGCATACTCTGTGGCGGATAACGGGTTTGCAAGACTGGAAGGATGGGATGCCGACAGGGATTATAGTGATGTTTTGTCGCCGGTTTTTGGAGAAGCCAACTGTAGGCCCTACTGAGATTATGCAGATAGCGGCTCTCTTTTGGCGTATTTGGAAGTCGCGTAATGGGGTCGTGTTTGATTTCGTTCAGTACCAGCCTGTTTCTCTTGCTTTTCAATTTTCCTTGCAGGTTTCTGAGTGGATTGACAATCCCAGGGAGAGTGAGCAGCGGATGGTGGTTTCGGCACCTTTAGTGCCTCAGACTAGCCATGTTTCTGGCTCTTTATCTTGTTTTGTTGATGGTGCAGTGAAACGGGGATCGCATGGGGCGGGAGGATGGGTTATTCAGGATGCTTCGGGTGCCTTACTAGCTAGTGCTGCTCGGCGATACCCAGGGCTTCAGGATCCGGCTCTGGTGGAATTGTTGGCTTTACGAGATGCAGTCCGTTGGTGTTCGGACAGGAGTTGGTTTTCGGTGACTTTTATGGGTGATGCACAAACAGTTTTGCAGAAAGTGAAGGCTGGGGAGGTGCATGATGCTCTTGGTGGAGCTTTGCTTCAAGAGATTCAGGGGTTACGGTCCTCCTTTCAGTATTTTGATTGTGTGTTTGTGGGTTGGATTAGGAACAGGGTTGCCCATCTTGTGGCACGAAAAGCCCTTTCATTGAGGCCACCGTTGTTGGTGGGTTTCGATTTTGTTGCGTGGCTTCGGTCACTTTGATTTGTACGACTTTTGTATCTCTTATTTCTCGGTAACACGAGTGATCTAATGGCAAAAAAAAAAGACATGAATTTTTTTTTTATTTCGCATAACTTTTTAAGGACTACAATTTTTACTAGAATGAATTTTCAAAACAAGAATTATTTTGGATATACAGGATTTTGGGAATAGCTTACCTTCCCTTCTCAGCAATCCACGCACATTTTGAAATTATGTCTATGATAAAAGTTGTACTCCTTAAAAATTTATGCGAAATAAAAAAAAATTCATGTCGTTTGGATTTTGGAGCACAAAGTTATGGTTGTCCAAAGTTTGACAAAATCGGAAATAAGCTCGTGCGGTGTAGCAAACGACATTTTTTGGGACGAAGGCGAGATCAAACCACCTTCGACAGTTTTCGGCTTGCAAGATCTCATAAAGTTATGCAGAATAAACAAAAAAATCGCGACGATCTGATACCCGAACACAAAGATATGTTCGTTTGAAGTTTCCACCTAGGTTAGGATTTTCAAAAAAAAAAAAAAACAGATCGCATGGTGGGGGTGCGATCTGCAACCAAACCGCATGGTGGGGGTGCGGTCTGCAACCAAATCGCATGGTGGGGGTGCGATCTGCAAAACCGCCCCCTAGGGGTGCGGTTTTCATCGAAAAACGCGCCCCTGGGTGGCGGTTTTCGCCTAAACCGCACTGGTAGGAAGCGTTTTTTGAGAAAGTGTGCTATTTTTGGAATTTTTCGGACTTAGGTGTTATTTTTAGAATGTTTTTTTTAAAACTGTGTTATTTCTGGAAAAATCCCGAAAGTTTGCCGTAAAGACTCCACGTTGTCCCTTTACTCATCCCACCAAAAGTGAACAATTCTGTCAAATCCAAATTAATAAAAGAATAGGAAGAGAAAAAAAAGTGTACTAAATAAATAAAGCGAGAAAAATATGGGAGGGGGTCGTGGCCTCGTGAGGTGAGGGGAATGGGGATACATTGACTTTGAAGAGGAAGCCTCCCATTCATTCATTGATTCATAATTCATTTATCGGTAGTGCGAGAAAGTGTTAGTGAGAGGGAGAGCATTAAATTAAAAGGAAACTATAATCTCTCTCTCATATCGATTGATATCTCTCCCAATCCCTCCACCCCATCTCCTCTCTTTTTGTCTCTTCTCCATCCCTCTTCTCCGTGTATCTGTCTCTCAAAGTTTCCTTTCTGCCTGCAACTAGTGAACCGAGTCGACTCGTGGTGGGCGAATTGTGGTTTGTTGTTCCAATTCTCTTCTGCTGACCGCCTCTGCTTCAGTCCCCTGTAACGGTGAGTGCTCTCTCCCCTCTCCTCTTCCTTCGGAACTTCAATTATTATTTTCTTGCACCCGTAAACGAAATCTTACTTCATAATCTCCGCCCCTGAATCTGTATAGTAGTAACAGTTTATGTGGAATATTCAGTCGCCGGCCGGGAAACCCCAATAACCCGTGTGCCTCAATTCCCAATTTAATCTGCGGCTGTTGTCGCCCTTGCTTTCAGTTGCATTGTTTATAGGAACAAGCTTTCTCTCTCTCTCTCTCTCTCTCTTCCCTGCATTGCATTTGCGAATAGTAATTCGATTAACGTCTCCCAGAACCGTAATGTTCCAGATTTGATTCCCCATGGTTGGGGAAGGTTATTGGTGAGTGACAGAGGTAGCCGATCCGATAATTGAGTCTCTAATCTGGTCTGTATTGTTTGAAATAGGAAGGAAATGTTGGGATTTCAATGTGCGAGATTCATCCTCTGGTTGACCAAGCTGTATCTGTTTGCTGACGTCAATCAACCTTATTTTGAAAAATTGGGAAAAAAGAATTGAAGAGGGTAGGAGTAGGAGTAGGGGCGGTGGGTGGAAATGGAAAACTGGAGATTGAAATGGAAGGGACATGGTCGTGGTTAGCAAGGGTGACGCCAGCATTAGCTAGCTGCGGTGAGGGAAGACTGGAAGAGGCCGCGTGGAGGAAGGAAGGGAGAAAAAATGGAATACACGCACGCTGCAGTGCAGGTGGGGAGTGACGCGGGTTAAGCCGAATCCAGCTGTAATTTGATGTTCAAACTTCAAACTCAGCTCTAGAATATTACATACAGACACAGTCGGCCGCGTTTCGGGGCAGGATTGGGTCAAACGCGACCTTCCCTCATCCTTTCCTTATCCCCGCCGATTTAATTCTTTAACTTTCTCTTCCTCGATAATTGGGTTGGGATTTCAAGAACGAGAAGGAAAAAATAAAATCGCGCTATTAATCTGTCCAGAGAGTCAGAGGTTGTAAAATCGGTTTATGTAGTCCGAATCGGTTTGTGCAATTGTGCTGGTTTATTTCAATTTAATAAAATATGAAAAATCATAATATATTTGAAGGCAATTAATTTATTCTCTACATTCATATTTAAATAAAATAACAAATACTTATCAGGATTTTATATTTGAATACAATAAAACAAAATTATTAACTTTAAAAGTCATAAAAATATATACAAATTATTTTTTTATTAATTAAATTTACTAATATCACGTCATTTCGTTGATAGGCTTAAAGGTGATCATATCAAATTATCAATCATATAAGTAGTTTTTTATGCTGGTTTCATGATCGACACTAGTTGAATCATATTCAATCGTGCTCCGCGCTCGACACTTATTTTCTAAATCGATAATATGTGAGGGACCAGTAGAGGGGTACCTATGGGCTGCTTTTTGTAATTTTTGAAAACCAGTTTTTAATTTAAACTTTTGAATAATGGTTTGGATTAGGATACAAAACTATATTGAGAGGTAGTACTAATGATCATCTAAAGATGGGTAAGGAGGAAAGTAGGAGCTTGGAGAAAAAGCTCATTGAATTTTAAGGATAACTTTCCCATTTTGGGGGTTGGCACGAATTTTCAGGTGTACTGTTAAAATACTTTTCAAATCTCGTACTAGAATTCAATGGACCAAAGTCATTTGTTTTACATCGGATTTCAAAAACATTTGGGTAGAAATATAATTTTTTATGCTCTACAAAATTATATCCATTTTTATATTTTATGAAAAAAAGAATTTTCACGTCATCTTACACTTTCAAATCACTATGTTACCACAGACAGTGGTATGATGTTGATATAATAGTGATATAATGTTGGTATGATGTCAAAATCATTTGATGACATCATATTACTGTCGTATTATGATATTATATTATCATTATAGTATAACATTAATATCATGATATGATAGTGGGAAGTCTTATGTTTCAGAAAATAATTTGATGAGGTATAATGATAATATATTGATAAACCATCAACAAAAAATTTCATAATGTGACAGTGATATGATGTGCAATATGTTTATGGTAAGATCATGATATATATAATATATATGACAATGATAATACTACAACCAACACATATTTTGAAAAACTACTTTTTTTTTGCTCAAAATATATAATACCGGATATCATTGTGTAGTTTTTAATAAATATGTAATTTTATGCAAAAGTTTTTTAAACTTCGAGTTAAAACAAAGAGAATATGATCCGATTAAGAGAATTGGATATTAGAAAAAATTTCTTCTCCCTCACCTAGATTTGTGTTAGTAAAAAATTAACAAAGGCAGAGGGTACAATATTTACTGGTCTGCATCTCATATTTATTTTGTTAGAAATTATTTTGGGCCATCAGATGCGATTAAAATGACGGATCTTAATTGAGTTTTGTAATGATTTTGTAGTAGAGGATTTTGTAACATATTCTTTCCCTTAAATAACTATTTAAATAAAGTTGGTTTATATTAAATATTTTATTGATGATTTTATTTAGTTTTACAAGATATAAATAAAAATTTATACTTTCTGTAATAAAAAAATTAAAACTGTACCAATAATTTGTATATTTTCAAAATATTTTTTCGTAAATGTTTTTTAAGTGGAACTTGTATATATTATAAAATTATTTTTGTTAATTTCAAAAGTCAAATTATTGAAGTGTTTCACTTTCACCCAACCTCAGTTTTCAAAGCAAAAGACTTATAAAAGTTAGACAAGTTTAGTCCGACCATTTTTTGTTTTTTATAGCTGTAGTATACGACCATTTTTTGATGGGCAATTACAATCAAACTCAATAGCTAATAACCAAGCTGGGGGTGCCTTTCTTTTTTCCATGGGAAAACAAACAAATAGCAAGCTGCTGCTGCTGCTTACCGTCCCTCTCGATTCCTTGTTTTGTTATTGCCTCAAGAGCTGGAAATGGTCTCCAGACGGCCGGGCCTAATAATAATAAGCAATAACACATCTCTCCATCTCTCTCACCCACCCGCTTATTTAACATACACCAACAAAATAATATATATATATATATATATTTGGGGAGGCTAGAGGTCCCGCCCCTCCTCCCTGTCCGGCTGGAGAATGGGAATGGGTCGGTAGCTGGCCTGGTATTTAATACGGTAGAGGAGTGAGGAGGAGAAAGACCAAGCAGGCAGCGTGTGGTCTTCGGTCTTCCGCGCTTGCCTCGTCCCGTCCCCAAAACAAACACACTAACTCAGTCTCCCCATTTCTTTCTTCTCCATGGACAAGCCACATGAACATCCAACTCTCCAACCTAACGCGTACCCTAAGTTTACTTAATTATTATTTGGTTGCTTATTATTCAACCAAATTTTATTAATATTAGGGTTAATATCTTAAATTGGCCCGAACTTTACGTAAACAGATTAGTGGTATGTGATTTCAGAATTACTCTCATCTTGACCTAAACTATGCACTATCTGCACAAATATGACCGAGCTCATGAATTTACAGTCAAGTTAGAATGTCAAAACGGTTGTTATTGCGATTGAGGGACTCAAAAGCATTCTTCACTTGCCAGAGTTTCTGGCCGACCCCCTACTTTCAACTTTACATTTCCATGACTGCTTCTTTCTTTCTTTTCCAGCACAAAGTAAAAAGAAAGGCAGATCTACTTCAATTTATTTCACTATATATGAACGTGTGTATGTTATGTGTTTACAATTTTTGTGTCCGTACTTGTTTAATTTTTTATCCGTTTATTTGATGGCTCCCATACTAAATAAATTTAATATTATATCTAATAAAATAAATTTGCAATATAAATATTAAATTTATTTATTCATTTTTAAAATAATTAATTTCATCTATTTTATAACAAGTAATATTAGTTTACTTTACCGACAAAGTAAAGTATTCATAACTTTTCATAGAACGGTTCGGTTCAGCTTATGGACTCACTTTTCAAACATTGGTGACAGGTTTGGGCTTTAGATCAGTGGACGCATCTCTAGAGCTATCAGTCTCTCTCAGTTGCCTCACTCCTTATGGCCTCTGCCTATGTAAGATTGAATCTCCCACTGCATCCCCTTCACTCATTCTTCAGTGTTTCCTTTCCTGTAATACGTGGAGAGCCAGTTGGAGGAACGTACTATATGTATGGCTCCCCATCAGTCGTCAACAACTGATGTATCATTCATGTGTATTGCTTTGGTTTCCCCTATTGACTGTTTCTGATCTTGCTTCCGCTGCTGATTTCTGGCCGTTTGTATGTACTCTCGTCACAGGCTCATTCGAGGAAATCTATCAAGAGATTGGAGTCCAAAAAGTCGCATTCCTGGTGGTGGGACAGCCACATCAGTCCTAAAAACAACAAATGGCTTATGGAGAACCTTGAAGGTATGCTGCACATTTCTTCTTCTCATTGCCAACTTCTTGAATGTATGGGTTGACTACTATCTCCGTGATCTGGATTTCGTCGTAATCAATCGTGCACTTTGCTGTACTTGGCACACTAAACCAATGATATAGCCGTTGATTCGAGCCATGCCCTTTTCGACTTCAGATTTTGTTCTCTGAGCTGTGCCACAAAGCCTTCTTCACATCAACTTGTGTGTTTTACCATTCATATGATGGGAGGCAAATGTTGTGCCATGGGGAGGGTGGCAGGATCTTGTTCCTTGAAGCCTATCTTTAGAATAACTCTGTTCTATTTTGATTGGCTTTCTAAATGAGGAGATATCTCTCATGGGTGGGGGGATATTATTCCTGATCCTCTCTCTATCTTGGGTTTCTGGGATGAAGGTTCCCCAAATTATTCATGATTGCTTGAATTTGGTGAGATATTCGTATGATCTCATTTTGACAAAATGACCAAGAGAATGACGAAAGCGTTTCTGTCTTCAGAGATGGACCGGAACGTGAAGCGGATGCTGAAGCTAATCGAAGAGGACGGCGATTCCTTTGCCAAGAAGGCTGAGATGTATTATCAGAAAAGGCCAGAACTGGTTTCTCTTGTTGAGGAGTTCTACCGCATGTACCGGTCTCTAGCAGAGCGTTACGATAACGTGACCGGCGAATTGAGAAAGAGCGTCCCCGTAGATCTCCAATCCCAGGGCTCCAATGCCTCTGACCTTGCCTCTGAGCCACCATCTTCATCTCCCTCTCCTGCTCCTGCTCCTGCTCCCGACCGACCGCCTCTTGCTAGGAGATCGTCAGGTCACAGGGCTGCTGGTTTTGATTTCTTTCTGGGTTCCGGGGACACAACCTCTGACCATGGCCATAAAGAAGGAGATGAGTCGTCTACATTGACATATTCGGATTCAGAATCCGACGACGATTCATCTGTTAACAATTACTCGGGGCCTATAGCAGGTCATGGTGGTGGTGACCAAGCACTTGCCAAGAAGATTATGGAGTTGGAGGCCGAGCTTCACGAAACGAAAGAGAATTCTAGTGATCTTGCTTCCAGAATCGCAGAATACGAGCTTGAACTGACGAGAGCGAATCAGAGAATCCACAGTTCAGAAGACGAGATCGATAAATTGAAATGTGAGCATGAGAAATGCAACAAGTCATTTGAGCACATCAATGCAAGCCGAGATGCTGGAGCTGAGCTAGAGCCAAACCTCCAACCGTTGCTGCAGCTTGAAGAGGGAGAGGAGGGTGAAACTTTAAGCGGCAGCAGCTCAAATGACAAGATCGTTCACTCACTAGCGGAGGAACTCAGAATCACAAGAATGAGGCTTCAGGAATCCGAGAGGGAGATAGCTAGCTTGAGGCAGAGATTGGAGAGCAACGGCGAGGTCTCCGATCAGAAGGTGAGGAATTTGCAGGATCAGCTTGCGTCAGCTCGAAAGGACATAGCCGCATGGAAAAGCAAGGTGAACGCGGAGAGAAAGGAAGTGTCCAAGCTACAGGAGAGAGTTTCCAGACTGAAAGCAAGTTTGACAGACCGTGACCAAGAGGCGAGGGAGCTGAAAACCGCGGTGTCTGATGCCGAGCGGAAGATATTCCCGGAGAAAGCTCAAATCAAGGCAGAGATAACAAAGCTGCTAGAAGAGCAGAGCGGCTTCAGGGAGCAGCTGAGGGAATGGGAGTCCCGGGGCCGTTGCTTGGAGGATGACATCAGAAGGCTTCAAGCCGAGAAGGCCGAAATGGAGGAAAGGCATTGCTCCGAGACCGAGCAGCTGAAGGCAGAGATGGCCGAGCTAGTCGAAACCGTGAGCACGTTGAGAACCGAGAGGGACATGGCGAAGAAAAGAGCCGATGCGGTGGAAGCCGAGTTGGTTTCTCAGGAGCAGCAGATTGATGAGATGGAGAAGCACTTGGAGGAGCTACACAAGGAACTGGTGGGGGTGGTATCCGCGGCGGAGGAGGCCCGCAGGAAGTCGAAAGAGCTGGAAGAGGAGGTGGAGAAGCAGAGGAAGCTGGTGGAGGAAAGTGCGGAGGAGAAGCGAGAGGCAATAAGGCAGCTGTGCGTGTCGATAGAACACTACAGAGTCGGGTATCATGAGCTGAGGCAGGCGTTTGCAGGTGCTGGCGGGCACGGGAGAGTTGCTGTGCTAGCGGCATAGGCGAGAGAGAAGGTAGGGGTTTCTTACTTGTTAGGTTGTCTTCGTAGCAAAAACAAGAAATAGTAGCAGAAAAATAGTGTCTGGGATTTTGTGGAACGGTTTGATTTTGCTTGTGTTGTTTTTTTTTTTTTCCTTTTGGTAAGGTTTGAACGAAACATGGTGTGAATGTGGAAGAGATTGGTTTCGTTGCTCAAGCATGAGGGTGGAAATGGATGATCGAGTGTCTTTGTGATTGTCATTTTGGCTTTTTTTTTCTTTTTCTTCCGGGTGTCGTGTGGGTTTTGACTTTGGATTTTGTCCAATGTCCAGTTTGGTTTTTCTTTTCTCAAGGGATTAATACCGCTCATCTTTCATTCTTCCAAGTCGCTAATCCTATGGAGATCGGATTCGTCCGTCCATGCCAACTTGATATATTGGTTGCAAGTTGCAATGAGTGCTGCAGTAACAGCAAAACCTCCCTTGTCCTACACGGCACATGATGAGCCCATAAATCGTTCAGTTCGAGTGTGGTAGCCCAACACCGCTATCATAACGATGAGGAGTAGCCCAGTTTGCAGAGGCACTAGGCCTTAAGCCGTGTAGCAAGCTTGTCGTTGTAGGGAGTTGCACTTGATTGATAATTCTAGTTAGTGGTGTTAATGGGTAAGTAGGGTTGTTAGAGTCCTCTGTTTGTTAGAGTCTTTAGGAGTGTTTGCATAATAGGGGGAATGAGTTTAGCATCTTATGGTTAGTTGGTTAGCTTAGGTTGACGTGGGATTAGTTCCACTTAGATAGGACTTTTCATTTTAAGTTTTTGTGTATTTAAGTTAAGAACGTAATGAGTAACGGTAAGCAATTTCAGAAAACAAGAAACCCCTGGTCATTTTCGCCAAGAAAGGAGAAAACTGGTTCAATCCCGCCAAGAAAAGGGATCCATTCACTCATACGATTTCAACACGTATCATTTGGTATCAGAGCCATCGATCCGTGTTTCGATCATGATGAACTCAGAGAAACCATCAAGAGACGAACTCATCAATCGGCTGATGACATCCTTGAATATTGCGATGGCAGCTTGCCGTAGAGCCATCAGGCTTACGATAGAGTCACCGCACCACTGCCGCGAGTTGAAGCTGCCAATTGGGTAGAGGTCGAGGAAGAATGTATCGATTTTTGTCAATGTTCACACCTCCTGCGCCTTTGATGTCGTTCGTGTCTCCCACAACAGCATTCCCAACGACTGTCGTTGCACCGCCACCGCCGCTCGATACCCTCGCCGCCTTGGAAGACACAAAGATCGCTCCACAACCAAGTCTCGTTGCATCCCTAGCCGTCACGACAAAGATGTCGATACCTACTGCTCTTGTTGTCGTCATTGGTCCATCGCTGCGGAAGATTAAGAGCTTTTCGAGTTCACCGATCGCTCCACCTGTAGGCGCACCTGAACCGCGATCTATCGCCCTTGAGCTGGAGTCACGCCTTGAATTATCAGTCAAGATCGCTCCTGTTTCAGCATGCCTTGCCAAAAAGAAGCACCATGAGAGTTAGCCGCAGTCCCTATTGGTTAGCAACCGCCCGCATCAACTACATGGGTATGTCCTATCAATGGGAATCGACTTAATCCCCAATTGTGTGATTCCTATTCGATGCATAGTCATCTTAGGAAATATAAACCCTTGGCGGTTTAGAAAGAAACTCCCCGGAACAGTAGGGCTATGGGGTATGGATGCCGACTTTCTTTATTGGTGGAAGAGAAGGAAGAAGGATATTGAGGAGGAAGACAAGAGAGTAGAATTTGAACGTATGGAAGCACTCCCAGTCAAGTCTTTGGACAAAAAAATTCCACTATCAAACGCATCTTATACCGCCGGAACGTTTAGAATTTGATGGGGCGGTGATGGGGTGGCGGCAGCAGCTGTTTGTCTACTCAAATAAACGCGTAAGGCTAACTCTAGTGTGTGGCAAATATGATAATCATGGGGGAAGGCTTTCTCTACTTTGTCCATGGTACAAGTCACGTGGGGTTGAAAGGCCAATTGTCCGCCGCACTGATGATCAAGCTACGAAGCAGAGAGTTCTAGCCAATGCGAGTATGAGGAACGGAGGTCAAGCTGCAACCTGGAAGTTTCGAAAGCGACCAAAGCCATGCTGCCGCGTGAGCAACCAATGCAATCCCCATTATCGTCTTTCGCGCGTCATTTTGGAAGGCTCCGTTGTCGATGATCGCTTCATTAAGCTCGGCCTTGAGTACAAGGCCGTTTTTCAGGGGTTGGTAATGATGAGCCCATAAATCGTTCAGTTCGAGTGTGGTAGCCCAACACCGCTATCATAACGATGAGGAGTAGCCCAGTTCGCAGAGGCACTAGGCCTTAAGCCGTGTAGCAAGCTTGTCGTTGTAGGGAGTTGCACTTGATTGATAATTCTAGTTAGTGGTGTTAATGGGTAAGTAGGGTTGTTAGAGTCCTCTGTTTGTTAGAGTCTTTAGGAGTGTTTGCATAATAGGGGGAATGAGTTTAGCATCTTATGGTTAGTTGGTTAGCTTAGGTTGACGTGGGATTAGTTCCACTTAGATAGGACTTTTCATTTTAAGTTTTTGTGAATTTAAGTTAAGAACGTAATGAGTAACGGTAAGCAATTTCAGAAAACAAGAAACCCCTGGTCATTCTCGCCAAGAAAGGAGAAAACCGGTTCAATCCCGCCAAGAAAGGGATCCATTCACTCATACGATTTCAACACGTATCAGCACATGCATGCCAATTGTCAAACTCAAACCCCTATCCATATTTGAAAGGAGATAAGTAGGGTTGCAAATGAGCCGAGTCGATTCTTACCTCAGTTTGAGCTCGGCTCGTTAATAAACGAATCGAGCTCGAGCTCAGCTCATTTATTAACGAGCCGAGTCGAGCTCGAGCTAGCTTGTTATTAAAATCTTAACTTTTATTTGATACTTCTTTTTGTATATCATAATACATGTGATTTATTTTGTTAGCTAATCTCATATTATACTTTGTTGGTATCATATATCATTTAGTTAATAAATTTTAACTATTCCAAATCATGTTATTTCATAGTATCGAAGCAAATTATGATGCATAATTTCTTTTTAAAGTAGAAAATAAGATATATTTGCTCACAAACTCAACGTGTTAAACTTATATATGGTGAGATAGATAATTTAACAACCATATGAATTAAAATCATAAGATATAGATTGATTCGTCCATAAGTTGGTAATCGAGTTGGCTCTCTAGCCACAAGTCAAGACATATCATGAGCTCTAAACGAGCCAGCTCACGAGTTTAGCTCAACAAGCCACCGAGTCGAGCTAGCTTGCGAGCTTCACGAGCTGAACAAAGGTGAACTCGTGTTCGGCTCGTTTATTAACGAGTCGAGTTTCGAACGAGCTTTTCTCGAGTCGAACGCCGAGCCGCTCGCGAGCAACTCGGCTCATTTGCAACCCTAGAGACAAGGACACAGCCTCCCTGCACAAATCGGCAAATGAGTCATTTACAAAATAAATAATTTTGCTTAAATTTAGAGTTTTGGAGGTCATCTGCATCGGGTTTTTTTTTATACCGAACTGTCCGTTTAGCAACGAAAAGCATAATAAGGTGCGGAAGAAGTAAAAAATTTATTATATATGGCGACTTATTCTTTATTACTATTCAATTGACTCATTTTTCTGATAAATTCTTATTTTGCTAATGATCTAGATTAATATAAGGATTTGTAAATATAAGATATAACAAAGAGTAATGAATGCATTTATAATTAAGAGATCGTACCTAGTTATGCACGATTACATAAATCATTGTTATCATACAATCCCAAATCTAAAATATCTCTAATTACTACACAAATAATAAACATAAACATAACAATAATAATTCATGCAAAATCAATCTACGGCAGGTTTCTATTAATTTTTTGTTGAGATTTTTAATGGTGTGAATGAGAATGAAATTGGAAGGAGCCAAGAGAAGCTTTTGAAATACTAGACCTGGCAATCGGGTCGGGTTGGGTAATTTCGGGTCGAGACTTTCGGTTACGGGTCGGGTCGTGTTTGCAAGGCTAATTTCGGGTCAAATATTGACCCAACCCATTCGGTTTCTGGTCGGGTTACAGGTTGTTTTGGGTTATTAGCGTTCTCAGAAACAATATCAAACATGCTTCATATTTTCTTCAAGAACACAAATTTTCACAAATGCATGACAACGGTTTACCTAACACATGTCCATTAACATATTCTCAAATCTTCCTATGCTAATTAAATGAAATACAAATTACACAAATCGTCAAAAAACAATCACAAGAGCAATGTTATTACAAGAAACACACGATATTCGATTATCCTTAAGCTCCAAACATATGTCATTCAAATCCATGTGAATTTATTTAAATATCTCACCAATTTAAGAGTGGTTTTATCATTTTGGGAGTGATATATAAAATGGAGCGGGTCTAACGGGTCGACCCGCTAACCCACCCAACCCGACCCAAAAAATTGTTGGTTATCGGGTTTCGGGTTATTAAAACTTCTACTTTTCGGGCGGATTCGGGTCGGGTTGTAATTTGCCAGGTCTATGAAATACCATATGGGTTATATGTGGGAAGGGGGCCTTGGATTCGGTCAATTGATTTAATTAAATCTTTTGGTAATTGGTCAAACTAGTTTGTATAACCAATCAGACCAAACAGCAAATCGATGTGGTGGTTGGAGTGAACCAACAGGTTCAACTAACATGAGTCGAACTGATGTAATGGTTCATTATTTTAAAATGAACCAATGTGTTGGTTGGGGTGTAACCACCCACCCGAAAGGTCACATCCCTTCATTTTCTATAAATAGCACCATCCCCCCTCTGTTTTCAACGCAGATTTTCACAAATGATTTTCGGCCGAAAGAAAGAAAAAAAAATAGTTTTTATTCTTCATTTATTTTTCCTCTCTGCAATCACATAAAAGAAATAAGAGTCGTGTGACTTCTCGCCGTTTGGTGCGCTCGCTGGTTTCTGGGGTTTCAAGTATCGGTACGCTAAAAAAGGTACGTCCGTTCTATCCTGGGAGGAATAGTTCCATTAACCTTGGGTTCAGTAGAGGGCAACTAAATTCTATAAGGAGAAATAGTGAATTTTATTGGCTCGAACGGGCTTTATGCATGAGTAGTGTTTTCTTCTTCTTAACATTTTGTTCAATTTGATTCCTATATGTGACTTGTGTTGTAATATAAATGGTATACGTGAACAATTTACTCAACATTTTTTTACAAACAGATTTATAATATATTTTTATTTTTACAAACAGGTTTTTTTCATATTGTTTCTTCATGAATCAATGCACTAAGTAACAATCTTCCACAAATTTTCCGAAACCTTATTGTCATGCCACGACCAGAATTTGAATGCTGGTCAATTGAAGTTTCCAACAACTCGAAACCAACCTTATTATTAATGTCAAAGCTGAGTTAGTACCTATTACTTTTGGTCATTCACGTTGTTTCACCTCATCACCACTCGTAATATACGTTACACGGAAACATACACTTGGACAGGCTCTGAGACACTCGCTCCAGAGCTGTTATAAAAACTCAAAACATAAGAACACGAACATCGGATTTTACATGGTTTTTCTGATGATCAGTACTAGTCCACATGAGAGATAGCACTCTATAGAGTCAATTTTATTCAGCTTAGTTTACATGATACAGAGAAGGGAATATATATAGCTGGGTTACAGCTCACGTGTACACCTAGCCCTACCTAGTTTAGGTTAACTTACGTAAAAGAACAATTACTATAAGCTACCCAAACTAAGTATATATCACAATTTTTACACTCTCCCTCAAATTGATGGTGCTTACGCAACATCAATTTGTTAGATAAAAACCAATGACGGCTGGTTCCGACTGCTTTTGTCAACGAGTCTGCAGTTTGATCTTCTGTT
The DNA here is from genome assembly GCA_964030455.1 of Linum trigynum. NCBI lineage: Eukaryota > Viridiplantae > Streptophyta > Magnoliopsida > Malpighiales > Linaceae > Linum > Linum trigynum. Next base: position 20,049,555 of record OZ034817.1, read on the forward strand.
GACAAATAACTGAGCTGAATGACTCACTCCGACACAGTTGTCTGATGTAATGAACATGATTCTCAATATGCTTTGTCCTATCATGCATGACATGATTGGTTACAATCCGAATGGCACTCGTGTTATCAGCAAACAGTCCCATAGACATCCTGCATTTGACACCCACCTCACCTAGGAGATGTTTTAGTCATACCAGTTCAGAACTAACCTCAGACATAGATATGTACTCTGCCTCGGTAGAAGATTTAGAAACTCGCTCATGTTTCTTGCACCTCCTTGAAATAAACAAGCTGCCAAACCTCACACACCAGTCGGATGTGGACCTGCACGTGTCAAGCCAGCCTGCAAAGTCAGCATCTTCGAAAGCTTCAAGTCTGGGCTCTCCTGTGGCTGGTTTAATTTTTTTCGTTTCATTCAAAAATAACGTTGGTTTAATCACGAGGTAATGTATGAAACTCAACCAAAAAAAGAATAAACATGTGATAATGTCAACTAAGGTACAAGAGGTATCAACGAGAACAGAACACAATATAATATGTACAACATAGATGATGGGAGTTTAGGGAGTTTACTAACAATATAATTATGTTTCATGATAGGCAAGGCATCGTATTAAATTGGATTAAAATGGGAATCCAAATTAAATTAAGTTCGATTGTGGATCATGTGTTTGTTTGATAGCGTATATGTCATACTTTTCATTTTGAATATATACACTACACAAAAAAATTATTATCGTTATTTTGATGATGTGAGTCGTCTAACTAAAAGCTTTGATATTAACTTTTGTTATTGGAGGAGAAACTATCTGATGGTGAGGTTTGCAGAGTGATAAGAAACCTGAATTTCTATTTAACGCCCTAAATATTTAAAATTTTCGCCCTAAATTAACCAAACTGGCAATTTTATCCTTCTATCCAAAATTAACTTAAATCCGAAAACAAGAGACGTCGACAAAACCCAGCAACGCCTCTGCAATCAGAGGCTTGCCGCCGCAATGCACCGCCGTCCCGAAAACCCACCGCCGTCGTGGAAGAAGGTTCCATCCGTCCGACCATGATCGGGACGGATTCCCAATCTAATGAATCAATTAAGAGGTAAGAGAGAGAAAGGCTCGTTATTATTTGAGTAGAGAAGACAAAAATAGTTTATCAATAGCTTAACTAGTCGAAGAAAGTAAGCAATTGATATAAAACTAATATAGATGATCATAGAGTTCCAAACGATCCCTTTGCCCACGGGACCTGCACGTCAGACGAGTTGAAATTTCGTTACCGGCGGTGTCGGGCAGGTCGTGAACCCGTCCAACCGCGCCGGAGACGGGATTTCAACCCTTCCGACGAGCATAAACCAGACGAAAAAGCGTGGAGGATTTAGGCCCAACGACTCTCTTTTTCCTACGCTCGATGGCCGATGGATGTGAGAGACAGCAGAGGTGGCACCCAGCTCCTCTTCTTCCTCGACGGTGGTACGGTGGTCGGAGGGGATGGAAGAAACGAGAAACATATTGGATCGAGGGGAATGTCAAGGTACAGGAACAGAAGAACAAACAAGAGTCTGCAGAAGAAAGAAGAATCCTGAAGGCTTGCGGATTGCAGCAGGAAGAAGAGAAGCATGAGAAAACGTCGTCGTCTCTTCTTATTCTCATTTAGCTTTGATAAGGAAACGCTACCTTTTCGTTTATTGTTGTTAGCCGTTAGAGAAGCACTGTTAGCTTCTTAATGGACCAGTAGTAAGTAGACAAATGTAAAAGCAACTGTTAATTTGATTTTGTTGCTATAAAAGGAACAGAGGACTCAGTAGCTAAGACTGAGCTTCCTCTTCCCAAATCTCTTGCAAATTCACATGGTATCAGAGCAAGACCTGCTCTAGGGTTTTCTTGTGAAGCCGACGCCGCCATGTCTGGACAAAGTTCACTACGTTCAGGGCAAAGGTCGACGCAGACCACTGGAGCACTTGGGACTGCTGCAGGAGTTCAATTTGGGTCATTCAACCAGGAGAATCCTCAGAATGAGACGGTTGTGTTCGGTAACCCATTCTATCTCAACCCGAACGAAAATATGGCGATCTCATTAGTCTCTGAGTTGTTTGATGGATCTAACTACTCCATGTGGAGTAGATCTATGCAAATGGTTTTAAAAACAAAGCATAAGATGGGTTTTATAGATGGAACTATACCTATACCTCCTAGAGATTCAGATCGCTTTGCCTTGTGGGATGCTTGTAATACACTTGTGTTGTGCTGGATTCAGAATTCTGTAGCTAAGGATATCAGGAGATCTGTTCTCACACACAGCAATGCCAAGGCATTGTGGGATGAACTTAAGAGGAGATATGGAGTACCTAATGCCCTTCGTATTATGAACTTGGAAGATGAGATAGGTGATTGCAAGCAGGGTACACAAACCATCAGTCAGTACTACACTAAGGTTAAAGGGTTATGGGATGAATATGTGGAGTTTAACCCAATCATTCCTTGTGTCTGTGCACCTGGAAACCCCATACCTTGTGCTGCTGTGGCTGCTTTCATTCAGAAGCAAGAAACAGACTATCTGATCAAGTTTTTGAGGGGTCTAAACCCAGCCTATGATATTGTCAAGACACAGTTACTGATGCAAAAACCGCTGCCTACTGTATCTACAGCTGTGGATGATTTGTTGCAACATGAGCAGAAATTGAAGGGTGATAATGTGTCTGGAGGGAAGAAATCACAGACTATGGCACTAGCAGTTGAAGGAGAGCAAGGAAGAGATGTTAATGAAGGTAGACAGGGAAGGAAATTTTGCAGATTCTGCAAAATGAGGAATCATAACATTGAGGACTGCTGGAAGTTGAAGAAGAAACAAGGGGAGCAAAAGGATGGAACAAGTTCAGGATCAAATTCCAGTTCTGGGACACCTAGATTTGCTGGATCAGTTAACCAGTCTGGAGTATCAGATGCCCATTCAGAAGCAGGCTCTTCAACAGAAGGAAGTGGAACTCAGGTATCACTTGGATTTACAGCTGAAGAGATGAACAAACTCAGGTATCTGTTACAAGCTGGTGCTGGCTCACCCTCTCCACCAAACTCCCCATCCATCAACCACCAAGCCTTTTCAGTTTCTCAATTCCTAAGTCCTTTCCCTAATCATTCAGGTAAATACATCCTTTCTTCATTTCAACAAACCAACATAGCACCTATAGACCTGTGGATTTTAGATACTGGAGCCTCAGATCATATAGCTTGTTCCCAAACCCTTTTCTATGAAAGTAGAATAGTTTCTGATACTTTTGTTTACTTACCAAACAGTACAAAAGTATTAGTCTCACATATGGGAACTGTCAAACTACCATCAGGGCTGTTCCTATATGATGTTTTACTAGTACCTAGTTTTACATTTAATCTCATTTCAGTGAGTAAATTGACCAAAGACTTTCCCTTATCCTTACACTTCCAATCTGATCATTGTGAAATTCAGGACCTGTTAAGCATGAAGAGGATTGGCTTAGCAAAAGAGTCTAGGGGACTATACCAACTTACCTTCACAAGAAGCCAACCCAAGACCTTTTCTTCAAACCAGACCAAGACTTTGCAGCCTTCACATAAACACCAAGCAGCTTTTACTTACAACTTTCAACCACAGGAACTTGATCTATGGCACTGGAGATTAGGCCACCCTAGTCATGATAGATTATCTCTATTACATCAAAACAATCCAGTTGTAACTAGCCATAGGATCCAACATTGTGAGACCTGTCGTTATTCTAAACATAAGAAACTTCCCTTTCCTGTTAGCACCAGCTTTGTTTCAGATGTGTTTCAGCTTATCCATGTGGATATTTGGGGACCTCTTTCTACTGTTTCTTATGATAATTACAGTTACTTTCTTACAATTGTTGATGATTGTTCACGTGCTGTTTGGGTTTATTTGATGCGCCATAAGAGTGAGACAAGAGGTCTGTTACAGGGTTTCTGTAATCTGGTTAAAAATCAGTTTAATACAACAGTGAAGACTATCAGAAGTGATGGAGGGAAAGAATTTGACATGAGTGAGTTTTACAGAGTGGAAGGTATAGAACACCAGGTTTCTTGTGTAGAAACACCAGAACAGAATGGAAGGGTGGAAAGAAAGCACCAGCACATACTCAATGTGGCTAGATGCTTGAGGTTTCAATCTGGTATACCTTTGGAGTTTTGGAGTGACTGCATTCTACATGCAGTGTATATCATAAATAGAATGCCAACACCTATCCTGAAAAACAAATCCCCTTATGAAGTACTTTACAAACAAACACCATACCTAGGTAACCTGAAAGTGTTTGGCAGCTTGTGTTATGCTAGTACCCTACTACAAAGCAGAACCAAGTTTGCACCCAGAGCCAAACAGTGCATCTTTTTAGGTCTACCACCAGGTGTAAAGGGTTACAAATTGTTGGACATACAGGATTTCACAGTGTTTGTGTCAAGGAACGTGACATTCTATGAGGATATATTACCCTTTAAATCCTCCAGTGGTAACACAGAAGATGATCATTCTTTCCCATCTCCAGCTGTGACACCTGTGTACCCTCCTACTCATTCTTCTCCCCCTATTTCCATGCCACCTGTTTCACCATATCATCCTCAGTCTGTTTCATCCAAGGATGATGGGGGGTACCCTACTGCACTGAGTCCTGAAACAGGTGAGACAAGTAACAATGACAGTGAAGCAAATGGCAACAGCAATAGTTCCATTCATCATCATCAGTATGAGTACTTTGAGTCTGATGATTATGAATTAATGCCACAACAAGATCTTGATGCTGATGCAGAAGTTATAACTCAGGATGCAGTGTCAAAAAGGAAAGGAAAACTTCCAGCAAAGTACAATGACTACTATCTTGATGAGCAGGTTGGTAACTTCAAGAATTCTAACTCTTGCTCTAGGTATCCAGTTTGTCTTAATATGGATCACTTGACTCCATCATACAGAACCTATGCAATGAATGTGATGACTATGTTTGAACCATCCTCTTACTATGAAGCCATCAAGATTGATGAATGGAACAGGGCCATTAACAGTGAGATATACTCACTTGAAGAGAACCAGACATGGGACATAGTTCCACTCCCAAAAGGGAAAAAGCCAATAGGCAATAAATGGGTGTTTAAGCTCAAGTTGAAGCAAGATGGTTCCCTAGAAAGGGAAAAGGCCAGATTAGTGGCAAAAGGCTTTACACAAGTGTATGGGATTGATTTTCTGGACACATATTCTCCAGTAGCCAAAATCAATTCAGTCAAAGCACTTCTGGCAATTGCTAGTGTGAAGAATTGGATCCTAGAACAACTGGATGTATCAAATGCCTTTTTACATGGAGACCTGGAAGAAGAGGTGTATATGAAGATACCACTGGGGGTGAAAGTGCCAGAATCTAATGGCCAAACTATGGTGTGTAGACTGAAGAAGTCCCTCTATGGACTTAAACAAGCATCCAGACAGTGGTTTGCAAAATTGACAGGTTACCTGATGAAGCTTGGTTTTGCTCAATCTGCTTCTGACTACTCACTCTTTACAAAATGGGTCCATGGCAAGGTTGTGGTGCTTCTAGTGTATGTAGATGACATCATTATTGGTGGTGATGCTCAGAAGGATATAAATCAAGTCAAGACAGCCCTGAGTAAGGAATTCAAGTTGAAAATGCTTGGACCATTGAAGTACTTTTTGGGGTTGGAAATAACCAGAAATGATACAGGCATAAGTGTATGCCAGAGGAAATACTGTACTGATTTGTTGAAGGACACAGGCTATCTTGAAGCCAAAGGGTGCAAGTCACCTATGGATTGTAAGGAGAAGTTGACTGCAAAAGGAACTTTGTTAGAAGATGGAGAAGGATACAGGAGATTGATTGGGAGATTGCATTACTTAACAATCACAAGGCCAGATGTGGCATTTCCAGTACAGCAGCTATGTCAGTATCAGAAGAATCCATGCCAGGAACACATGCAAGCAGCATACAGAGTTCTGAGGTATTTGAAGACCTCACCAGGGCAGGGGATACACTTTAGCAGCACAGCAGATTTGAAGTTAATTGGCTATAGTGATTCTGATTGGGCAAGCTGCCCTGACACCAGAAGATCTGTGACAGGCTATTGTACATTTCTGGGATCATCACTTCTCACTTGGAAGACAAAGAAGCAGACAACAGTGTCCAGATCATCTTCAGAAGCAGAGTACAGAGCTCTAGCTCACTTAGTCTGTGAAGTTCAATGGCTGAGAAAATTACTTGCTGAGTTAACTGTACAGGTACCCCTTCCTATACCAATCTATTGTGACAACAGATCAGCAATACACATTGCTGAAAACCCAGTCTTTCATGAAAGGACAAAGCATATAGAGATAGATATGCATGTCACAAGAGAAAGAATTAAAAGTGGATTGATCAAGCTTCAACATGTGGGAACTGCAAACCAATTGGCAGATTTGTTCACTAAGGGTTTGGACAGGTTTAGAATTGCTGAGTTACTGGTCAAGTTGGGGATTAAGAGTGGAACTGAATCGCCAACTTGAGGGGGGATGTCAAGGTACAGGAACAGAAGAACAAACAAGAGTCTGCAGAAGAAAGAAGAATCCTGAAGGCTTGCGGATTGCAGCAGGAAGAAGAGAAGCATGAGAAAACGTCGTCGTCTCTTCTTATTCTCATTTAGCTTTGATAAGGAAACGCTACCGTTTCGTTTATTGTTGTTAGCCGTTAGAGAAGCACTGTTAGCTTCTTAATGGACCAGTAGTAAGTAGACAAATGTAAAAGCAACTGTTAATTTGATTTTGTTGCTATAAAAGGAACAGAGGACTCAGTAGCTAAGACTGAGCTTCCTCTTCCCAAATCTCTTGCAAATTCACAGGGAATGAGTGTGGGTTAGGGCGATTTTTTTCAAAGGGCAAGAGTGTAAATTCGCTAGGGTTTAAGGCGATTTTTTTAATTTTTTAGGGCGACGAATAGTAACTCCTGGGTTCTTGGACAACAGACGCGGATCTCGAGGTTGTAGCTTATATATTTTTCACATGTGTTATGAAAATTTAACGAACAATATCTCATTCGTTTTATATCGAACTTAAAAAACATAGGAAATAATTTTTTCGTGCTCTACAAAATTATTTATTTAATTTTTTTGGACCTAAAAATATTCATATCATATTGCTACTGTCATATCATGAAATCATCACAACAATGAAATGATGATGTTGTCCGTCTTACCATAGTGGTAAATCATGGTATGATAGTGATGTGATAATATTATGATTTATAAAGTATTACTTTAGTGATATGATGTTGGTATGAGAGTGATAAAATAATATATTCTCTGCATTGATCTAATTTTTTATCGGATGTCCCCGGAGGGACCAGTGATAATATAGTATGAAGTCTTAAATTTTATTAAGAAAAAACTAATGTCCTTATACCACTTTCACATTATGATATTATCATTATATTATGGTATAACAGTTGTATGATTGTGTTGCCAGTCTTACCATATTGGTAAGGTCAAGATATGACATCGTTAAGATTACAACAAATACTTGCTTTGAATGATTACTATTCTTTTGCTAAAAAATAGCAAAATGAATATCAGTGTGTATGTCATAACTAATATGATTTTTTAGTGCAAATTTATCAAAATTCCAAGTAAAACAAAGAAGATAGGTCACCATACTACTGTCGTATATAATCATAATCTGACATCGATAATATTAGAACCAACACGTATGTTTCAATGACTAATTTTTCCTAAAATATAGTAAAATAAAGTTCATCGTATAGAACTGTAGATCATAGGTAATGTGTTCTTTCTATTCAATTTTTTTAATTCCAAGTTAGAACAATAGAGATATGATCCAATCGAGAAGAATGAGAGATTAGAAAAGTAGACTTTGTCAGGTCAAAATCTCATCTCTTATCTGGAATTCGTGTTCGTCCAAGAAAACACAAAGGGTTGCAAGAATTACCAATCCGCCCCTCTTTATCCCTTATTGAACTTTGGAACGTTCATATTGAAGTCGATAGACAGATTAAGATCTTGATTTTGTACAACTTTGTAGAATAATATTTTGTATCCTATCTGATCCTAAAAATAATTTTTGAATGAATTATTAAAATTTAATTTATCTAATATCTTATGCCCAAAATAAAAATTGAGTGCTGACCAAGGTTGTCAAATCGATTTAAATAGTTGAGCTGATCAAAAAAGTGATTTGAAGTTCAATGTTCTAATCGGAGTCCAACCAATTTGAGCAATTTTATACATTTCTAAATATACAAATACGATAGAAATTAAACCTTACATGTTTCAATTAGAAACTCACCTCCCAAAAAAACCCTACCTAAACCCATGACCCACCCCTCCCCCTTTCTCCTGGAAAAAATCCCATAATACACTAATTATTAAAAAAAATTACCAAAATACAGTACTTATAAAATTATTTCCCAAAATACAGCAGTTTGGTTATCACCGCTGCAAACCAAGACAGTGAAAGCAATCACCGTTTTTTACCAAAACGGTGATAGCATCATCGCTTTGGACCAAAACAGTGATGCTATCACTGTCTTGGACAAAAGCGATGAACCCTTCACCGTTTTGGACCAAAACGGTGATTGCATCACTGTCTTGGTTAAAAGCGATGATAGCATCATCGCTTTCTACCAAAACGGTGATGCAATCACCGTTTTGGTTTAAAACGGTGAAACTCGACCTTATCACCGCTGATGTGTAAAGCGATGATATCATCGCTGATGTGTAAAGCGATGATAATTGACACGTTTTACCGGCCTGGTAGGTGGAAATTAGGTCACAGCTACCAAGCAATCACCGCTGAGGACTATGGCGGTGAACACATCACTGTTTTTGTCCAAGGCGGTGATTGCAAAAAAAAATTTCTATAAATACTGACCTCCACTTCCCCTATTGCTACTTTACAAAAAATTAGTACAAAAATTAGTGTTTTATTAGTCGTTTTCTCAGCTGGTTTGGAGTTGGTTTACTGCTCAAGAAACTCGTCGGGATTCGGTATGCTATAATTATGTAATGTTTACATGTTGATGTGTTAGTAATTTATATGTCTGTATTTAGTGAATTGCGGATATTGGAAAATATGTTATGATATATTTAGATTAATTATGATATGATAGATGTTAGTTAATTAGTTATGAATTTAGATGAATTTGATTAGTTTTCTCATGATAGATTGGGAGTCGGTATGTTATAATTATGTATTGTTTACATGTTGATGTGTTAGTAATTATATGTCTGTATTTAGTGAATTGCGGTTATTGGAAAATATATTATGATATATTTAGATTAATTATGATATGATAGTAGTGAATTAGTTATGAATTTAGATGAATTTGTTTAGTTTTCTCATGATAGATCAATTACATGCGTTTGTTTATGGGTTTGGATGATATTGTTTTTGTATCCCTAATGTACTAATTATATACTATACTTAATTATTATAAATTGCAGACATGGTTAAATTTAAGAAGTTTCGGCTTATTATTCGGTGGAATGGTCGGGTGACAAACTCGAACATTGGCATCGACTATGAAAATGGCGAATCCACTATGCTAAAAATTGAGTCGAGATTCTCGTGGCAAGAACTTCATGACATTTGTGCAGAAAGGACTTGTACGGGCGGGCAAAGGAGAGTTGGTCAAATTGCCTACCGCTATCCAAACATGAGTGCTGGCGGAGTTGTGTACGAAAAAGTTGTCATAAACGATGATGACTCGGTGAACATGATGATACAGTTCCTATCTGACAACGGGTTGCGGCTTGCAGAGGTGTATGTCGAGACCGAGCCAGTCGGTGAAACTCATTCTCACCAGTATTCTTGTGATGATGGTTTTGCAGGAGGGTATGGCTGGGGTGGTAGTTCAAGTAACTACGAAGGAGGTAACTACGAAGGAGGTACTTCTGCAGGAGGGTATGGCTGGGGTGGTACTTCAAGCAACTACGGAGGAGGTAGTTATGAAGGAGGTGGTGGTTGGGAAGAATACGTGCAACCAACTGAGACGGCCGTCAATATCGTTCAGCCCGACGGTGATCAATGGCCTGCTTGGGGTCCAGAGTGGGCTGACATTGGGAACAACCTTCGATCTGGGCGTTCTTCGCATGACCAACAAGACGATGTTGGTTATGCTGGCAACGATGACCATCCTGAGTCGAGCTATCCATTCGCCTCTAGTGACGATGAAAGTGAGGAAGATTTGAGATCAGTCAGTGAGGAGGAAGATACGGACGATATCGACGATATCGATGACAGAGAGGTGGCGTTCCGTCAAGCACCAACACCTTACTACACAGAGGTTCCTGATCAATTTTTATATGGTCAGAACGATGCCCCTGGCTATCGGCCCATGCATGTGTATAATCCGACTGCTCCTTTGGAAGTGGGTATGGCGTTCACTTCGAAAGCCTATGTGCAAGATGCTTTTAGCGAAGAAGCCATGCGCCGTAACTTCGAATGGAAGGTAAAATATTCTGACACCAAACAATTGCATGTCATTTGTAAGAATGCTGGAGAGGGTTGTGAGTGGCAACTTCGGGCTGCATATATGAAGAGAAAGGGCGTCTGGGTCATGCGAACAGTAGAGAACAACCACAGATGCTCCTCAACCATAGTTTCACAGGATCACCGGCAACTGAAAGCAAAAAAGGTGGCGAGAACCATTAAGCACCTAATCGAGGCACAACCGGATATCAAGATAAAAGCTATTATGGCCGAGGTGAAGGATCGACATTCCTACACCATAAGGTATAAGAAGGCGTGGCATGGGAAGCAGAAGGCCATGGCTGAGGTCTACGGTGATTGGGATGACTCGTATGCCTTACTCCCTCGACTAATGTCCGCAATGGAGGAGTCCAACCCTGGGACGGTATTCGTGTCGTGGTACAACAACGTGCAAACTGAAGATCAAGTTCGTGTACAGAACGAGTTGATGTTTCATCGTCTGTTCTGGACATTCAAACCATGCATTGACGGGTTTCCCTTCTGCATGCCAGTGATTCAGGTATATTACGGACTCAAAATATTGTACTAGTTCATTACCTTACTATGTTAAATTTTTAGTAACTAATTATTCATTTTTAACAGGTTGATGGAACTTTCCTTACTGGGAAGTATAAAGAAACTCTTCTCATTGCAACTGGGGTTGATGGAAATTTTAGTATTTTCCCCTTAGCATTTGCATTAGTTGAAGGGGAGAACAACTTAAGTTGGGCATGGTTCTTTGACCAGCTACACGCCCACGTCACACAAAGAATGGGTATTACAATTATATCGGATCGACATGCCAGGATTAAACACATCGTCAATGGTTTTCCCGACGAATGGGGATGGACATGACGCTGGTGTATTCGTCACTTCCTTGCCAATTTCCAACACAAATTTGGCAAGAAGAAAGACATAAGAGATCAATTGTGGAGTGCAGGTAGTAATGTAGTTCAGTCGATTCTTCTTGCCCATATTGTTGAAATGAAATTTCTTATGGCTTAATTATTTATTCTCTGGTCTTGTAGCGGTTGCACATCAACCAAAGAAGTACGAGCAGAAGATGAAGACGATCCGTCAGATACACCGGGCGGGAGCAATATGGGCAGAAGGTCAAGATCTGCACATGTGGACATTTCATATGGACAACGGGGCTAGATTCGGCATTGCAACTACCAACCATGGCGAGAGCATAAATGGAGTCTACAAGGGCATTAGGGCAATGCCTGTATCTGTCCTAGTGGAGATGACATACTGGAAGGTAAACGAGTGGTTTGTGAAGAGACGGGAGCTTGCTATAGGGAAGGAGCGTGCTGGTCATTCAATAGCACATCATATATTTGATGGCATGCAGAAGATCGAGGAGAAATCAAGTAAGCACAGGGTTGTTCTGTTCAACCGCAATGAAGGTGTTTTCGCTGTACAAACAGGTATATGGGGTGGACGAAGACGTGGGCATAATCGTCAATCCGTTACTCTACACGTAGAAACTCGCACCGGAGAGTGTACATGCCAAAAGTATCAAAACAGAAGAGTACCTTGTTCACATGCAATGGCAGTAGCTAAGTCGATAACCCTCAGCGCTTACAGTTTGGTTAGTCCTTACTACACGGAACAGGCGATCAGGAACTCCTACTCGTCAAGTTTCAGCCCCCTGCCGGATGAAGCTTATTGGCCGGTAGACACTGGGAAGTTGATTATACCACCGTTGCACTTAAAGCGCACCAAAGGTCGTCCTAGGACCGAAAGGATTCACAATGAAATGGATCAATCACAACGTGCCCGACGAGGTCCAAAGCGTTGCTCAAAGTGCAGACAACCGGGACATGACAAGAGGCATTGTCCAGGTCCACCTCTAGAGCAAGATTCGGGGCCAAGTACAAATCAACCTTGAGTACTCTTTTGTTCACTTCCTTTTCATTTTCGTTGTTGTGATGTTTAAGTTGGACTTCTTGTTTTAATCTTGTTGAGTGATTGTAATGAATGGTGTTTGTTGTTTACTTTGGTACAACATGGGGGAAAATCAACACAATCTCAAAATAAATTAAGACGAGATAGATAGTTCATGGAAAATCAACACAATCTCAAACCAAATTAAGACGACATAGATAGTTCATGGAAAACAACACAATCCCAAACCAAATTAAGACGACATAGATAGTTCATGGAAAACAACACAATCCCAAACCAAATTAAGACGACATAGAGTTCATGGAAAAACAACACAAGACCAAACATAATTAAGACGACATAGATAGTTCACTGGTTCTCTTCATTTCCCTCTTCCTCCACTTCCCCTCCTCTTCCTCTTCCTCTTCCTCCACGACCTCCTCGACCCCTTCTTCCGCCTTCTCTACCTCCTCCTTCTTCACGAGCCCGTTGGACAACTCCTCGCGGATTCCTCTTAACCCGACCACCCACCGGAGTGTAGACAGGTGGTGGGGGTTGAACATGCTGAGATGAACCAGAAGCGTGGTGGAAAGTCGATGATGTGTGTTGTTGAAGCGGGGTCTGATACCGAGCAGTTTGTTGCTGATGGTGGAAGTGAGGGGTGGCTTGGGCGGGGAACATGTCATGTTCCTGAGTGGCGACATAGCTTGACGACCCTCCGGTGCCCTCAGTACTAGTTGCCCACTCACAATGTGGCCATGGTTCAGGAAGTTGAGTTTGTTGAGACGGACGAAGCTCTTCAATGTTTTCTCTCACCCTTCTTCTGCTCCTCCGTGGGGGCTCTTGTGGGGGCACGATCCTCTCATCAGCACGGAATGACGGTCGGGGCGGTGCAGGCATTGGAGGGTATAATACGACATCCCTCCTTTGCTCTCGAGTACAACTGAGCAGGTTGTTGAAAAGCCTACGCAAAAAAGAGGTCTTACGCTCATCCATGGTGGGTGCACTCTCGACAGTGTGCTTGGCATGTTCCAAACCGTCAACCTAATAAATTGTTGTACAAAATTAACTAATATTAAGACAAAGAGGCATCCTTAAATCTAACAAAGGCATGTAATCATACTTCAAAAAATTTAGACATGTAATCATACTCCAAAAAATTTAGACATGTAATCATACAAAAATTTAGACATTGTTGTACAAAATTAACTAATTAATTAACATTCTAGCTAATATAGGCATGTAATCATACTTCCAAAAATTAACTAATTAATTAACATTCTAGCTAATATAGGCATGTAATCATACTTCCAAAAATTTAGACAAAGAGGCCAAAATGGAATTCACTTACCACTGCGCCCCAAACAACACCTTGCTTTGACACCCATCTGAGCGTGAAATTTCGATACCACCGCATGTAGCCATCGTGGTACCCCATTGGCCTTGTCTCCGGCATCCCTTGGATCACCCACTGATTTCGATTCTCCCATATGTTGATGTAGAATTCATGCTTCTTTTGCCAATCCTTTTTGGTGTGGCGTAGGTCAATGGCGTGGAGCTCCCTGAACCCTTGAGGTGGGGATGCTGGAATTGGTTGTTCCAATCGATACTGACTCAAAGATCGATCGGGCAGGTGCCATTCCACCATGTGGAAGCAGATTAAGGGCACCTTGCACAACCATGTCTCTTCATCCTCGGGATGTCTAAGACGATGCAACTCAACCACTTCATTTGGATATGGATCCCATACCGCCTACAATCATTATAGTTCATGGAATTAGTACAAATTATATCCACTCCACCTAAAAAATTGAAAATGATGAAATTTAAGTATTTTTACCTGGTTCCACCAAGGCTTATCGAATTCAGCACGATAAAACAGCAAAGAGTGTTCGGGCTGGTGGTCGTTTGTATTTGCTCCGATCCACCTAATTAAGCAAAAGTACGTATATAAGCAATTTTTATGGCATAGATGTTTACTTGTTAAGTATGATTGTATGGAATCATCTAAATTGAACTAAAATTCCTTACTTGGCAATAATCTAAATTAGCTAAATAGGATTTGGTTAGAAAAATTCAAAATTTGCTAACTTGGAAGATATCTAAATTCACTAAATACTATAATTGCAGACCTAAAATGTCACTTAATTTCCTTACTTGAAAGACATCTAAGTTCACTAAAATTCACTAAATTTGCTTACTTGGAATAGATCTAAATTCACTAAAATTCACTAAATTCGCTTACTTGGAATAGATCTAAATTCACTAAAATACTACCATTGCATATCTAAAATAAATTAAACTTAAATTAAACTTACTTGAAACCATATGGGGGATTTGCTACAAATCGTAGCTCATCGTCTGGCAACCAGAATTCCCGAGGGTCTCGAGGTGCTAAAAACGGAAGATGCTCCCATGCCCAGAGTTGGAGTATGAACATCGCACCACCAGCTTGTTTCGCTCCCAACCTCGAGCAAGTACACAACTCTCGGTAGATCCCAGCCAAGACGGCCGACCCCCAACTTTTTCTCCCGATCTCGTCCCAGTCACCGAGGAGCATATTTAACCACATGCCTTGTATCCACGGGTTTGACTTGTCGGGGAATAGAAACCCACCAACCAAACCAATTAGGTAGACACGTGCATACCGCTCCACCTGATCTTCAGGAGTGTCGGGGCCTATGTTAACCTCCATTTGGATGTGGTCAACAAGCCACGGGACCGATACTTGCCCCGTATTCAGTGGTGGATGCCCATGCCCGTCGACGGGCGTGGTGGTCGGCATGTTGAACCCCAAACGCTCTAGAATCAACGGCCCCCAACCATCATCCGGTTTTTTCGAGCTGTCGATGATGGCATCTCCGGTGATCGGGAGCCCGGTGAGGATGGCAACATCTTTGAGGGTGATCGTCATTACACCTCGGGAAAGTGGAAGGTATGCAGCTCGGGGCGCCATCGCTCTGCCATTGCCGTCAGCAGATCGTTGTCAATATCAAGCCTCGTAAAGTGCCTCAGCATGTGCAATCCCGTCCTCTCTATATAGGACTGCAGTCGATCATGCCAACGGGGCAATCGACATGTCCCTCGATGAGCGATAGGAATAAGTGATTCCTACAAAACAAATAACACAATATTATCAGTCAATAGAAAGCAAAATAAAAACTTTAAAACTATTGAAATAAATTTAGTGTGTCTACCGGATTATTGTTCCAAATTGAACGGGAGCGATGTTGATCTTGCCCGGTTAAATACCTTCGATCCCTTGAACCAGGATCGATATACAATCGAGAGTCGTATATCTCAGCACCCATCTATAAAAAAATATAAAATCAAATCAATTTAAATTTTAGCACCCATGTAAAAAAAATCACAAAAGAATATAATTAATTTACGTACTCTCAAAGCCTCTTCGTCCATTTTTTGCCGAAAAACTAGCGAGAGTATCGACAAAACAAAAACTAACTCTAGTAATTCTTTCTGATGCGGAAGTTCGGACTTAGCCGCAACCACAGAGCATACTTAGAACGAAATTAGAGGAAAGTAAAGGAGGGAGAAAGAAGTATAAGATTTTGGTGTGGTTTGGAATGAGGGGGGGGGGGGGGAGTGGTATTTATAGGGGAAGGGGGGAAAGAGCCGCTGGAAAAAATTACCAGAGACCAATCACCGCCTCTAATGAAGGCAGTGAAATCACTACGTCCAACAAACGCGGTGATGGCCTGGATAGCTGACGTGGCGCAGCGTGAGGCGTCGGATCGTGGAGAAAAACCACAATCCGCGCCTCACTGCATCCAACGGCAGCAATGAAGGCGCGGGTGGCGCGGATCGCTGACGTGGAAAGCGGGGCTATCACCGCTTTGGTCTTCAGCGGTGATGTTACACCCCGCTCTTCCCAAAATTCAAAATGACTATTATACCCCTGGGTCAAGTTCCGCCGTATCATCGATAGGACTAAAAGTGTGAACTATCGGTTCAAGCAGTGTCGAATTTCGACATAAATCGAGTAAGCTACGAACTTTAGTTGAGTTTCGGATTAAAACCCAACCCCAACCCTAATCTCTCGTTCCACTCGGCGACACCAACTTCACTTCGATCCTAATTATCATGTCAATCAGAAGCTGTCTTAAAAACCTCAACACCGTCAAAAAAGTACTCGACTCCCGCTCCTTCATCAAGAGCCCTATCGAGAACTCCCGCTGTCCATCGCCAAAACCTTCGACCCATTCTATTCTTCTCCGCCTTCCCCCGCCGCCGCTATCTCCGATCTCAGTCCTTCCATTCGCTCTAGGAGAAAGCTCGAAGTTTTTTTTGGTGCTTCTCTGTAACTAAATGCTTCTTCACCAAGTTCTCAAGAGACCGCTGAAACACCCGAAGGTTCTCGCAAATTTCTTGCAGAACGTATTGATTCAACCTTCCGAAAGTGGTCTAAGGCAGCCTCTTCCAATTCCAAGTCCTAATTCAGATCAATCTGCTTACTTTTACCAGAACCAGAAAATACCGCAGAATCCCCCCTTCTCTCTCCCGATTTCGATTTCGATTTCTCCCTCCTAATTTCAGCTTCTTCTCTTTGTTTCATTTTCTCGCCGCCAGCTTGGGGTCTCTCGCCACTGTCGTTTTTTTCAAGCCTCCGATCCTCCTTTTCGTCTTTCTAGGTGAGAGGGTTGTTGCTTCTGGAATCCTGATCTCTACCCAGTTGAGATTTGGTCATTGTGGATTACTCGAGCTTAGGTGGAATCAGAGAGTCAGAGAGAGAGAGAGAGAGAGAGAGAGAGAGAGAGAAAGAGAGAGTTGGGTTGAAGAGAGGGAAAGACGATGAAAAGATGATGGGGCCATTATTCCCGACGCTCCATGTGAGAAATACTGATAAAGGGGATTGAGGTATCGTTAGAGAAGGAAGAGGTTGTAGCTGAATAAGATAGCCAACGCAAGAAGGACGAGTAGTAAATCCAGCTCTTCCTTATGGAAATCCAATGAGAAGTAGCGGCGACGTTGATCCACCCTTAACAATGGCTGAGGTTCATCATCGGACTACTGAGGTGAGTGTAAAGGGGGGTAAATTCTACGCCTTACGTATTTTTTTCAAGTATCTGCCTTGCGTGTTTAAGAAGTTGTTTTATGTGAAATTGTGTGCTTGCTTATGATTATGGTTGATGATGTGTGCCTTGTTTGACTTATGACTTGAAGTGAATGGTTATTATTTACCTTGAAAATTTTATGAGTATAAGTTATTGTTAAAGTTTAAGAAACAAGGTCTTTTTAATAAGTAACTCACCTTCAAGAAGGTGAAGTCGTTTTAAGTGTTTTTAGTCACTAGCGCCAGTCCGTTGCCATTTGAGATTTTCAGATAGAGCAGCAGTTATGCTCTTGAGACTTTTAAGATGAGCAGCAGTTATGCTCTTGAGAATCGTGGTGAAGAGCCACCACGATAAGTTTAAGATGTTAGGGGGATGAATCGTTACGACTTCCCTAACTAAGTTTAAGTTTAAGGAAAGCCTGGATGGCTTCTCATGCGTATGAGTTGGGCAACCAGACTAGCTAGTGAGGGATCCCCGTGTCAATCAAGTATTTAAGTCAAGCTTTGAGATTTAAGAACGGAGTAACAGTAACTCCCATACAGTTTTAAGAGTTAAGCTTTTTAATAGTGGAAGTACAAAACAACTTCCAACCAGTTAAGTAAAGTGATCAAGTATTAATAAGATGTCAATCGTAAGGGCGTAGACTGACCCCATCTCACTCACCAGTTTGAAGAGGAAGAAGCTAGATGAGCAGCTAGAGAGCAGCGGGATCGAGAGAAACAGTTCGAGTGAAGCTAGCTAGATGAGGACGGTACGAACGTCACAGAGGATGCTTAGTCAAGGTTTCAGTAGCAACAACATTAGGGATTATTAGTTATTTACATTTATGATTATGAGTATAGACTGGAGATCAGATTGAGATTTTAAAGTTTGAGTTTAAATTTCCCACATGTTAGGGCTTTGCTCTGAGCTACAAGTATCTGTTTTCAGTATTTTATTTATGAAAATTTCCCCGCTGCAATTTAAGATTTGAGCATTTTATTTATCAAGGGCATTTTAGTAAAAGTAGTAACCGGCCGGGTTAGGGTGTTTCATTTTGGTATCAGAGCCAGTCTTCCTCTGTTCCTTGGTCTCCAAGGAATACTGGAATATCAGTCTCAGTTTTTAAAGGTTATGTTTTAAAGGAAAGGAAAATGAGTCAAGTGTCTTCTTTTAAGAGTCTATAGAATCTCCAGTCTACTCTAATCGTATTAAGGTAAATAACTAGAGTTCTAATAGAAGAGGTTCCAGTCGTAAGGGGATACCTCTAGGATTTTGAAGGAGTTGAGAGAGTAGTACGAGGATTTTACTACTAGGGAACAAGTGGATGACCTAATAAGCTAAGACAAACAAAGGGGAGAAACATGAATCTCCAAAGGAAGAGGAACAATCACCAGATGCTAGTAGCTATGATACTAGGATGATGTTAGGGTCTTTGGTCCTAAGCAGTGGAAACTGGGCAACAGGTCAAGAAACAAAGAGGTACCCCGAGAAGTCCCTCAACTAGTTTTATTGGTCAACGCCATTACCACACAGTGACAAGGAGTAGAGAAATGCTTAGACTTTAGGAAATGCTGGGATAGTATAAAGGAAGCGAAGGAGGAAATAAGTAGGTTATAAGGAGTATGAAAGGACGTCAAGAAGTCAATAAGTCAAGGCGAAGATGGGGCATGGTCATTTACATATGACGATGAAGAAACCCTTGTAGATAAACTACGTCATCTAGAAGATGGTACATGACCCTGGGGAGTTAGGCCGGTATCAAGCTTTTGAAAGGAACAACACAAGAGTCAAGATGATCGAGGTAGAGGAAGAGATTGGATAAAAAATAACAATGTGCTAGTGAACAATGTTAAGCTAGAAAGAGGATGGATTGAAATATGAGAGACTCTACAAACTACCCAGATCATGAAAGGTTTGGAGGTCGTTGGGACCGTTGAAAGGGGAATGCAAGAGTTCATGATGATTTGTTATGGGATTGTCCTCTCTTAAATAGAGGGAACACCTAGCCTCCTAGGGTACATGAGGGGTGACAGAAGGAGGAACCTCTCTACTAAGTTTGAACTAGAGGGCTAAGAGATGAAGTCTCGAAACTAGCTATAGGAGTAAGTTATTAAGTCAACCGAGTATAGACAAGTAAGTGGAACATTCAATAAATGTTCTAGTGAATGGCAGGGAATTCGAGGAAGAGTCTAAACGATCGTAATGAAGAGAGTTTGCGAACAATACCAAGGAAGAGCAAAAAGGCCAGAGGGAGTGAGTCATTAAGTCAACCGAGTATAGACAAGTAAGTGGAACATTCAATAAATGTTCTAGTGAATGGCAGGGAATTCGAGGAAGAGTCTAAACGATCGTAATGAAGAGAGTTTGCGAACAATACCAAGGAAGAGCAAAAAGGCCAGAGGGAGTTTGACGAGATTTCAAGAAGTCAATGGGTCAAGTCTCAGGTGACTCGAGGTCAAGAAGCTGCACAAAGAGGTATGATGAGGAAAATCATTACCAAAAAGGAGGAAATCATTAAGTTACCTTACGCAAGGTGCCCCACTCTGAGCGAGTACGACATATTAGGATGTCATCCATAAAAGAAGGCCAGTTAAGGATAAATTAGTGATATTTAGTTAAGCCACTAAGAGCCATGACTAAGAGATTAAGGCTATGTACAAGCATCGATCGAGACAAAAGACGTTGATGAGGTATGTTCAAGCCTACCAAGGGCAAGCCACTATTGGAAGCTTTGACCCAAAACAACAACGAGAAGATACTCAACAGAGTTTGGTGACCGAAAATAGTACAAAGTATCAACAGAAGGGTAGTAAAAATAAAGAAGCAAGGAGAGCACCATAGAACGCTGTAGGAGATAAAATAAAAAAAAGGTGGTTGTCGACCGGACAATGAATGCGTGAAGGAAGATAGTTGGGAGGTGGTCAAGCACCATCGTAAGTAGAAGTCGTGGGCGTCATCTGTCAAGTCTACCTAGAGAAAGTTTCTAGTGGAAATGTTGGCTCTGAGGTATGGCGAGTAGCTACTAGACTGAGTAGATCAAAGCTAGTACCAAGCATCGATGAAGGAGTTGTGAAAGTAAGGAGGAAACCACAAGCTATAATGAAAGTTATGGGGAAAGGTTGGTAGTTGATAAAAAGACAAATTCAGGAAGAAAGATAGTTAGGAAGAGCCGGCGAAAGAATACGAAGGTCAACAAGGAGGCGTTAAGGTGATTGCCAGTGGAGAATAAGTTGGACCATAGGAAGCCCATCAAGAACGGAGAAACTCAATGGTCAACTTTAAAGTAGAAGTGGGGTGGTCCAGAACGGTCGAAGGGAAAACCTTATCGGTCAAGGTACATAAGCGAGAAGAGAATATGAGAACCTAGATGACTATCTCAAGAATAAAGGACTTCATCTAGAACTAGCGAGTAATATCAAGAAGAAGAGTCACGAGTAAGGAAGTAAGAGGGATATAAGTTTAGTGAACCTGCTAGAATACCCAAAAGTGAAACCAAGATTGCCTATGTTGGTGAAAGGTGTCAATCTCTCGGGTAAAACTCTATTGGACGGGAAAACCGTATGAGTAATTTCAGCTAGAGTCTAAGAGTAGTAGAATGGATAGTACGAGAACTTCAAATAAAGGTGGCGATAAGTAAGTGCTAAGTTAGGCGCCAGGAGTGAACGAGTAAGCCAGAGAGAATGCCATGATTCTTGAAAGGAATCATAAAGGTGATCGCAAGCTAGAGAAAGATGCAAAGGATGCCTCTAATGCATACAGGAGGTAAAAGCTGTAATATGAGGTTTCAGAGTTAAGCAATAAGTAACGAGGAGATGACCATTCAGCTTATGGTTAAGGGATAAGGCGAGGCATTGAGGAAGAAAGTAAGAGATGCAGAGTTAGGAGATACAAGGACCTAGGTGACCTATGAGGTCAACTCCGGACGAGAGTTACGTTAAAAGAATTTTACCATCCGATGGGATAAAGGATAAGCTGCCATATGTAACCCTGGGGTTCAAGAGGAGCATTAATGTCTCGTATACCAAACAATTGATAGTTATCGTTCCTATATATGTACAAGGTGTAGCCGAGGTAATGTGAGGGGTTAAGAAGCCACAACAACATTGAAGTTGCAATGAATGGAGAGAAGGATTTTAGGTCATGTCGTATAAGTTAAAAGGGAATAAAAATCCGCGACGTGAAAGGGATTACCACAAGCGATGCTTAGGGTAATCACAATGGACAAATTTCGAGGGAGAAATTTCTATAAGTGGGGAGGAAATGTGATACCTAGACTTCGATAGGTTCAACATCAAGTACTGGGCCCAAGTTGGAAATTTTGAAAAGGGCAATGAGTCACTCAAACCTATTCGATGCTACCAAGGTAGATGAGAATATATGTTATGGACAAGAGTACATATAAGAACTATCGTAAGCGTTTCAAGACAAGGTAAGGGCACGCCGTTGAAGTTCATATAGAAAGAGTGAAATCTTGAGCCAAAGAAGCACGAGAATGAGGAGTATGAAAGGATGAGCCCGATCAAATTTCGGGGACGAAATTATTATAACGGGGGAGGAAATGTTACACCCCGCTCTTCCCAAAATTCAAAATGACTATTATACCCCTGGGTCAAGTTCCGCCGTATCATCGATAGGACTAAAAGTGTGAACTATCGGTTCAAGCAGTGTCGAATTTCGACATAAATCGAGTAAGCTACGAACTTTAGTTGAGTTTCGGATTAAAACCCAACCCCAACCCTAATCTCTCGTTCCACTCGGCGACACCAACTTCACTTCGATCCTAATTATCATGTCAATCAGAAGCTGTCTTAAAAACCTCAACACCGTCAAAAAAGTACTCGACTCCCGCTCCTTCATCAAGAGCCCTATCGAGAACTCCCGCTGTCCATCGCCAAAACCTTCGACCCATTCTATTCTTCTCCGCCTTCCCCCGCCGCCGCTATCTCCGATCTCAGTCCTTCCATTCGCTCTAGGAGAAAGCTCGAAGTTTTTTTTGGTGCTTCTCTGTAACTAAATGCTTCTTCACCAAGTTCTCAAGAGACCGCTGAAACACCCGAAGGTTCTCGCAAATTTCTTGCAGAACGTATTGATTCAACCTTCCGAAAGTGGTCTAAGGCAGCCTCTTCCAATTCCAAGTCCTAATTCAGATCAATCTGCTTACTTTTACCAGAACCAGAAAATACCGCAGAATCCCCCCTTCTCTCTCCCGATTTCGATTTCGATTTCTCCCTCCTAATTTCAGCTTCTTCTCTTTGTTTCATTTTCTCGCCGCCAGCTTGGGGTCTCTCGCCACTGTCGTTTTTTTCAAGCCTCCGATCCTCCTTTTCGTCTTTCTAGGTGAGAGGGTTGTTGCTTCTGGATTCAACGGTTAAGATGTTCACCGCGTCGCATCTCAACGGTGAGTTAATCACCGTCATTAACAACAGCGATGATAGCATCACTGTTGTTGTCCAAAGCGATGATGCTATCACCGTTTTTGTCCAAAACGGTGATAGCATCATCGCTTTGGACCAAAACAGTGATGCTATCACTGTTTTTGTCAAAAACGGTGATTTCCATCACTGTCTTGCTTTGCAGCGGTGATAACCAAACTGCTGTATTTTGAAAAATATTTTTATAAGTATTGTGTTTTGGAAATTTTTTTTAATAATAAGTGTATTATGGGATTTTTTCCCCTTTCTCCTAGCCTCTCCCTCTTGTGTTTAGTTCACTAACTTTTTAAAACCATTTTGCAATCGATTTTGACCAAACCTGGGCCAACTGACAGACCGATTGAGGTTTAACAACTTTAGTGTGCTGGCCGTTTTCGATGATTTGTTATTTTTGTAAGGACAATAACTATTTATTAGCTAAACTTTTTTTAGATTTTTTTTTATTTGCCAAACCTATCGAAATACTAAGAATTAGCAAAATGTTAACTTCCAGTTAGCATTTTTGTTAATAATATTGACTTGACAACATGATACTGACTTGGAAGAGACACATGAAGGTCAACATTTCAAAATTTTAGTATTTTAACTAAAAAAAAGACAAAATTATTAACGATAATGTAAAAATTACTAATATTTTGATACATTACGAAAAATTTGACTAATTAATAGTATTTTAATAAGTTTGTATAATACTACTAAGAATTTTTAGTAAGTTTAGTAAGTTTTTATCCAAACCTTTTTCAAATTCTTTTATATTATCCAATATCCAAATGTTGATTTTTAATTAGCAATTTTGTTAGTAATATTGACTTGGCAACATAATACTGACTTTTAATTAGTAATTTTGATGCATTACAAAAAATTTGGCTAATTAATAGCATTTTAATAAATTTGAATAATATAAAAGAATCTGAAAAATATTTGAATAACCAGAAAAAAAACTTAAAAAGATTTAAATAAAAAATAGATATTATTTTTTTTAAATAGGAAAAACGTTTCCCAGGCCATACTTTCTCCACCACTCCTCCCATCTCATGTCATGATGACTGCACCAACCTCTTCCTTGTCATATCTGACCCTCCTCTCCTCTTCCCTCACAGAGACAGAGTCCTGACTCCTAAGGTTACCTTACCTACCCCCATTTCTCCGTCCTTCCACTAACGCCGTTAATCCTCCCATCCATATCTATCCCACTGCTTCTCAGTTCTCACCCACTCTTTCCCTCCCAACAAAAAAGTCCACCGGTAGCCACCGCCACCACGACACGAGCCTCCGTCTCACCTAACGATCTCCACTCACGCCACCAGATCCCTCCCCTTTTCTTTAATATAAAAACCCCTCCTCCAAATCCCCCAATCGACCACCAAACCTTCCACCAACCTCCCTTCTCCGCAAGTCAATCGATCCTCTCCTAATTTCTAATTTCCCCCAATCAATCAATTCCTTTCCGCCATGGATCTCCTCCTCCTGGAGAAGACTCTGTTGGCCCTCTTCTCCGCCGTCGTGGTCGCCATTGTAATCTCCAAGCTCCGCGGCAAGCGATTCAAGCTCCCTCCCGGCCCATTTCCAATCCCCATCCTCGGCAACTGGCTCCAGGTCGGCGATGACCTCAACCACCGCAACCTCACCGACTACGCCAAGAAATTCGGCGATATCTTCCTCCTCCGCATGGGCCAGCGAAACGTGGTCGTCGTCTCCTCCCCGGACCTCGCAAAGGAGGTCCTCCACACCCAGGGCGTCGAGTTCGGTTCCCGCACCCGCAACGTCGTCTTCGACATCTTCACCGGGAAGGGGCAGGACATGGTGTTCACCGTCTACGGCGAGCACTGGCGCAAGATGCGGCGCATCATGACCGTCCCCTTCTTCACCAACAAGGTGGTCCAGCACAACCGCCAGGGGTGGGAGAACGAGGCGGCCGCCGTGGTGGAGGACGTGAAGAAGAATCCCGAAGCCGCGACCGCCGGGATCGTGCTCCGCCGCCGCCTGCAGCTGATGATGTACAACAACATGTTCCGGATCATGTTTGACCGCCGGTTCGAGTCGGAGCAGGATCCCCTGTTCAACAAGCTCAAGGCGCTGAACGGGGAGCGGAGTCGGTTGGCGCAGAGCTTTGACTACAACTACGGCGATTTCATCCCGATCCTGAGGCCTTTCCTGAGGGGTTACTTGAAGGTCTGCGAGCAGGTGAAGGAGAAGAGGCTGAAGCTGTTCAAGGATTACTTCATCGAAGAGAGGAAGTAAGTGATGGGACCCGATTGCTATCAATTTTGGTATTTGGGTCATTGAGATTGATTGATTTGAGGTGAATGGTGGTAATTTTGAAAAATCAGGACATTGATGGGCACGAAGCAGACGACGAACGACGGGCTGAAGTGCGCGATGGATCATATTTTGGAGGCACAGCAGAAGGGAGAGATCAACGAAGACAATGTCCTCTACATCGTCGAGAATATCAACGTCGCCGGTACGTTTCTTCCCTTTTCATTTTTTTTTTCTTTTTCTCCCCCTTTTGTTGCTTGTAACTTGTCCGTGTTTACAGTGGACATCATATTTTTGTTTTTTTCACAGTAGAGGTAGTGTTTGGTTTTCTCATTTCTGCATCTCCGCGATCTTTCTGAATGGTGGTGTGACTATTAATTGCTCCACGTGGGCTGTGCATTCATCAATCATCACCTCCTTGTTTTTTCTGTTCTTTCATATTACTAACTAAAGATAACGCAGAAGAAAAATAAGGCAAAGAAAGTATCAAGTGGAAAAGAAAAGATGCAGTTATTTGGGATTAAGGTGTCGATTAGGTTATTTTGATTAATACAATAGTATGGTGAGATAGGATTTGTACTTTGTTCAGTGGTAGATTAGAATTAAGTTGCTGCTGGGGTATATGACCACTGTCTTTTTAATAATAATAATTATTATTATATAATTGAAGCAATTAAGGGTCAATCTAACGATATTATCACTGGTCTTAAAACGATATTATCATTGGTCTTAAATTTAAAAATTTTAAGTAGCATCGTGAAAACAATTATATATTACTCTTATATATATATGGTGGCGTATTCAGTGCACCCACTTTTTTGGGTACACTCAACGCACCCACCTCATAATCATCATTCTGAGCATGCGATTCATGTAAAAATGGTATCAATTGTTGCTTATGATATTATGAACAATAAGCCCATGAATTTAAAAAAAAATCATTTAAGATTTACTTTAATTTGAAGGATTTAGTATTTAGGGGTTTAGGGTTAAGGTTTAGGTTTACAGTTTGAGATTTTGCATTAGGATTCAAAATTGAAGGTTAAGGGGTTAGGGTAACAGATTGATTTGTTATGATTCTATGCCATATCATCATGTTAGATTGAGAGTACTAATTAAAGTTCAAAATTTGATGTATTATGAACACTTTTAGAAATGGGTGCATTGAGTGCACCTAAAAAAGTGAGTGCACCGAAGTAGCCACCATATATATATAATTGAATAGGTTGGAATTTGGAGTATGAGCGGAGGTTTCCAACTTCCACTAGTACACGGTGGGAAGGGATGGGTGATTGTAGTTTTTGTGACGGAACTGAAACTAAGAAAATCCGGTAGCCATAGGCCTGCTGTTTGTAATTGAAGAGGCAAATGGTTCATTCGTCTTGGACTTTTGGCCACCCGTCAGCCTCTTTCTTGTTGAAGATTGCTTTGGTTTCTTAACTTTCCGGCACCTTTCCCCCAATCTCAAACTTGTTTCCTTTTTGTTATGTTTTGTCATTTGTGTGCTACTTTGACTGGGTCGCCTCACAAATTCATTTTTACCAAAGTGATGATGACTAATTTCATAATTACAAATAGAGTAAATTCTTTTCTTCTTTAGAAATTCATTTCCTTGCCGCTTGCTAGGGCTGGCCGTTCGGTTACCGGTTAACCGGCCGGTTAAACAGATAACCGCCGGTTACCGGTTAACCGCCTAACCGAAAATTAAGGTGTCGGGCAGTTGTCGGTAGCAGGTTCTATTGTGCCGGTTAACCGCCTAACCGACGGATGTAACCGGCGGTTAACCGACTAACCGGCCAGCTAACCGGCAGGTGAGAAACGACGCCGTTCTTCTGATAATCGACCCTCCTCTTCCCGACCTCCCCTGTTCGACCCTCTTCCCCTGTCCTAACCCTAATCGAATTATCGAATGCACTCTTCTCCCTTCTCCACCACGATAATATATCGTGCATCTGATCTCATAATCAGTTTGTCCAGCAAGCTCAAGTCCCCAGAGATGGCATAACCAGAGGAACCACATTCAGAACAATCCACAATTTCCTGGTTTGGCTCCTGTTCCAAATATCCTACGTCAAATTAGAACTCATAGAGAAGGAAGCTGGGAGTTCGCTTACTATGTGAAATTTGATTCCAAAAGAACCTACCTGCAACAATAATCTCCCAGCAACAACTCCTCGGCTGGAAGCCATTATTCCAAGACTGAAACGACGACGCCGGCGCCGCTCTACACCGTCGCCGCCCCATTCTCCCTTCTCCCTTCACTCCTTTGCTCGCGAGTCGCGACCCAGCAACCGCCAGTCCGCCACCCAACCCGTCGGCGCCGCCACTCCTCTTCTCGCCGGTAACCCGATCGCCGATTCCCCCTTCCATGCAGTGAAATCGGCGGCATCGATGGCGGATGCGCCGATGTTGAGCACGCCGTGGCACCTCCCCGAAGGGCGGCGGATCTGGAGGGCGGTGAAGGAAGGGGTGTCCGCCGGGGGAGAGGAGAGGGAAAGGTTGCTGATGAGGTAGCGGACGGTGCCGACGAGGGAGTCGCGGAGGCAGCCAACGTAGATCTCGACGGAGACCCCCGAGGTGTCGTTGGAGAGGAAATTGGGGTTGGCCCTGCCGACGCGGTCGACCTGGGTGCGGAGCTTGGCGGCGGAGTGGATCCAGACGCGGCGTAGGTCTGCAATTGGCGGAGCTTGGCGGACGGCGGCTTCAGTCCTTGGGCGGAGATCAAGTTTGGACTCCATGGCGGCAAGATTCGGGCGAATTGAAGAGAGGGGAAGAAAACCTTGGGAAGTGTAAGAGTCGGTCATGGCAGCTGGCAGGGGAACTTCTCCAACAGGGAAAGATTGGCGGTGGGTGAGAGTGAGGAGAAGTAGGGGGAGCGGGTGAGGAAACCGAAAGTAACAAACCGGTTAACCGAGCAACTAACCGGTAACCGACCGGTCGGTTGCCGGCTAACCGAAGCATTCACTCGGTCGGTTGACGGTAGCCTTTCTCCCTGTATCGGTTAACCGGTAACTGGCATTTCGGTTATCGGTTACAACCGAACTAACCGAAATGCCAGCCCTACCGCTTGCATCCAAATAATTCGAACAGTCTAGCAGAAAGATAAATATATTTGGTAACACGTCAAATTCTCATGCTCCTAAGATTTTGTAAATAAGATCCTGTTTTATAATTCTACCAACATATGCTAAATATATTCACGAAATGTGTTAGGTGTATTCAAAACATATATTAACTTTATTTACATTAAGTAGTTCGAATTTGTTTGCATGTGTACGTCAAGTGTGATAAGGGACTAAGGTGCATTTCACATGTGGGGTAACAAATTCTTGATTTTGATGCACACCATAGTTGATGTAGGGCAACCCGTACCTAACTCACTTAACCACGGGTCCCGCTTACATCACAAGTTGAGATTACTTGTGAGATTCATCTAAGCAAAGCAACCAATCATTCTTTTACTTCTTTATCTAGGTGACAATTACGTATTGACATTGCATATAGCAATTGGATCTCCCACCAACCCTAATAAATAAATAATTCCCACCAAACCCACCTACCACACTCCAATGTCTTTTTCTACATAAATTTATGATCTGCTTTTTTCTTCTTCTGTTACTGGCTGCTGAAGTGCTAATCGACTTTTTGGCGCAGCCGCCAGCTTTTTGACATCCACATACCAGGATTCTTTTATTTTGGCTTTGGGTGATGATTCATGAATCCTCTTGGATTATAGAAAAGAGAAAAAGAAGAACATTACATAGAAAGTGTTTCTAATTGGTGCACTTGAACAAACTTCAATTAACTAGGCTCCACACTGGCTTGACCCACAACAATTTGGAATAACTATTTGACTTATTGTATCTGCTGCTGTTGTGAAATTTGAACAGCCATTGAAACCACATTGTGGTCGATCGAGTGGGGAATCGCGGAGCTGGTGAACCATCCACACATCCAACAGAAGCTAAGGGAAGAACTCGACACTGTCTTGGGAGCAGGCCAGCAGATCACGGAGCCCGACATCCAGAAGCTGCCATACCTCCAGGCCGTCGTCAAAGAGACCCTCCGTCTCAGAATGGCCATCCCACTTCTCGTCCCACACATGAACCTCCACGACGCCAAGCTTGGCGGGTTCGACATCCCCGCAGAGAGCAAGATCCTGGTCAACGCATGGTGGCTGGCCAACAACCCGGCCCAGTGGAAGAACCCCGAGGAGTTCAGGCCCGAGAGGTTCCTGGAAGAGGAGGCGAAAGTCGAGGCCAACGGGAACGACTTCAGGTACCTTCCCTTCGGCGTCGGGAGGAGGAGCTGCCCTGGAATCATCCTCGCCCTACCCATCTTGGGGATCACCATTGGACGCTTGGTGCAGAACTTTGAGCTGTTGCCTCCGCCTGGACAGTCCAAGCTCGACACTTCCGAGAAGGCCGGGCAGTTTAGCTTGCACATCGCCAAGCACTCCACCATTGTGGCTAAGCCCAGGTCTTTTTAAAGGTGGTGAAGAATGTTGTACATCACCTTCCTTCTGTAATTTTTTCCTTTCCTTTTCTTCTTTTATTATCTGTAATGCTACCCTGTAGTGTAGTTGTGATGGATGAGCTGGGAAGGGAGACGGACAATTTCTTTCACTTTTAACGTGATTCTGGATTTGGGTTTACTATAAAAGTTTGTGTTGTACCGTGTAATGATTCTGACGATGAGGTATTAGAGCATCTCCATCAATGCAATTGCAAAAGAAATTTCATTTGTGTTTTTTATTGTCAATTCAAATTTTTTGCAATGCACATCACATTCATTTCATTCACCTACATCAATGCTATTGTTTTGCAATTGCAAATGTAATTAAATATTATGTTTAAACTATAGAAAATTAAGTAAAAGAGAAGAAAATAATATAAAATAAAAAATCCCCATTTTTGTAGGCTTTTTTTACTTGCATATGGAATTGCATTTATTGCAATCTTGAAAATATGCAATTGGTAGTCACATCAATGCAATTGGTTTTGCAATTGCTAAGACCTATCTCATGTCATTTTGCAATTGAGAATGCAATACCAATGTGGATGCTCTTACGGTGTTACACTTTAATCAATATAAACCGGCTAATCTACTCTCGCCGCCATTCCACCTCTTTCTTCCTGCAACGGGCGCCACCAAGGAGCAACGGTTATTCAATTTCTCATAACGGCAGGCGATTGAGGTTGGAAACCCCCAAATTCCAATTTCAATCTTCTTTTTGTTGTGGTTACTTTTGTTACTTGGTCAATAAATAACATAGTCCTTGTCATAACTTGTCTTTGGCCTTTCGTGTCTTGTCCCGAAAGAAGGACACTAAATCGTCCTTAGGTTTTCACCTAAGCCTTCGTCTATATATAGCTTAACTGTTGTCTGTCTGTGGTAAGCAAGACGTTACAATGTAGTACTCACATAATAAAACATCAGTCGTGAGCTCGTTCCGACCTTATCGTGAATTAGTCTCGATCAATCGATCGAGAATATCACGTAAAATCCTGTGTTCTGTGTTCTTTCGATATTCCGCGTCATCAAATTCTTCATGGTATCATAGCAAACCTCGATCTAATAGGGTTTTGCGTTTGATCTTCCATAGTCTTCTTCCGCAATCAACATACGTCCAACATCAATTGTCTCTCCGCGGCAACATTGAAGTCATCAGTCTGACGCTTTCCCACCTACACGACGAAGCTTCTTTCTCTCGTACGCGGTGTTCGCCGCTGTGACCCAGGCCTTCAGTCTAACGAGATCGTGGCAGCTGCGTCTCCGGAATTTTCCATAGTTGGGCTGTTCAATTTCTGTCCGACTATTTGCTAACCTCATCGTCAACCGCAACAGAGCTGGAGTCGTCGCAGCATTGCCGTTGCCAGTTTTGATTTGTTTCTCATCACCCAGTTGCCGTTCAAGGAAAATCATCACCCGAAGTCGTTGATACCCTGCTTCTCGAACAATCTCCTTCTTCTCGTTGAAGCTTTATGCTTCAAACGACCAGTCGTCCGCATGTCTGCGCGTTTTGTCTTTGTCTTCATCAAATCCATCGCCTGCAGCCCCGATGCCATCCATGGCGATCATATCAACCGAAGAAGATGACGATCAGAACCTGTAGAAGTGAAGTGCAGAACACAGAACTGAAGCAGAGGAAAGCTAACCCAGAAACGAAACGTTTCTAGGTTCCCTCCACTCAACTCAAGACGAAGAGCCAAAGCGACGCCGTTGTGGAGACTCGGAGTTAACCGTTGAGTGGATTTCACTGGACGAATGAAGTACCGCCACCTGCCGTTTTACAATTACTGTAATTTGAATTTCTGTTTTACATTTTCTGTTTCCTCTGGTTTTGTAACGTGAAGAGTACATTTCTGGTTTGATATAAAAGACTGTGCAGAGAGATCCCTTGCTCTCTTGCGCGTTACCCACATTTTCGTGTCGCCTTTCTTCTTTCGCAAACCCTAGTTGTAGCTAGTTCTTATGGTATCAAAGCGGTTTCAGATCTAGAAACCTTCAATGGCGGGGACGCCACCACCAAACACTCCACCTAGAGCTATCCCTTTTGGCTCCTACATTGGTATGGCTTCAGGCCCTGCGAGCACGATGACTAACAACAACAACGATCGTACAGATCCCCAATTTGGTAATCCCTTCTACATTAACCCCAACGAGAACATCTCTCAAGCTATTGTTTCAGAAGCATTAGATGGTTCTAATTACCAAATGTGGCAACGAGCCATGAGAATGGCTCTCAAAACAAAGTACAAAGTGGGTTTCATTGATGGTTCAATTCCATCCCCAGGAGTTGGAAACCCTAATTATAGTACATGGGATGCTTGTAACACTTTAGTCTTGTGTTGGATTCTGAATTCTGTGGATAAGGAGATAAGAAGAAGTGTGATGCAACATGATGTAGCTCGTGATTTGTGGGAGGAGCTCAAAGCTCGTTTTGGGTATGCCAATGCCATTAAGCTGTCTAATCTGGGAGACCAGATCATTGCCTGCAAGCAAGGGAACCTCAACGTTACCCAATACTACACGGCCCTGAAAGGGTTGTGGGAGGAGCACTTGCAATTTAATCCAATAGCAGATTGCAACTGTGCTCCATAGAGAATACAACCATGTGCAGCAGTTGAGGCATTTAAGCAGAAGTAGGAGGTTGATTACCTTATTAGGTTCTTGAAGGGCCTTCGGCCAGAATTTGATGTGGTTCACACACAAATTCTGATGATGAAACCACTTCCCACAGTTGAAGTTGCAATCAATGATGTGTTGCAACATGAACAAAAGTTAAAGGCAGATAAGGGCATTACAAGAGGTGTGCAAACAGTTGCTCTAGCTGTTCCTGGAGAAGACCAAGATGGAAAGAAGTTCTGCCGTTATTGTAAGAAGGATGGTCATGTGAAGGATGAAAGCTGGAAACTAAAGAACAAGAAACTCAGAATGTCTGGAGGAGTTGCAGCTGCAGTTTCTCATGGGGAATCTCCCCATGACAGTGATATCTCCAGCTCAGACTCCAAACTCAGTTCAGAGTCCAGGAGTGTGTCTTCCAAGGAGAATTTGAGTTTCTCATCTGAGGAACTTAGCAAGCTGAGATATAGGGCAGAATCTCTTGTTCATACCTGGATATTAGACACTGGGGCTTCTGACCACATAACCTGCAGTGTTGCTTTGTTCACTGAAGCTGTGCCTGTCAATGATCAGTTTGTTAATCTGCCTAATGGTACTAAGGTAGTGGTTAGTTACATAGGAAAGGTTCAATTATCTCCTGACCTAGCCTTAGACAATGTCCTCCTTGTGCCAAGCTTCACCTTTAATCTCATATCAGTTAGCAAATTGACTAATGACCAACCCATATTCTTACACTTTGAATCTAATTCTTGTCAAATTCAGGACCTAGTGACCCAGAAAAGGACTGGTTTGGCAAGACAGAGTAGAGGATTATACCAGTTACACACCAAGAACAAAGCATCCATCTTACATGTCCCACAAGCAGCCTTCTCATACAACTTTCAACCACAAAATATATCCCTCTGGCACGGGAGACTAGGACATCCCAACAAGGAAAAGGAGAAACAAACAATACCTTGTAATAGTGATGTAGTTTCTCATTGTCAGATTTGTCATTTTGCTAAGCACAAACGTCTTTCCTTCCCTGTTAGCACTAGTAGAGAACTAGATGCTTTTGAATTGATCCATGTAGACATCTAGGGGCCATTGGCTATGAAGTCTCATGATGGATTTTCATATTTTCTGACTTTGGTGGATGATTACTCTAGAGCTGTGTGGGTGTTCTTAATGAAATTCAAATCTGAAGTTGATCTTTTGTTGCAATCTTTTTGCACCATGGTTGAAAGACAGTTTTCTAAACAGGTTAAGATCATTAGAAGTGATCAAGGTTCTGAGTTCCACATGGCTGAGTTTTACAGTACTCATGGTATTATCCATCAACAGTCTTGTGTTGAAACCCCAGAGCAAAATGCTAGAGTTGAGAGGAAGCATCAACACATCCTCAATGTAGCCAGATCCCTTAGATTCAATCTGGCATCCCCCTCAGGTTTTGGAGTGATTGTATTTTGCATGTTGTTTACTTGATAAACAGCCACCTCAGTTCTAGCTGATAAATCACCCTATGTTCTAGCTGATTCTCTATCAAAAACCACCAAATTTAAATGGCTTGAAGGTGTTTGGTTCACTCCGTTATGCATCCATTTTCCTTGGATATCCTAGTGCTATTAAAGGCTTCAAGCTGTTTGACCTAAATTCTCAATCCTTATTTGTTTCCATAGATGTGATCTTTATGAGTCCATCTTACCATTCCATTCTCCTACTCATACACCTGAAACTCACATACCAGATCCCATCTTCCCTCAATGTCCATCCATTCCTCTTACTGATATCTCTCTCCTATCTACCTCATCAGCCTGCAAACACCTATTCTACTCCCACCCCTATCCCTTCCCTTACTGTTCCTTCTTCTTCTACTATACCTATCCCACTAGAAAGTTCATTAGACAGCAATGTCAGTTTGCAATATGAGGGGGAGGATATGGAGATTGAGGTCTTCCCTGATCTTAATGACACAGATGAGGCTGAATTTTTAAGGAAATCCAAAAGACAGCATACCAAACCAGTCTAGCACAAAGATTACCATGTCAGTCTGGTAGCTTCTAGTTCTAAACATCATATTGCTCATCAGGTCAGTTATGAACATTTGACTGCTTCTCAGAAAGCATTTGCTCTCAATGTGTTGTCTATAGAAGAACCTACTTCCTATGCTGAGGAATGTAAGGATCCTAGGTGGAACCAGGCCTGTAAGGAAGAGATTTTTGCTTTGTATGAAAACCAAACATGGGAAGTTGTTAAACTATCAGCAGGGAAGAAACCTATAGGTGCTAAGTGGGTTTTCAAGGTAAAATATAGGTCTGATGGTGCTATTGAAAGGTTTAAAGCACTTTTAGTAGCAAAAGGATACACTCAGATCTATCGGATAGACTTCCTTGACACTTATTCACCAGTTGCAAAAATCAACTCAGTTAAGACATTGCTGGCAGTAGAAGCTTCCAAATATTGGCACATTCATCAAATGGATGTGTCCAATGCTTTTCTCCATGGAGATTTAGGTGAAGAAGTTCACCTGTCGACTGCAATTCAAATTCTCAGCAGAACAGGGTGAACTCATGCCAGATCCTAGTGTCTACAGGAGATTAATAGGTAAGTTGCACTATTTGACAATCACAAGACCAGACATTACCTATGCTATGCTGCAACTAGCACAGTTACAGACAGCACCTTGTGTTGAACATTTACAAGCTGCTCACAGGGTGATCAGATACTTGAAACAAACTATTGGTCAAGGACTGATTTTTAGAGCAGATTCAAAGCTAGAGTTATCTGGTTTTTGTGATGCTAATTGGGCAAGCTGCCCTGATTCTAGGAGGTCTCTTACTGGTTATTGTTCTTTCCTGGGAACTTCATTAATCACGTGGAAAACAAAGAAACAAACCACTGTTTCTAGATCCTCTTCAGAAGCGGAATATAGAGCCTTAGCAAAGGTTGTATGTGAAGTGCAGTGGTTGAGGAATTTGCTATCTGAGATGGGAGTTAAGGTACCATTGCCCATTCCACTTTACTGTGATAATAAGTCTGCTCTACATATTGCTAAAAATCCAGTTTTTCACGAGAGAACGAAACATATAGAGATCGATTGCCATGTTACAAGGGAGAGGATTAAATCTGGTTTGATCAAGCTATATCATGTAAGAACTGATGATCAGGTTGCAGACTTATTCACAAAAGGGATGACTCGATATAGACTGAAGTTTTTGTTGGACAAGCTAGGAGTAAGCAATGCATACTCATAAGCTTGTGGGGGAGTATCAACCGAAGAAGATGACGATCAGAACCTGCAGAAGTGAAGTGCAGAACATAGAACTGAAGCATAGGAAAGCTAACCCAGAAATGAAACGTTTCTGGGTTCCCTCCACTCAACTCAAGACGAAGAGCCAAAGCGACGCCGTTGTGGAGACTCGGAGTTAACCGTTGAGTGGATTTCACTAGACGAATGAAGTACCACCACCTGGCGTTTTACAATTACTGGAATTTGAATTTCTGTTTTACATTTTCTGTTTCCTCTGTTTTTGTAACGTGAAGAGTACATTCCTGGTTTGATATAAAAGACAGTGCAGAGAGATCCCTTGCTCTCTTGCGCGTTCCCCACATTTTCGTGCCACCTTTCTTCTTCCGCAAACCCTAGCTGTAACTAGTTCTTAGATCATGAGTTCCCTGCTGCTCGGTCTGTTCTTTTTAGCCTCGTAGGCGTTGTCCGCCTTCGAATTCTTGTTCATCGTTGGTTACACTAAGGCCAAGGTCATCGGCCTCAAATCCAACACCTAGTTTGTCATGGGCACAAAAGGATATGCCTAGTTCGTCAAATCCTGCGCCGGGTCTCTCAAATCCAGTGCATAGGTAGGTCGTTGTCATATCATGGTCTCTTCTTCAATCACAGTGGTGGCCATGATTCTTGCTCCGGTGGTGCAACTCAGAAGACAAGTTCGACCGAGAATCTCAAATCGGCAACGTGATTTCAATCAACCACTCAAGCATCGCCTGAAGCTCCTGAACCGCTGGCTAGTCAATCCTCCTTGACGTTAGGAGCTATCGTCGTGACATTGCCTAGCAGCAGCGCCCAAGTCCGCCATCGTCAGCCATCACTCTCATCGGCTCGTCCGTCCCAGTTCAAACTCCATGCTTTAGTCACGAATCAGGCCGAGTCGTCCTCGTCAAGTGCATGAAGCATGAAGTCCTGATTGCATCATCTCTAGCCTTCCTTCTGCTCCTGGTAGTTGATGGGTACACTTGTAGGATTTTCATCATTTGAGGGCCATCCAGATTGGCACAAACCAACAGCTTATGTGCCTAGTTTTCCTCATGTCATATAGCTTATTCCTTCCAGTAATATGATGTTGTTGTTTACTTGTTAACCTTACTCGATGAGAATGTGTTCTTGTTTGCTTGATAAGGTTTGGAGACAGATTGGTGGGATGGGTCAACGAAATTTTGTTGTCAACAGAAGGCTTGATTTTATCCTTCAGCTTGTCATGTTCTCGCCGGTCATGTTTTTCGGTCAGCTTTTAGTCTAGTCATTGACACCGAAGATAGTCACGACCTGAGAAACAGGATCGTCCCTTTGGCATCCAGGGGTTTGAAGAAGGCAACATTTCTCACCAACATTATCAATTCATGGAAGTGGAGAAATTCTGCAAATCGGTCACTTCATTAGTCAGTGTTGGAGAGAAAGAAAAAAGCTCATTCAAGTCTTGGAGTGAGGTAGTCACGATCCTAGAAATGATCGTCCCCTCAATAATTTTTCAGTTTTTACCATTCTAATTTTCAAGCTGGACATTCACATCGTTCTTGCTCCAGCTTGAGGGGGAGAATAGGACATCATCATACGCGGTCAATCAGTTCAGCATATCGACCACGGTGTATCAGTCAAAATTGTATTGGTAGTGTGGATCGTATTATTCCCCCCCTTATTGAAGACAATTCGACCACGAATTGTTGAGAAACCATTGTGATGAAAGCTCTCTACGTAGTGCTGAATTTACTGTCGATTCTCCAAGCGGGCTTCCTCTTCAAAATTTGTATCCCGAATGACGAAATCAACATGAACATATGTGGGAACAATTGGTAAATTCTCCATGACTTTGGTGGCTTCATCTTCTCCATGAAATTCTTGTTCCTCATTGTATTGCTCAAAATCTGGTGCACTCAAATCTAGAACATCAACATGAAAATCTTCTTTCACCTCTTATGCCTCTTGTAATTCTTCTATTTACAACTTTGGTTCTTCTTGAGATGAAATCAAAGCTTGTGAATCCTCTTCACAAGTGACTATAGTAAGTCCATCAACAAGAACCACTTCCTTCTCTTCTTCGACTTCAGATTCTACCTCAACTTCCTCAACATCAGCGGATCTTGTATTGGCAACCTCCTGCTCTTCCTCATAGTCCCGTTGTAATTGCCTCCTATCTCCGACAACCCCTTCCAACGATAATGGTATCAAGGCAAGTTTCTTTTCTTGATGCCTTAAGACGATGTTGTTGGTGCTTCTGCTTTGTCGTGCTTGGCGATCATTGTGCCATGGTTTACCAAGCACCACATGAGTAAGCTTCATAGGCACGACATCACATTGAATTTGATCCACATGAGATCCGATTTTGATCTCCAAAGACACTTGTTCAGTCACAAAAACCCTGGCCTTTTCCATCGACAAGTGCATAAAGAAAGGGCTAGGATGTCGTTATGTAGTTAGCCCTAACTTAGCTACTTCCCTTGAACTGATCAAATTGGATTTTATCTCTCCATCAATAACCATAGAACACAAATTCTCTTGAACCCAACAACGAGTATAGAACATATTACCTTGTTCTAGCTCATCTGCCATCGCTTGATAAGATCTTCTCCTTGC
The DNA here is from genome assembly GCA_964030455.1 of Linum trigynum. Lineage (NCBI taxonomy): Eukaryota > Viridiplantae > Streptophyta > Magnoliopsida > Malpighiales > Linaceae > Linum > Linum trigynum. The sequence goes on from OZ034817.1 coordinate 20,087,659, forward strand.
CACTGATTTTGAATCGTGAACGGCTATTTGCCGCCAACTAAAAAAAAAAAAAATTGAACAAAAATTTTGAATTTTTTCCCTTCCAAGCATTCTATAAATTCGGATACCATTAACATTTGACTCATTTCAACAAAAACTTCTGTTGACGAGCCCAGTGCCTCCGTCGCCGGCCAACCTCCCGTCACCCTCAATCGTCGGAAAACAAGTAAGTTTACTTTTTCCGGCAAGTTTTCCAGTTTTCCGGGGAAAAACACGGCGGGTCGGAAAACTGGAGGCGCCTCGGAAAACCCGCCGTGTTTTTGGCCAGGCGTGAAGCCAGCCGAAATTTTCTTTCGGCCCGGCGGCGCCTCGGTCGTGAATTTTTTTCGGCCGGTTGCCGAACACGCCGGCCAAAATTTTTCCGGCCCGCCGTCGCACCGGCCAAAAAAGTTTTCGGCCTGGCGGCGCACCAGCCACAAAATGTTTTCAGCCCGGCGGCGCACCGTCCAAAAAAAATTTTCGGTTCGGCGACGCACCGGCCGCAGGTTTTTTTCGCCCCGACCGATTTTTGCATTTAATTTAATATTTTAATTAATTAGTCAATAAAAAATTACTTAATTAGTTAATAGAAATTAGCAATTAGTGTTAATATTTATTTAAGTTGGTGTATGAATGTTTTTTTGGTAATAGGTGTATGAATGTTTAATTACTTAGATTAGTTAATAGAAAATTAATTAAGTAATAATTGAATTAACAATTAATGTTAATATTCAGTACATTAGTTAACAAAAAAATATTTAATTTATGATTAATTAATAATTAATGTTAATAGTACATTAGTTAGTAGAAATTTAATTAATTAGTGCGCATCTTAGTATGATATTGTGTAAATTTGTAGATAATTAGATATGGATGATGCGGGTGGGAGTGAGTTGCATAGATTCAATGGTAGGATTGTTGATGCATCAACACGAAGGAAGGTGCCTACGAAGAATAAGGAGAAGAAGAGCTCTCGAGATATTGGACATCGTCAGAGGCAAATTTAGGGGAGGATGAGTTAGGGGCTCCTACTGTAGTTTCCCGTTCGGCATCATGGGCGTCTCGTTACCATGGGAGGAACCAGGGTGCTGCATAGAGAGTGGTCTCGGCTGAGTTTGATGAGGACGATACGGATGAGGATATCGAGGTCCATCCACCTACGCGTGGGCATGGACGAGTGTCGTCTTGTACGGCAACATCACGTCCTGCTATGTATAGGGACCGAGCTGGGCGGTTCGTACCACCTGCTCGTGAGGAGAAAGAGAGCTCGGGGACGGGACGAAGTAGGGAAGGACGTTCGAGTGGTCCTCCACTGTGGGAGCTTGTTGGTGAGTGTCCTGGTGGACCTACGGATCCTAGCCTCATTAGGAGCTTCCGTGGCCACGCTTCCTACGCGCTTTGGACAAGGGTTGGAGATCGAGGGGTCATCAATTGCTACAGCCGTACATCGGCGATTGATTATCTGGGTAGCTACGTGTTTAGTCATGTTGAGGAGGAGGATCTGGTTCAGCAGTCAGGTCTCCAGCACCTGATCTACTATATGTTCCACAAAATAGCGATTGACGAGGCTTTGATCTCAGCTTTTGTGGAGAGGTGGCAGCCAGACACGAACACCTTCCACCTGTCTTTTGGAGAGATGACGATCCTCCTCCACGATGTTCAGTACTTACTGCAGATTCCTGTTGAGGGACGAGTGATGAGTAGGACTTCTGCGCAGCTTGACCATCCGGAGGTGGGTTTGTGTGCGCTTCTTGGGATGAACTCGGAGCAGTTGAGTGGCCGTTCGGAGGTCCCTGGATATGGTAATAGGGGTAAGTGGTACGAGAAGGGTGGTTTTCTTGCAGAGATGGCGTCCAGATACTTGCAGGTGAACGAGACACATGTGACAGAGCCGCAGTCGTACATGTTGTTGCTGTTGGGTTCCACTTTGTTTGTGGACAAGAGTAGAGACAGGGTTCGGCCGGTGGTGAACCTATTTTTGGACGAGTTTGAGGAGGTAGATCAGTACAGTTGGGCGTCAGGTACACTTGCTTGGTTGTACAGATACCTTGGTCAGGCGTCTCGTGCTGGTGCCAGGGGGTGGCTGGTTGTTTCACACTTCTGCAGTGTTGGATTTACGAGTAATTTCCAGGTTTCAGGCCATCTCACTTCGAGCCACCCGTCGTTGGACTTGATGAGGCTTGGGCTTCACTATGGATTGGGCAGCCGACACATGGTTCTTTGGCTGATCCCAGTGTGAGGTTGGCGTTCTACCGTCGAGCTCTTGACAGCTTGACCCCTTCTGATGTGTTTTGGACACCTTTCCATCGGAGGCCTCATCAGGCAGTGCGTCGCTCTTTGTACACTGGAGTCATCCGGTTCGCTGATATAGGCGAGTTCTATGATCCAGCCCGTTGCCTCCGAAAGTTTGGATACCGACAGATGGTACCGCCTCCCCCTTCGCGTCCTCAGCTAGCAGACCGACCAGAGGCACCTGGTGGATATGTCATTCGGATTCCTGAGAGTTTTGATGCTGCATGGGATGCTCTACTATCCCACATGGTTTATATAGACATGTACTCTCAGCCCTGTACGACGTATCCATATGAGACTACGATCCACTATCTTGACTGGTTCGTGGCGCACTCTCATTGTAGAGTCCTACGGGATGATGGAGATGCAGACCGACTAGTTGACTCCGCAGCGGTAAGATTTGACCACTAGATCGTTACTCTATTATAAATATACTTAGCGTGAAACTAACAATTGTTCTTGTTTTTTTTATGCAACGTGCTCGCGACCTTTTGTACACGTTTGCACCTGCGGTTCGAGCAGCAGCAGGGAGCGAGGAGGAGTTTCTTGAGCATTCTCGACGAGCCTACAGGGCACTGCACGGAGTGCACGATGTGTGGACTGAGTACTATGTCTCTCAAGGACTCCCCCCTCTAGGAGATTTTTAGTTGTTTTGATGTTTGGATCATTTATGATTTGTACTATTTGTGTTTAGATCAGATTTTTATGTTTAGACTGCTCTTTTTGTGTGGAAGTATAATGGTGGGGGGATTATTAGGTTTGCTGGGGAGAATAATGGACGAGGGGTGCTGGGGAAGTGTGGGCCGCTCGGCCCCCTTCCTTCTCTATATATGTTTTTTATAATATAATAATAATAGTTATTATTATTATTCTTAATCCGCGGTTGCAATTCTTAGTACGTAATCGTCAATCCAACCGATCACGTATTAAGGTCGAACCTCAATCTAAAATACCGGGGTGTTACATTTCCCCCACCCTTATAAAAATTTCGTCCCCGAAATTTGCTTGGAACTCATCCTTCTATCAACACCCTTCTTAAACTTTATTCCCACGATTATCTATTCTTACTATAACAATTTCGTTGGTACCCTTTTTCTCAAATAAGTTTCCTTAGCTTGCAGCACTCGTGTAACCATAAGTGTCACACGACCCTTTTTACTCCCCAGCTTGATCCAAACATGGTGAAACAAAATGCCAATTCAGCTTGTCATGTTGATCCCATTTCTCCTGGTAGTTGATGTTAAACCTAAATCCAAAACCGAGACAACACATTTCCCCCCCTCCTTAAGAAAAATTTCGACCTCGAAATTTGTCCTTTTGCGACGACTCCAAGTTTCACTTGTGATAATCTCTTTGCAAAGAGTTGTACCTCCTTCTAGCCTTGATGTATTGATCTCGTGACATCTTGTTAGGCTCCCTATGATATACTTAGTTCTTCCTTTGCTTGCTTAGGTGGCCCGAGTATTTTTCGATGTCTAACTTTCAGCTACTCCTTGGGGTTGTAGCCCTATGTTCAATTATCCTGAACTCCACGACCCTTCCTTGCACCCTTTCCTCTTGATTATGGTGACGTTTTCCATAACTCCTTGGCTCTACCAGTCGATGTACTAAATGCTTGGCTCCTTCCATAACCTTATTCTGATCAGCTCACATCCCCATAGAATATGAGCTACCTTGACCCTCCTCTTCTCACTCATGAAGGGGTTTCACTAAACGATCCCACTAGGAACCTTCTCCTTCTCCTTCCCAATACGTATCATAACCCCAAAGGGCATCCTAAAGTTATTTCCTTATCATGATTAGAGTATACTGGAGATTCTAAAAATTTCCGAAAGACTCTGACTCGTTTGGCCAAACTTTTAACTGACACTCCCTTTTTCCTTTCCTTTTAAAAACTGAAACCTTAAAAACGCAGATCGTCACTCCAGTATTCCTTGGAGGCCAAGGAACAGAGGAGTGCAGGCTCTGATACCAAAATGGCACATCCCATCTCTTTTCAAAAACCAAACCATAACTCAAACCAAAAACCGGTTACTCCGGAGCAACCCAAACCACATTTTAAAATAAACAAACCGACATCATTTAAGAATTTTTTTAACGAAAAGCCCCAACACTTGGGCAAAATTCTCAATCTCAAATACTTAAAACGACTTAACACAGAATCTCCAGTTTATACTAATAACCATGAAACAGAATAATTAACTAATCTAACTTGACTCCTCACGAGCTTTCCGATATCCCGATGACGCTGGTACTGCTGCTCGCCTCGCCTTACTTCTTCTCATGATCCATTTCTGCTAGACTATCCTCGACCTGGTGAGTGAGATGGGGTCAGTGTCGTCGTTACTTCTTAAGGTCTTTGCCCTAGGCAAACTCCTTACTAAACACATTATTAGGGGAAGCCCTCCTTAGACGAAAGTCGTTCTCACTTTCATCCTTTAAACTTTACTATCAAACAGTCTATAAGAGATATCTACTCCTGTCTTATCTTTAGAATTCCCTTACTTAGGTTCTTAATAACTCCTTTCAACTTTAACCCATAGAGGTTCTCAACTTTTATCCTTAACTCAAACATAAAACACTAGGACCACCGCGTTACATCTCGTCGTCCGATGTCCTACCCTAGTATGCCAACCGCGTTATGTCTCGCCGTCCGGTTGTAACCGAAACTCGGCAATGGCACTGCGTTACGTCTCGCCGTCCAGTCCATGCCCGTCAACTACTGCGTTATGTCTCGCCGTCCAGTAGTGACCCCAACATACTCGATCAACTGATGCGCTACGTCTCGCCGTCCAGCAGTGATCCGACCATCTACCGCGTCCAGTAGTGGCCCAACGGCCCGGGGGTTCCTCATACCATCAACCATAAAAACAAACATACATTCATACATAGCACAACGCGTGCCTCCACCCTTACAGGCGGTGGGATGCCTCACACACACATCGCGCATACAAGAAAAATTAACTAAATAGTAACTTGAACGGAAAGCAGAAACTAAAAGACCTACGACAGAGATTTTCCCCCTTTACACTCACCTCGAAAAGAAGACTCCTCGATTCCTTCCTCGAAGAAACCCCTCCTTAGCCGGATTATCTTGAGGAAACCTATTAATAAGAATTCATTTTCTTAGACGACTCTTCTCGATCTAAAACCCCTTTTGAATCACTAGAACATCCTCTCCTCAAACTCCAGTCCTTGAACCTCGTTCCAAGGGTCCTTCAACCCCCATTAAAATTTTATAGAATTAATCCCTTCAAAACGACAATTTTTTCTTAATTATTTTTATCTTGGACGAATTTTTCACCTAACTTGAACCTTCTTAAAATTTTGGACAATAATTTTCCCATGTCAATGTTGAGTACTTATACCCTGGAAAAATTATCAAACCCTTAAAAATCCCTCGGAAAGATTTTTATTTAATTAAAAGAAGATTAGAACAATTTCTAAAAATAAAAATACATCTTCAAAAATCATCAAATTAAATCAAAGCTATCTCCTAGACCTCCCTAAATTTATAAAATTATTAAACTCAGTAACAAACACCTCCAGAACTCGAAAAAATTAAAACATCCAAAAATACGTTTCTGGAAATTTCTAGCAGCTTTAGTGACTACCCAATATCTTTCACTAAAAGCCTGTAACGCCTGTTGCTAAAAACCCAGGATTGCATCCTCATGAAAAATCACCAAATCGATCGATCTAACTCAAAGGGATCAAGTTCCCTTACCTCTAGAACGTGCCTAGCACTAGATTGGATAGGCCAGGACGTTGATCTCCTCGCTGATCGATGATCAAACCCTCAAACATCACCGCTAATAAAATGCGAGTTTCGAATTAGACTATCGATAAATCGAGTTTAGAAATCGCGAAGAGGTTCGTGATCCTTACCTAAAAACACGAAAGGGATGAGATTCGGATTGGGATCGGAATCGGAATCGAAATTGGGGTCGGGATCGGCAGCTCCTTCTTTTCCTCTCGCCCGCAATGAGGAGCAGACCGACGGTACCTTTTTTTTTTCTCCTCCGCGGCTGTTGCTGCTGCTCTTTTTGTGTGGAAGTATAATGGTGGGGGGATTATTAGGTTTGCTGGGGAGAATAATGGACGAGGGGTGCTGGGGAAGTGTGGGCCGCTCGGCCCCTTCCTTCTCTATATATGTTTTTTATAATATAATAAAATAATAATAATAATAATAGTTATTAATAATAATAATAATAATAATAATATTTAATTCGTGGTTGCAATTTTTAGTACGTAATCGTCAATCCAACCGATTACGTATTAAGGTCGAACCTAAATCTAAAATACCGAGGTGTTACATTATTGACATCATACACCTCGTATTAGAAGACCATGCAACATCTGAATGGATGTCGGGTGCGCAAAAAACATATTAGTGAGCACATTATTAGAGTCCTTTTGCAAACAGATATGGTACCCACGCTGTTCAGCTCCGTGAAGTGCAAACTGTATCGCATCCATTTCACCCATCTCATCCAATCTTGTCTTGTAATTTCTGTTGTACATCTGTTTGATATCATGACGCATACCCCCTTTAGTATTGAGTGTCGTTTTCTTTTGATTTGGTCTCACCCCCGCCTTCCTCATTAATCTTAACCTCTCTTTTTCAGCCTCACTAAACTGTTTGTTGTGTCGGTGATGTTCTGGATACACCTTTTCATGGTTGTGAAACCCTCTATTAGCTCCGGTTACACGACTTGTCACTCCCACTTTGACCCATGTGTTTGGACCATTCTCTTGTCTTACTTCCTTAATACATATCTGAAACTGGCAACCAGTACCCTTCGAACTAATATTCCCACGCGTCTCCTTCGTAGGGTTTGGTTTATAAGACTTAACGATCCTACTGTTTCTGTCGCAATACATACAGAGGGCAGTAACAGGATGTAGTCCAGCATTATTCGGTTTCCATGCTCCTCTAACAATAAAGAACCCACACTCCTGAGCGATTGCTTTTGCAGCTAACTCAGCTAACTTCACACTTGCATAATGGATCCCATTCTCAAATTCCTGTGTGTAATCATGATCGGCCGGTAACCACTCTGACATTTTTCCTACAATTACAATATAACACATCAATATTCCTGTGAACCTAAACGCTAATTTCAAGTCTTAACCGCTCAATTCAACTCCTAAACTCTAAATTAATACTTAAACTCTAAATTCAACTCCTAAACTCAATATTCAATTCTTACACGCTAAATTCAACTCTTAAACGCTAAATTCAACTCCTAAATTCTAAAATCAACTCCTAAAATCGATTTTTTCCGAAAAATTCCAAACACAGACTGCAGGCCGAAAATTTCCGGCAGCCGGAACCTGGCCGGGCCGAAAATTTCTGGCGGCCTGAACCAGGCAGGGCCGACGGAAATTTTCGGCCCGACCAGGTTCCGGCCGTCGGAAAATTTCGACCCAGCGTCTGTTCGTTGCAAATCGTCGGAAAAATTGTTCGAAAATACAAAAAATTGACGCACCTGCTTAGTGATGATTCAGGGATGCGTGTCCGCAGTTTACGTCGAGGATAGGCTTTCCCGATGATTTTCTGGAGACTTTTCCGGCGAGCATCGATTTTTCTGATTCAATACGTGTTATGAAAGTTGGATATGTTGTAGATTGTGAAACTCCTTAACCAAATATGTAAATATATACTTTTTTTTTTGTTGGCGGCAAATAGCAATTTGGTTGGCGGCAAATAGCAAGCCCCTTTTGAATCAGGGATCTTCAAAATAGCCGCTGAGTTTGAACTAGTAATCTTCAAATTGCCGATAAATTTTAACCCACTTTTCGGCGTTGAGTTTGAACCAGTAGTCTTCAAATCGCCGCTGAGTATGAACAGGACTCTTGATATCACTTGATATCATCCTAATTTGAGAAGGATTTTAGAAAATTGCATGTTTGCTTGTTGGATTTCAAAATGGATTATATTATAATGGATTTATGGGTTACATGATGAATTTACCATCATATCCTTATTGATATCATTAATAAAGTATTTTTATTTTTTAGTTAAGGATACTTTGGTCATTTCATCATTAGTGGGGTCTATTGATTTTGGCTTCTCTCAAAGTTCTAGCTCATAAGGTGAGATGTGGCACCTGGCCCATCTTAGTGATGACCTCGTCTAGACGGGTGTTTGGTCCTAGTGGTCGTTCTTCCCCTCACAAACTAACAAACCCCGGTGCGGAATGCGTCAAGGAATACTGGAGTAATGTCGTGCCTCGTGCCCGGTCTCAGTGCATTTGGCATGACTATCCACCAACTAATCATTATAACGACTCTCGACAACTGATATATCGGCTCTCGCATCGATGAAGAACGTAGTGAAATGTGATACTTGGTGTGAATTGCAGAATCCTGTGAACCATCGAGTCTTTGAACGCAAGTTGCGCACGAAGCAATCCGGTTGAGGGCACGTCTGCCTGGGTGTCACGCAACGTCGCCAAATCCCCAATCGGGGATGAGAGCGGATGTTGGCCTCCCGGGGTCTCATTTGAAGTCCACGGATTTTGAGCCAAAAATAATCCCACATCTATGGCCCCCACAGATTTAGGCCAACCTCATTTTAGTCAACAAACATGGATTTAAGACATAATCCATCATGTGTGGGATTTTGAGGCAAAATCCCTCATCAAAATCCTACAAGCAAACGACTTCTAAGGGGTCGTTTGCTTCTAGGATTTTAGAAAATGAGGGATTATGATAAAACCTTGGATTTTGAATATGAGAGATTATGTTGGATTTTGATTATGTTGGATTTTGAAACTTCCATGTTTGTTTGTAGGATTTGGTAATGGCTTTTAGTAGGTTGGAATTATGGCTTGATGGGGGAAATTACTTTCTTATCCTTAATGAACCACTTTTTACTTTACTTGTATTTTGAATGTTTTTGTATATACATGAAGAATTAGCATATGTAAAAATGGCAGCAACATCCATACTATTTGGTCATATTGTATACACGCAAGAAGCCATTAAAGTAAATTGAAACTCTCAACCCAAACCAATAATGTCGAAAGGAAAATCAAGGGTTTGGATTGGATTATAAAAAAAGAGGATGTAAGCATGAAATAATTAATTGTTGAGCTTCATATAAAAGGAAGACAAAACGACGATAGGCAGAGATGGAAAAGGTTGCCGGATCTTTTTGCTGTGTTGCAATCCCTTGGCAACGAAGAGACAAAGTTGGTGAGATGAGAGTGTAGACAAAAGTCCTCAGTAGAGATAATAATAACCGAGGGCAAAATTGGATTACACAAAATGAGTGGGGGTAACACGGTCATTAAACATCATGGATTATATCTATCTTCCAAAATCCTAGCTATAGAGGTAAGATTTTATATTCCATGGGGCCCACGGATTTTAGCTCCAAATAATCCAATATTAGTGGACCCCACAGATTGAAACAAAATCCATTATATGCTAACAAACATGGATTCATTATAAAGTCCAACATATGTTGGATTTTGGGCCAAAATCCAACACCAAAATACCAAAAGCAAACGACCTCTAAATTCCTGGTGGTTTCATTTTTTAGTGTTCTTAATTACTCTCTATTGTTTACCAAACCTTACTCTAGACTTCATTGATTGTCGTTGTTTTGTTTTTGTCAGGCTGATATGATGCATGGTCAGTCTTCGTCTGAATTTATCACCATCACTCCATCTCCCCTGCAATCATCACATGATGTCAACACTGTTGCAGCTGATGTCAACAGTGTTGCAACTCCAACTTCCTTAACGCGGAAACAATCACTCATCGTAATATGGTACTGACCAGATATTTATTTTATTATGCATTAGTTTAGCATCTTAGTTAGCAATCGACGAGGACTTTTCCATTACCTTTATCTATTATCTTGATATATTCCCAGCAAGCACAATACATTGAGATTTTTTTTTTATATTTTGAGTATTTTGGTTGTTTTATTCTTTTTTTATTACAAGTTGGTTTGACAACCGTGGACATCTATTTTTTACCTTGTGAAGCCTGGGCTCAATGTTCGTAGATCTATTTTCTTGAATTTTAGTTTATTTTCTACCCAGACTTTAAGAAGTATATCCAGTTGTTTAGAACCTACACAAACACCAATAAATGTTATTAAATTACTAACAAAATAAACTAACATCCCACACAAACACATATATGGCTTTACAACCTACGGCCCAATGGGCTTTTTGTAAAGACTTTTATGAGTTTTTATGACTCTTTTACATTTGCAACAACCAAACCCATACTGAAAGCACATCATTCCCATCTATCCACACCCTACGGGCAGCTGCCGCCCCCTCGTCATTTTACTCTATTTCCACTTCCTGAGAAGATGAGTAGCTCTCCAAATTCTCTACTTCCCAATTTTCAAGGAACCCCATTCTTCACTCACAGCTTCCTCTTTGTTCCTCCACTTAACGTAATCACCCATCATTCATTTAGCGCGGGGAAATTCCAAACCCGAATTCATCATTATAATTCACTGGATCTACTATCCTTGTCCGCAACTCATCTACAGTATTGAAGTTTACTGTAAAGTCAAATCCCATGCAGTTGGAGAACATGAAGCTTCGCGTCTCCCTGGTGGTGCTTCTACAAACATGCCGTACACGGTTAGTTCTCTTTTCCGGCATGCAAGAATACTCTATCCCGTGGCGGACCTAGGAATTTTATATAGTGGTGTCCTCTTATAAAAAAATGAAATAAGATTATATAATTAAATCATTAATAAAAATTAAATAATTCTTAAATAGGAAAACACCTGACTCGTACAAGGTAAAATAGCCCACGATGTGTATTCATATCCGGAAATAATTGTAAAATACACTTGATATCTACACTACTCAAAAAAACTGTCTCTGTATATCCTACTAGACAATCATTCACAAAATGATCGCATATTTGATTTCTAAACTTTTCCTTTATGTAACACAAAGCTGAAAAGACTTTTTCAACACTTGTCGACCAACAATAAGATCAATACAAATTAAGGGTAGCTTGAAATTAGTTTAATTGTTAGGTTTTGAAGCTAATTAGAGATAGGGAATGCCATTTTACTATTAATTGGTGTTTAAAATCAAACAACAAATGAGTTGTGGCCTAATAAAAATTATGTTTATTAATAATAATAGTGTCCTAGGTTTGAATTATCCAAATTACTACTTATATTTCCATACGCAAACTAAAAAAGAAAAGAGTAGGATAATCATGTTCTCAAATTTCAGGAGTGTCCCCTACTATCAATTTCCATACGTAAATAATCACCGGGGGTTGAATAATCATTTTTCCAAAATTTAGTGGTGTCCCGGGACACCCACAAAGTCCCCTAGGTCCTCCCCTGAGTCTCTACCTTGCCATATCGAGTTGTTCAATTGTGAATGTAAATGCTTATGGCCTCAATTCCGCCTGAAACCTCATCGGATTTTCACCATCTCTTATCCCTATTTGTAGGCGACAGAATTCTTCCACGGGTTGTATGTATTGTTAAACCAGTGCAGCCCATTAATAAACTAACACTACAGGAAAAAAAATCTTTTAATCACGGGATATCCTATATTTGAAAGTGTTTTTCCCGTGTTTAATAGGTTTAGTCACGAGAAAATTACTGTAATATATACCTCCGTGTCTAATTGTAAATGTCACAGGAATGTGGTCCCGTGACTAGTTATAACTAGTCACGTGATAATTTCGCCTATTAATTACGGAGAGACCCATGACTAATACCAAATCTTGACACACAAAGCCGATAAAAAACTCATTTAAAGACGGAATGTACACATTTTAACACAGTATTTACCGTGATAAAATCGTTTTCCGTGACTAGATGCCAATCATTTGTCACGGTATTAGGCTTGTTCTCCTGTGTCTACATACCAACAATTGGTCATGGTATTTTGGTATGGCTAACTATCAATCACTAGTCACGATATTTTCCCATGAAACATAAAATTTCATATATTAAGTATTAACATACAATTGAAAATACCAATTCTCATAACATGAACTTATAACGTTATTGTCAATACAATTACTTCAAAACAATACAACAATTCTCTAGCCATAAAGCTTTCTCTTCACTTTGATCATTAAACGAAACCACAATATTCATCTATACCAACTACCATGAAAAAATAAATAAATAACCCAGCAGCTTATTGTAATGATGACCCTGCTGTCACTATAACAGGAGCACAAAACATGGGCACAATATCTTAGTGGCCGCTAACATAGGCAACCAGGGGTAAGCTGCAGAAACCAGCAAGAAACCAAAAGCTATACAAAAACCGTAGAAACCCAGCATCAACCAAAAGCCTATAGAAAAACAGAGCATCTCAACTTATGCATTTTCCAGCTTTCGACATAGAACTTGCACATATAATTAATCTAAACACAATACTTAGCATCACTAAAAAACATCCTTCATACATACTCAGCTTTGGAATCTTCAATTAGACAAGTACCTTTTCTATATGAGGATTTTGTATTACTTGTACAAACTCATGCCTACCTAATATAACTCATCAATTACAACAATAGAGTGGTACAAGGTAGAGACTTGCCTCGGCACCATTGGAGGAATTGCAGAAGAAGACTAAAACTTCCAACACCAGGATTGCCAATTGAACCTGGATCATGTTAAGGCTTAGTTAGGACATATTGAGCACTAAAGTTTAATTAGAACACATATTAACCTACTGACATACTCATGTTGCTGCTACTTCTACTGCTTCTGCTGCTGCTACTGAAACAAGCTACTGCTGTTGATAATAGTACTTCTACTACTTCTGCTTATAGGTGTCAATCAGGAGGGTTCGGGCGGGTTCGGGCTGGGTTCAATCGGGTTCGGGTTTAAACGGGTTGCGGGTTAGTCGGGTTGCGGGTTCATCGAGTTTGGGTTCATCGGGTTCGGGTTCAAACGGGTTGCGGGTTAGTCGGGTTGCGGGTTCATCGGGTTCGGATTCAAACGGGTTGCGGGCACATCGGGTTGCGGGTTCATCGGGTTTTGGGTCGGGCGGGTTGCGGGCGTGTCGGGTTTCGGGTTGTTCGGGCCAGCGCATCAAGTAACTTAACTCATTACTCATTACCAACTTACATATTTTATTACACTAATTTAAAATATTTTCTCAACTTTTTAACCAATTTATTTCTACCTCGTATATATATACTTTATTTTTTTGAAAAAAAATGTCAAAATGTTAAATCAATTTGTATGACTTGCAAACTTGTTATGTAATTAATCATAATTGGTAAAGTCTTATAGCTAATAGTAATGGTGATATCAATATTTGCAACCAAAAGACACCGTTATTTGTTTATTTGATATTTTAGTATTAATTCAGTAGTAATTGGATTAAAGTATCTCGTTTAGTATACCATGAAAATATGGTATTTGGCGTGTGGTATTTGGCAAAAGTATAGTGATAAAAGGAGTTATTTCAAAATAACTCATTGCCCAAATAACTTTAGTAAACTGTTGCCAAACGAGTTATTTGTAAAATTGTTCGAATTATCCTAAAAATTGAACCATTAAAGATTAGCTATCAAATTTAGTAAAATTATTGTGACTTCAATCATAACTTACTCAATAGCATATATCCTATACACTTAGCTTTACCCTCAATCAACAATATTAAGTTAGTATATGTTGTTGATTGTATACCCTAAACCATCAATACATTATATACTAACCACATAACCTATACACTAACTATATATCCTTGAGTTGTGGTTTTGCTAGTATAGTTAATTTAAAAGTGAAATTCATACTTTGATTTTCAAAACATAGATAAAAAGTGACATTTGCTAATTGTTATACCCTAATCATATATCCTTTACTTTACACCACATACCTTGTACCCTAACCACGTACCATAAACATAAATTAAAAAGAGATCTCTTGCCGTTAAAGACTTCAAATGACTTCAAGTGAACATATGTTAATAAAAAAACTTAGAACCGTCAAAACCATCAATATCTTATACCCTAACCATATACACCCTAAACCATATGTACCTTATACCCTAACCATATACTTTATATCCTAAACAACGAACCGCCAAAGATTACTTATCAAGTTTTGTATAAATTGTTGTAACTAATGGTTAATTTATTTATTAGCCCATAAAAAATTACATACATATATACATATTAGCCTTAAAAGCATATAAGAATAATTTTAACTAGTCATGCCCTCCATATAAAAGTTAAAGATTCATATTTCAAAAGCTAAAATTATGAAAGAATTAAATTTGTTTCCTTCTTTCTTTTCACAAAAATACTAAAATTTCGCTCCTTCTTTCTCTTTCCATACATTAGAAAAACTCATTTTTCCCTCCTCTTTCTCTTCCATAAAATTGAAAGAACTAAATTACCCTCTTCTTTCCTTCTACAAAAAGTTGAAAAGTCAAAAGTTTCCCTCCTTGTTTCTCTTTCATAATCAAAAGAATCAAACTTTCCCACTTCTTTCTTTCCCACATATCAAAACCACCAAAATTCCCACTTGTTTCTTTTCTAAAAAATTCAAAGAACCAAATTTCCCTCTTCTTTCTCTTCCCAAAAACTTGAATACACCAAAATTTCCCTCTTCTTTTAAAAACATCAAATTACCAAATACATTACTTTACTTTATTTATATTTAATTGATAATTTTATTGAATAGTTAAATTAAACAAAATTTTAATTTATATATTATATAAATATTGTCATGATCTCAAGTGACCTTCATGTTTCAATTTTTTAATTTTCTTAAAATACGTAATATCAAATGAGTTTCATATTTTTAAAATTTCTTATACGAAATGAAAAAATAATTTTACTTAAGTTTAGAATGAAAAACTTTATTTTGAAAAACTATGTATTGTATATTTTTATAATTATTCAAGTGGATTAGATGAAATTCGGTTTGAGTCGGTCGGGTTACGGGTTAGTGGGGTTCGGGTCAATCGGGTTCGGGTTAATCGGGTTGCGGGTCAGTTGGGTTGCGGGTCAATCGGGTTCGGGTTAATCGAGTTGCGGGTTAGTCGGGTTGCGGGTTAGTTGGGTTGCGAGTCAATCGGGTTGCGGATCGGGCGGGTTACGGGTTGTTGACTTTTAGTCAATTCGGGTTGCGGGTCGGGTTGATCGGGCGGGTTAATCGGGTCGGGCTATGTTTTGACACCTATACTTCTGCTGCTGCTACTGAAACAAGCTTGGTCTAGCAAAAGAAAAGAAGTGGAACTATTAGAGCCCTTTACACGGTATTAAGAGATGATAGAGAAATAGTTTGTTGATGTGACTTGAATCGGACTATCAAGCGCTACGACTGGTCGGGGGTCTCGCTGCCAGGTCAGCGAGTGGGGTCTAGGGGCAACACCCCTGTGGGGGTGCCGGGGCAACTCCCCCGGCCCGCGGTGTATGGGCTCAATGTTATTTGGGTTTGGGTTCTGGGCCTGGTCTGTAACCGTTTCCTTTGCTAGATTGGATTAGGTTTAGATCCACATGGAGAAGTACTATAAATACTTCTCATACTCCTCTGTAATTTGTAATCTTCTCGATATATTGAAACTGGCTCTCTCTCGCCCGTGGACGTAGCTAACACACATCGTGTTAGTGAACCACATAAATCGTGTGTCTGTGTTTTTCGATTCTCGCTTTCGTATTCTTGCTTTATCGATCCGGCAATTTCCCGATCCGTAGCAGCGCGTTTATAACATAGTTTAACATGCTTTCTTGTAATGTGAATGAAAGGGAAGGAACACATAGTTTTCACTTAGTTTAGTGATGATTGAAGCTCACAGAACATGACAGGAAATAAATAGCAACAGTTTGGGACACTCGGGACTTTGAAACCCACAGCTAGAACCATTAAGAACAATAACATCTAAAACCACAGCCAATAACTCAAAGAAATATATACTACCTGGCGCCCCTCTAGAAACCATATCGGCTACAATCCAATGCAGTCCCTCTAAGTATCAAAGCTGCATTATATTAAAGCAAACTTCAGAGTTAGAAGCTTACCATAACCATAGTAATACAAAACTATGGCAGTGTGGAACTGTTTCCTTGCGAAACC
Source organism: Linum trigynum (assembly GCA_964030455.1). Lineage (NCBI taxonomy): Eukaryota > Viridiplantae > Streptophyta > Magnoliopsida > Malpighiales > Linaceae > Linum > Linum trigynum. The sequence goes on from OZ034817.1 coordinate 20,104,028, forward strand.
AAATACCACCGTCGGTGCCGACTTCGTTTCCGACGATGTTGATTTGATGTTTCGCGATAGAAACTCTTGCGGTGACGTTGATCGGATTCACCGTTGATTGCTGAAATCGAGACGACCATCAAATATCCACCGCCTAGCGACGGGCGATGTTGATTTGATCGATGCACCTCTAAATGGTGAAATCAACGTGACCGTCAAATATCCACCGCTGAGCGATGTTGATCTGATCGATGCACCTCTGACTTCTAACCAACGCGATCGTTACTACGGTTCGCACCTCTTCTAACTACGTTCGAACGGGGGTGTTTGAGTTTTTTGAGGAATCTACGCTACCGCTACTCTTATGGAGATTCCTATGGAGAGCTCCGCGACTACAACTACAACTATGGATATCCTTCGTGGAAGGAGAGCTCCACGAAGGAGTTACAGAGAAAAAAGGTAAAGGTTGAACAGATGTGTTTCTGTGTTGATTTGGTTGTCCCTTCTCTCTTCTTTTTTTTTACAATTGGTTAAATTTCATTCCTGAACGATTGTGGTACAAGCTTGGCCTATTACAGGATAGGAGAGATCAAATCAAGAAGATGAATCCACTCAAGAGGGAGGGAGCGGCTCCTTGTTTCCTTAGCGACCCAATCAGCACATTTGTTGTTCCTGCGATGAGTAAATGCCACACGAATAAAGGCATTCTGCGCAAGAATCTGCTTCATACAGTGGATCCAGGCTTTCACTTGCTAAGGCCAGGATCTGCTCCGACCGAGTAAAATATTGATGATAACCAGGCAGTCGCAGAAGATGACAGTAGGCAAACCCGAATCCTGAGCCATTCTCATGGCAATCAACAAGGCTTTAGCTTTCGCCACAATCGAAGAAGAACAAAACAAGGTCCCAGCCTTTCCGTCAATTACTTTTCCATGATGATTGCGAACGACAACACCATATGCCGCCACCTGCGATTCCGAGAAAAAAGCTCCATCACAGTGAATCTCCTGTTGGAGGAGGGAAGGCGGTGGATCAATTCTTGAACAGGATGGGGGAGGCTGGGGAGGAGAGGAGGTAGACGGCAGTGGGAGAAGGCCACTCCACTGATTGAAACAACTATGGATTTAGATAAGGTGGGGTGAAAGAGAGGACGAGTGCCACAAAAGATCCATCCGTAGCGAGCGTTCCAGATGGCCCATAAGATAGCAATCATAGCCACCACCGAACTAAAAGAGATCACGTCATTAAGATGGAAAAGCCACATGAGGATAGGGAGAGAAGGGTGGGGGAGAGGGATGCCAGCGAAGCTTCTTTGCCAAATGAGCACTTCATGTGGACAACCGAAAAAGCAATGCCACACATCTTCAATCTCCTCTTCACAGAGAGTGCAAACCGGAGAGGTGATCACCTTGTGGAACCAAAGATTCCTTTTAGTAGCCCCCGCATTCCTAGTGATCCTCTAAATGAAGTTCTTAATCTTGGGAGGTAAAGACAAGCTCCAAAGCCATTTCCACGCTTTGGACGTGCAGTCTGGGTGGTTAGGATCCTCTGAACCTGTCCTGTTTCTTTCGCTGGTTCTGAAAAGATGATAAGCCGACTTGACTGAAAAGGCCCCCGACTTCTCAGGATGCCAAACCCACGAGTCTTTAAGGTTGTCCATGCCAATCGGGATTCTCTTAATAGCCTCCACTTTATTTGGAAGACAGGTTTGCTCAATAAGATCAAGATTCCAATCTCTTCCATCATTCATAATCCATTCGAAAGCCTTCAATTGTTGTCTTTGATTTTGCTAGAGTTTAAAGCCAGGTAGGCTAGGGATCCAGGGATCATTGTCAATGTCAATGCTTCTGCCATTCCCCATGTTTTTCGTTGCACCTAGCTTTAGAACCTCCCTAGCCTCACATATGCTAGACCAAATCCAAGAGGGTTTTCTACCTTTACCTACATTCATAAAGTCAGAGTTAGGGAAATAAAGGCCTTTAAGGAGTCTCACCCAGGTTTCTTGATCTCCATTGAGAATTCTCCATCCTTGTTTGGCAAGGAGGTGAAGGTTGAACTGATGAAAATCTTTGAACCCCATTCCTCCTTCATGTTTAGGGGCAGTAAGGATGCTTCCTTTTCTCCAATGAATCGATCCTTTGTCCATATTTCCTCCCCAGAAGAAAGCCCTCAAACGCGCATCCATAATTTTTATTGTTCCTTTGGGGATGAGGAAACATGACATCAAATAAGTAGGATAGCTTTGGTACATAGCCTTGAGAAGAGTCTCTTTTCCCGCTTGAGAAAGAGCAAGGCTCTTCCATGATTGACCCAGGTTCTCCATTCTAGCGATGAGCCCCGCAAAAACTTCTTTTTTTGATCGACCCCATTCAGCTGGAACTCCAAGATATTTTCCCATTCCGTCCGAGCAAGGCATACCCATGAAATTAGATAAGAGAGTCTTAAGGGCATCAGGAACATTGGAGCTAAAGGTGATTGCTGATTTGTCGTTGTTAATAACTTGTCCTGTCATGCTACCATAGTCTTCAATGACTTTCGTGATGATGATAGCTTCAGACATAGAGGCTTTCCCAAATAGACTAGTATCGTCTGCAAACAGGACATGGGTGAGACGAGGACAAGAAGGAGCAAGGGTAATGCCTTGGATGCTACCATTATCCACATTTTTATTAACAAGGAAAGACAAGGCATTAGTTAAGAGAATGAATAAGAGAGGAGAGAGAGGATCTCCCTGAAGAAGGCCTCTGGTTGGCACAAAGAAAAGAGAAGGGTCCCCATTGAACATAACAGAGAATCTCACTGTCCTGATGCATTCCTTCACCCAGGAACACCATTGATGAGAGAACCCCATAGCATTCAAGATCCCATCCAGACAATCCCAATCAACCATATCGAAAGCCTTCTTCATATCAAGTTTCATCATCATATCCCATTTCCCTCCTTTCGGGCGAGATTTGAAATGGTGCAACACCTCATGGACAATGATGATGTTGTCCTGAATAGCTCTATTGCCCATGAAAGCCGTCTGCATTTCTAAGACAAAATGTGGAATCCATTCCTTAAGACGGGTTGTCATGATTTTGGATATCACCTTGTATATGAAATTACAGCAACTGATCGGTCTAAACTGAGAGATTCTCTCCGGATTCAGAGTCTTTGGGGTAAGAATAAGATGGGTATCATTCCAACCCTGAGCCATCTTTCCTTCAAGGAAGAAAGATTTAACTTCGCCACAAAGTTGATGTCCAACAGTGTCCCAATATCTTCTGTAGAACATTCCGGGAAACCCATCAGGCGATTTGCATGCTCCCAGGTCAAAGACAGCTTCCTTAATTTCCAAGTCTTCCATCGGTTTGCAGAGAGAATGGTTGATATGATCATCCACAATGCAAGGAATCTCTTGAATAAGAACATGATTATTGCCAACCTCTCTTTTCCTGAAAAGATCAATGTACAACTGGACCACATGATTTTGAAGGAGATCCTTATCCTCAATCCAAACGTTACCATCATCCAACAATTTTGCAAAACTGTTTCTAAGACTTCTTTGAATAGTTGAGGCATGGAAAAAGCGAGTGTTACTGTCTCCCCGTTTGAGCCAATGTTCTTTTGAACGTTGCCTCCAAAAGATCTCCTCTTCCTTCCACAGCTTGATCAGTTCAATTTTTAACAACTTTTCTTCCTCGACATGTTGATGGTGACGAGTCCAATCCAAAATAGTTTTCAGTCGTTCCTCAACAATTTTTATTTTCACCGCTGCGTTGTTGACATTAGCCTTGCTCCAAGATCCAAGCTCTCGGCTTCAACTACATAACATCGAATGATGGTCTCCCCCTCTCTCCAAAATTCTTTTGATGATGTTCTCACATTCTCCATATTCGAACCACCGGTGATCAAATCTAAAAATAGCTCTCTTCCTCGGATGACTTCCCATGATTTCGAGCCTCAAAGGACAGTGATCCGATCCCACCATAGGTTCATTGAAGATGATTGCATTGTTGAAAGCCTCTCTCCAAGAGAGAGAGAGAGCAAAGGCCTCGATCGAGCCTAACCAGAATTTTCCTATGCCCTTGTTGCATATTTGACCAAGTGAATCTTGGTCCTTTGAAATCTATGTCGATAAGTCCATTGTTGAAGACAAAATCTTTGAAAGGTTCCGTTGAGCTGCGACGCGGCGGATTACTTCCCTCCTTTTCATCTTCATCTAACACCGCAAAAGCGCTTCGTAGTCTTCACACTCGGTGGAACCGCTTCCTCAACTGCTCCGTCGTGAACTCCCACGTGTCTCAACCACCTCGATTTTGATTATGTGTGAATCTCACGTGGAACAAAGCTACAATGACGATGTTGCTTTGGGATAACAATGGCGTTGGACTTAGAGGGCCACCCTTGGTCGAGCTTTTAACCACTGCGATATCGTTTTTAATCAAACGATATCGTTTATGATACCGCGATGTCGTTGATACCTCCCCCGGCGTCGTTTTTATCTAAACAACACCGTTTAAAATAATTATTAAAAAGATTAATTAAGTAAACCGGCTCATTATTGTCACGCGGTCAAATTCTCATCCATCGGCGCTGTTTAATCTTTCCGCGACATCGGTTTTCACTAATCGATGTCGACCTTGAACTGCTCCGTCCCGGTCCCATCAAACAATGTCATTTTTCATTCCACGACATTGTTCTCTTTCAAACGGTATCGTTTTTATCGTCTTGCGGTGTCGTTGGGCTTGCCAGGCCGCCCTCGCCAAAATCCAACCCGTTGTGGTATGGTTTCTAACTAAACGGCATGGCTTAGTAATACCGCGACGTTGTTGATGCCTTAAGCGTGTCGTTTTTAGTTAAACAACACCGCTTGATTCTACCCGCGACATCGTTTTAATATTAAACGATGTCGTCCTAACTACTGCGACATTATTGGGCTTACTAGCGGTATCGTTTTCTTCCCCAAAATGGCTCCGTTTGCTTTTCCTTTCGCGACATTGTTTTTATTTTAAACACTGTAGTTGGGATTTTGTTTACCAATGGTTTTGTTGGGATTTTGACGAAATCATTAACCTCCGCGACATTGTTAAATCCCTCCATGGCATTGGTTACCACTGAACGGTGTCGTTTCTCTCCTCTTCCGACAAGGAATAAAAAAGCACTCATTTTCCAACAGTAATACTAGCATTGACTGAACGGTGCCGTTTCTCGCGACATTGTTTTTTATTATTATCAAACAACGTCGTTTCCAGCACCGCGGTACCGTCGAGCCTCTTCGCGGTGTCGTTTAGACTCTCCGCGACATTGCTCTACTCCAAACGATACCGTTTTTTATCATGCGACATCGAATTAAATGCCAAGACTCATTAATGCGGCATTTAATTTAATCCAAATTAATTTTAGGTGTAAACAGGAACAAGCCATAAACAATACGAGTGAGCAATATGAATTTAACCTACAAGCGAGAGAGAAAAGTCATTGAATCATAAGGGCATCAATTTCAGTTCACGATTTCAAACTAGATCTGGAAATTTATTAAGAATCCTAATTTTGTGATGTATGGACTGGTTTTCGGATAAACCAAGGATTGAAAAGAGGGAAACATATGGAGAATAAACCTTCAGCAATTTCGTTGACGGAGCTTTGAGGTAGAAAAAGCGGCCGAGCTTAGGGGAGGAAGAAGCATTGTTAGCGAGCAAGCTGGAGTGGCCCAACTCGGATCTGGAGGGTTGCTCGGATTCAAGCAGAGACCTGAGAAAATATATTGAAGACATCTAATCTCCGAGAAATTTTACAATGCTATATAGTATTGGTGCTATAGGTTTTTGTTTTTATGGTACAACTTAAAATTGTACATTTACGTTATGGTACAACTTCAGATTGTACCTATACTTTTTGTGCAAATTCTTTTATGGTACAACTTGAACTTGTACCTTTATGTGATGGTACAACTTCAAGTTGTAAAGTTGTACCATAACATAATGTACAACTTTGAGTTGTACATTAAAGCATCAGTGCTATATAGCATAGTAGAAGTGCTCCTAATCTCCTCAAACAGAACCATAATGTGCTGCAAAGTGCAAAGTAGACAAATACAAGAACCGAGCACGAACAGATTACAAATAGATTTCTAAATCTAAATAAAATCAATCCCTCTCCCAAATCGCCATTCCTTCATCCCCGTTATGCTAAGAAAGGAGCACAAATCGAAAGCAGCACAAAGGATTTCCTATTTTCCTCTTCAACTCGAATAAAGAATAAAAGAGAAGAGATTGCGGGTAGAAATATACCTTAATCTTTAGGGCATGGATTGGCAGGGGAAGATATTTGCAGTGGGATGAGTTTCGACAAAATAAATTCGCCTAGATGAAAGAACGAACAGAGCTATTTTACTGGGAAGAGAAAAAGATTCATTTGATTGGGAATGCAGAGACTGTGAGTAGCTAAGAACTTTAGGAGTGGTGTATTGGTAATGGAGCTGAAACTTCAGTTTTGGAGTCAAAATTTTGGGTAGTTGAACTTTTAGGATTTGGCAAAATTTTAGAATTTGGAGCCATATCTTTCAGTCATGAAAATTTAGGAGGGAACAAAATGCGAGACAGCAATTTTGGTGAAAAGTTTAGGAAAGAAATTTTAAGGGAGTTCATGGGTCGGATAGTATGCCTACTCTTAAAGGGGTTGGTTTTTGACACCTCCTCCGCAATTGGTCTATTTTTTCATTAATTTTTGACAAGTATTAATGAAGGTAGACATAAAAATATTTTGTTATTAAATACACCATATTAATTACTTTTAAAAAAAAAAAATCTAAACCTATACAAAATACTATTCCCACTCTCATCTTTGATCCTTCTATCTCCTATCTTTGATTCTTCCTTTCCCAGCAGCCTCCGACCACCACACTTCGTCGGTAAAATCCCGCCGACAGACTCTCTCCGGTCACCTGCGAAAATATACCACTGCACTAATATGTTGTACCACTGTACTTAGGGGTGGAAGTTTGGGTTGCGGGTTGTGGATAATCCGCAAACCGCATCAACCCGCAGCTATTGTGGGTAACCATACCCACAAGTTATCGGTAGTGGGTTGGGTGTGGGTAGTAAAATAACGATTTTTGTGGTTAGTGGTTACCAACTACCCACAGCAGTTAACCCACAAAATCCACAATAATCACACTAATTATATTTATTTAGTGAATTAACTTTATAATATAATAGTATGTGAAAAGTGTGAGGATAAAAATTAAAGTATCCACCAAATAAAAAAGACACACCTAATCAGTTTCATGTAAGAATTTTTTAGTTATAAAACACTATAATCGATTGAGTGGAGAATAATCAATTCATTAAAAGTGAACACCTTTTATAACTTTTATCAGTATGTTTTTGCTTTTGTGTGAAAAACATACAAGATCATATTTAATTGTCATATTTCACCCCTAGTCGGGGAAATATGAAATCACAGCTCTCTAACACAAAAGTTGAATACCAAACTCAAAAAGAAAAAATCTCCACGTTGAGTAAGATCGATGTACAAAATTGTATCTATACAAACAACACAAGTGTATATCACTATAGTCTAGTTACGAACAACAAATACGTTAGTGGAGACTAAAACTCTATGCTTGTAAAGATGGATTTTTGCGGGTAACCACACCCAACCCGCACAAACCCACAGTGGGTAGTGGTTACCCACTAACCACTACGGTGCGGGTTGTGGGTAGCATAATTATAAATTTGTGGGTGTGGGTACCCGCAAAATGTGGGGCGAGTAACCACACCCACCCCAATTTCCACCCCAAACTGTACTGATATTTGTACAACTGCACTGATACTAAGATATGACATTGGTACCAGTGCAGTGGTATCGCTACCAGTGCAGTGATACAACGTATCAGTGCAATGGTACATTTTTTTTGCAGGTGGTTGGAGGGAGTCTGCCGATGGGATTTTAACCGGAGAAGTGTGGCGGTCAGAGGAAGCCTGGTAGTCGGAGGCTGCTGAAAAAGGAAAAATCAAGTATAGGGAGAGAATGTATTTAGCGTAAGTTTTAACTTGAAAAAAAACAAATAATTAATATGATGCATTTAATTCCCAATGTGTATTTAATGTGTGTATTAAATTCTATAATTGTATTTAATATCCCATGAGGTGTCATTTTTCTAACCCTCAAGAAGGTTAGCAAGCTAACCGATATCGAGTTCATGTAAAGCAGTCCCAATTTAACAAGAATTGCAATTGAGAAAGCAATTTTAAAGGTGTTCAGATTATGTGTGGTGTGGTGTTCTATTTATGTATTTGTATTTGGTTAATCCGAATTATGATTCAGAATTCTCGTTAAATGGGTATACCAACTTTAAAAGTGCTCTATTCTTTGTTTTTATTTTCAAAATATACCTTGGGTGTCGAAAGGTAAGGCATTATTTGCCAGTCAAATGTCATGACATTCCTACCAAGTCTTCGTGAAGGCGCCGCATATTCCGTAGTCCTGAACGCCATGATCGATTGGCAGATTGATTTTCGTCCTGACACGTTGCTTCACTTGATGAAGGAAAAACCTCACATTTCAACTCTAACACTCTGTTTTTTTACGATGCAAAAGGAAGGGAGGGAGAAGGAGGAGAGGAAAGTTGGATTTCCAACACACTTTCCCCTGTTTCCCTAAAAATGAACAGTGCGGAGGGGAAGGAAATGGGACGGACAATGCACTGTGCCACCCTAGCCTCCGAATCAGAGAGAAAAGGATAGTGGGCTCATTTTCCGTTTTTCTTTTAATTTGACACCATCCTCCACTCTCTCTCTTTTCTTTCTTAGTTCTTTTTTTTATGGTTACCTTTCTTAGTTCTTCTTTCTTCAAAAGCCAGAACTTTTCTTTCTTCGGTCTTCTTTCTCCCAAAGAAAAAATTAGCATTCTAATTTAAGGAGGTTTTAACATTGGTCATTTACTATTGATTTTATAATACTAATTATTATAATTTAAGAGAAAGATAATTACAATGAGTAATTATAGAAAAAGGTTATCTTGGAAGCCCACTTATTTAATGATAAAAAATTAGCATTCAAATAATCAAGTTTTGATTTGTAATTGTGAACAAAATTAGCAAAGCAAAGAAGAACAATGATTAAACCAATAATTATGAGAATTTTTTTAAATCAAGCTAAAATAAACGATATTTAAAATGGATAAATTTGTTTAATAATTACAAAATTAGCAAGAAACAATAAATTTAATTCATTATTTACTTATGAAAATAATAACAACACATAATTTAACTATTTTACTATTATATAACTAATAAAATAACATATCTATCACACTTCCCAAAATACATTTTCCCTCCTACTTTTCCTTCACTTTCTTCCATAATAAAACAACATTTTCTCTCCATTTCAATTTTCCCTCCCCTCCATTTCTCTCCCTTCCAAATGTTCCTTTCCCTCCATTTTCCTCCCTTCCTTTGTGAACATAGTGTAAGTTTTCGCTTCCTGGTCCTCAACAACTTTGCATTTGCCTATGTGAATCAGAGGAGAAGTTAGGGTGCTAACTTCCTTAATTACCATCCATTAATTTTAGTTGAATATGACCGTGATATGCAGTGGAGGTTATATTAGGTATTTAGAAAATAAATAAATTTAAAATATCCATTTTCTCTCCATAATAGAGATTTACCACGTAACTGCTGAAAAAGTACTACTAGTTAAATTAGTAGTGGTTTTGGTGGATATAGTAGCTATTTCAAATTTCTTGTAATAATTTAATTGTTATTAGTAGTGGTTTATTAGTATTTAGGTGATAGAAACTGAAATAAACAAATAAGATCATTATTACTTAGTAGTTTAAAATAACTACTAACATAAAAAATTACTACAAAAAACACCTATGATATAATCACTACTAATATGAATCACATTAGTAATACGAACCACTGCTAATACGAATCACAATTACTACAGAAGAAACACTACTAATACAAATAATAGAGTTATCGCAAAACCCAGTGGCTTGTATCAATGTCTTTTTCCCCCAATGATTCCACCACCACCATCGCCAGTCTTATCTCCACTGATTCGGGGCTAATTGTACATATTTTAGCCTCATTTTCCTTAGGCGTTTGTGGCAATTGTGCTCCTAAAAGGGTGGTTTTACATGAGTTTCTTGTGTTTTAGCATGTTTCAGAACCTAACAGGTGAAACAAGCCCCGGAGTCGAAAGTTGGACGGAAAGTAGCGAAAACCGGGAGAAGAGGTGAAAAGAAGGAAGTTCACGGCTTTCCTTGGATGTTCACGGTCAGCTTAGACCGTGAACTGGAGTTTTTGCCCGCGAACATTAAGGCGTCCAGGGCCAAATCTCAAGTTACTGACACTAATTGAGTTCACGGTCACTAAGACCGTGAACTAGAGCTGTTGCCCGTGAACCAGTGCAAGCGAAGCGGTGCATTTCAACGCCCATCTTGAGTTCACTGACGCATTTCGGAATTCACGGCCGTGAACTGACAACAATCCCTATTTAAAAGAAGAGCTGAAAGGAAGAGAGAGGGGAGAGCCCAAAAGAGTGAGAAAGTCTTCTTCTTCATATTTTAGAGAGAGAAAGACGAACCAAAGGAGAAGGAGGCTAGAGTTTTGCTCCAAGAGTGGATTTGGGAAGATTCTCCCCAAGAGAAGTTCAGCACAAGTGCAAAGAAGATTGGAAGCCTCCCCATGATGGTTTTTACCTCTTCCCCTTGTGTTTCTTCCATTCCTAGCATGGAGTAGATTTCTTTTTCACTTGGGTGTTGTGAAACCCTAACTATCTACAATGTAGTTTTTGTTATGTGAATTGAATGATTGTTTATGAGTGTTGTTTAATTCAATGATTGAGGTATTATTCACGTTGATTGTGCATGTTTGTGCTTAGCAATCTAATTTGTCAATTTAACCTAGACTAGAGAGGGAAAACCCCCTTTCAAGGGAGGCTCAATTGAGTTGGTATTCCTAGGGCTTTTTAAGTCACCTATCTAGGTTAATTTAGGGCAAATCTCAATGTTGGATTAAGCAATTTGGTTAAGCGCGATTAAGTCGACCAACCATTGGGTTGAGTGAGGGAGTAAGTCAACCATAGATTTCCTAAACCGAGAGGGCCAAGTGTGAGCCTATAATGTATCCCTCGGTTTAGCAATCGAGAGTGTGGTCTACGACCATATTTGAGTTCCCTAGAGGTTCGCGGTCACCTTGCCCATAACAATCGTTTCGATTCACATACCATGGTAGTAGTTAGGGGGAAGTGACACCCGAGTGATCCTTCTCACAAAATAGCTTTCAAAACCATTTACTTTTACATTGCTTTACTTTAATTAGCAAACTTTTCAACCAAAACCGAGTCGCTAGATAATGATTCAAATGACTGAAGTAGGGGTATACGGACCGGCCAGATATTCAATCGCCAATCTTGCACCCTCCATGGAGGCCAACAATTTCGAGATCAAGCCGGCTGTAGTGACTATGATACAAAACAATGCTTTGTTCCACGGTCTTCCGAGCGAGTCACCAAGAGAGCATGTGCAGAGATTCCTGGAGCTCGCAGGGAGCTTGAAAATCAATGGCATGTCGGCTGAAGCTTTGCAACTGAGGCTTTTCCCCTATTCACTTGCATAGAAAGCAATCAGGTGGCTAAACAACCACACCCCTCGTTCAATCATCTCGTGGGACGATCTTCTCAACAAATTCATGATCCGCTACTGCCCGCCTTTGAAGACGGTCGAGTGAAGAAAGAAGATCACCCATTTCGAGCAAGAGGAAGACAAGACCTTGAGGGCTTCTTGGGAGAGATTCTCCGATTACTTTATTCAATGCCCTAACCATTGGTTCGAGGAGCAGTTTCGGATTGAAACTTTCTACGGTGGTCTAATCCAAGAAAACAAGATTCTCATTGACTCATTGTGTCAAGGGAAATTGATGAATATGAGTCCCCCCAAGCGACCAAGCTAGTTGAAGAAATGACCCTCAAGGGATACGATTGGGGATTAACGAGAAACGGGGAGAGAAGCAATGATAGGGGAGTGAGAAGTGTGGGAGCGAGCGCTCCGCTTGAGGCGAATTTGGATAAGTTGATAGAGGTAATGCTCGAAGATAAGAGGCAAGGAAAAGGCCGGTGATGTCTTGTGATTAGTGTTCGAGCACTAACCATGAGATGGCGGAGTGCCAAGCAATGAAGGAGGAAACCGCTCCGGAGGAACAAGTCAACTTCGTGGCAAATGCTAGGGCTAACAACCCGTATAGCAATACTTATAATCCCGGATGGAGGAACCACCCAAAATTTTCTCGGTCATCACTGACTAATCCGAGACCCCCGGGTTTCCAAGGACTCATGGGAAATTACCAACCTCGGCCGACCTTCATCCAACAAAGGCCTCAAGTCCAAGGCTCAAGCTTCCAACAACCGTACCAAACACAAGGTGGTCAAGGGTTTCAACAACAACAACAACCCGACAAGCTATCTAAGCTTGAAGACCTAGTGAACACCTTCGTGAGTACGAGTGCTCAAAAGTTCGAGAAGATAGAGCAATTTATGGATGTGGCAACTACCAAGTTTACCTCGGTCGAGGCGGGTCTTCGAAGCCATCAAGCGAGCCTCCAAAGCTTGGAAGTACAAATCGGCATCTTGACGGGATCTTCACCGAGAGACCAAAGGGAGCTCTACCTTCCCAAACCGTGGCAAACCTCAAGGATCATGCCGGGGTGAATGCAATTCAAGTGGGAAGTGTAAAGGTGACTTCGGGAGTCGCCACCAAAGAAGTGATTGAGAAGGGATGTTCCAACCCGAAGGATAGAGAGAAGAAGCCCTCGAGGAGAGAGAGAAAGGAGGCAAGGAAGGCATCACCGACACCACCCCCGGTGGTTGAGTACACGCCGCCTCTTCCTTTCCCCACGAGGATGTACAGGGAGAGGTTGGAGAATGAGTGTGGAGGTTTCATGGAAATGCTCTACACCCTCCACCTCAATATCCTTTTCCTTGAAGCCATGGCTCAAATGCCAAGATATGCCAAGTACCTCAAAGGATTCCTCACCAAGAAGCCAAATCTTGAAGGCCTCGCCAACGTGACTCTTGGCGAGGAGTGTTCGGCTTTCCTCCTCAACCTCTTGCCCAAAAAGCGATCCGACCCAGGTAGCTTTACTATCCCTCTTAGTATTGATAGCCATCATATAGATAATGCCTTGGCGGACCTAGGAGCTAGTGTTAATGTGATTCCCTACAAGCTTTTCAAAAAGTTAGAAGTAGGTGAACTTAAGACCACTAAGCTTAGCATCACTTTAGCCGACCGTTCAGTCCTTAGCCCGAGAGGCATTGTGGAGGACATGTTGGTGCGAGTAGTCAAGTTTTGCTATCCGACCGATTTTGTGATTCTCTATATAAGCGAGGACTCGGATATGCCGCTCATACTCGGTCGCCCCATACCTCCTACGTCCCAAGGCATTGATAGATGTTAATGAGGGAACCTTAATTATGAGGGATGGTGAGGAGAGAATCAAGGTTGAAATTGACTCTAAGGCTAGAAGTGAGGAAGAGAAGGAGTTGGTTTAAAATGATGTGAAAGAGAGTGGAGGAGAGCCTTTAAAGGCAAACCCCACCATTAATTGTGTTGCTCGTGATAATGCTGAGCAGGAAGTCAAGGAGGGTGTTATGCCCAAGGAAAACATGAAGAATGCTTGGAGCAAAAGATGAAGGAAGGTTTGGCCCGAAGGAAGGAGAAGGCCAAAGCGAAGTTGGCCAACCAAGAGGGCCAACTCATGGAGCCTAAGATGGGAGTCTACAAGCCTCGCCCCGAGAGTGTGGTAGATCCACTCTTGGTGGCATCACGTTCCAAGATGTGATTGATCCCCAACCGTCAAGCTAATGACGATAACTTAGCGCTTGTTGGGAAGCAACCCAACATAGGTTTGTTTTCTTTTCCTTATTTTCGTTTTTGTGTAAAGTGAAGAGCTCAAGTGGTCAAGTGGTCAAGTGGTTTCCCCTTGCGATGTCTTGTGATTTTGCGTTTTTGAACAAGCAAACGCGTCCTTGAACTGGGCGCTTCTGCATGTTCACCACCTATCGATCAACCCCAGTTCACGGACGAATTTGATTGTTCACGGTCGCTAAGACCGTGAACAAGGCAACACATCTGTGAACTCCGTGATGTGCCTATAAAAGAGGGGTGAATGGCGACTCTTCACTTCACGACCCAAATCTCGCCAGAAATTCGAATTCTCGCCGGAAAACTACGAAATTCCGATGGTTTTTCAATTTTCCCCCATTTTCGGCGAGCAAAACCCAAAACCAACTTCATACCCATTCTACCCTCATCAAAACTGGCCTATGCTGCAATTTTGGGGAGATTTGGGGCAAGTTTTTTCCGGTCAAGTCGTCGGCGGTGAGTCTTTGACGAGCTTCCGACAAAGCTCCGGCGACCCCTCTTCGGCCTGTTTTTGGCCATTTTTGCCTTCCTCGCCCGCACCTCACTTCCTCCTACGTCCTACTTGCATCTCTAAGTTGTTTTTTCAGCTCTACCTTATTGATTTGTGGATAATCGGATTAGGTAGTGAAGTGAGGATGATTTTTGTGCTTTGCATGATTGAACCTAGATTTAGGGCGAGGAACTAGGTGAACTTGGTCGATTGAATGGTGGAATGATTGTGCATGAGCTTAGTTGAGCCTTGGTGGGCGGATTTGAATCGAATTGTCTTTATTTTCCGAATTTGCCCACTAAGTGCTATTTTGTGAATGCATGAGAACCTTTATGCTTGTTGGTGGATGGTAGCCACCGTGGTTTTGGTTGTGGTTCGGATTTTTGTGTGAGTGAACCGTGAAATAACCACAACCATGCCACGGTGTGTTTGAGCTTTAATGTTTGTTATCCATGGTGGAAATATAAGTGTGGAAGGAATCTCTCTTCCTCCCAATGAGCAGTATTTGATGATTGTTTCCACGTATGGTGTATGGTTGTCAATTTGTGCAAGATGGTTAACTTGGACCACCCATACCTTGTGGCTATAAGGTGCCACCCTGAAATGGAAAAAGAGATGTGTTTTTGGGCATCTTCGAGAGTCGGTAACCATTGGAAACTCGACTTCGCACAGTTCGACAGGCTTCATTGTGGTGATGCTATGAGGGAGGCAGTGGTGCACCTACAATGGCGCCAAGCCCTTGATCTCGAAGATGACATTTACGGGGAACTATGCGTCGAGTTTTTCAGCACCTTCGCCATCCTCAAGACCCAATGCCTACTCGGCCATCCAGTACGCCGAGTCGAATTCCGGTTGGGAGGGGAAGGTCGCACTATGAGCTACGACGAGTTAGCCGAGGCCCTTGGAGTGAAAGCCAAACATGAGGACGATTGGGAGGTAGACACCATCCGAAGTTTCGACGTGAATGCCACATTTCTGAAGTTTTGCCTTCCAAAGTACCAAGGACAAAGTTTAGGTCGGCACTCACAAAGACATCCACACTCCAACCCCAATGGCGTGTCATCGTTGCACTCCTGGCTCGTTCCCTCTACCTGGCTTACCACAACCCAAACAAGATAACCGAGAGAATCTTATTGGATTGTTCTTGCATGGTGGACCTATCTAGCACTTTGCACCTGGGATCAGTCATTGCCACTTCTTTTTCCAGGGCCAAGGGGGGAAAACATCGTTATGTCACATCGATGGGTCCTTACATCACCCGCCTTGCTCGATACTTCAAGGTCAGCCTTGCAGGGTTCTGGAAAGAAGAGCGCACCTAGAGGTTTGACGAGGGCACCTTGCACTCCATGCACTTATTGCGCACCTTTGGACCAATTCGGTACATCGAGGGAGTGAGTCTGACCCCGAGGTCCCACCACCAGCAGAGCAGCCACCTACTCGAGCACCTGGCCGCCACCGGCGTCCCGCGCTCCAACGCCCAGTCCAGCCACCACCACCAGCAGCAGAAGGTGATCCCCTCGTCCAGAGGGTGGATCGCCTAGAGACGAGCTTCGTGGGAGTCACTTCACGCCTCGACCAGCAGACCGATCTCCTCGAGCTGATGGCTCGACGTCAGGGCCTCCTTCCAGATGAGAGTAAGGGTCCTTCCACCCGCGAGAGGTAGCGACGAGTGAGATGCATGGCAGAGCCGATTTCTTTCGCCCCACTTCTGCACTTGTAACCCTGAACTTGTTGTTTTTGTTATTTTTCTTTCTTTTTTGTGTGTGTGATCATAAACTACTACTACTACTATCGTATTGTGTTTGTAATAACCTCGCCTCGAGCGAGTCGTATTGTGTTTGTGTGTGAGCGAGTCGTATTGTGTTTGTGTGTGTGCTTTTGTCTCTCCTTGAAGCTCAAATATCCTACCCCGGAATCGATTCCAACTTTCACTCACCAAGCCCAAGGGGTAACATCATTCTACCCCTTTCTTACGCCATTGAGGCCAATGTCGAGCTTAAGTGTGTGTGTGTGGGGGGGGGGGGTAGTTTACTATTATGCTTCTGTGAGTGTGATTGATGCTAAGATACTTATGTATGCCCAAATTTCAAAAATTTGAAGGCTGCAAGCAATGTTTGCATGATCAAAGTGGCCGGTGTGTGGCAAAATCTCGTGTTTATTGGCATTGATCTTAAATTGTTGCATGTGATTGAGTATATCCTATGAAGATGGCTGAGAGGTCCATTAGGATAGTGCAAAAGTTTAGTTCTCATGTGTACATAAATGAATGGAGGTTTTGACTCAATTACTTGTTGATTACAATTGCCATGCATTGTGTTTGTGAAATGGAATAGATGATTGGGTGACTAGGTAGCCATGTGAGCTTTGAGCCGATTTTTTTCTTCTTGTGTGCTTTGATCCCTCTTACCATGGCGTGTAACATCACAGTTGTCGATAGTGAGTATAATGGAGGCATAGGATTAGTCCACGCCCAAATGTTGATTGTCCTGAAATGTGTTACCCCTTAGTCAACCTCTTTGAGCCATGTGGTCGTTCTTAAATTAGGAGCTTCTTGCTTGTGATCTTAATGGTGTTAATAGAACGACCCCCAATCCTTTCTTCGTGTCTAAACATGATTCGTCCTTGTGTCCCGGAGCTCTCGCTTTGGAGTTCTATTGAGGTTCTACATAGGAGGTTTGTGTGCGGTTCTTGCTGGGAATGAAAAATGAAGTGTAGTGTTGGAGCGAGTTCTTCAAAAAGAGAGCATTGGTCGTTAAAAGTGTAGGTGGCAAGTTTTTACTCTCTAGTACCCCCCCCCCCCCCCTCAAAAAGAAAAGAAAAGAAAAGAAAAAAGAAAGCAAAGAGAATCGAAAAAGAGATAATAAAACGGGGTAAATAAAGTAGAGAATGCCACGGAAAACCAAAGTGTATGATCTAGGGGGATTTCTTGGCACTCAAGCCATTGAAACCCCCCACATTGTTTTAGAACTCCTTCACTACCAAACCTTAATGTGATAGCAAGAGTTGACCGAGGAAGAGTGCCTTGATGTAGTTCACAATGGGTGATAGTTTGGAAGGGAGAGATAAGGTTTTTGGCCGATGCTAGTGGCCTTTGGTTGAAGAAAAGGGTTTTAGTCGGAACCATAGAACCTTCGGGTTTAGATCGAAGATGAAGAACCTCACGTAATGATTGCCACCATCCAAAAAGCCTTTTCCCCATGTCCAAGTCAATTGCCAGTCATCTGAACCCGTGTCTAAGACCTCCGGACAAGC
This sequence comes from Linum trigynum, assembly GCA_964030455.1. Classification (NCBI taxonomy): domain Eukaryota; kingdom Viridiplantae; phylum Streptophyta; class Magnoliopsida; order Malpighiales; family Linaceae; genus Linum; species Linum trigynum. Next base: position 20,121,663 of record OZ034817.1, read on the forward strand.
TAGTGATGACAACCCATCCCGTGAACTCTAGCATTTAGAGGTAGGGATGGCAATCAAACCCATGGCACGAGTATCCGACCGCCCCCGACCCAGTCAACGCGGGGAATCCCCGCTTTGACCGGGTATGGGGCGGGTATGGGTAAAACCCGCAAAAAGTTTGATGGGTATGGGGCGGGTATGGTTTTAGCCTCCCCCGCCCCATACCCATCCCCATACCCGCCCCACCAAGATAATTTCTTCATATATAAAAAAAATATGTGCATCAGATTATAATCTATCAATGATGATGAGGATAACTTGAGAAAATAAATAGTAGAAATGCAATTGATTGACCACCTTAATCAAAATCTAATTCATTTCTCTCAATTCTCATTTCACTCTTTCACTTTCCCCCTTGTCAACAAGATTATGTTAGTTAATTATTATTTAGTAGATATCAGAGTTAGAACATAATAATTTGAAAAATATTATACTCTATATTATGTATTAATGGATATTTTAGGATCATAATCTTTGAACCATATTAAAAAAATGACCGTATTTTATTGACTTCATGATATAATATGTTCGTTTAGAACTTTTCTTTCAAGTTTTAGGTATAATAATGTTGGATGTACGGGTATGGGTATTACCCATGGGTACCCGAAACCCACGGGTATGGGGATGGGTTTGCAAAACATTCCCCCGCATGGGTATGGGGCGGGTATGGGTTTGGGTATTTGAAGATGGGTATGGGGATGGTTTAAGCAAACCCGCCCCATTGCGATCCCTATTTAGAGGTTATCGCCGTGGTATTGAGACAATAGGGCCGACAGTTGATGATTGTGCAAATCTTTTGCACCAAAAAGGTCTTGACCCCACTGGTCTTGAGAGTGAGTGATTCATTCTTGTTTTGCATGCCATATCATACCCCGGTGAGGACCTTTGTTGCCTTTCCCTTTGTTCCTCGGACTTGAATTCTATGCATGGCTAGTTGTGGTTGATAGGTGGTCTTGTTGAGACTTGAATTGATCCATGTACAAGGTGAGAACTTTTTGTTTACCCATTTTTGGTGGCTTTGAATGTCATTTGTGGTGGATGTCGGTATTGCTTGCAATGGTCCATGCATTAATTGCCAATAGCCATTGAGAATTCCCGCTTTGTGCCCTTTGAGTTGTCCCCAAAGTATGTTTGTAGGTTTAAATATTACCTTGTGTGAAATGGTTTGCTTGGGGACAAGAAAACGTCTAAGTGTGGGGGAGTGATTCGAGCCTAATTGTACATATTTTACCCTCGTTTTCCTTAGTTGTTTGTGCCAATTGTAATCCTAAAAGGGTGGTTTTACGTGAGGTTTCTTGTGTTTCAGCATGTTTCAAGATCTAACAGGTGCAGCCAGCCCCAGAGTCGAAAGTTGGACGAAAAGGAGCAAAAACCGGGTGTTATGAAGGAGGCTAGGTGATGACTCGGTATTTGCACATGTTTTCCCCTTTGTTTCTTGATTGTTTGAGCTTCAATTATCGTGTCTTTGGCCTATTTTATGCTAGGTTGTGTTCCTTTGTCACATTTCAGGCCCTAGCACATAAAGTGAAGCGTAGGCGCAAGTTTCAAGTCAATCGGAGATCATTTGGAAATTCGGGAGAAGAAACACGAGCATGACCTGTAGAAGAATGGATTTCTACCTCACTTTATGGACAAATAATCATGGAAGTTTGTTACGAAAAGAAAGAGGACGAGACTACGAGCGTCAGGGTTCAAACGGCGACTGATTCGGAGTCCGGACGAGGGAGAAACGAAGCTTTGAACAGGGGTGGAGGAAGAATTACGGGCAGGAGAATTACGAACGTAATTTACCCTCCCATGCCCGTAATTTCACTGCCGAGAGGAGCTTTGGGTGCGCTGAAACTTAACCAAAACGCGTGTTTTGGGCAAAATACGGGCATGGAAGAATTACGACCGTAATTCAGCCCGTAATTCGCCCAGAATCGGGTTTTTGAGGCAGATTAGAGCCAAAGGAAAGAGAGAGCTGGGTTTTGGGATCCCAAACACCCAAGGGACGAACCCTAGAGAGAGAGAGCGACTTGGGAACATTCTTGGAGCTATTTTGGAGGATTTCTTCGCCATTGGAGCTCGGGAATCAAGCTTGGAGATGGAGATTGAAGATCTAGATCAGATTTCTGCAGTCTCTCTCTTCTCTATGGAGTAACTTCCCTTCACTTAGGTTTTGAGGAACCCTATTTCCATGAGTTAGGATCTTTCTTGTATGAAGTTTTGGATGCTATATTGTTTGATTATAATCGAATGATGCATGTTTATTGAGTCAATTGAAGTCTGATCAACTTTTCCTGATTCCTGCTGCAATCTGAGATAGATAGAATCTGATTAGGTTGCTAGAGTCTCATCATTCGGTAGTAGGAGATTGGCTATACGAGAGTTAGTCAGTTTACTGCTTTGTACTGGAATCAAATTCCAGTAGTGGAGTTCTGTGCTTATTGCTTCAGCTTTCTATCCCGGTGAAGACTAGTCGTCTGCCGGATAGTTAGACTGAGAGGGCTTGGTCAGCTTAAGAGATTCCAAGCTACTGTCGGATCTTCCGCAGTTTAATCAACAGTAAAACAACCAAAAGGAATTACAACTTGGACCTAATTGAGGAGCTAGGGGGAATCATACCTAAGTGAGTTCCCAAACTGTAATTAGTAGTTTTACTTAGTTTAGTTAGTAGAGTAGTTTAGTTAATCAATCCTTGATCTAGTTTGCTAGATAATGAACTGAAGCTGAGTAATAGTAACTCTAGAGACCCGTGGATTCGATATTTATTACTTGTGCCACTATACTGCAGTCCCTTTCATTGGTTACACTTGGCCATTGTTAGGTGTTGTGTTTTGGCGCATCAAGTTTTTGGCGCTGTTGCCGGGGACTTTCTAGATTATTAGGAAAGGCAGAAGTTTGTTACTTTAGCGTTTTTTCTTTTCTTTTCTTTTCTTTTCTTTTCTTTTCCACCCTTGCTTTTCACTTGGGTGTTTTTGTTTTTGTTGGTGCAGATCTGAATCATGGATCCGCATGGCTTCTCCAACCTGTGGGGGTATCCACCACCATCCGAGTGGTATTACCCCGAGACTCCCTGGAGCAATCAAGGGGGAGAAGACTATGGATTCGGATTCCAGTACCAACCCCCTTACTACGGAGAACAATCAGACCCCTGGGCATATCAAGAACAACCTCATTACCAAGAAGACTTTCTCCCACAACCAGAAGGGTCATCGGAGCTGGAGTTACCCATGGCGGCCTTCACGGGCCACTCTGCAGAGCCATGCTACACTTCACTGGAAGATCCGAACAAACAATTAAGGCTTCTCGTGGAGCAGTTTGCTCGAGACACTGAAAAATCATGCTCCAAGATGGATTTTCAAATCAAAGCCTTTGCCACTTCCGATCCCTCATTTCTCCATGATATGGAGGAGACTGTTCAGCGCTCAGCAAAGCAAACAGAGTGGGTGAAGCAAGTTTGCTCGCATCTTGCTCAAGATCGCCTTTCTGCTACCACGCTAGAAGAGGTGGAGGATGACAAAGGCTATGGGAGCGACCACACCTTTCCTCATTTATGCTCTAACATGCTGGTCCCGTGCGAGGATATGCAAGATGATCCCATTGAAGAAATTGCTTGGCGACTTGCTCTCCAATCTGTTCTAGAAGAAGAAGAGCGAGCAAGGATGAGGAAGGAAGTTGTGGATGACGAGGAAGAAAGAAAAGAAGAGGTGGTTCTTGATCTTTTCCTAGGGGAGAGACCACATTTTGAAGAAGGAAGGGGGGTTGAGGAAGAAATTGGCTTCCAAGCTGAGGATGAAGCTGAGGTGGAAGAGGCCTGCACCGGCCATGAGTTACATGTGATATCTCCACCAAACTTTGAGGAACTGCTTAGCAAGGACCCATTTGCAGTGTCTCTTTGCCAGACCAAGGCCACATCAACATCGGTCCCTCTTGGTGGACACGATGGTGGTCAATCGATGCTGTCATATCTGGTTTGGGGCAATGAGACGAGAGAAGAGAAGAAGAGGTCTCGAGGGTGGAGACTTCATCTGCATCAAGTACATGAGCCTTCATCACCTGCCACACCACATGCTCGTGACTTGAGACTCCACCTCATCGACGAGAACCTCAACTTCAAGGAGGTTCTAGCATGGACAGAAACTTAGGAGCCATCGTCCGGCTCACGACGTGAAAGAAGCGCTTGTTGGGAGGCAACCCAACCAGTCGGTTTGCATTTCTTTCCCTATTTCTCTTCGGTTGAGTCAGTTTTATTCTTTGATTTTAGAGTCAATAACTCAACCTTTGTGAGATTTTATGTGGTGTTTGTGTTCTGACTACTCTCTCCTCCTGGAATGCACCGCCTGCCCCGTCCACCATCATTCACCCTTGATATGGTAACTTCGTTCTACCCTCCTTATCTTTCCTCCATTGAGGACAATGTCGTGCTTAAGTGTGGGGGGATGTTCGATTATGTATGCGGGTGAATGTTTGGCTGTTTGTGTGCTTGGAGCCTAGTCCACTGTCCAAATTTTTAAATTTGAGGGCTCCAAGTACGTGTTTCCTTGCAAATTACCTACTCAGTATGCTTTGAATTGACAGTCTCTATAGTAATGTGCAACCTAGAGAGGTAGTGTAGCACTATGGAGGATGTTGAAGTATAAGATTTTTCCTATCTTGCTCACTGCTGTGCCAGTTGATTTTGTGAATTAGTGGAGCTAGGACCGTTGAATTCATGTGATAATGGTGACTCTATTTGGATTGTGTTATGGACTCGTGTATCGAACAGGGTGCTGATGTGGCAAATGAAAAGCAGTTGGTCCTCCATGTTGAAATCATCAAAAATCTTAAACATGGGGTAAGCCCAACGTGTGTGGCACCGTTCATTGCACAAAATCGGGTTTTGGAGGAGATTTTAGTGATCCTTAGTGGGGTACTCCTACAAGGTGAAGCTAAGCTGTCTCTAGTACAAGTAAAATTTTCACCCGTTGAACGGTTTGCCTACTTGAGGATGTGTTTTTAAGGGCACGGATAGAGCTTCCGACCCCCCTTAATTTCATTGACCCTCCACACGAGTTGAGGAAAAGGAGTTAAAAGAAGTACTCTGGCGAGCGCTAGATGTACAAAAATTGCTCTTGCTCGACTAATAAGGGTCGAACGTGCAAAAGACTACAGTTGGAACCCCCACCAAGTGAATGAAAATGAAAAAAAGTAAAATGAAAGTGAAAAAGGGGTTCCAACGGTGAAATGAAGTGAAAGAGCACCCCGGTACAACGAGTCCTTGGTAGTGAATGGTGTGAGTCCCTTTATCCATGAACTGACTGTCTTAATTCTACTTCTTCTCATGATCCTGGCTTGAGTCTAGTACTCGCATTGAGAGAGATAGGGAACGTCTTAGAAGACCAGTTGACCTCGTAAGCTGCTATATGATCTAGGAAATCCTCTACCGACGATCGAGGTTGTATGTTGATATAGAGGTCTGGAGAGCTGCATTGGTTTGAGTTAGGTTTGCTTGGGGACAAGCAAACAGTTAAGTGTGGAGGGATTTGATGACTCAGTATTTGCACATGTTTTCCCCTTTGTTTCTTGATTGTTTGAGCTTCAATTATCGTGTCTTTGGCCTATTTTATGCTAGGTTGTGTTCCTTTGTCACATTTCAGGCCCTAGCACATAAAGTGAAGCGTAGGCGCAAGATTCAAGTCAATCGGAGATCATTTGGAAATTCGGGAGAAGAAACACGAGCATGACCTGTAGAAGAATGGATTTCTACCTCACTTTATGGACAAAGAATCATGGAAGTTTGTTACGAAAAGAAAGAGGACGAGACTACGAGCGTCTGGGTTCAAACGGCGACTGATTCGGAGTCCGGACGAGGGAGAAACGAAGCTTTGAACAGGGGTGGAGGAAGAATTACGGGCAGGAGAATTACGACCGTAATTTACCCTCCCATGCCCGTAATTTCACTGCCGAGAGGAGCTTTGGGTGCGCTGAAACTTAACCAAAACGCGTGTTTTGGGCAAAATACGGGAATGGAAGAATTACGACCGTAATTCAGCCCGTAATTCGCCCAGAATCGGGTTTTTGAGGCAGATTAGAGCCAAAGGAAAGAGAGAGCTGGGTTTTGGGATCCCAAACACCCAAGGGACGAACCCTAGAGAGAGAGAGCGACTTGGGAACATTCTTGGAGCTATTTTGGAGGATTTCTTCGCCATTGGAGCTCGGGAATCAAGCTTGGAGATGGAGATTGAAGATCTAGATCAGATTTCTGCAGTCTCTCTCTTCTCTATGGAGTAACTTCCCTTCACTTAGGTTTTGAGGAACCCTATTTCCATGAGTTAGGATCTTTCTTGTATGAAGTTTTGGATGCTATATTGTTTGATTATAATCGAATGATGCATGTTTATTGAGTCAATTGAAGTCTGATCAACTTTTCCTGATTCCTGCTGCAATCTGAGATAGATAGAATCTGATTAGGTTGCTAGAGTCTCATCATTCGGTAGTAGGAGATTGGCTATACGAGAGTTAGTCAGTTTACTGCTTTGTACTGGAATCAAATTCCAGTAGTGGAGTTCTGTGCTTATTGCTTCAGCTTTCTATCCCGGTGAAGACTAGTCGTCTGCCGGATAGTTAGACTGAGAGGGCTTGGTCAGCTTAAGAGATTCCAAGCTACTGTCGGATCTTCCGCAGTTTAATCAACAGTAAAACAACCAAAAGGAATTACAACTTGGACCTAATTGAGGAGCTAGGGGGAATCATACCTAAGTGAGTTCCCAAACTGTAATTAGTAGTTTTACTTAGTTTAGTTAGTAGAGTAGTTTAGTTAATCAATCCTTGATCTAGTTTGCTAGATAATGAACTGAAGCTGAGTAATAGTAACTCTAGAGACCCGTGGATTCGATATTTATTACTTGTGCCACTACACTGCAGTCCCTTTCATTGGTTACACTTGGCCATTGTTAGGTGTTGTGTTTTGGCGGAAGTTTGTTACGAAAAGAAAGAGGACGAGACTACGAGCGTCTGGGTTCAAACGGCGACTGATTCGGAGTCCGGACGAGGGAGAAACGAAGCTTTGAACAGGGGTGGAGGAAGAATTACGGGCAGGAGAATTACGACCGTAATTTACCCTCCCATGCCCGTAATTTCACTGCCGAGAGGAGCTTTGGGTGCGCTGAAACTTAACCAAAACGCGTGTTTTGGGCAAAATACGGGCATGGAAGAATTACGACCGTAATTCAGCCCGTAATTCGCCCAGAATCGGGTTTTTGAGGCAGATTAGAGCCAAAGGAAAGAGAGAGCTGGGTTTTGGGATCCCAAACACCCAAGGGACGAACCCTAGAGAGAGAGAGCGACTTGGGAACATTCTTGGAGCTATTTTGGAGGATTTCTTCGCCATTGGAGCTCGGGAATCAAGCTTGGAGATGGAGATTGAAGATCTAGATCAGATTTCTGCAGTCTCTCTCTTCTCTATGGAGTAACTTCCCTTCACTTAGGTTTTGAGGAACCCTATTTCCATGAGTTAGGATCTTTCTTGTATGAAGTTTTGGATGCTATATTGTTTGATTATAATCGAATGATGCATGTTTATTGAGTCAATTGAAGTCTGATCAACTTTTCCTGATTCCTGCTGCAATCTGAGATAGATAGAATCTGATTAGGTTGCTAGAGTCTCATCATTCGGTAGTAGGAGATTGGCTATACGAGAGTTAGTCAGTTTACTGCTTTGTACTGGAATCAAATTCCAGTAGTGGAGTTCTGTGCTTATTGCTTCAGCTTTCTATCCCGGTGAAGACTAGTCGTCCGCCGGATAGTTAGACTGAGAGGGCTTGGTCAGCTTAAGAGATTCCAAGCTACTGTCGGATCTTCCGCAGTTTAATCAACAGTAAAACAACCAAAAGGAATTACAACTTGGACCTAATTGAGGAGCTAGGGGGAATCATACCTAAGTGAGTTCCCAAACTGTAATTAGTAGTTTTACTTAGTTTAGTTAGTAGAGTAGTTTAGTTAATCAATCCTTGATCTAGTTTGCTTGATAATGAACTGAAGCTGAGTAATAGTAACTCTAGAGACCCGTGGATTCGATATTTATTACTTGTGCCACTATACTGCAGTCCCTTTCATTGGTTACACTTGGCCATTGTTAGGTGTTGTGTTTTGGCGCATCACTAGGGTATTGCTCCAAGAGTGGATTTGGGAAGATTCTCCCCAAGAGAAGTTCAACACAAGTGCAAAGAAGATTGGAAGCCTCCCCGTGATGGTTTTTACCTCTTCCCCTTGTGTTTCTCCCATTCCTAGCATGGAGTAGATTTTTTTTTCACTTGGGTGTTATGAAACCCTAACTATCTACCATGTAGTTTTTGTTATGTGAATTGAATGATTGTTTATGGGTGTTGTTTAATTTCATGATTGAGGTATTATTCACGTTGATTGTGCATGTTTGTACTAAGCAATATAATTGGCCAATTTAACCTAGACTAGAGAGGGAAAACTCCCTTTCAAGGGAGGCTCAGTTGAGTTGGTATTCCTACGTCTTTTTAAGTCACCTATCTAGGTTAATTTAGGGCAAACCTCGATGTTGGATTAAGCAATTTGGTTAAGCGCGATTAAGCCGACCAACCATTGGGTTGAGTGAGGGAGTAAGTCAACCATCGATTGCCTAAACCAAGAGGGCCGAGTGACAGCCTATAATGTATCCCTCGGTTTAGCAATCGAGAGTGTGGTCTATGACCATATTTGAGTCCCCTAGCGGTTCGCGGTCACTTTGCCCATAACAATCTTTTCGATTCACATACCATGGTAGTAGTTATAGGTGTCAATCGGGCGGGTTCGGGCTGGGTTCAATCGGGTTCGGGTTCAAGCGGGTTGCGGGTTAGTCGGGTTGCGGGTTCGGGTTCAATCATGTTGCGGGCAAATTGGGTTGCGGGTTCATCGGGTTTTGGGTCGGGCGGGTTGCGGGTGGATCGGGTTTCGGGTTGTTCGGGCCAGCGCATCGAGTAACTTACTCATTACTCGTTACCAACTTACACATTTTACTACACTAATTTAAAATATTTTCTCAACTTTTTAACCAATTTATTTCTACCTCGTATATATATACTTAATTTTTTTGAAAAAAAACTTGTCAAAATGTTAAATCAATTTGTATGACTTGCAAACTTGTTATGTAATTAATCATAATTGGTAAAGTACACTAGCTAATAGTAATGGTGATATCAACATTTGCAACCAAAAGACACCATTAATTGTTTATTTGATATTTTATTATTAATTCAGTAGTAATTGGATTAAAGTATTTCGTTTAGTATAACCATGCAAATCTGGTATTTGGCGTGTGATATTTGGCAAAAGCATAGTGATAAAAGGAGTTATTTATCTTACCAAAAAAAGGAGTTATTTCGAAATAACTTATTGCCCAAATAACTTCAGTAAACTGTTGCCAAACGAGTTATTTGTAAAATTGTTCGAATTATTCTAAAAATTGAACCATTAAAGATTAACTATCAAATTTAGTAAAATTATTATAACTTCAATCATAACTTACTCAATAACATATATCCTATCGACAATATTAAGTTAGTATATGTTGTTGATTGTATACACTAAACCATCAATACATTATACACTAACCACATATCCTATACCCTATACCCTAACCATATGTCATTGAATTGTGATTTTGCTAGTATAGTTAATTTAAAAGTGAAATTCATACTTTGATTTTCAAAACATAGATAAAAAGTGATATTTGATAATTGTTATACCCTAACCATATATCCTATACCCTACACCACATACATTGTACCCTAACCATGTACCATAAACATAAATTAAAGAGGGATCTCTTGCCGTTAAAGACTTCAAATGACTTCAAGTGAACATATGTTAATAAAAAACTTAGAACTGTCAAAACCATCAATATCTTATACCCTAACCATATACACTCTAAACCATCTATGCCTTATACCCTATACCATAAACATATACTTTATACCCTAAACAACGAACCGTCAAAAATTTCTTATCAAGTTTAGTATAATTGTTGTGACTAATGGTTAATTTATTTATTTGCCCATAAACAATTATATATATATTAGCCTTCAAAGCATATAAGAATAAATTTAACTAGTCATGCCCTCCATATAAAAATTAAAGATTCATATTTCAAAGGCTAAAATTTTGAAAAACCAAAAAATTGAAAACACAAAATTTGTTTCCTTCTTTCTTTTCACGAAAAAAAAATATATTGAAATTTTCCTCTTTCTTTCTCCTTCCATAAATTAGAAACACTCAATTTTCCCTCATCTTTCTCTTCCATAAAATTGAAAGAACCAAATTTCCATCTTCCTCCCTTCCTTCCTTCCTTCCACAAAAAGTTGAAAACTCAAAATTTCCCTTCTTATTTCTCTTTCATAATCAAAAGAACCAAACTTTCCCACTTCTTTCTCTTCCCACAAATTAAAACCACCAAAATTTCCATTTGTTTCTTTTCAAAAAAATTAAAGAACCAATTTCCCTCTTCTCAAAAAGTTGAATACACCAAAATTTTCCTCTTTTTTTTAAAACATCAAATTACCAAAATTCTAATTTATATATTATATTAATATTGTTTATGATCTCAATTATTAATTCTTCATTATTAGTATTGATATTATGTTGATTTTATATTTACTTTTTTAATTTTGTTAAAGAACTTAGTGTTCAAGTGAACTTCATGTTTCAATTTTTGTAGGGCTAATACCACTACAACACCCGAACTATCCGAAAAATGCCACTTGTGTCCTATTGTTTCCAATATTACATCTGTGTCCTGAACTATTTTTCCGTTAGTGTTGACCAGCATTGACCGTTAGTATTTAACAGAAATCCTAGTCAGCGTTGATGTGGCATCTGACGTGGAATTTGAAATAAAATTTTTATTTATTTTTCTATCCAAAATTAATAAAATAAGAAGAAAAAAATTTCAAAAATAAAAACAAAAACTTAAAGCAATTCTCTTTTTCCTCTCTGCAACTTCTCCGAACGTCTTTTCCCTTTGATCCGCCATTCGTCGTTCATCGCCGAACGTCTTTTCCCAATTGATCTCCGATGTATCCTTCATCGGCGGCCACGCTTCTCTATTCCTTTCTCTCTCCACAAGGTGTCGATTCATATCTCTCCTTTTCATCGTGCTTCTCTCTTCTCATGCCTTCGACGATTCCCCTGTTTCAACGAACAGCTCTTCCAATCCTCATCTTCAGAGTCAAATCGAACCCCAGGCGATGTTTGCAGAGATCCTCGCGATTTCTTCAAGCCGGGCGCGGGAGATGGGTGCGCCTTCCGTTGTGGAGGCGGTGGAGACGGGATCTTCGAAGCAAAGAAGAAGGGGCTGGAGAGAGAGAGGGAGAAAGCAAGCGAGAGAGAGAGAAAGTAAGCGGGAGAGAGGGGAAATCAGGCGACGAGTCTTCCCATCTCCAGATCCGCGTCACATCTCCATAGGTAGTCGATTCATTTTCAGATCTATCTTTCCCCGCCGAAAAATTCATCTCCATAGGTCGGCGATTCATTTTCAAATCTATCTATCCTCTGCGGTGGCTCGTTGCCTCTCCAATCCCTTGCACACTGTCGCCAACCACCTTCCCTCCACCTTCATCACTCCCATTTCTTGGTGGAGCTTGCGTCGTTGCTGTGGCAAGAGGAATCCAGAACCGCAGCTTCGGGCAGCCATCTCCTCTCCGGCGATGTGAGACTGTCGCTATTCTCAACGGCGGATGGATCTGAGGGAAATGGATGGGTATAAGGGAAGAGGGTGATCGATCTGAGATTTTCGGTTTTTTAATTTTTTTATGTTTAGTTGTTATTTCATTTAAATAAAAAATTTGAGGTGTCAATGACTTGGCATTGCCACGTTAGTAAAAGTCAATGTTAAGTTGACCACCGTTTGGTCAACCGTTATCTTTAACGGTCAACGAAATTGTCAGGATACAAATGACATAAAGTATTATAGTTCAGGACACAGATGGAATATTGGAAACAATAGGACACAAGTGGCATTTTCCGGATAGTTCGGGTGTTGTAGTGGTATTAGCCCATTTTGTAATTTTCTTAAAATACATAATATCAAGTGAGTTCATATTTTTTAAATTCCCTATACGAAATGCAAAAATAATTTTACTTAAGTTTAGAATGAAACTTTATTTTGAAAAACTATGTATTGTATATTATAATAATTATTCAAGTGGATTAGGTGAAGTTCGGGTCAATCGGGTTGCGGGTCAGTTGGATTGCGGGTCAATCAGGTTCGGGTTAATCGAGTTGCGGGTCAGTCGGGTTGAGGGTTAGTTGAGTTGCGGGTCAATCAGGTTGCGGGTCGGGCGGGTTACGGGTTGTTGACTTTTAATCAATTCGGGTTGCGGTCGGGTTGATCGGGGGAGTTAATCGGGTAGGGCTATGTTTTGACACCTATAGTAGTAGTTAGGGGGAAGCGACACCCGAGTGATCCTTCTCACAAAAGAGCTTTCAAAACCATTTACTTTTACCTTGCTTTACTTTAATTAGCAAACTTTTCAACCAAAACCGAGTCGCTAGATAATGAATCAAATGACTGAAGTAGGGGTATACGGACCGGCCCGAGTCGATATTTAAACATACTTGCCTTGTACTGCACCCGACTAAGGTTTATACTTGGACCTTAGGCGGGAATTAATTGTGGTATTCGGGACGAGTCAAGTTTTTGGCGTTGTTGACAGGGAACAACGGTTTGTTATCTTGAAAAAGTTTTTTGACGTTAATCTAGCTTTTAATTTCCAGTTTTGAAAGTGTGTGTGCTTTGCTTGTGCTACACTTGGTGTGGGTTTCTGATTGTGTGTAGGTAGTGCATGACCCGGAGTAAAACGGCACCTTTGCTACCACTTGACGAGGACATAAACCGAACTCTCCGGCTCCTAGCAAGGGGGAGAGAGAGCTAGCAGAGGCAAGGAGGAGTGAAGCAAAGGGACAACAATTGGGTCCCGGTGCTAGTGAACAAGAAGTTGAAGAAGTGGAAGTTGAACCCGTCGGTGATAGAGAGAGGATGGACAGAGAGGTTGTTCATTTTGAGGAGAGAGAGAGAGTGGGGAGGGAAAAAGGGGGAGTAGGGGTGGCCGTGAAGGTGGAGAGAAGTGAGTAGAGTTCTTTTTATATTAGGGTTTCAAATTATATTATTATAATATCCTTGAATTAATTTTAACAGTAGACTTATTATTGTAGACTTATTATTTTGATCTAATAGATGTTAATGAAGTTAGTACGGTGGTAATCCTTTAGAGAGTTGGCGACTCATCCGATCCCGCGAATCACGCGAATCAGGAAGTGCTTCCAGGTCATTCTCAACTCATATCAAACTTACATTCATTCATGAACTGCCAAAGCAATTAAGTTACTTCTTATTTGGTTTGAGATTTGGTCGGGATATAATCAGCTATGAACCCTCCCAAGTTCTCTATCCAAGGTTGCACCTTCAGAACAAGCACCTCATTCTGCATTGGTTGACTAAGTATATGTTATAACTGCACTGCTATGGATCGGGAAATCGCTGAAATCGACAAAGCACGAAAACGAAAAAGGAAAGCACACGACACACGATTTACGTGGTTCACTAACACAATGTGTGTTAGCTAGTCCACGGGCAGGAGAGCCAGTTTCACTATATCGAGGAGATTACAGATTACAGATTACAGAGGAGATGATAAGTATTTATACTTCTTCATGTGGGTCTAAAACTAATCCAATATGTTAAAGGAAATGATTACAGACCAGGCCCAGAACCCGAACCCAAATAACATTGAGCCCGTACACCGTGGGTCGGGGGTGTTGCACCCGAACCCAAATAACGATTACAGACCCCGACTATTTCAGTCGTAACGGTTGATAGTCCAATTAAAGTTACATCAACAATATCATACAATATCATTTTTCCATTTCTTTTCCTGTGGTCCGAGCCACGCATGATCAAGCCAACTAATTACATTTGTTTTTGTACTAGGAGAGAGGCAGCACATGTATTCATATGAGACTCAATGATTGCTGCATTTGAATATCTTGCTGATGATTCTCGAGTGTTAGTTCAGGTGGTGATCTTATCTTCTCTATATACGCACCACCAACAAGGTACACTTAATTCTTACTTTGTTCATTAATCGTAAAGGTTCTTTTTAACCCTCTCTATAGTCCATAGGTTTTACCATTTTGAACTTAGGCAACTCGAGGCCACAAAATGAGAATAAAATGATGGTGAATCGAGTCTTTATTATGCAGTTTTAATTGAATTTTGTTTGTTCTGATCAACACATCACCTGCCTTCAAATTTGTTCTCTCTGTCTAACTTTCAAAAACAACCACTTTGAGTTGTCAACATAGCACACAACCAATATGCTTGGGTGCTAGAAAATGTGTTTCGTTTCCATATGATCCAAGTTTCTCATTATATGAACCTCTTAAACTTTCTCTGCTTCCCGTGCTACCAAGATGTATTTTAACATTCATTGCCGTGGCCTCCATCCTCTTCTAGACCGGTTAGTCTTTTTTCCTCATCATTCTCTTTAACTAAATGTTAGAGTTAATTATCCTTTATACCGCTAAGTTTTCATAAATTATAAATAGGCAATCTGGCCAGCACTTTGAACAGCACTATATGGTAGGTGAACTCCATTATGAGGAAGCTGTAGGACTATCTAACTTTGTGTCAGCTCAGGAACTAAATGTACTTAAATTTAAATTTATGCCCGTTCACTTGTCATTCCGTTTCATGTGTTTTCTTGCCACGACAAAAATCAGGAAACACAGACAAAAAAACGCGTTTGTTTGTCATTTTGTTTTCATTTGGAAAAACAACGGGCAACCAATTTCGTAGCTGCGTGGAAACGATAAAGATTGTTTTCTGGAAATAATGATACCGGTTTTTCCCTGTTTTCTAGTAAAAACCCCTCCTTTTGTTTTAATGAGGTCATTTTTTCGAGTCTTGCCACCAACATTCATTAGTTTTCCCTACTAGCCAACCACGAGTCACTATTACTCAGTCGTCCGCTTGCTCCCCCTGCTATCACAAGGCTTTTAATGTTCATAAGGTAGTTTATTGTTACGAGGCATTTGGTTGGAAGAATTACTATGATTATTATGTGGAATGAGATGAGGTGCTAATCCATAAGAGGTTAGCACCGTGCCAACCCCTAACATCCCCGTTAACTGCTTTTCCATTTAATCTGACGGCTCTCGTATGTTGGGGTTGTTTGGGTATTGTAAAATTTAATGGTGATATAAGAGCGTGATTTCAGGGGTGGACATGACTTGTGGATCCAAAGATTGCCAATTCCCAACTCCCAACCCGTCCTTTCCTCTATTTTCCTTTTATTCATTTTTCTTCTACCTCTCATGCATCTTCTCTGTCACCGCCATGATCGACCTTTTCACTCCACCATCTGTCTTAATTACTCTGGCGTTGCTCATCATCTCGCGGGCGATTCGTTAGTATCCTGCATCCGATTGTTTCTTCGCTAATTTGCTTCGGCTTCCCTCTCTGGCGGTTATCTTGGTCTGATTGTAGGTGGATTTTTCTTTGCGTATTCACTTTGATCGTCCATGGTTTCGATACATTTGCTTTGTGTTCAGATTTCCAATGGTTTCCATTCTGATTCCGGTACTTTTTTTCCAGATTTGTTTTATAATATGGCTTTCGAATATTATTCGGATCGAGTGGCAACAACAATGGTGATGTTTTAGGTGTAGTGTCTTCTCGCTTAAAATCTTATTTATTGTAGCCCAGCTTGCTGGGTTTGATCATTGTAAGCTGGGTTTGATCATTGTATCATAATAATATTTTGTTGTATCGGGATATATTTGTAGCTGTTTTTTATGGTGGTTTGATTATAGTGATTCTATTTGTTGCTGTGTTTTTGTTGCGTAACTAATCTCCGCGGGATGTCAATTTATCCACCCATGAGTATTTTTGCCCAAACCCAATTATATCCATTTATATGGGTTGGGTATGGATTTATTCTATATGGATTTGGATAATATTTGGACAGGTGGAGTTGGGTTTGGATTTTATTTTTTGGTATGGATTGGGCTTGGGTACCCATCTCCTTGAACCTGCCTGTATATGTTTTTTTATTAGATGTTAAAATGTAAAACGAAATTTTTAATGTATTAAAATGTAATTTTCCACACATGATGCTGGACCTATTTGTATCTTCTTAAAAACTTCAGGTACTAAAATGTAACTTCTGCTACAGCGAGTCAGCGACCATCATGTTCCAGCTCTTCGTCGGCTGTTTCGATGGTGTCGGACGTCGATGCCTTCGCTTCCGACTGACAGGCGAAGATGATGCCGCCGGACGCCGGTGCTCTCCGGGAAAAGCTGGTGGGCGGTGGGGATTTCACCCGGCGGCGAGGCTCCAGCGGGGTTGCTATCGGAGGACTCGGTGTTGATGATGGAGGAAGAATCAGAATCGTCGCGGTCGTCGTCCTCCGGCCGGTCATCGATCTGGGATCTAGCTAGGATCGGCCCGACGTCATCATCAACACCGAGTCGTCCTCCGGCCGGTCATATGATGTTCTGGACCCGAAACTCCCCGATTTGGATCTCCCCCGGCGGAGCAATCTCCTTGCCTTCCTCAAATCCCAAGTTCTCGTGATTCAAGAAAACAAAATGGATCCAGAGAAGCTCGAGCCTGGGAATGCCACAGATTCTGAATCCTCAGTCACATCTTTTGATGTCGATTCTGTCACCTCAGAGCAATCATCTGCTTATTCTTCATCAAGAACTCCCAGCAGCATAATGGAATTTGAATCGATCGATTCCAGAAGAGCAAAGCAGAAACAACAGTCCACCGTTTCTGATGATGCAGCAACAACTTCATCGCCAAATTACATGAAGACCACCACTTCCTATGTAGCAAAGAAGAGCAGCAGCAGTAATTCCCAGGTAAAGAGAGGAAATTCCCCTGATTTTTGAGATCCCACTTATGGTATTTGAATCTCGCATCTGAAAGTTCCTTTCTCTTTAATGGGGATGCAGAGATCAGGAGGTGGAAGTGTTACCAGGAGAGGTAGTTTCACAAAGCCTGCAAAGGGTTTGGCAAAAATAATTATTGGTCGAGTTGAGAATGGGAATGGTTGTCAATTTGATACTGCAAGTGTTTGTTAATGCGACTGAATGAGAGTTCCTCTTCTGGCACACTAATTCCGAAATTTCCCCTGCCCCTTGACAAGAATCAGCTTAATGGAGTCCCAGTAATTCTGAAATTACTAATTCATTCAATTCTGAAATTTACAAGGATGACATCCACAAACCTGATAAAGAATTGGCATTCAGTCAGTGGCAAGGAATCTATCAATAAAATGGTTATCTAAGTAATCCAACACTGTGCTTACAACTCTTTCAAAGCTGGTTTATAAGGAAAGGGAAGAGTATTACAGAGGAACACACACTACCGAAAGACAGAGTATTATAGAGGAACTCAACAACAGAAATGAGATACTTTGTTTTGAGTTTTGAACATAACTTCACTACATAATCAAATCAAATAAACTCCCAGATTCTTTCTTAGTCCTCATATTCCATGACTGTTCATCATCACCGCCATCATTCTCACAGAATATGGTTTGAGTCGAACCATCAACATCAGGAGAGAAAATGGCTACACCTGCAAAATAATGAATAACATACTCAATCATCAATTAGAAAGCCAGTAGCTAGTAAATAATGCACCATTCAAGAGATAATGAGTTATAAAACTGGAAATTGGAAACTCAATTCCAAGTGAAAGTCCTGAAAATATGGGAGAATTAATTAACCTGCTAGTATGCTACTGTCAAAAATATGGAAAGTGACAAAACGTCCACTATCCACAATATATATCAACCTGCTAGTCTGCTACTGTCAAATAGTCAAGAGGTAAGTTAACAAGTGAACATAAGACAACTGATGGAAACCAAGGAAGGGGAAAAGTGAACACAATACAAGCATCCGGAAACCAAACTTTGAGTTTGCCAAACTATCCCTCCTACTCAGATTGTATTCATCATCCATTCCTATATTCCACTAGGAGAAAAAGAAAAGTTGATCACCAATGTCCTTAATCAATTTAAACACAAGAGCCAAGGTGAAACCTTGCCCTTTGTATTCCAGTTCATTTCAGGCAAACCCCAAGTCCATTCATTCCAAGCCTCCACAGAAAGCAGTGTATGCACTCAACCACAACATACACAGAAGGTAAATAATAACAGCAACAACAAGTTATTTCTTACCATGAAGTTCATTCCTAAGCCAGTTCTGATGCACATAAGAGCCTCCACAGTCGTGTCATCAAGGCGGCTACGATGAGGGTTCAATAATCTTCCACTTGTGCTAAATGCAGATTCCGAGACAACTGTTGACACTGGAATGGCCAGAATGTCCTTAGCAATCAGCCTTAAGGTTGGATATTGTAGGCCATGGTTCTTCCACCAAGATAAAATGTCGAACTCTTCGCTTCTTGGGATCACACCATCTCGCAAGTATTTGTCAAACTCTTCTTTAACATTCCTATTAGATCTAGTATTACCAACATAAGAATCAAAGCTGGCAAGAAACCCAGAACTTGCGTGTTGATGTGGCGATGAAGAAGAAGAAGAATCCATACTAGGTTCTGTAGTCTTGTACTCACTCATAAGATCATAACAGAAGTCTCGAATCCTATTAAAATGAAAGATAGATGTGCCAACATAAATCTTGGGAAAGGCCCACTCTAATACCTTCATCTTGAACCTAGGATCCAATATAGCTGCAACAGCCAAAGTTCCATGGATAACCTCCCAATACCTATTGAATTTATCCAACATATCTTCAGCCATGGTTGCAATAGTTACATTTGGACTCAACTGCCACTCGTTTAGAGCTATTTTAATCTCACGGACCTTAGGGAAAAATGTATTAGCCGTGGGGTAAGTAGTTCCTGAAAATGTCTTTGTAGCTTCATGAAACAACTCTAGCTTCACACATAATTCAGATGCCATATCCCATTCCTCTTCACTTGGAAAACATACATAATCTGAATCTCTAACAATCAAACGATCAAAGACATCCTTATATATCAAAGCAATTGATAGCATAAGATACGTAGAGTTCCAACGAGTCTTACAATCAAGCACCAACTCTCTCGAACAATCAATATTTGTAAGTCTGCCTAACACATCATTGAACTTTTGTCTTCTCTTAACAGATGAAGTCTAATACACAAAACTATCATGAATTCTCCCAACGCATTCCTCAATAACAGACAACCCATCTTGCACGATTAGGTTGAGAATGTGAGCAGCACATCGCATATGAAATATAGAACCATTTAGCAACAACGTATCTTCTTGCAATTTTCCTAAAAGAGCACTAATCATAGGACCATTAGTACTGCAATTATCCACGGTCACTGTTGAAATTTTTCTCTCAATGTTCCATTCTGTCATAGAACTCAATAATACAGCACATAGAACATCCTTGGTATGTGGAGAAGGAACGTGGATAAAACTCAAAATCTTACTCTGAAGGACCCAAGCATCATCAATAAAGTGACCAGTTACTACCATGAATCCTCTTTTCCTGTTATTCGAAGTCCACATATCAGTGGTAATCGCCACCCTACTGCTGACTTTTTCTAACTCATGCATTACATTCATCTTTGCCTTTTTGAATATCTTTAAAATATCACTCTTGATTGTATTTCTACAAACCATTTGAAACAACGGTTGAAGAGAATACACAAACCTCCTAAGCCCAATATAATCGACAACCGATAGAGAAAATCCATGAAGAACAATCATATAAGCAAGCTCCCTTCTACTAGTTTCTTGGTAAAAAACAACCGGACTCGAACTTCCAGTACCAATTTTCCTTTCCTTACTACCCAAAAGTCCACCCACCATGACTGGATCATCATTTTTTACTGGACATTTAAACAAATGATTGCGCAAATGAGAAGTTCCAGAGTTGGATTCAGCAACAAGCTTTCTATGGCAGTATTTGCATTCAGCTTTTCTCAACCCACTAATTACAACTCGATCATAATCCTTCCACACATCAGACCACTTCTTCTCAGAAGACCATACCATACGACTAGAAGACACACTAGGCTGTCCATGATTACTACTCTCATGATTCATAGATAGACTATCATCATTAACTTCTGAAGCCATGTTTCCCTAGAAAAATCAAGCAAGCAACAAACAATCATTCAAACTAGCTGCAACAACACAATTATTCAACCAAATAAGAATTAAACTAAGTTCACAAGCAGCAAACTGTCAAAGCAGTAGTAAAATTGAATAAACTAAGTTCACAAGCAGGAAACATAAATCTAGAGAATAGTACACCTTTCTCAATACAATATTGCATCCCATCTATTAACAAATAGGACCTGGGTTCACAAGCAGGAAACATAAACTCATAAGGTGTGAACCCTGATGTCAACTGCGCCAATCTGCAGCCTGGAAACAAGCTCTGCCTAGGAAAAAATTAATTAAGAACCCTACCAACCTTTATATTTGCATATCGATCAACCACAACCATGCTCAACAATATCCTAACTAAGTTTGACCTCAATGTCTCTGTCATTCATGGACGACTCGTAGGTCTAATAAGTAAGTTGAGTTTAACGATGTAGCCTTTCTATCTACCATATCATTAGATTAGATTATCATACAAATAGGACCTGGGTTTTGCAACCCAGAAAACAGGACTACTAGAAGACAAAAGGACAGGGGAATGTGATGGAAAACTAGTTGAAAAGGAAAGGTATAAACAGAATCAAAATGAGTGTTTCCAAGCAAAACCAAGCAAAACAGATGTTGGACACGTTCAGCAACCAAACAAGCAGCAAACGTTGCAAATCACATTTTCCATTAACATTAAACTTTCATTCAAGCTAAAAACCAATCACAGTCCATACCCAATTCACAACTAAGACTCATTCAGAAACCCTATCCCCTGAATAAATCCTCTGAATAGAGTTCATAAGACCCAGTTCAAAAGCATAGGGTAAGATGAACAATACCTGGAGCCAGGCGGAGTGGGCTTCTCGTGGTCTCGAGATTGAAAGGGAGAGAACGAGCAGGTGATTCGCGAAGCTGTTGGCGATCTTGTGAGGGTAGGCGACCAGACCCTCTTGTTCTCTGGAATCCCACCGACTGACAAAAGAGAAAGCAGGTGCCCCGAGATCGGGAGGGAGAGGAAGAACCGGCGAATCACGAAACCGCCAGCGGTGTTGAGGGGATGGGCGACGAGGCAAAGCGACCAGATGCCCAGACCCTCTTGTTCTTCGGAATCCGACCGATCGAGAGGGATAGGAGGAGCTGGCGTCTGGCGAGTCGCGAAGCCGTCGGTGGTATTGAAGAAGCCAACGATGGTTGCTCCCCGGAATCTGATCTATCTGAGAAGTGAGAAGGGTCGAAGGGAAAACTGGCGGTCTGACGTCTCAAGATCGAGAGTGATAGGAAGAGATGACCGTGGGCGATTTTTTTTTCCTTTTCGTTTAATTATTTGGGTTTGGGTTTTTTAACCCAAATCCATGGGTAAAACCCAACTGGACCCAACATTAGGGAAAATTCCCAAAATATTGTTTTATTTTTTTTATTTACCACCAATATGGTGGTGTTAAATATATTTACACAGATATTATGTTTTTGTGGGGAAAGAGATGCGGGCTCGCAGGAGACTCAATTTTACTAGTTTGAAATGCGGATCCGAAATGGACTTGGGCGGACCCGCGTGGGACTGGTGCGGCTGGCGTGGGACTGGTGCGGAAACGCATGGACTTAGCGGACCCGCATTAGTCTCATGCGGATTCGGCCTGTGTTTTACCCACTCCAGCATATATATTGTCTCCTCCATTCTCCTCCTTTCAGTATCACCACCCCAAAAATTTCTACGAAAACGAGAGGGAGGAGCTCTGCTGGTTGCTGCAAAGATGGCTAGGTAAGAGACATTTATTTTTGTAATTATATTATTGAAATGCTATTATAATTTTTTTTAGTTAGTAATTAGTGCATTTGTTTGTTATGTAGTGATTTTAGGAAATTTGAATTAATTGTTTGGTGGAAATCGGAGAAAGTAGACGACAATTTTGGCGTTCATTTCGTTGGTGGTAGAAGGTGTCAGTTGACAATTCCATGTCAGGTGACATATCATCAATTTTGTGAGAATCTAATCCCGAGAATATGGCGTAGAGACGAAGCAGTACAAGATAGTGATATGATCACAGGTTTCACTTACAGTCTTCCAGAATGGCAGAATGGTGTTCTATTTCATTATGCGATGCCTATTGTGGATGATGATGGTTTGAATGTGCTTTTCGATTTTATGGCACAAAATCCTTATTGTTTGGGTGCTGAGGTACATGTTGAGATTAGCCAGGCTGATCAGGGTGAAGATGATACATGGAGTGTGCCATCTGACCATGATTATGAGGACGACGACAAGGAGGAGGAGGAGGAGGAGGAGGAGGAGGAGGAGGAGGAGGAAGAGGAGGAGGATGAGGAGGAGGAAGATGGGGAAGAAGAGCAGCCTAACTTTCCTCCATATTTTTACTTGCAGGCTAATGAAGAGGATAATGAATTATCATATGTTGATTCATATGGGATAATTCCAATGCCTATCGTTACTGGTTTTGAAGGGGAATTCTACAAAGGCCAGATATTTCACTCGAAACAAGCTGCACAGGTGGCGGTTAAACACCACGCACTACAACGCAACTTTCAGTATGGCGTGGTGGAGTCGTCACCTTCAATCTGGAAGGTTAGATGTTTGAATCATAAAGATGAAAATTGTCCTTGGATGGTGCGGTTTGGATGTCGAAACGTTGGAAGCGAATGGACTGTGAGGAAGGCCGAGTTGGTGCATTCTTGTAGCAATACGACTCAACCGACAGATCATCGCCATCTTGATGTCGATGTTATATCTGAGTCCGTGAAACATTTGGTACGTGCCCAACCTAATCTGAGTGTTCTAACTGTGCAAGCCGAGATGAAAGATAAATTTAATATGCAAGTTACTTATAAGAAGGCTTGGTATGGGAAACAAAGAGCATTGGAGAAGATGCATGGAAATTGGGAAGAATCCTATGATTATTTGCAAACATTCTTGCGGGTGGTAAAGAGAAAAATGCCAACATCAGTTATTGATTGGGTAAGAGTTCCTTTAGATCAACCAGGTCATTCGATCTTTCAGCGAGTATTCTGGGCTTATGGACCTTGTATAGATGGATTCAAGAATTGTCCAGGAGTCATGGTTGTTGATGGAACCTTTCTTACTGGAAAGTATAAAGGAGTGCTACTCATGGCGAGCTCATTTGATGGCCGGAAGAAGATTTTTCCAATAGCATTTGCCATTGTGGAGAGCGAGAATACTGAAAGTTGGCCATGGTTTATAAATCGCGTTCAAGGTTTGACCGATCGAAATGACGTATGCATCATCTCAGATAGACATGAGGGACTCTATGAAGCCATGGGTGACATCGGAAGAGGTTGGGAGTGGAGGTGGTGCATGCGACACTATACAAGCAACTTGAAAAAGAAGACAAAAAGCAAAATTATGTATAACCAACTGGTTCGAGTCGGTAAGTCTCTTCATCATTATTGATTGACACTCCAACATCTTATTTATGTTAATTTAATATTATCATGAATTTATCTAACTCTTGTGGTTATTTATTTTGTTAGCCCGAGAAAAACGCTTGGAGAAGTTCGATCGTCAAGTTGAGCAATTTAAGAAGATGGCCACTGAAAGAAATATTTCTTGTAATAACTGATGGATCAAAATCAAATTCGTTGGAGCTTAGCACATGATAACTATAATGGTGGGACTCGATGGTCTATGATGACAACCAACATGGCAGAGAGCATCAATGGTGTTTTCAAAGGTATTCGTTCACTTCCTATAGCTTCTCTTGTGCAACATACTTATTGGCGATTATTGGAGAAATTCGATAAGATGAGGTTGGAGACAGAAGCACAAATCAGAAGTGGACCTTCAGAGTACACCATCAAGTGCGAAGAGAAGATGAAGACATGGTCACAAAGGCAGTGGGACATTCCGCGACGGGGGTTGATCGACGTCAGGGCATCAATGTAGTACAGACTCCTCCCAACAATTTCAACATGACGGGTTCGAACACACTCACAGTGCATTTCGATGACCACAATCGAGCGGGATTTTGCACTTGTGGGAAATTCCAATGAAATAAAATTCATTGCTCTCATGCCATTGCAGCTTGCAACCGAATGGGGGCTAACCCGTATAGGTTTGTAAATGACATCTATAAGCTGGAAACAGTGTTGGCTTGTTATGGGACAAGTTTCACACCTCTTGGTGAACCTAAGGGGTGGAAGAAGCACAATGATTCTACTCTCCATCCTAACGTGCACATCATTAGGAAACCGGGGAGGCCACGAACAACAAGAATTCACAACGAGATGGATTGGCCAAGAGAGGAACTAGGTGGACATGATGCATCAACTTCTGGTGGAGGAGCAAGTGGAAGTGAGAGCCAACGAAGAGGAAGTGGTAGATGTGCGAGAGGTGGTAGAAGAGGAAGTAGTGGTAATAGACGTGGTATGTAATTGTTTGATATTGTTATGGTTTGAACGTGCGAGTGTGTAATTATTTGATGTTTGTTATTGTTTTTCGACGTATATGTAATGGATTGATCGATGTTGTTATGGTTTGAACGATCGAGTGTGTAAATAGTCCACCATAATACATAATAATCATACATGACATGAAATAAATAGTCCACCATCATACATAATAATCCTACATGACATGAAATAAATAGTCCACCATCATACGTAATAATACTAACGACCTCCACCACGACGACCAGATCTGGTTTTGTTCGGCCGCTCTTCACTCCTGCGCTTCCGCGTGACTCTCGGTCGTTTCCGCACGAGTCCGGGACGAGCCCGCGTTGGATTGTTCGGTTTTGTGGCGGTCGGCGATGGAGGTTGGGCGATGGTGGGTTTCTGGGGAGAGGAGGGGGTGCGTCGCTGCGGACGAAGGGGCGGGGTGGAGAAGAAGATAAGAGGTATCTTCTTTTATGCGAACCCGCGTGAGTCTGCAGCGGTTCTTCTTCTCTTATGCGAACTCGCATGAGTCTGCTGCGGGTTCACATAAGTCCACTTTGGATCCGCTTTTAAATGAGTCTCCTGCGAGCCCGCGTCTGTTTTCCCACAAAAACACAATATCCGTGTCATTATATTTAAAACCACCATATTGGTGGTAATAAAAAAATAACATTATTTTGGGAATTAACCCCCCAACATTATGGGTATGGATGTTGACCCATTAGACTTTACCCATTTAAAGTTGACTTGGATTTCAGAACTGACCCACATGGGTTGGATACTTAAAACCCAATGGGCATGGATAATTCTGCAATCCCTACGCCTATGTATAGTAATTTGATTATGTTGGCATTTTCTTTTGTAAAATTACTACCATTATCGTAAAACACTACTACAATCATGATTAACAACTACAATAGTGTATAATTGGAAACACTATTACCGTCTCTAAAATTGCTACTATAAGTAATCAACTACTACAACAACCATTGCAAAACACTACCAGTGATTCTGAACACTACCATCAGCATAAAACACTACTACCTAAAATAATAACTACTACAGCATATCGCCAAAACAAGTAATACTACTATTAAATCACTACCAAATACCAATCAAGGCAGAGAGACGTGAAGGGAGAGAGAATTAGTAAATTTAGGAGTTTTCCCAAAAAAATCGGCATTAATTAATATTTTCCAAAATATCAACCGTCCCTGTGTAATCCCGTTAAATCCGATTTTCAGATTTTCCATAAATCATTATTAATTTTGTCATTTAATTTTGTCTCTTATTTTCCAATTATACCCTTTCTCTAATTATAGCCATCAGATCTAAAATAGGAATGCACATTTTATATGTTAGTTAGTATAGTGCTAAGCCACTATGGAGTTAGCAACCTATCTTCTCCCTTATTATGTTTATGTTTATTATGTTTGAGTTATTGTTTAGGATTGGTATTAATTAAGTGTGTAAAGTAGTTTAGTTTTTTTTTTTTTTGCAATACATGAGGTTTTACAGCCACAGAAGCAGAAGTAAAACAGGGGGAGGGGAGAAGTTACAGAACAGGGGAGGTTCCATCGGAATCCACAACATCTTTCCATACCTGGGCTGTCTCGCTAGAGGCGCTAGGCTGCATGAGCTGAAAGGCACTCTTCGTTGAGAAACAACCATCTGAGGTGGCTTGCCAGAAAAGAACATCATCTCCCCCAGCTAAAGGATCCACCGCATGGGCTGTGATTTGTTGAGTCACGGTATCTGGGAGAAAGCTCTCAAACTCCTCGTCCACATAATCTGCCACAATGGCGTCCTTCGCCTCCTCTAGGACTAGGCCAGTGGTCAGCTCGATCAAAGGAACCTGAGAGATCCAAACATCAAACCAAAACTGGGTTAGATTGCCTCTATGAATGTTCCAGGCACAACCATTTTTCAGCAGATCTCCAGTATTAGAGATGATGTTCCAGGTGAAGGAACTTCCCTTTATTGGTTTGATGATGTCAAGGTGCTCCATGTTCTTCCCATACTTTGGCACCATCAATTGAGCCCAAAGAGTCTCTTTCTCCTTCATCAGACGCCAACCGCACTTGGCTAGCATTGCCAAGTTGACCATTCTTGAGGGGCAGATACTCAGTCCTCCCTGGTCCTTTGATAGAGTCAAATGCTGCCAGCCCACAAGATGTAGTTTTCTTTTCTCTTCCGAGTCACCCCATAGGAAGCTGCGATTGACTTTATCCAGATCCTTGCAGACATTTTTTGGCAAGAGTTCCACCTGCATAGGATAGAGAGGAACAGACGCAGCAATCGACTTAACAAGGGTAATGCAAGAGGCAAGGGAAAGATGCTTAGCTTTCCAAGGAACTAGCTTCTTCTGAATCTTGAGGATAAGATCCTGATATCTGCCTCGTGTTACTCTGCCATGGATGGCCATTACTCCCAAATATCTACCTAGATCCACTGTGAGCGGGATCTCCATACCCTCACTTAGGGCCATATCACGTCTTCTGTGTATGTTTGCAAACACAAACATGGCAGATTTGTGATAGTTCACCTGTTGCCCGAGCTACTTCACAACTCATCCAGGCATTGCTTTATTATTCCGACTTGGATTCTCCCTGCTTTTGCAAACAAAACCAGGTCATCAGCAAAAAAGATGTGAGAAAGGCTCGGGTCGTCCTTGGACAATTTAAGAGGCTTCCAACGATTGTCCCGAATGGCCTGGTCAATCCTGTGAGATAAACGTTCCATGCAAAGCACAAAAAGATAAGGGGATAAGGGATCTCCCTGTCGAACTCCTCTGGTGAGAATGATGGGATGAGAAAGCTCGTCGTTCAAGAGCAGGCGCATCTTGTTGTTCTCCACACATAACATAATACAGCTGATCCACGAGCTAGGAAGGCCAACTTCTTTGAGGGTGCCACGCAGGAAATCCCACCGCAACCAGTCATACACTTTCTCAAGGTCAATCTTCAAGACCATCCCTCCTTTCTTCCCTTTTTTCTTCTTCAGAGTGCGGAGGACCTCCTGGAGAACAATGATGTTATATGTAGTCTGCCGTCCCGGGATGAAGCTGCTCTGACGGGGAGAGACCAACTTCCTCATTATGGGTTTCAGCCGGTTGGTAATTGCCTTGGTAATAGCTTTCAGGCAAACATTGTTGAGGGAGATGAGTCTGAGGTGAGAAGGCATCTCCGGGTGTTCTACTTTAGGAATGAGGACGATCGTTGAGTCAGTTATGTTCTCCGGTAGACTCCCTGCATGAAAAAACTCCAAAGCTAAGTTAATTAGAGATTTCCCCACCACCCTCCACGCCCGTTGGTAGAAAGCAGCATGGAAGCCGTCAGGGCCAGCAGCTTGAAACGACTTCATATCGTGAACTGCCCGGTATATGTCATTTGCCCGAAAAGGCCTCGGCAGATCCACCATCTCCTCCTAGCCTAGACGGGGAAAGGTCATTCTTAGTTAGGAGTAAATTATTGAGTCTTTGTGGGATTAGTGAGTAATTAGGTATTTCCAAGTTCAGCTATAGATATGTACGTTGTCTTTGACTTTATTGTATCAATAAGAATTTAGTTTATTATTTTTGCATGAACTTTTAGGTGTAGAACTAACGTAGATTTCGTAAATGTATCATATTATTACATGAATCAAACTATAAGTTTAAAACAATCATACATTTAAACAATGTATATCATATTAAAAATTGATATCATGATTAGAGTTGAATAATACTCAATGGAAAAGAATGTGAAATCTAGTAACAGAAAACAGTATGAAGTAACTAAACATTTTCATTTTTAGAATCCATTTTCAGACTCCATCAAAATTCTTAACTAAATATGTTTTCTTCAATTTTTGTTTCACTGTAAACAACAATTTCGTTTTTTTCATAATTTGTTTTCTGTTGCCAAAACCACAGAAAACAGAATGACAAACATTCTGAATTTCTTTCTAATTCTAATTGAACTAAGTTTTCCATTTTGCCCAGTTCTGATTGCATATTCTCACATATACGATAATTCATACATCATTGCTGGAAAAGTAAAGAATGTGAAAATAGAATGCTCAACTAGCTAGGCATGCTACGTCGCCCATTTAACAATCACTAACACTAACTCCAACCCTAGAGCTAAAAAGCCATTTACCCATTTTTAGTTTTTTTTTTTTTTTTTGTGCTCCAACCCACATTATTTTGGGAGTTAAAAATGGGTATTGGTGAATTGGGAGCCAAATTTAACTTCTAAAAAGGTGGAAAAGCCAAATTTGGCTAGAGGAAATGGTGGACCCGCGGTGGGTACTCTTTTATTTTTTGTTTTTTTGTTTTTTTTTTGGGATTTTCTCATTGGTTGATTGTGTTGTTTTTCTTTTTGCTTTTTTTGTGTAGTATTTTGTTATTGGTTGATTGTGTATGTTATTTTTTTAATTGTTTGAAAGAAGATATGAAATGTTATATGTTTAATTGATATTTTTTCATTGGTCGCGAAGTTAACGGTAACAAAATAATGACTAATTTTCAGAAACTTTTTTTGTCTCCGAAATAAAAAATATTACATTCAAAATTTTGTTTTCAAAAGTAATAACTAAATATAGAAAATTAAAGTGAAATATGAAAATTAGAGGTCAAATAAGTATGCTTTATTGTAATAAATTGAAAAAAGGGAGGTAGGAAGCTAAATTTAGCATTGTGTAGGGTTGGAGTGAAAATGGGGTTTGGGGAGCTAAAAAGCCATATTTGACTATTTGGGGAGCCAAATTTAACTTTAAGGGTTGAAGTTAGTCTAATAGTTTAATATATAGGCATATTCAGCCACTGTTTCGTTGCAAATATGAAATATGAGGATGTCATTGCTACGTGTGAGTTTACTAATACCATAGAACTTTGTTGCAATTGGATGTTGAAATTGAGGTTAGTGACACAACAACTTTGTTATTCATGGTCACAATCGATGCATGGAACATCTTTAATTATTTTGAGTTTGTACGGGTCAAATTATTATTTCTTGTCGAAAACTGAATATCATTTTAGCAACATTGAGACAATGCATTAAATTTTCCTATTGACCATCATCATATCATTTTTCCAATTACTCAAACTTATTGGATTTGCGAACATAATTTTTTTGTAAGAATTTTATCGTACAATAATTGTGGCATTGGAATCCTTTTAGTTTACACTAGAAGTTGCCACTTTAGTTAGGTGAATGGCTGGACATTTTTTCTATAATTATATGATCAATACTTCTTTGTGGCATGAATTCCTTTAGTTTACACTAGGACTAGGAGTTGCCACTTTTGTTATGTTAATGGCTTGAGACTTTTTCCATTATCATAAACTATTTTCGACCAACGTACGAGCTATAAGCCAGTAGAAATCTAAACCTAAATTCATACCTATCCTCGCGAATATTAAGGGATCTAGGCACACTTAAAACACTACACGAAAACAATGATAGCTGCTAAACAATCGAAATTGCTTCTAAACCATCATTTATGTTTGAAACGATACAAGTATAAACACCCACTGCAGTGCTGGATTTGATCGAGCAGAGCGTATAACTTAAACAACGGTCCAGCATTACATAGAAAATGGATTTAAATGCCTCTTTTGCGATTAAAAATATGTTGAAACTTGAAACAGGACCCAGGGTGCAGTTTCTTCGACATTCATCGTAAATGAATGTCCGTTAGCTTTCAAGTAGTTCGAAACAATACCAAGAACAGGCACACACCCGAGATCTCACATCGATTATCTGAGCAGACTTACCTAATGCCTAAAGCGAACCTTCCCCGCCGGAATTTGTATCTACAGCTTGCACAAACAAGGATAGCAAAAACCCATGAATTCAAGAACCTAGTGACAAGTTAAGAATTACCAATGGGTTGGATAAGATTACTTCATCAAAAATAAAGTTTAAGTAAAGGGGGGAAAAAGAAGAAGAAGATGTGGGTCAAAAACCAGGCCCGCTTATCAGAGAAGATCAAAGAGGGCAGACATGTTGACCACTCAATCACTCTCTGTGCACACTACCATGCTTCCTTCATTCTTTCAATTTCCAGAGCATCGGCTTATTGTACACAGAACAGAACACAAGGAACCCAATCAAAATCAAACCAAAACTCATTATCAACCAGGCGGCATGCTAGCCAAGATATAAAAAACGAAAACGACTTGACTGAAAATCCACAAACACAGAAGAAAATTCACAAAACAAGAAGAAGAATGGAGGATGGAAACCAATCCTCCAGATTTTGATTCCTGAGACAACAATGGGGTTGGGGTGCTGATTATAGCCAACAATCCATCGTTTAAATAGCGGCAGCAAGCAACAGCGGACAGAGGGAGACCTCACAAATGAAGCGGAGCGTTAGTTAGGGTTTCCATCAATTCCCTACCCCCGGATTCTAACCAAGCTCAGCCCAGCCCACTAATTCTGTGAAAGCCCATTCATACCTAAACCAAACCAACCCACTGACTGGTGGAGGACGGCCCAAGCTGTGAAAGGCGCCAATTGCTACTTGCTAGAGATGAATTGATTTTTTTTTTTTTTTTTGACTAACTAGAGATGAATTGATGAGAGTATAAGAATGGTACCGATTCAATTCAAACCAGAAACAGGCAAATTCCCGTTCCATTCTACATAATCAAAACCCCCTCTTTGCTCCGAGTCAGAAAGTTCGGGCTTTCAGAAATCAATTTGTCCATTTCCTCAAGCTTCCGATTTGCGGACTCTCGATTCAGAGTCTGTTAGCGTAGGCGATCATTGCAGCTGCGACATTTCCCCCCTCTGCATTCCGCCACCTGCCAAGCTTTTTAGCAAGAACTAGGGTTTCTGGTTCGCTCTAGCTTCCTTTGAGTCCGGTTTTCTCTTCCTGTTCGCGGACATTTTGGGAGACGGTTTTGCTAACTTTGTTCGTCTGTCTCCTCTGCGGTTCCCCTATCAAGCGCTCATTCCTGGAAAATCTTCTGTTTGCGGATTCTGCCGGTGGACACAGCCTTCCTTGGCTTTCTGCAACCATGCTGCAATGGATGGGAGGATCGAGGAAGAAAGTGGCGACAGTAAGTAGAATGTCTCCTCTTTAGGTCGTTTTCTTCGTTTCAGATGTGGAGTTCTTCTTCTAGTTGCCTTAAGGCAAGTGTGTCGGCTGTAGCTTTGGACATTGGAATAATCTGCCGTTCGAATATGATATCCTGTTGTGATCAGTTCTGCTATTTTGATTTATAGATAAAGTGTGTTTTGCTTCTGACCTTGTAATTTTTCTCTTGCAATGTACTTGCTGCTGCACTGGTGTGTAATTCAAGTCAAGGAAGTCTATAGAGAAAAGGTAAAAAAGAGTTTGGAAACCATCTTCTCCTTCCCCCTATTGTTCTAGGATGCCATATGCTGCACTAGCTACAAAAGTGAAAGATCATTTGTAGTATCTTCCAAGGATGAGCCCAATTTCCCCGTTAGATATTACTGAAACATGTTTTAGAGTCGTGGGATCTATGCCTGCTGTATTAAGTTTTGCTAATTCTTAGGCAAAGGCAATACTTTGAGCAAAAAAGGCGGCAGCAGAGGCAGCAGATGGGTGGACTAGAGAGTTTCCGCAATGAGAAAAACATTGGCGAGCAAAATCAAAAGGAGCCTCGGTCTCTCGATGTTCTCAGTTTGCTCAACTTGTCAACCATTTCACGACAGGTGAAGCATGCTGATGCAAGTCCGTGTGGTAAGCACCATAAGTCAAGGCTGTTTTCTTCTTCTTCTTCGTTTCATTGGTGTCCTTTCATTATGGTGATATAGTCGATGTTTTGTTGATAGATGATAAGTTTCTGTGGATCACCTCAAATTGGCCAGGGAAAAGAAGCAAATAAATAAAACATGTAATGGATCATCAATGTTGATAACCAACCTCTGTGTATGGAGATATTTGTGAAGATGTGATGTTAAATCATTTTTCTGCTTGCAGCATTAGCTATACTCTTCTATGGAAATCAATCAACTAACATTTGCTCCCTTTTCTTGTCCTTCCTGTCTCAACCTACTTCCATACTGAGTGTTGGAAATTAGTTATTTCCCTTCAGGATTCCTGATAAACTAATTAGCCAGCTTACTGGACAATTTTGTCAAACACAAGCAAAACTTGATAATTGTTGTATGTGTGGTCTTACTCGTGTTGGACCCGATATACCTTGCTGATAGGTTATGCTTATTTTGATTGATACGGGTCCCTGTATTCATTCTCACCTTCTCGTCCCCATTCCCCATTCGGTGCTATTTTTTCCTTTTCCAGCCATGCCAGAATTGTCTAAGGTCAATGCTTCTGGAGTGCAGAGTAATTTTCCAAAGACTGTACCTCGCATGTTCGACGATTCATTTTCTCCAACTGATTCACTAGAAATTCGGGAAGGTACTAGGTTCTGTATTTCGTGTCTTCCCAAATAACAATTTCCTGGAGTTTTTTCTCTTATTTTACACTGATTTGTGAATTGGGGTATCTTTCAGGCCAGCAAGCACCTATATCACCCAAGAAGTGAGTGGCAGATAGTGTGTAGTTATCTTATTTACATTATATTAACTGGTTAAATAAAGAAGATAAATATGAAATGTGAAGCCCTTGATATAATCTATGTGATGGGTCTCTCAGTGTCTTAAGCAGAGTTCACTGTAGTTGAAATAAACCCCAGTGTCTTTTCTTATTTATTTCTAGTGCTTTAATCTTTTTTTATTTTCGTACAGGATCTTATTTCCTGCTCCAGAAAATGCTCCTGATGTTTCAAATGGAATTGTGGATAAAAGTGATTTTCAGGAGACTGCAACTCTGCAGAGTAAACAGCTTACTTCCACGCCTGAGAGTTTGTTCTAGTATTGCTTCGTTTACAGTTCTGCTGATGCATGGCAATTAAATCAATCAGTTGTTCAAAAATGATGTTGCAATTTTTCTGTATTGTTTGCTGCACAAATATCTTCCAACATTTCTGTCGTTTGTTTCCCAGAGCTATCGGTCTTTGATTTGCTTGCTGATGATGGACCAAATGCTAACAGTAGAAGTCCAGTGCATGAAGCTCATGTTACATTTTCAGTTGACGGTAAGTTCCTCATTGTCTTATAATTCAAGGCTGTTCTTTTTTGTTTACTTTTTCAACTAAAATTCTATTGACATGCTGCAATGTAACTGTGAATAGAATCCCTTATATATTGTAGCATAGAACTTGAGGTGTCTTACTCTCTGTGTACTTGAACTTCTTTTAGAAGATGAATGGCTACCAGTGTTTTCATCTGAACAGGCCCATCTCTACTGACTCTGAGGAATTTGTTAGATCATAAATTGGGAAGTTTATTTCCATCAAGGAATGTTCTTTAGGTATTGCAGAGTCCTCCACTGACATGCATATTTGCCAACCTTTTGTTCCTTTTACCTTCTCTGCTCACTGTCTTTGCATTGACAGATTTATCTGTTGAGTTAGAGATCATAGTGTATCTTGTATGGTGGCCAAGAAATAGCTATAAATACATGGCTCAGAAAAATTATGGGATATAACCCATTTTATTATTTCTCAAAATTGTTCATCGCAGCCTTGTACTATGTTCGCTAGTTATTGTTAGAGTACACTCACATAACTTTAGGGATATCTATGCTGTCACCTAATGGAAACTGCTAATACTCCATGTGTATCGCACTTTGTTTTGAAAGTCTAGGACATCATAGATGATTGTTAGTTGAGTTTCCCACCTCAGGATTGGGTTCAGTGGGAGCGGATACATCAGTCCAGTCACCTAATGGAAACTGCTAATACTCCATGTGTATCGCACTTTGTTTTGAAAGTCTAGGACATCATAGATGATTGTTAGTTGAGTTTCCCACCTCAGGATTGGGTTCAGTGGGAGCGGATACATCAGTCCAGGCACCACCACAATCTGACAGGTAGCTTATTCCCCTTCAGAATTATTTCCCATCGTTCTTGCTGCTTTATTTCATGCAAAATTATTTCAATCCTGGATAGGTTTTTATAAGAGTGATTTCCATCTCTCTTTTCGCTGGAGGTTATGGTCTACAAGCTCATGCTCAGATAGAAGTCCCAATTAGCATACTGCTAAC
Organism: Linum trigynum; assembly: GCA_964030455.1. Classification (NCBI taxonomy): domain Eukaryota; kingdom Viridiplantae; phylum Streptophyta; class Magnoliopsida; order Malpighiales; family Linaceae; genus Linum; species Linum trigynum. The sequence continues at coordinate 20,156,334 of OZ034817.1, forward strand.
ATCAACTAAAGGTGATATATGTACTAATGAGTCAACGTGGGGCATAAGATTCTGATTTAAGAACACAATTTCTGTAGAATCTATAAGGTAGCCAGTTATGGAGCAGTACCAAGCTTCAATTGCTGATTAAAGTGTGGTGATCACATATTTTTTTATCATCTTCTCTTCCTGTTTTAGGTTCATAAGCAACACGATAATAGCTCCAGTTAAACAGCAGCTAATTGTTACTGTTCTGGTATGTAGAGGTTCCCGTCCCTTCTTTGTGGAACAAAAGGTTTGACGTTTTGTGAGCCTGGCCTATGAACATCTCCTGAACCCACCAGTCAATATCACTTTGGGTTAAGAGTTCAGACATTGCATTTCATTCATAGACGTGAAAGTAATGGTTACTCTAGCTGCTTATGTTCTCTATAGTTCTTTTTAGTCGCCACTTTGATCCCATGGCAACCCAATAGAGCTTAACATAAGTTTCCCCAACTCTTCTGGTCAAATGAGCTCTCAAATTCTGCTAACTCATGGCACCACATGTTCTTCATAATAAGTGGTATCTCTGGGTGAGTGATAATTAGTTGCAGAATAGACAGCCGCTAAGAAATCTCATATCTTTTAACTGTTAATAGGTATGCCTCGTTTGGTTTCTTCAATCCATCAAAGCCTGTAAGACAGGACAACTTGAAGATTCACAATGAACTTGAGAAAGAAGTGGTAAGGGTGCTACTGAATCACCTGTAAATGATTAGCGATATCTGCATACCTTATACAACTTTAGCTTTCTTCTAACTGTAACTTTTTTTTTTCCTTCTAGTTCTGTTTTTCTTAAGTGGTGTGCTGCTAGAAGTTCCTTAGTTTCATAAATGACTGCCTTAATCTATCTTCTGTGCGCCTCTATGAGTTTACAATGGACAACTGTCCATTATCATATGTACTTGTACTACATTGGGTATTCTAGTCTGGATATTCGACCTGTATGATTGTATTTAAAATATTGTACGGTCTTTGACCATGGAATGAATCAAACAAAGATACTTGCTAGATCTTGTACAATGAATCAGCTTTTTTCTTTTTTATGTCTCTAACTGTGCAACATGTCAATTCGCATCAGGAAGTAATGATAGAAGATGTTGACTTGCATCCAAGTTTCAGTAACCTGGATTTCTCAAAAATGGACCAATTGCATGGAAAATTGAAGAAATCATCGACTTTGAGAGACCATGGGCAACTTGATGGCCATTACAGAAACAAAACTGGCTCATACAGTGGTAAAAATAATCCACTCAGGAAAGCGAATGTCGATATATGGGATGGTATGTTTTGAAATTTGAATTTCCATTAATTACATCTTTTGTATCTATACATGATGTTTTATTCTATACTGCATGTCACAGAATGGCATTATTGCCATGTCCAGGAAGTTGTTATGTGTGGTGAAAGGGTGCAAGATCCCTTTGGCCAAAGCTACCCTAGTAGGGACATTGCCCAAACCCGTTTAATCTAGTGCCAGGCAGGGGTGCCCTTTTAGCACCCCACTTTCTACCCAAAAAAAAAAAAGCTACCCTAGTAGTGTTTCTTCTTGTTCAAATTATCTGAGAATTTTCATCCTATCCAGTGCACTTTATTTAGAGGACCTTGATGTGCATCATTTTTCATTAGTTTCTTAGTAATGGAATTTACAAAAAGAAAAAAGGTGATGTATGTTGTTGCTTGTTCATTCATTATGTTTCCCCATCCACTGCAACGTCCAAAGATGATGTATGTTGTTGACCATTCCTATGCAGTGATAGTTCTCCAACGTCCAAAGATAGGTGGTACATCTGTTATTAATTTGCTGTGAAACTCTTGTCATTTTACCTCCTTTGCAGCGGCACCTACCTTATTGGATGAAAATCTTGTTGATGAAATGGAACCTAAGATCTCTTTGAGTAGCTTGCCACGTCGAATGGATAATGAGTCTGCAAATTTTCCAATTTATGGATCCATGGGACTGCAAGATGACTATTATGAAGGTTCCTGTTTGCTTAGAAAGAAAAGGTTTTCTTCTTTCAACCAGCCACACTCATAGTTTCTTCTTTTGAACTAAAGGTTAGAATTTTCCTTGACCATGGGTGCTGTCTTTGCAGAAATCGTATTGAAGAAGTAGATGAATACAATATTTCAGGTGTGCTCTCTCTCTCATCAGTTGAGTTCTATCCAATGCCTTCTTTTTAAATGAAAACAATTTTGGCTCTAATATTCAAGTCCAAGGTTGGTTTGATGGGTTTTCATCCCCCACTACAACTAGGATAGCCATTCAAGTTCTAGTCCCTTTTTCAGATTTTTGAAACACTGAAGAATGATTTGTCTAATCAACTTATTTTTCACTCTAGATTCTTTCTTGGTTTTTATGAAATGCTTATGCACCGTGATACCAATTTTGAAAAGCTACAAGTATTTTCCTTTTATCTCTTTGATACCGTGAGTATATTTTGTTTGCTTCAGTGTCCACAGAAATAAATAGCCAAATAGAGGACTTCTATTGCACGATTAACTCTTCAATGTCATATTTCTCTTGCTCTAGGCGAATTTGGGTCATTTGCTCCAAAGTACCAAGCACCAGAATCCAATGACAAATTTTTACGTTTGAGAGAGGCTAGGTACTTGTGTATTTCGGAGAATATGTATAGGCTGTATGAACTATCTGCAGCAGACACTTACGCTGCAGTTGATGATGGCAGGCAGAGTCCAATGGGAAATGCGAAGTTTCAACCTGACTGGTCTTCCCATAGTATAGAAGATCCTAGGGACAATTTGAGCCTATTGAGGTAAACATTTAGTTAGATCAGTATCCAGTCGCCAGCTTCTAACAACTGATCTCATTTGCTGACTGATGGATTTTTTATTTCCGTATCTGAACCTATTGGCAGTGAAGAGTCATCCACTGCAGGTTATCTCCTGTCACCATAAGATGTTGCGCTGATTGATACTGATACCCTTTGACTATTTTCTATTGATTTCTGATCAATGTTTTCTCCACATGTTAGCGAGTCTTGCATCAATGGACTCTTCACCATCATACTCGACTGGAAGGCCCAGCAGGAAACAAGAAAGTGCCTTTGATGGACTTGATACTATGTATGGTACCAGAAACATTTATGCTGAGGAGCCACATAAGACAAATAGGGGTAACTCTCAGAAAAGAGGAAAGGCAGAGAGACCAACGCTATTGGTTTCAAATATGGGAGATGACTTTGACCCTCTTTGCAAAGAGAAAATAGGACCTTTCAATGATTGGCCATATGAAGATGGATATAGATCCATGGATACGAATAAGGTTTCCAACCCCTGGGATCAAGATCTTAATTGTACATTTCCATCCCATGGACACCATGCCAGAAGTTCTAGTAGCTCCAAGTATGGTTGTTCTGGTGATTATTTGTCCTCCACATTCCCTGAACCATCTAGCAGCATGAAGTTACATGGTTCTCCAAAATACCCAAAGGTCAAACTTCCGAAAATGCAGCCAGAACATTCTCTTGATTTTGAGACTGAAGGAAGGACTCCAAATTTCTGCAAAAATAGTGATTTTTTCCTTGGAGAACAATCGTTCCCAAAACATCAGCAAACATACTGTAAAACTGCTGGGGCTCAAAGGAGCGTTGAAGACATAGGTGCTCTTTCAGATTTAGGGGAGAATGGCCCTCGCTGCATGGGTGGTGTGAAAGACGGAGGAACCTTGGAGACTTCATCATCAGCGAACATTCCTGGAAACTCTGATAGCAGCGTTGATGAAATAAAGTATGTCCAGCCAAAAACTTTGGGATATGCTTTGTCATCTCACTCAGCCTCACCACCCTAAACCATGTTTGTAATTCTCCTAGTCTTGTTCTCCGCAGGGTTGCAAGACGACGCCAACATGATGAAGCTGAAGAAGTTCCTCCTGCTTGTCGAAGTGGGAAAGCAGGTACACTGGCATCTCCCTGTTGCTTGAGCTATAAACATGTCAGATTTTCTGTTCTTCATTTGGGTTATTATGACTATTTAAATAAGAAAACATCACTCCATCTATTGCAGAAGTAAAAAGAAAAACAGTGAAGAAGATGGACAAGCAGCATTGTATGGTTTCTTCACCCCAGGTGATGATGCTTGAGAGTTATGTTTTTCAACTTCTGAGGGTGCAGAGGGAGGCACGCTTATCGACTCCATGACCAGAGGAAGGTATTATGTACATCCACTCTAACCATTTTCATTTTCCGGGCATATGAAGTGACAATCAGAAAGCACCAACTGCAGCTTTCTTGCATCTTTCTATTACCGTTCAGTTTGCCTGGCAGCCTTCTTTTGTAGATCACTCTGATTCGTATTGCATCAGCAGACAGAGATATGTCTGTCAATGGACTACTGTAAGGGATATCGCCGGATTGTATTAATCAGTTGAGACTTCTTCATACTTCCAGACTCACAGAATTTGGGGCCTGCCATCTGTTGGGTGGTGCTAAGATTGTTAATAGTGTTTCATGCTATGAGGCCTACTGAGTACTGACAATCATGGTAGTAAAAGGCTGTGAATGAGATCATTGAACTAGGTATACTGGCAGCACTGTTATATTCGTTCACCATCTAATTGTCCTTTATTGATTTTTGAACCAGAGTTATTGAAGTACTTTGGTATAGTACCACGAAATCATCCATGGAATTGTTAACAGGAGTGTTCTTTCTGATGTGAACCCACGCCAACTGGAGTTTCTCTATGTTGTTTTCTTCAAGAGATCATCATCTCATCGAAGGTTAAACAAATTTAAGCTCTTAATCCTCGCAGCATGTACCGAAAGCTTGAGAATTTGGAGTCAGTTTTATTTGGTTTAGAAAACTATGCTACCTTTTATACAATTTTGTTAAGTCATAAAATTATCAAAAAGAGTCGTCGAACTCCCGATGAGGATGTATTGAATTCATGGTTGTTACGCGAATGGAATGTCGGTCGGTTGAACTTGGTTTAACCGGTGCCAGTAAGGAAACTAGTGTGAATACTATTGGTATTATCGCATGATCAATTTATGACTATTAAGCAAAATCATGTTGCTTTAATGAATTTGATTAATAAAAAAGTTAAATTATTATTTATTTTATAAATTTAAAAGTTAGATTATTATCTATTTTATAAATTTAAAAGTTAAACGTTGATGTTATTTGTTGGATTTATGTATGAACATTTAGATATTGACAATAAATGTCGTATTTAAATATGAGTATTTGTTATTTTATTTGAAATGTCGTATTTTATTTAAATATGAATGTGAATTCCGAGTAAATTGTTTTCAAATATATTTTATAAATGATTACAATCATTTGATATTAATGGGTTCGATGGTGCTTTTTTGCCTTCTCTTGTGTTCGGATAGGAGCGCTAGGGGACACAGGGAGGAAGCATGCGAAGCGTGTCAACATTCTACGTATTTAGTTAAATCGGCATGGACTAGTACAAATGAGATATACCACTAGTAGAAGTTGCATCTTGTCTCTCAGAGAGAGACAATGCAATATGATGGCCACAATCTCAATTGTTTCGAACTTGCTCTTTTTTATGGTATATTTTTGGAATCCCTATAACCCATAAATAGGGTCAAACATTATTTCATGGTATTTACCTCTTTCTTATTCTTAAGCGAGTCTCGCATCAGCATGAATACTTTTGTTGTTTTTAAGTAGTATTCCTTTTCTTTCTTTTTCGGTATATGCCGCAAAAGCACACGTAGTCGGGAGTGAGTCAGACAATCCAATACTTTTTTAACTGTAGAACGAGGAGTAGACTTACTTTATTATGAGTCAGCCTTTGAATTAAGTTTCTCCTTCGACTGAGAAAGTTTCTCTTATGAAAAAATTCGTCATCATGTCATCCAAAAAACCATTCCACTTGCTAAACAGCCACAACATTAGAAAACCGGTTTGACAATCTTGGTTGAATTAGACACCACATACCAACTATGAAGGCTTATGAGTAACAGTCTGATTCAGGCTTAATTGTATACTTTTTACCCCCGGTTTCCTTCGTCATTTAAGGCATTTTTACTTCGGGAGTTTGGTTTTATGCTGGGTTTTGTCTGGTTTTACTCCGGAGTCGAAAGTTTGACGAAAATGCGCAAAATCGGGTCAAATGATGGAGGCAGTAGCAGGTCACGATGAACTGGAGCTGCAAACTGTGAACCGCTAGGCGTCTAGAGCCTTTTGGTTCTCAATGTACTCAAGCCAGTTCACGGTCGTAAGACCGCGAACCCAAGCTAGAGACCATGAACTGAGTTAGTGATGCGACATGTGTTGGCCCGAGATCACGGTCCCCGCCTTGAGTTCACAGCTGTGAACTAGGACCGTGATTTGAGCCCAACCTGGGTATAAAAGGGGGTTTGAGCTGAAGGAAAAGGGAGGAGACCTTGAGTGAGAAAACCTTCTTCTTCAGCATTCTAGAGAGAGAAAGTGACGAGCAAGAAGAGGGAAGAAGCTAGGGTTTCATTCGAAGGCAAGGATTTGGGAAACTCTTCCCCAAAGGAAGATCTCTTCTACACAAGAAAGGATTCAAACATCTCCATGATGGTTTTTATTCTTTCTCCTTGTGTTTTCCCCTCTCATAGCATGGAGTAGTTTCCCTTTTCACTTGGGTGTTTGTGCACCCTAACTTCTACCATGTGATTGATTGTATGGAATGATTGTCTATGTGTGAGTGTGTTTTAATACGAATTTGGAGGTATTTTCATGTAAGATTGTGTTGTGTGTCTGCCTATCAATCTATTTGTCATTCTAACCTAGGTAGAGAGAAAACCCTCTTTTGTTAAAGAGGCTTGTTAAGCTTGGTTTTCTTAGGCAAATCATGTATCCTATCTAGGTTAATGTAGGGCATCCCTCCTTGTTTGTGTTGGCACCTAGGGGTTGATTGTGTTTTGGCCTTCCGAATTACTATTTGAGAGGTAAGGTTTGGTAGTCCTTAGTCGATTAGGCCAAGAGAGCTACCTTGGTAGCTTAATCCGAATTCCTTGACCTAGGGACTGGGAGAGTGATGTTCCATCTCTAGTTACACTTCACTTACAGTTCTCAATCACCTCCACCATACATTTTCAGTCATTCCGACAAGTCATGGTAGCGAGTTAGGGGGAGCTACACCCGGGTGAATCCTATCATTTAAGAGTCCAAACCACTTACTTTTACAATTGCTTTAATAGTAGATCGTAGTTTTCAATCAAACAATCGAAGTAGGGGTACATGGACCGACTCGGGTTGATATTTAAACAAACTTTCACTATATTGCACCCAATTAAGGTTTATACTTGGGCCTTGCTTGGGAGTTTTATTGTGATATTCGAGACGAGTCAGGTTTTTGGCGCCTTTGTCGGGGAACAAACGGTCCGTTATTTTGAAAAGATTGTTTGGTGTTAATCTAGCTTTTACTTTTCGATGTTGTGTTTGTGAATCTTGCTTGTGTTAGAAGAGTTGTGGTTCTTTGGAGTGTGTGCAGGGAGGTGTAAGACTCGGAGTGTGTGCAGGGAGGCGTAAAGAGTATGATTGGGGTTTGACGAGAAGTGGCAAGAGAAGCACCACAAGAGAAGGGCAAAGTGTAGGAGCGAGTCCTCCACTTGAAGCTAAGATTGATCGGTTGATTGTTGCACTCCTAGAGGACAAGAAGCATGGGAAGAGGCCGGCAATGGCGTGTGATTGGTGTTCAAGTACCAACCACGCAATTTTGGGGTGTCAAATGATGAAGGAGTGGAGCACCCCTGAGGAGCAAGTGAGTTTCATCCCCAATGCTAGGGGGAACAACCCCTATAGCAACACTTACAACCCTAGGTGGAGAAATCATCCCAATTTCTCTTGGTCCTCTCCTACCAACCCAAGACCACCCGGTTTCCAAAGACCGACGGGAAATTATCAACCAAGGCCTACTTTCATTCAACAAAGGCCGCAATTCCAAGGCTCTAACTTCCAACAACCTTTCCAAGCTCAAGGTGGTCAAGGGTTCCAACAACCAATAAGTTTGCAAAACTTGAAGACCTAATGACCACCTTCGTGAGCACGAGCACTCAAAAGTTTGAGAAGATTGAGCAATTTATGGATGTGGCAAAAATAAAGTTTACTTCGGTCGACTTCGGTCGAGGCGGGATTGAGCAGGCATCAAGAAAGCCCTCAAAACTTGGAGGTGCAAATTGGTAATCTTGTCGGGATCCTCACCGAGAGACCAAGGGGAGCCCTACCCTCTCAAACTATTTCCAACTCCAAAGATCAAAATGTCGGTTGCAATGCTATTCTTTTGATGAGTGGAAAGGTGACCCTGGAGGTTGTTCCTAAGGAAGTGGCCAAAGAAGAGAAGACCCCTCCAACCAATGATTAAGAAGAAGTGGTAGGAAAGGAAGAAGAGCTTAAGAAGGCATTGCCAATGCCACCACAAGTGGCTAAGTACAAGCCTCCTTTTCCTTTCCCCATGAGGATTCACAAGGACCGATTGGAGGCGGAATGTGGTGGATTCATAGAGATGCTCAAGAAACTCCGCATCACCATTCCGTTCTTGGAGGCATGGTGCACATGCCGAGTTACACCAAATACCTCAAGGGGATTCTCGCCAAGAAGCCAAAATATGAAGACCTCGCCAATGTCACCTTAGGCGAGGAGTGCTCCGCATTCATCCTCAACAAGTTGCCTAAAAAGCATCAGGATCCATGTAGTTTTACTATACCTCTTTGCATCGGAAATCATCATATAGAAAACTCCTTGGCGTACTTAGGAGCAAGCATTAATGTGATGCATTACAATCTTTTTAGAAAGTTGCATTTGGGTGAATTGAAGACCACTAGGCTTAGTGTCACATTGGCTGGTCGCTCTGTTATTAGTCCTAGAGGTATTGTGGAGGACGTCCTAGTAAGAGTTGGCAAATTCTATTATCTGATGGATTTTGTTATCCTTGATATCAGTGAAGATTCGGATATGCCACTCATACTAGGGCGCCCATTCCTTGCCACCGCGAAGACCTTACTCGATGATAAGGGTAAGGCGAAAGTGTCGGGCCAGGAATGCCACCCTATGGAGCTTAAGTTGGGAGGTGACAAAACTCGCCCCGAGATCGTGGCAGATCCACTCTCGGTGGCTTCGTGCTCTCAAGCATGATAGATCCGCAACGTCGAGCTATTGACGTTAAACTAGTGCTTGTCGGGAGGCAACCCAATGATAGTATGTTTTATTTTCCTTATTTTCCCTTTTTGTGTTTGTGTGAAGAGTTCAAGTCTTAGAATGGGCATCTCAGTGCTGGGTCTGTGTGTTTGCGAGTTTTGGGATGTGTTGTGATTGAATTAGGGTCACGTTGAGTAGATCGAGTCAAAATTTCTGGAAATGCTCTGTTTTCACTCAGTTCACGGTTTTTGCCTTTAGTTCACGGTCTTAGCGACCGTGATAAAAGGTTGGAGACCGTGAACGAGGGCATATCTAGCAGTATTTGAAACTCACTATTTCACATGAGTTCACGATCTGGGAGTTATGTTCACGGTCTTAGAGACCGTGAACTGAGGCCTCCGTTCGTTTACTACGGGTTCGGCCTATAAAAGGGGCGTCAACCCCTAATCTTTACATCACGCCGCCACCTCGCCGGAATCCTCTGTTTTCACAGGAAAATCGTGATTTCTTGCCATTTTCCGTCGACTTCAGCGACTTCCAGCCATCCATTTTCAAAACCAAACGCAAACCCATTCTCCTCACTTCCGGGTGCACCTTCGCCAGAAATTTGGGGGGATTTGGAGCACATTTTTTCCGGTGAGGCGATTTCCGGCTAGCTTTCGGCGAGCCTCTCCGGCTGTTTTTTCTAGGGGTGGGCAACGGGACGGGATACCCGTCCCGTTTTAAACGGGTACCCAGTCCGATTTGGAGACCAAAGTCCATCCCATATCCCAAACCCATATGGGAAACGGGTACCCATTACCCGTACGGGACGGATAACGAGTACCCATACTACCCATAAATACCCAAAGTTTAAATGACATTTTACCTAAAGACAATTAGTCAATTACATCCAAAGCATTCATTTCAAAACACAAAATGGCTGCACAAGTAGCAACTTACACCAATTCCTACAACCCAAAGACACAAGACAGAGACAGACCTTTCCAAATTCCAGAGAAGCTGCCGCCTGCCGTCGCGTGTCTCGCGTCTTCTAGGGCCTAGGGGTGCGTCAGCGTCTCAACTCTCACGGGCTGAATTAAATGGATTTTGTAATTTTAATGGATTTTGAATTGGGTTGGGCCTGGGCGCATGGGCTGAATTATATGTCTGTGTAGTTTGAATGGGTACAACGGGTACCCATATTACCCAAACGGGTATTCGCGGGTAACCCGCGGGTACCCATATTAGGACTGTACAATCCCAAGTCCCATCCGTTTAAAATATTACGGGTAATATGGGTACCCGTAACCCTTAAATAATGGGACGGGTACGGGTATACCCAAATACCTGTTTCTCATTGCCCACCCCTAGTTTTTTCTGGCATTTTCCGACTCCCTCACCCTCTCCTTACCCTTCCCTTCGATTCTACTTGAGTCATAAGGTGTGCTTTCAACTTTTAACTTGTAAATTTGTGGAGAATCGGATTAAGGTTGGAGGTGGGGGAATTTGTGAATTAGTAAATGAATGTTGAAATTGGGCGAGAGGAATGTCATATTGGGTTGATTGAATGTTGCATGAAGTGTTGATTAAGTTAGTTGAGCCTTGGTGGGAAGAATTTGGCATGATTTTGTGGTTTGGATTGAGCATTCCCACCAAGTGCAGTATATTGATAATGACTTGATACACTTGTTTGCATGATGATTGAGAGCCATTGAGGCATGGTTTGGGTTGTTGTTTTCATTTGGCCGAACCATGATTCACCCAGAACCTTGTCTCAATGAGTTTAATTAGTGCTTGAGCTTAATTTTTTGAAATCCGATCTTGTGAAACGCATTCGAAATAATAGAACCTTAGTGGAATCCTAAGTGTGTGGTGGGGGGATCTTTTCTCCCCTTTGATGTGATATTGACAGATATTTTCACGTATGGTGTATGTCTTGGATGTTTTGCAGGATGGTAGATGCGGATCACGAGTACGTTCACTACCTGGTGAAACATGAGAAATATGGTACCAAGTTCCAGTAGTGGAGGTACAGCGAGGCAGGGCCTCATTAGGTGTTGGACCTGGACATGTTCATGTGTCGGGCGGCAATGTCGGGGGTCCTCAGTCATCCCCAGTGGCGTCTTCTCCTGGCAATTGACGAGCTCATCTACTGCGAGCTCTATGTGGAGTTCTACTCCACTTTTTCCCACGTCATCCCAGGGAGAAAGCGCAACCACCCATACGTGGAGCTCATGTTGGGGGGTGAGCAGCGGGTACTGTCTTACGATGGCTTTGCCCAGGCCATGGGTTCGACCCCACACACATGACCATGACAGAGAGGTATTACACAACAGACTTCCACTACCAGGAAACTTTCCAGTCCATTTGTCGTCCAGAGCACTACAATGACGAGTTCAAGGGCTCCAACACCAATGCAATGAAGCTTCGGACGCCATGGAGGCACCTGCACGCAGTTTTGACGAAGTCTATCATCCCTAGTCTGATGTTGGGCCACATAATAACTGACAGAGGGTTGATAGCCCTCCATTCCTTGAACCGATGATAAGCCGTTAATTGCACATGTTTTTACCCCAATTCTGGAGCCGTTTGAGGTGTTGATTCTCGTGTTTTAGGCCGATTTCACGCTAGGTTGTGTTTGTTTGTGATATTTCAGGTCCTAGCCAGTGAATGAAGGTTTAGAAGCGAGTTCGGGGTCGATTGGACGAAGATCGGGCGCGAGGCAAGTCACAAAGGAAGCCACACGGGCACACTCACAACTCACACGGCCATGCAAGTGACCAAGGAGGCCGTGTGGAATTGTGCGAGCCTTCACACGGGCACAAGTAAAATCCACACGGCCGTGTGAAGCTGCAGTTTGGCCGTGTGGAATTCTGCGAGGCTTCACACGGCCAGGCTGGGTGAGCTACACGACCGTGTGACCCTGGCCGTGTAGGAAGCCTGAAATCCAATTACTCGGAACGCGGCGTTTTGACCTCACACGGGCAACTGGGTATGCCACACGGCCGTGTGGCCTGCCCGTGTGAGTCGGGAATTTCTGGTTTTTACCCAATTTCGGGCTGCAAGTGAGAGAATCGGATTTTCAGAGCAAAAACAGAGCCCTAGAGAGAGAAAGTACGAAGAACACATCCTAGAAGCCATCTTGGAGCTGGGTTTCATCAAATCGAGCTTGGAGATCGTCATAGGAGTGGAAATCATCATCCCAGAGCAGATTCTTCCCATTGTTATGAGTATGAATGCTTTGTATTCTGTTTTCCTCTCTCTCTCTATGGAGTAGAACCCTTCTCTCACTTGGGTATGAAGAACCCTAGTTCCATGTGTTAGTGATTTGATTGTAATGACTTGGGATGATATTACTGCTTGGTTATAATCGAATGATGCATGTTTATTGAATTGATTGAAGTCTGATCAGCTTTTCTTGATTTCTGCTGCAACCTGAGATAGATAGAATCTGATTAGGTTGTTAGAGCTTCATCATTCGGTAGTAGGAGATTGGCTATACGAGAGTTAGCCAGTTTACTGCTTTGTACTGGAATCCAATTCCGGTAGTGGAGTTCTGTGCTTATTGCTTCAGCTTTCTATCCCGGTGAAGACTAGTCGTCTGCCGGGTAGTTAGACTGAGAGGGCTTGGTCAGCTTAAGAGATTCCAAGCTACTGTCGTATCTTCCGCAGTCTAATCAACAGTAAATCAACCCAGGGAAAATACAATTGAAACCTTACTAAGGAGCTAGGGGGACTCATTCCCGAGTGACTCTTCTTTGCTTGAGAAAACCGTACCAATTCCTGCTTTCTTTCTACTTTTGCTTAAAACAACAAACACTTGACTTAGTTGGCTAGATAATAGATACTCACGGAGTAAGCAGTAGATCTAGACCACGGGTTGATAATAGAACTTGCCATTTTACTGCATTCCCGGACTGCGATTACACTTGGTCGTAGTTTGGTGTTGTGTTTTGGCGTGTCAACCGCCCAGCAAAACCACTCCATTTGGTATCAGTGGTTGCCACCACCTTCGCCAGATGTCAAGGGCGGGATCGAGTTGATACGATGCATTTGAGGGGCCTCATCACGAGGCTAGCCCGACACTTCGGGGTTGACCCGACAAGGTTCTCCATCATCAGTCGGACTGAGCCACTTTCAGTGGAGATGCTCTACAACATGAAGCTGGTGCTCCTAGGAGAGTGAGGGATTGAATTCCTCGAGGGTATTCGACCTTCGGCTGCTCTACGGCCATAGGTCGAAACCTGCTCCAGTGGAGCCTGATCCAGAGGTCCCTCCACCAGAGCAGCCCCCTACCAGAGCTCTAGGACGCTTCCGGCGCACCACACCATCACCATCAGCAGCATCATCATTTGGAGTTGGTACTTCCTCTTCCGGAGGCCACCTCGAGCAGCGAGTGGATCGCCTCCAGGAGCAGTTTGTGGGAGTCACCACTAGGCTCGACCAATCCATTGACCTCCTCGAGAGGATTACTCGACGCCAGGGCATCCTTTTGGACGACGAGGTAGCCGACGAGTGAGACATGTGGCAGAGCCGATTTCTTTCACCCCAATTCTCCACTTGAAACTCTGAACTCTGTTTATTTTTATTTTTTCTTTCTTTAGTGTGTAAGTATTATTTTGTAAGTTTTTCTTTCCTTTGAATCGTGATGTGGAACTTTGTTATGTGTAATAAACTCGCCTCGAGCAAGAATGTGCGTGTGTTTGTGTTTTGTTTTGTCTTCTCTTTGAAGCTCAAACATCCTACCCTGGGAAATTGTCCAACTTTCATTCACCAAGCTATGTGGTAACATTGTTCTACCCCCCTATTTTACGCCATTGAGGACAATGTCGAGCTTAAGTGTGGGGGGTAGTTTATTATTATGCTTGTGTGTGATTGAATGCTTGGAGCTTGATGCATGCCCAAATTTGAAAATTTTGAGGGCTCTAAGAAATGCATGATCAAAATGGTTGGTTCATGGGTGAATCTCGTGTTTATTTGGCATTGATCTTGAATTATTGCATGTGCTCGAGCGCATCCGATTATGATGACTGAGAGTTCATTAGGTGTGTGCAAAAGCTTAGTTCTCATGTGTGCTTAAATGAATGGATGTCTTGACTTGGTTACTCTTTGATCACAATTGCCTTGCATAGAAGTTCATGAAATTGGAAAAGATGATTGGGTGGCTAGGTAGCCATGTGAGATTTTTGTTGGTCGTCTTTTTCATGTGTGATAGATCCCACTCGCCATGTGTGTAACATTCACCGTTGTCACTACTGAGTATGATGGAGGCATAGGATTAGTCCATGCCCAAAAGTTGATTGTCCTGAAACATTTTATCCCTTAGTCAACCCCTTTGAGTCGTGTGACTTTAGGGTCTTTCTAATGTTAGGAACTTTGTACTTGTTGAGCTTAATGGTGATTGAGAGAACGACCCTCATCCTACCTTCGTGTCAAAGTGTGTGTATATTCTGTTAAAGAAAGCCCTTCGCGCAAATTGCTTTGAATGGGTAAATCAATCATTTGGCCTTGTGGATCCGACATTAATCCTCTCATACCTACTAATTGGTGTACTTGAGATGCATTTCCCCTAGCTCCAGAAAAAGACATTATATGAACTGGATTAAAAGGTTCCGTCATCCTAAAATTAGGATTCATTTCTTGTCGCAAATATTCACTTGTAGCATACCATATCTCAATGGACTGGCGTAATTTTTCTACCGCGTGTACATTTCCGTTATGATGGTGTTTTTCCAAAATCAAACTTTGTTGTTCAGCATCGTGGACTAGCCATCCCTTAGAAGGTATTGTTAAAAGATCATCAATTCCTAATGAAATGGATGTAGCAGTGGCTTGCTGGAACCCCAGAGTCTTTACTTGATCCAGGATGTGTGATGTATATGCCATTCCGAAGTGATCTATTAATCGGCTAATAAGGCGTTTAATGGCAGTTCCATCTATCACTTTATTGTGAAAGACCAGATTGGCCCGTTCGGCCATAAGTACCTCCATATTCGGCTGAGTGGGGTTTGACAATGGATTTGAGTCAATGCTTGGAAAACTTCCTTTTCTCGATCTTGATTCGCATAGAAATTCAGGAATTTCAGAACTATGGTCCTAGCCGAACCGAGGAGATCAGAATTCACACCGGTCTGCTAAAATTACTTAACATAGATCTCTATGATTGGATTAGGTACCATCTGAACAGGCTTGGCAAAACCCCTGTATAGCTTCTTCAATTTCTCGATAAAGACAAATATGACCAATAGTGGTTCGGATGTATATACAAACAATTTCTTTTTTTATATTTCCTACTATTAGATAGTGCCCATAAATCTCATAATAAGTACCCAAATAATCATAGTGAACTTCCCTAGGAGCTTCACTTGAAACAATAACGCGTTGATCTAGTTGCCACCGGAGCCATAAAGGACTATCTAGTTTGATTCTTTTCTGCTGATAAGCTCCAATTGCATCATAGGAATTACATAACAATGGTTCTTTCGTATACTTATTGTTATTCGTGAGAATTCGTTCATTTTGAGAATTTCTGCGATTACACGGATTATACCTATTTGCACCAATCCCTCGACGATTCCCGCTTGTTAATATATAGAGCCCAATAAGCATATCTTGAGTTGGTATTGAAATGGGATCTCCAATAGCTGGAGACAAGAGATTCATATGAGAAAACATAAGTAAACGAGCCTCCGCTTGAGCCTCCAGCGATAAAGGTACATGAACAGCCATTTGATCCCCATCAAAGTCCGCATTGAATCCCTTACAAACTAATGGATGTAAACAAATAGCACGCCCTTCCACTAAAATAGGTTGGAATGCCTGTATACCTAATCTATGTAGAGTAGGCGCTCTATTCAGCAATATAGGATGTCCCCGCATAACTTCCTGAAGTATTTCCCATACAATTGGCACTTTTTCTCGAATTTTACTCTTAGCAACTCCTATGTTCGAAGCAAGACGTTGTCTAATTAGACCACGAATTACAAATGTCTGAAAAAGCTCGATTGCTATTTCACGAGGCAATCCACATTGATGTAATGAAAGTGAGGGACCCACGACAATTACGGAACGCCCCGAATAATCAACCCGTTTGCCGAGCATAGTGTGACAAGGGATCCATGTCATCAACCACAATCAGTGGACAGAGAGACGTCCCCACGAAGTCACAACAGGCCCAAGCCACATGTGTTTCTAGTAAGAATGCTAAATAGTTAAGTGTGGCAAGGGTGGCATGTCTCCAGGCCTATGCAGTAGAATCGGGGGCATGCCACCAACCATAAGCAATGAATATGTAGGCATACCCAATAAACCGCAACAAGCCCACGCAACACATGCTAATATAGCTAAGTGTGCCAAGAAGGGTATCTCTTCAGCTCCATGTAACGGACAAGGGGGCATTCCATCGACCGTGATGAAATTAGTGGGGGCAAGTCTAGGAGTCTGCAAAACAAGAAAGCCATCCACAAGTTTTCTAACTATGAGAGTGTGTCAAAGTATAGACAAAGAAACAACTTTGTGCCTAACACCCCTCATAGCATGCCAAACATGAATGGTGGAAAAGGGGGCATGAATAAGATATCTCGGCACACACCAACTAGACATGGTCCTATAGAGGGCCAATAGTGGTT
Source organism: Linum trigynum (assembly GCA_964030455.1). Lineage (NCBI taxonomy): Eukaryota > Viridiplantae > Streptophyta > Magnoliopsida > Malpighiales > Linaceae > Linum > Linum trigynum. The sequence goes on from OZ034817.1 coordinate 20,173,064, forward strand.
ATGTGCTAAGTGTAAGGTTCATCAAGGCATCAGGGTTGAACATGCTCAAGTTGGCCACAATGGTGATTATCAACTCTATAAGTCCGAACACCAGTCTTCCCAACCATATGGGACGAGCAAGCATGTGTCAAGACAGGAGAAACCAAGACAAAAGGTACTTCATGGTCTTGTTGATAACTCGAAGGAGTTGAAAATTTCTAGTGCACCACCCGGAGGCCGGAACGAGGCAAGCCAACATGTCTAGTAAGGTGACTAAGGCAAAGAATCATGAGACCCCTCGCAAGCCCACCAAGGCAAAATTTATTGGGAGGGTACCATTCGTTGTTAAGATGGAAAATTTGAAACCAACACCAAAATAGTCGTCACCCCTAAATGAAGGAAGGCAAGTAGTGTATGGATGGTTGGTTCGGTTTAATCCATGGACTTGCCGGTGAGTGTACACTTTTGGCACATTGTTGGTCGTCAAAGGGTATGGAGAGCAGTGACATTTTTCACTCTCTATTATATAATGATAATTAAATAATGGGTAATTTAAAAAAAAAGGTTTAATAGCATTTTGTACCCCTCTTCTATCATAAATTAACAAACGTACCCCTCTACTAAATTTTTGCACAAACATACCCTTCTAATATTAGAACATAACAAGCTTACCCTTCCATCCAATTATCTGTTAAGTGACCGTTAAAAGGGTTGTTAAATGACTAAATTACCCCTCATGTATTCCTAAATACTCCTAATTTCAGTTTTAGTCATTTTTTGTTCCAAATCAATTAATTAAAACAATCAAACCCCTAAACCACACACAAAACCGTCTGTCTCCCCTAGCGATAGTCTCGGCGCCGACACCGTGACACGCTAAAACACAACACCAAACTGCAACCAAGTGTAATCGCAGTCCGGAAATGCAGTAAGTGCCAGCTCTATTTGTCAACCCGGGGTCTAGATCTACTGCCTACTCCGTGATTATCTATTATCTAGCAAACTAAGTTGAGTGATAGTGATTTTAACTAAAAGCATTAAGAAAGCAGGAAATGGTTCAAAGTTCTTTAGCAAGGGAAGAGTCACTCGGGATTGAGTCCCCCTAGCTCCTTAGTTAGGTCAAGTTTGTAATTACCTTGGGTTGATTAACTGTTGATTAAACTGCGGAAGATCCGACAGTAGCTTGTAATCTCTTAAGCTGACCAAGCCCTCTCAAGCAGACTAACATGCAGGCGACTAGCCTTCACCTGGATAGACTGCTGAGGCAATAAACGCAGAACTCCACTACTGGAATTAGATTCCAGTACAAAGCAGTAAATCGATTAACTCTCGTATAACCAATCTACCACTACCGATTGATGAAGCTCTAACAACTAATTAGATTCTATCTATCTCAGGTTGCAGCAAAAATCAAGAAAAGATGATCAGGCTTCAATTGACTCAATGAATCATGCACCAATCGATTAAAATCAATCAGTATATCAATCCCAAGTCATTACAATCAAGATCCCTAACACATGGAACTAGGATTCTTCATACCCAAGTGAGAGAGAGTTCTACTCCATAGAGAGAGAGAGAGAGGAAAACAGAAATCAGAGTAGTCATACTCATAAAGATGAGGATAATCTGCTCTGGGATGACGATCCCCACTCCTGGGGATGCAATCTGGGCTTCAATGGTGAGAAATCCACTCCAAATAGCTCCTAGGGTTTGTTATTCACACTTTCTCTCTCTAAAGCTCTGTTTTTTGCTCAAAAACTCGATTCTCTTTCCTTTGGCTCGAATTTGCCTCAAAACCCCGATTTTGGGCGAAATACGGGCTGACTTACGGTCACAAACATGGTCTGCCCGTATTTCACCCAAAACGCGTGTTTCACTTAACACTGATGAGAGGAATTACGGTCGTAATTACCCAATTACTGCCAGTATTTGTTGAATTACGACCGGAGTTCATTTTGCTCTTGCCCATATTTTGATCTTCGAAGGCATTCTCAGGGATTTGGCTCGGCATTGCATTCACGGTCAGGGCAGAGGCAATTACGCCCGTAATTGGGCAGGGGATGCCCGTATTTCTTCCTCCGCTCCTGTTTAATGCTTCGTTTCTCCCTCGACCGGACTCCGAATTAGTCGTCGTTTGATCCCAGACGCTCGTATTCTTGTCCTCTTTCTTTTCATGACAAGATTCCATGAATATTTGTCCATAATATGAGGTAGAATTCCATTCTTCCTCAGGTCATGCTCGTGTTTCTTCTCCCGAATTGCCAAATGATCTCCGATTGACTTGAAACTTGCGCCTATGCTTCAATTTACATACTAGGATCTGAAATATGACAAAGGAACACAACCTAGGATAAAATAGTCCAAGAAAGCAAAAAATCAAGCCAAAATGATCAAGAAACGAGGGTGCAAACATGTGCAAATACGACGTTATCACACCGCTCCCGACATCTCCTCTCTCATCCAAATCCAAAAAACTTCACCATCCCCTCCATCTAGCTACTAGCATGCATGAATGGCTAGAGAGAGGTGATTAATCAATGGTGTTTAACTAATTAATTAAGCAACGATCATCAAATTAACTAATTAATCAATGGCAATCAGCATCATGAATCACTAATGGGGAGGAGAGTAGTAGCTGCGCCGCCTGAAAGCTCCTACGCCGAAGATGTGCCTATGGTTAATGCCCGACCCTTTCTCCTCTCACAAGCCCCACAAGCTTGTTGTCGTCTACAAGGTCTTCGGGGCTAAACGTCGCCAACATATTCCTCGTAAACCTTCTCTCTACTCCAGCTGGCGGCGAGGAGATGTCGGGAGCAGGCGTCGCCGCAGAATGGAGGGAGGGAGACGTACGGTTTAGGAATTAGTTTAGGGATTGGATATTTTTAATTAATTGTTTTGAGACATAAAATAAATAAAATCAAAATTAGATGTAATTAGAAGTAAATGAGGGGAAATTAAGTCATTTCACATCTTACTTAACGGTCACTTAACAGAAAATTGGATGGAAGGGTAAACTTGTTACGTTTTAATACTAGAAGAGTATGTTTGTACAAAAAATTAATAAATGGGTACATTTGTTAATTTACCATAATAGAGGGGCATAAAATGCGATTAATCCTAAAAAAACTAGTAAGGTAAAGACAGAAATAACAAAAAATCATAGGCCATTCATGACTAAAAATATTGTAGAAGATTTAAGTTGTGTTAGAGTTGTAAGACTGGTGGTGTGAGGACCTTGCCATGACTGGTAAGCAACAAGTCATGTGATTGGGTCTATGGTGCCTCCTATGCTCGTTTGATTGGTGGGTACACCATGCCACTTTCATAGAATGAGTAGATGTTGTCCGACATGGATCGTTACCATCCATGCCACCCAATCCAATGAGGCATACCTGTTGAAAGATCTAAGTGGATGTTACATGATCGATTGATCAATGCCTAGAATCTAAAGCCCTATGTCTCCTCCCTAGTTTCAAGGTTAACCGACCACCATGATGGTCATCATGCTAAGCCTGCCTCACCTTAAGCCATTGGCACGATACCATTTTAATGTTTGATGGGCATGGTTTTCTTGGATAACTAGGACATGGATGAGTATCTCAATTGGCAAATAAGGTGTCGGTAGTAGAGACAGTAAGCTCCCATATCCTCCCACTTGGCCTGAATCTTCTTCTACATGAAGTGAAAAATACCTTCTATGCCTAACGACCAAGTAGTGGCCGAGTGGGAGAAGGAAAGAGATAGTCAACGTGGTGTTGAGAGGAGATTGGGATAAATTACCTTGTTTGTAAAGCCAAATTTGGTCCAGTGAGATATCTAATGTTGTATTTCTCTAACGTTGTATTTCTCTGTGATTAAACCAAAGCCATATTTTTTGTGTCTTTGTGACGCAACATTAAACCAAATTATTTTTTTAGGTGGTCAAGTTGGGTTCAACAACTTAGTGCATAATCCTTATACACTAAGTTGTGGGGCATCTGTTTACCCATAAAAAATTAAATTGTACCACATTGATTAATAACAAGAGAATTAGTGGATTTATAAGGACATCTCAACATTAAACATTAAATGAGCTAGCTGGGCCTTATTGGGTTGGATTTTTGGGTCTAAGTGGCCAAGCTCCCTATCCGTGGCCTAGCGGTCGGCCGCCCCCATAGTCAGACCATGTCTCTAACCCCTTGGTATGAAATTAGGCTCCCAAAGACTAAGTCTTGAAACAAGGCGGCAAAATAGGGTGTCAAACGACAGGGTATCAAGCCAACGAAAGAGGCTTGGTAGGCTGAGGGAAAAATAGACTTGGTACCGAAACACACCAAAATTGGCTAAGTATGGGGCCAAGAGGGTACCAAGACGGCAAGGAAGGCTTGGTATCAAGACATGAAATTTGGCTAAGTATAGAGCCAACATGGTACCAAGCCAGCAAGGCAGGACTTGATACCAAGACACCAAGGGGTACCAAGCCGACAAGGCAGGCTTGGTACTAAGATGTGAAATTTGGTTGTCTGGAGCTAACAGGATATGTATGGAGCCAACAGGGTATCAGGCCGAGAAGGCAGGGCTGGGTACCAAGACATGAAAATTGGTCAAGTATAGAGCCAATAGGGTACCAGGCCGGGAGGCAAGCCTGGAGGTACCAACCCGACAAGGCATGCATGGTACCCAAACATGAAATTTGGCTAAGTCTGGAAACAGGACATGCTTGTAGCTAGGCAATAGGGTACCAAACTGGATACCAAGTCAGACTTGGTAGCCAAGCAAGCGGGTACCAAGCCGGCAAGACAGGTTTGGTATCAAGTTATCGAACCTCTCAAAAGCTAAGTATAGAGATCAAACTGGCAAAGTGCCAACCCAAAGAGGAGGGGACAAAGTGGCCACCCGGCTGGGTACCAAGGCGCTATAGACCATCCTCATAGCCTCAAGACTAAGTACGAAATTTTAGGGGTGGGGGCTGGTCGGCCAAGGTGCCTAGCTAAGAGGTTGTCAACTTGATGGAGAATTGGTGTAGAGCCCTTTAGGGGACCACATGGAGACTTAGTCCCAAGACGGGCTTGGTGGCCCTGGGTACCAAGCTGATGAGGTGGCAAGGTACCAACTTGATGATATTCTAAAAGCTGAGTATGGAGACCAAGCCGGCAAGGCTGGCTTGGTAGTAGTGGCCGACATGACTGGCTTGGTGGTAGAGGGTATCAAGCCCGAGAGACAAAAAAAAAGTAGGATCAAGACGATATCAACAAAACTAAGTATGGAATCTTAAGGGATGCCAAGAGTGTGGTCGAGACTTCATCATGGAGGCAAGGTTAAGGGCTTTAACCTCATCTAGTCAAGATAGGACAACAAGACTCAACACCAACCCTACCTAGGTTCAAGGATACCAAGTACCAACCAGTCAACAAGGCGGGGCAAGAGGTCCCAAGGTGATAGGAGTCAACACCAAGGCGACAGTTACTCATTGATCTCCAAGGCGGCGACAAGGGGTCCCTAAGGTGGTTGGAGTAACAGGTCAGCTAGCTGTTACCAAGGCAGTTACACCTAGTGGCTATAAATAGGAGAAACTAAGATTGTAAAAGGGTTCCACAACTAAAAATTTGACACACAATGTCAAACTTTTATATTTTCTCTGCAAATTAGCCATAGCATTAGTTTTTGGAGCTCTTACTAAACCTCCATAGGAGTCGGTGTAATTAATGTAGCTTGTTCCCAAAACCCATAAAAAACATCAAACACCCTTGTTCGAACATTGTTCGGAGAGGAGTGAACCGCGTTGATTTTCGTTGTTTAAGAAGTCAAAGATGCAAAGCATTTATTCAAACACAAGATTTTCATCGCCGGAAAACAGGTACGGTGGGATTTAATCAGGAGGTTCTACTCCGTGTCTCCATCCTGTTTGCAAGGTGATCCATTATTATTTTTTCGGTCCATGAACCATTGACGACGACGGAGACCCAGAACGATCAATGGGGATTCTCCTAGGAAAGGAGGAATCAAAGGAGATTAGTAAGAGCCTCGCCGACGACCAGCGGTTGGAGAAACTTGATGCCAAATGCAAGACGGTTCCACCTTCTGTCAGGCTGTGGCTTTCCCATTGGTGAATAGAGGCTGCCGCAGAGCTCACAAGAAAGTTGATCTTATCTTTCTTCACAGAATCACAGCAGCCAGCTGACATGTGACTTGGAGTTCCTTGCTTTTGATAAGGATGAATTTCCTTTTGCTCTGGTAGTGGTGGGGGCTAACTGATAAGTATTATCAGGGGCGGACCCACGGGTGTTTAGGGTGTCCCCGGACACCCCTAAATTTTGGGAAAACGATTATCCAACTCCCGGTGGTAGTTTACGTATTGACAAAAAAATTATAATTGATAGTCGGGGACACCCCTAAATTTTAAAAAATAATTATCCTACTCTCATCTTTTAGTATGAGAATATAAGTGGTAGTTTGGGTAATTCAAACCTAGAACACTTTTATTATTATTAAACATAATTTCCATTAGGCTACAACTCATATGTTATTCGATTTTAAACACTGTGTAATAGTATAATGTCATTCTCTATCTCTAATTATTTTCAAAATCTAACAATTAAACAAATTTCAAGCTACCCTTAATTTGTATTGATTTATGGTTGTACGACAAGTGTTGAAAGAGTCTTTTCAGCTTTGGATTACAGCAAGAACAAGTTTAGAAATCGAATATGTGATCAGTTCGTGAATGATTGTCTAATATGATATACGGAGACAAATTTTTTTGAACAGTGTAGACCCCAAGTGTGTTCTACAATCATTTTTTAATATGAAAACACATCGTGAATTTTTTCAAGCTATATGACTGTATGAGTAAAGTATTTTTTATTTAAATATTTTTTTATTATTTATTAATTATTTTAGAATTATTTTTATTTAATTTATTTTTTAAAAGAGTATACCCATATGTAAAATTTATGGATCCGCCACTGAATATTATCCTCATTTTCAACAAATTTTTTTGTCTCTATCTTATTGCAGGGGCTAGCTTGCTTTTAGTAGGCTTAATTTTGCAGATCAGTCTGCTTCTAGGATCGAGGCGGAGCAATTCTTACAGTGACACCCGGCCACTTTCATGCGCATGCTGGCCTTGGTCTGGCCTTTATATTTATTTATTTTGCAGGTGAAGTTGTTCAATGGGCGTATCCTTATTTTACTATAGTTTGGTTATTCTTAGTTTTTAGTTTATAAGCCTAATTTTGCAGGTGAGGCGGAGCAATTCTTACAATGCCTACTTATATCTATGGAAAAAAACCATTGGTACCAGATTTAGGAGTGTTCAAATGGTTAACATGGTAATTACCAAACCAAATAAGAATAAATTAGCGTGGCCCCGGCCAGTTGGTCGGAGGAAGATGAGTTATGAAATTTTATAATGTAATAGAGTGTATAGCTTATTGTTGTATAGTTTTTTTTTTTTTTGAAACACGTGATAAATATAGTGAATTTTAGTAGGAAAGAGGCATGGATGATGCAATGAATAAAAAATCAGCATTACGAACCAAGTTCGAGTACCCGTTACCTTGTGAAACAATATTATTTATGATAATATGATGAGGTGGAGTAAGTTTGATAGAAACCGAATTCCAGAAAACCGAATAAAAATCACCTATAAATTACAATATAATTTAATCATTAGGATATCAAATAATCACATAATATATATTTGAAATTATAAAAATTTGACTAATCTAGTTGGTCGAGGTCGGACCATTTAATAACTTTAAAATACATTATATTTTAGCCACTAAGATATAAAATAATAGCATAATATATGTTATGCTAGAGAAAATAGCATGTTTTAGGATGGCAAACCCATTATGTTCATTTGTTTTACTTGATGGCCAAATGTCGTATGGGTCAAGCCCATTCAACTCTTTTATTCTATGCTTAGTGGTTAGCCCATTAGAATCCATGCATTAGTTTATTGTTAAATTTTTTCTTTTTAGCAATAAAAAATGAGTATTGTTTTTGCCCTTTCATATATATCTTACCGACACCGAGAAATAAAAGGGCTTAAAGAAAACCCTATATTCCCTAAAAAAAGCTGCTCATTGCTCTCCGACTCATGATTCACTTCTCTCTCTCGATCTCAATTATATCGTCGTCGGTAGCCACTTCTCCCCGTCCATGTTTTCCTGCCGTTAATTTTAACTCTGCAAACCTTTTCTCTACATGTCATCCTCCCCACGAACCTCAATTTCATCTCCACCTCTCGGTCTCTGTTTTTCATTTCCTAATCTTCCCTTCTCTTATCACTTGTTTAAACCCCTCTTTGTATATCTTCGACGCTAGTTTAACGAAGAAGAAGAAGAGAAAGCCGCCAATCTTCAATAATACTGTATTGTTACAGTGAAGCGATATTGTGGATTTCTTTGTCACTTATCTGTTAGAGCTTGCGAATGATGGAAAGAGGGGTGGTTGATTACGATTTGATTAGATGACTCAATCTTTAAATTTTATTTGCATGCAATTTACCAAACCTTCTTCATTTGCATGACTGGATTTATTTTCATAGGGAAGGGATTAGGCGATGATAGAACCTGGGTTTAGGGTTCTATCGAGAATTGGGGATTTAGGGATTTAGAACAGAATTAGGGATTTGAGAAGAGAAAGATAGAGAATCGGCCTAGGCCTTTAGAGGGATTGGGAACGAGAATTGAGAGGATTAGGAGAATAGGGTTTAGGAAGGCTTTTCTTAATATTCTTCTTGATTGATTCTGAATAAAACGCAAAGTACATATTTATAACGAAAGACTGGAAAAACCTAATAGACTATCCTAATATGACTCAATGACTACTACCATATCTAATAATATCCTAATTATAGTAATTATGATAATTATGAATAAACCCGGAAATTGGGTTTCTATCATCCCCTCCCCCTTCAAACCAACCTTGTCCTCAAGGTTGACCGACTCAACCCATTTCTTAAACCTATCTCCCGTGTAGATCGCGCATTGTCTCCTCCACTTCTTGCGCTTCCTTTTCTTCCAATTGAGTTCCAACACTCGAACCCGACTCTTAACACAAGCAGCTCCAACAAAAATGACCTTCCTCCGTTTCCAATTGCGTACAAGTACGCATACTAGACTTTCCACGGCACCAAGGGCAATTGGCATCCTGATCGGCCACAGAAGTGGCGAGTACCTCCTGAAGAGGTGGATAGGCAAGCTCCCCCAAGACATAAACTCGTACACCTGAAACTTTGGTTCTTCTCCAATATAATAATCAATCAATTTGACCAATTTGGAGTCGAAAAGGCTCCCAGAGCAATTAACTTCACCCAACCACTCTTTATGACCTTGAAGCTGCGTCCTCTGTATAAGCAAGCTCCTGCTACCTGTACAAGCTAGCTCCTGCCACCTTTTCGCCTCCGTGCGACGCGCCCGCGTCGCTGCCACCACGTCTGCCGCCTCCGTCGCCGAGAGCTCCCCCGCGTCGACGACCGCGGCCGCCTTCTCCTCATCGATCAGCGCAGACTCGGACAACCCGTCGCACCCCCCTTCCTTCGCCGAGCCTGCGACCACGGTGCCCTTCACCGCCGCGCTCTGCACCTCGCGCAACCGGTCCGCCGCCACGGGCTGCTGCGCCTTCTCTTGTCGTGCCGTCACTGCAGCCACGACCCCGCGGTCGCCCGCCGTCGTTGGCCGCCGCGCCTCACCTTCCGCGGCCCCGCCGCCAGCACCGATCTCCGCCGACCCCGCAGCCACCCTGGCGCGGCCGCTAGCACCAGCCTCCTCCCCCGCGCGGCTATCGCCCGCTCCTGCCGCCAGCGCGGCCGCCGACCCTCTCGCGCGCCGCGTCGAGCCCGATGGTACGGGGACCACCGCGGACGGATCGGCCGCCTCTTCCGCTGTTGCTGCTGTCCACCCGCGTTCCTGAGCCTCACGCTTGAGTTCAGATAACGTGAACTCTATCAGTTGCTTCGTACGAGCCCATGCTGGATCAGTGAGTTTCGAAGGACTCATGAGGGCTCTGATACCAAATGATAGAACCTGGGTTTAGGGTTCTATCGAGAATTGGGGATTTAGGGATTTAGAACAGAATTAGGGATTTGAGAAGAGAAAGATAGAGAATCGGCCTAGGCCTTTAGAGGGATTGGGAACGAGAATTGAGAGGATTAGGAGAATAGGGTTTAGGAAGGCTTTTCTTAATATTCTTCTTGACTGATTCTGAATAAAACGCAAAGTACATATTTATAACGAAAGACTGGAAAAACCTAATAGACTATCCTAATATGACTCAATGACTACTACCATATCTAATAATATCCTAATTATAGTAATTATGATAATTATGAATAAACCCGGAAATTGGGTTTCTATCAGGCGATTAGCACACAGAAGAAGGATTGGGGAAATTATTTTGTAAACAATTATGAAGCTCACTTTCTCTAATCATTTCATTTATTCGCGGCGTGGGTGGAGTCCAGATCCAACATCGGAACAATCCAAGACTCGGTTATGGTGATCGTTATGGAGGCACGAAACAGATGCGGCTGTGGTTGAAACCTGTTCTGTTTTTGTGGGCCGCAACAATCCTTGGGCCCGTTCAAGTCCGCACGTGTACGATAAGTTGGCCCGTTCCATAGAGGAAAGAGAAAAAAATTGGCATTCCCTATTATACCCTCCTACAAACGCTCCTGGAGCAGGAAATTTGAAATAGGGAAATGGTTTTTTCCTTCCTGCTATTATATTATATGTAGATTTTAGTAATTAGAACCCCACTTTTAAATGTGGAAACAAGTGAGCACTATCACAAAACATCATATTATAAAAACTTATCTACAATCATGAGGTTATTTCACTCAAAAGAAACTATGTTTTATATGTTGAAGACCAGCATTATAGGTTGAATAGTTCAATTCGGCAATGATATCAGATCTTGCATATAATTTTGTGTAAAAGTTATATGATTGAAGTTATTCCCTATTTTAACACTAATCAGAATAGTCTTTGTTTACTGCAAACTAACCACCAAAACATTTCAAATCAGAAAAATTATAATACTGAAAAAGAGTATTATAACAAAAGCAACAAAAAGTATAGTTATTTATCTTTAATCAACTCAAAAGTCAACCTAGAAGATCAACCAAATGAACTGATGTTAAGAGATCACACATTACTGTCAAATAAACTAAATAACCCACCAGTCAGCTCTCCAAGCAAGAACATACAATCTTTCCATATTTAACCCTCGGAAAATTGCTTTGCGTAACAATATAGGTGGAGGAGGTTAGGCGGTTGTCGAGTCCGATGGGAAGGTTTGGAGAGACGGTGATGGTTGAGCTTTTAGTAGGATGGGAGCCCGGGGCACTGTTTATCTTTAATCAACTCAAAAGTAAACCTAGAAGATCAACCAAATGAACTGATGTTAAGAGATCACACATTACTGTCAAATAAACTAAATAATCCACCAGTCAGCTCTCCAAGCAAGAACATTCAATCTTTCCATATTTAACACTCCAAAAATTGCTTTGCGTAACAATATAGGTGGAGGAGGTTAGGCGTTGTCGAGCTCAGTGGGAAGGTTTGGAGTGACGGCGATGATTGAGATTTTAGTACGTAGGTCGGGACACCATTTAGACCTATTTACATTAGTTGCCCCTTTTCAATCCGCATTCGACAAATCAACATCACTCAACATTTCCATATTTACCTGTCTCTTAAAGACACATGTTACACATATTCACTAAAAACTTCTATGTTCAAAAATATTGTTGCTTTATGGTAGTTATATTATTTAAGTTTATGTCAAGAATTTCACATCGCTTCTACACATTCAATACTGCAATTCGATGTGCAATATTTGCACCAATGACATTAGGCTTGTGATTTTAAAATTATTCTCCTTTTATAAGATAAATAGAAATAGAATTAATTATTAAACTTGAATTAAAATAATCATAGTATGAAAATATAAGTATCAAATACCAAAAAAATATTTAGGGGAGAGTTAGCGGCTTAGCTAACTGTGATGGAAAATTCCAATGATTTTTCAGATTTAACCTTCCTGTATGTTTTTAATTTAAAAGGTTTAAACAAATTTGTTTAGTCTGACTGGTTATGTTTGTTGTCTTTTCTCAAAGATATCATTCAAATCTCTGTCACTTATGTATTTTTCCTTTAAATAAGAAAATAATAAATGACTGTGAAGACGAATCTATCCTTCCTACTTTTGTTATGGAAGTAGGGATTTTGTAATGGGGGGAAGCACATTTCTCATTTCACTCGTATATTAGGTGTAGCGAAAGTAACCTGGTGGTTGAGTGTTTAGTCGGTCAGACACTATTTGGGCTCGTTTACATTAGTAGCACCTTTTCCATTTGCGTTGGGCAAACCAACAACACTCAATCTATCCATATTTACCCCTCCAAGAATTGCTCTGGCTTCATAATAGAGGTAGAGGAGGTTAGCCGGTTGTTGAGTCTGATGATAAGTTTGGAGAGACGGTGATGGTTGAGCGTTTAGTGGGTCGGGGCACTATTTGGATCCGTTTACATTAGTAGTGTCTTTTCCATCTGCATTCGACAAACCAACATCACTCAACCTTTTCATATTTACCCCTCTCTTAAATACACATGTGCCCATATTCACTCAAAAGTTCTGTGTTTAAAAATATCGTTACTTTATGATAGTTATAACAATTAAGTCTATGTTAAGAATTCTACATCGCTTCTACACATTCAACAGTGCAATTCGATATGTAATATTTGAATCAATGACATTTCGGTTGCTAAACGTGGTGGAAAAGTCCTATATTTTTTCATATTAAAATTAATGTATGTTTTTAATTGAAAAAAATCACACAAATGTTTTTATTGTAACTGGTTATGTTTCTTATCTTTGTTCGAAGAGATGACGGTTCAAATCTCATTATTGATGTATTTTTTATGTAAATAAGAAAATAATAAGTGATTGTGAAGACGAATCTACCCTTCCTACTTTCACTCTGGATGCAGGAAATTTGAAACGGGGCTTCAAGTTTTCTCAAGGTTATGTATTTTTCATAACCAAACCGTCCAAACTAATACAACAACCAAATTAACCAAGCTAAACTTTAATAAGTTTGGTTAATTGGTTAACTAGATTAACCAATATAACATCACATTATCATTAAGGGAGAAAAATCTCAGTTAATACACAAATTCAAAATTATATAATGAATAAAACATAACCATCAATACATAGTTAAGTTAACCGTTAACATAAATAGATGCACCTAATGCAACTATCTTGCAGTCAATAGAAGTATTCGCCTAATAATAATACATGTCAATGGTATGAGGTTAATGGATTGTTGTGTTTGTGTGAATTGATTTAGTTTCTTAGAAATAACCATAGGCTGAAAAAGACATTACTTTCAAGTTTACATTCAACATAATGTATGAGTTTTATTTAAATTAGACATCTAGATGTTGTGGTCTACGCTCTACAAATACAAATATACAATATAGGAACAATATTGAGCTTTCTTTTTTTATGAGCTACAAGGAAGGAACGTTCGACTCTCGAATGGTTATGCAAAGTATTAAGTATGTCTATATAATATATATTAGATATATGACTAATTACTTAACTGATTAATTTGGTTTGATTGGTTAGGAGTGTATGAAACCAAACCACTTAAACCAAATAATCTAAAAAAACTTAACCAAACCAAATTAATTATCCTAATTAACCAAACTAAATTATCTAAATACTACCGGTTGAAATGATTACCATGGTCACCACTCCTTTTGAGCACCCCTACCAGATATAAAAAATCTAGAGAGTCTGGTGGGCGGGAGCGAATCCAGTCAATAACCTTGTGGTCAATAACTATGCATAACCCAATCAGAATCCGCCACATCAGCGCCCCTTCTCTTTCCTGAAAAGCCTTTAATTTTTCCCTTAATCTTTAACGAACGATTTCTCACTTGTTTTAAGTAAAAAAAAAAAAATTTGCATAGTTAGATCAGATTAATTGTGCTCTTCAAAATAATATCCACTTTGATATATTTTTGGAGCAAAAAATATTGAGTCATTTTTTACCGGTCTAAACCATATAGTATTGACTGGTATTGAAATAAGAGCATACATATGGTATGAAAAAAGCATACCATGGTGGTATGAACAAACCAAGACTGTAGGATATTTAAATACATGATAGTAGAAGTATATTAACTGTCATTTACGACTTTTAACATTGTGTACCACAAGATACCACCCCGTACCATGGTGGTATTGTGTGGTATTTTTTGGTCATGTATATTGTTCACCCAGAAATTTGTAGATCCAATAGCTCATGATGAACTCGTTCCTTCTCTGCGAAAATTTTCAAAAACGAAGAAGATACCATATGGTATGTAGTTGGTACCGCGAGGCACGAAAAAAAGATTTCTAAAAAATATTGAAAATGGATCTCATTTTGTAGATCACAACGTACTCGTTCCATCTGTGGGAAAAAAATCCGAGTTAAACAAAGAAGATATGAGCTGATTAAGAAAACAAAAGACAAATAATTTTTTTTAATTCTCCACCCTTAGATCTGAATTTCCTGAATAAAGTGTCCAGATTTAATTACTAATGGGTGCATATGCACCGTATTGAGCCGGTGGGCGGTAGGGATGGCAATGGGCCGGGTTGGGGCGGGTTTTGTCAAACTCAAACCCATGGGTTTATCCGCCAAAAAACCCGGGGTAAAACCCGTTGGGTTTGAAAAACTCAAACCCAACCCAACCCGCTGGGTACCCGTGGGTTTTTGTGGTAAAAAATTTACAATAACAAATTTCTTTCAAAATCAAAGATTAACATCAATTTTCTCATACAAATTATTCATATAAAAAATACCAATCTAGAACATACAAGCAAATCGCAAATAATCAATACAAATTGTTCAAAATTAAAGATAAACATCTATAAACAACAAGATTAATTGAAATCTTCTTTCTCGTCACATAAGTTTCTTCAATCTCCACTCCAATACTCCATAATATCAACTTCATTCTAAATAATTAGAAAGAACAAATTATACATGTCTCCACAAACATAAATAATATTAGTTGTTTAAAGAAGATATATTATTTATAATATTAAATATACCGGGAAAGTAATTATATGTGTGGGAAGGTACCAATGGGGGGTGGAATTACCTAAACCCAAACCCAACCCGGTGAATAGTGTAGCGGGTTTGAACCCGAACCCGACCCAAAACCCGTCAACACGGATTTTACCCGCGTTGACCGGATTGGGTCGGGTGGGTACCCGTGGGTTCGGGTTTTGTTGCCATCCCTAGTGGGCGGGGTTACCATTTTACAATTTTGGCAAGGTTTGGACAGACTCCTATGCGGAAAGAAGTCTCTTCCCAAAAAAGTATCACCATGGAAACGAGTGCGGATCCCATGACTAAGGGGGTCCTTAGTCACTTGACTAAGCCCCTCTTAGCCATTAGATCTGGATACTTCAATCTAACGGTTAAAAAGAAGGAAGGGATTTTTAATTAGTGGGAGGGGTAATTTGGGTATTATGAAAAATTACGAAGTATAAAAATCGGACTTACAAACAGTACAAACATACAAACAGTTCAAACTTGAACGACAAAACATACAAACAGATTTACAAACATTACAAACATATACAAGCAATACAAACTACACCGACAAACAATACAAAAAGAAAAAACAACCGGGTTGACTTTGGAGGCTTTATCCCTATATAGAGGGGCTCCCTCTCAAAGTCAACCCGGTTGTTTTTTAGACATACAAACATTACGAAAATGGTGGACACAAATGACAAACTAGACCGACAAAACATACAAACTGGAAAAACACTCGGGTTGACTTTGAAGGCTTCATCCCTATATAGAGAAGTTCCATTCAAAAGTCAACCATGTTGTTTTTTAGACATAAAAAACATTACAAACATGATTGACAAAAATGATAAAAATTGTGTACAAAAATAACAAAGCTTACGAACATTAAAAAAGAAATCGATAAATATTACAAAATAACAAAGCTTACAAACATTACAAAATAAACCGTCAAACAGTACAAAACATACTTTCGTACAAAATGTCACTAAAAATGACAAAGAATAATGATAAACAATACAAACCGAATCGATACGAACTTAGGTCACACAATTCGTGGGTCTTGGCCCACGCTCCCGCTTTAGAGCGCAAGAACGCGGATTGTGGGGAATTCGTGCATAATTCGCGAGTTTTAACTTTTCAGAGCGCGAATTATTCTGGAAAAATAGCAAACTGTGTTTTACAGAGGAAAGCGTAGATGGCTAAAGATCATGAAAATCACAAAATCTGAAACAAATCCCAGCCAAAGTAACGGAGAGGCAGAAGACAATTCACTGGTTCATCGAAGAAAGGGATACATGAAATAGAGATCTAAAGATGAATGGAAAGACAAATTGATTCTGAAAATAGAAGAACAACGGTTGATGGAAGCATAATATCTCTCTGGTATTGAAGATCGGAATGAGTTGCCGAAGAAGATGCCGACGATTCTTCACGACTCTGCAAATTGGACTCTTACAGGGATTGAGAAATCAACTTAATTAGAGTCTGGGATTTAGTAGAACATCATGGATATGAAGTTTCATATGTCTATAAGAGAATATTTCAGTTATGAAAACATAGAGGTTGGAGATTATTTCAGTTCTGGAAACTTAAGGTTGGGGGTGAAAGGGAAGAAGAAGAAGAGGCAGGTTGGGGAAGATGATGAAAGAGAAGCAGACTCACGGTAGAGAAACTTGGATGGGTGGAGGATTTTATTTTTTTAAGTTCACTTTCTTTATTTTAAAATAACATTAAAAGCCAAAGGGTTAGGTGGTGAATGGTGATGTATTTTAGAATGATGACACATGTCAAATGCTAGTCTATTCCCCTTGTTTTGTAACCAACTTTTACCAAAAAAAAAGTTAAATGCATATGTGGCCCCTAAACTATAAGGTGTTTTCTATTGAAGTCCCTGTACTATTATTTTTCCTATGGTAGCCCCTGATTTATCAAAATTTTCCTAACGAAATCCCTACTGTTACCAGGCTGTTAAAGTTCCGTTAAATTGGGTCATTAGCTGCTGATTTGGCGCTGACTAAGCACCCAGTCAGCATAAAATTCCCCTAAGTGACCATTTTACCCCCAAATTAATTTAACACACGCCTATTACAAAAAAAAACCCAATATTTACCCATAACTCCCATGAACGATCCCCACTTACGTTTCCTTTATCACAATTGATATAAAGCAATACCTCGCTATCAAATGTATATCACAATATAAAAAAATTATATATTTATCAAAGAAGTTGAAATGGGAAATAGGTCACAGTAATATATGCTTGTTTCCTAGAGTTTCTAGCAAGTTGAACTGTAGCCACATATAAAATCCCACTACCAGACATTCATATTCGTAAGAGGACAAAAGGAAATATCTGAAAAAAAGCTGACAATGAGACTATATAATATTCAGTCACTAGAATAGTACGTAACCATCTTCATCTCCCCCTTCCCCTACTGCTTCCTCTCCCTCTTCCTCTTCCTCTTCCTCTTCCAGCAGGTATAGTAAGAGTTTGAGCAACAGTCCCATTAGAAGGTCCAGTAGGTCCTTGCGATGCTCCAACAGAAGTTGCACAAGCCTGAAAATGAATTAAGTATGTGAAAAAACACTTAAACACTATGCTTTACACATTGGTGCTATTCTTGTTATCCTATGCCGAACTCTTCAACTTCAACTTAACAAAGACATGTAGTACTTAAAACAAATCCTCACAGTACATCCATTCAAATGAACTTAATTCACTTTAACTTACCACTGGTGGAGCATTCTTTGTTGGGCAAGTACGTGAGTTGTGCCCAGATTGTTTGCATTTTGAACAAAAGATGATCCGATTCACCCTGCTTAACTTGTGAGGGTTTTTCTTGTCTTTCTGCAATATTTCATCAACGGAAAGCCTTCTCTTCTTTTTTGGCCTGCCAGGCATTGCTCTGAATGGGGGTGGCTGAATCGGATCCAAATTAACCGGCACCCATTGTCTTGGTCCATCCATCCCTGGCATGGTGTTCGAGTAAGTGGCGCTGTACTTGGCCACAGAGTACCAATTGGAAATGTAATCCACGGGATCTTTACCCTCATACACAAGACACGTGATAGCATGGGGACAACGGATCCCACTCAAATCCCAAGCTCTGCATGAACACGTCTCAGCTCCAAGTCTCAGTTTGTATCTTTCGTCACCATGGTTCACCTCATACTCATTATTCCCACAAGTCACAATCCGACATATCCTACTTTCTTTTGCATTAGTCTCGAGCTTCTTCATTATCTTCGGACAAAATGGAGAAGTCCATTTAGAAGCCGCCTCTTGTTTTTTAGCAATCCGCTCCATGGTGAGAACGCGTATATCATCCAACAAGCTGTACGGTGGTTTATGCCTCGCCTCAACTATGCTTGCATTGAATGTCTCTGATAATATTGTTGTCGACGGAGTCACATTTTACCATGGTTGAAAAGAATGCCTTACACCACTGCTCTTTTGGCACCCGAACCATGTCATGTGCCGCTTTCTTATTTCTAGACTCTAACTTCTTATAAGCATGGTTGAATTTCATAACTGTAGTTGACTTAGCACATTCCCAAAAATAGGGATGCCATTCTAGATTTTTGTGAACCTTCCTCCAGTTGCAAAAGATATGTCGTGCACAAAGACGATGCTCTGCTGCTGGTAGAAGACTTGCTATTGCTGGAATCAATCCCTGCAATAAGATACAAAGCTCATTGGTCAAATTAAAAGAATCTCGAAGCTGTAATTCTTATACAATTTAGAGTAAGCTGATCATGAACTCACAGCTAATTTCAATTATGAATTTGTTTCTTTTTATCTCTAATTCAGTTATATTCAATTGCTGCAGAGTGGAATATGACTCCCATTCCTATACCATTTACTAGAGGGTGCAGCTTCTACGAGTGCACAATGGCGCAAGGATATAGCCTGATCATTAAGTAAAATTTTAAAGTAACTTGTTACTTTCACAAAGATAAAAAAACTACTTGGTAACTACTGAAATCTTAACTTAAGTGTAATGGTTACTAACCTTTTGTTGGTTCAGAACTGATGCTCCAACCACTACCTTCTCCCAAACTCAGATCAGAAGCTAACAGTTCTAGAAACCAAGACCAAGAATCTTTTGATTCCACCTCAACTACAGCCCACGCAATAGGGTACATTTGGTCGTTTGCATCACGACCAATTGCTAACAATAACTCCCCTTTGCATAATCCTTTTAGGATGCAACCATCCAAGCCAATTATTTGTCGACACCCTTGTAAAAAACCCCTCCTTAATGAAGCAAAACCCACATACATGTGTTGGAAAAGAGGCTTGTTCTCGGGGTTGAGACGATCAACCTTGATCTTAACTGTTGTTCCAGGATCTGCTTTTCTCATCTCCTCGGCATATGTCCAAAGAATACCAAACTCATCTACATAGCACCCTTGAGTCTTCTGAAGCACTAGTTTCTTTGCCCTTGCACAAATAGATTGGTACACATCCGTGCCAATATCCTCCCTGATCGTTGCCCGCATTTCCCTAAGCTTCCTTGGGGGTTACACCTAATGGTTCTCTTATACTTCTCTGCAATGAATTCAGCCCTAACCCTACTAGTCCTCCAATGTTGAGAACAAGTATGCTTAGTTAGCGTCTTCAGTTGTAGTCGATTTATGGACCTATCATAAGAGACAAAGAACAAAAACTGACACCCTTTGAACCTACATACTGCTCTGAATCGCTTAGCCTCATTCTTTTTAAACTTCAGATCCTTGCATTCTGTTATGGAATGCTTGTTCGCTGCTGCTCTTACCTCGCGTATATTAGTGAACACCATCCCAAGCTCAAAGAACGGTTAGTCTGTATCCTTACAATATTGGGGAAACCTTGATTTCTTCCGAACACCATGATCTGCAGTTTCATCTTCAAGATCGGTGTCCTCGTAGCTCCCAACTTCATCAGAATTGAACCCCTCGGAGCTTCCCTCATTTTCATGTTCTTCATAATCTGGATCTAAATCTGAATCTGAGAAGTAGAATTGACTATCACCGTATGCGATGGGTATCCCTTTCTTTCAATCTATCATTCACAGTCTGTACCTTCTCCCTCAATTCTTGTACTTCATCATCCTCAGCATCACTTCCAAACTCAAATGCTTCAAATGGAATTTCCTCGGAAGGCCTCTTGTTGTTGAACAAGCCATAAACTGTTTTATCATCTACGTCACAACATAAATTGTGTCTCCTTTAATTTTGATTGATACATAAACAATTGTGATATACATAAACAATTCATAAACTATATAGCTAGATTTAGTCGATTCACTCACCTTCTTTTTCCTCTTCTTCTTCTTCACAATAATCAGCAAACTCATCTCTCTCGACACTTCTATCCTCACAATTTTCAGTAGCTGCATTCAACAAATAGGAGTAAAATAAAACCAGAATTATTGAATATATAAAAGCAAACACTGAAGAAACTGCAACTAGCTTACCTTCCGCTTTTGCCGGAGCGATTGCAGGAGCAATCAGCGCAGTATCCTCGTTCCTTGGCAGACTGGGTGCTTTCGGCCAGATTCTTGTCGGTCTTCTCCATTCACTTCTTCAAAGCCCCCAGTAGCCTCTTCATCTCTACCATTCTCAATCCCATGTTTTCCCTTTCCCATATTCTCGTTCCCTTTTTCCATCTCAAATGAACAAGCCTATGAATTCCAATAGCCAAGCATTAGTTCATCATAAATGTATGAGTTTAATCCTACCTATATCAGTTTAATGATTTTATGCATTAGTTTACTCAAAAATTCAGCAAAAAAGAATGGTGGTGCTGAACAAGTGATTTGAATGGGAACCCACCTCAACGCTAATTAGAGCTTGTTTGCCAATGTTTGTAGCCACTGATCGCCGTCAATGGTCCCGATCGGCGACTATTGCTAGCCGCAATTCTATGTGTTCGCACCTGGACGTCGTTGTCCGAAATCGTCAAGTTGTCATGGAACTCGCTGAACCGGCGTTGTTGAAGCTCGTCTCACCACCGTTGGAGCTTGGCGGCTGCAACCCTCGATGGAAATAAAAGAAATAGGGTTTGATATGTATGATAGCGAAACCAGAAGATGGAACGTTCATGGGAGTTATGGGTAATATTGTTTTTTTTTTGTAATAGGCGTGTGTGTTAAATTAATTTGGGGGTAAAATGGTCACTTAGGGGAATTTTATGCTGACTGGGTGCTTAGTCAGCGCCAAATCAGCAGCTAATGACCCAATTTAACGGAACTTTAACGGCCTGGTAACGGTAGAGATTTCGTTAGGAAAATTTTGATAAATCAGGGGCTACCATAGGAAAAATAATAGTTCAGGGACTTCAATAGAAAACACATTATAGTTTAGGGGCCGCATATGCATTTAACTAAAAAAAATTCCTATTGAATGTTTGATTCGTGGGTAAAATACCTCGGGTACCACTTAAGTTTCAGAATTAGGGCAGACATACCACTTAAGTTTGAATAGGATTTCGAGTACCACTGAACTCTATTATTTGTGCACCCGGTATCACTTAAGTTTAATGTTAAGTGCATTCCGTTAAAATTAACAGAATATTCCAAGAATATTCTGTTTTCTAAATTTCTTAATTGGTCCTTCCACTTTTCTTATTGTAAAAAATTATTTTGACTTATGGAAAACATCAATTTTTTATTATTTAATTTGTATCATCTTTTGAAAACTTGATACCAAATTAATTTGTGAATAGAAAATTTAAAATAAATTATCATTCTGTTTTCTAATAATTGAATTTTTTTTAAAGATTTTGAAACCAAACCAATTTTTGAATAGGAAATGTAGAATCAATTATCATTATAACTTATAAGTACTTTAAATTACCATTATGTGTTATAATAATTGAATAATTTGCTTAAACAAATATATCATATGAATTCTATATCGATATAAATAATCTGAGGATGTTATATTTAATTCTTGTACATCATCTAGATGTTATATAATTTTCTTGGTTACTTTCGTTCTATTTTCGTTCTAATTTTTTTTTTCAATTACCGTAATATGTTTAATTCTTTCTGACTATGTTTCATTTATCCTTCATTGGTATTGATGTATTGATAATCGATTAGATTCTATTTTAAATATTTTTAATAGTACTTCTTATCGGATTAGCGATTTAAATAGATCTTCTAATATTGATTTTAAATATTTATTATTATATTCTATATATTTATTCTTCTTCTTGATATTTATTTATTATTTTTACTAAATTATCAATTTTATTAACAATTTTGATTAGTCATTTTAGTAATATTATGTTTAGAAGGTTTTTTATTTTCTATATTATATAAAAACTTGTTGAATATAGTTTTTGATGATTTTTAAAAGTTTTGGGTACCAAAAGTAATTAAATTTTTGGGTTGGATGGAAAACTAGACGGATGCACATTTTGGTGACTTTAATGGTACCCGACGCCCTATTCAAACTTAAGTGGTATGTCTGCTCCAATTATGAAACTTTAGTGGTACCCGAAGTATTTTACCCTTTGATTCGTATGTAAAACTCTCAATCACAACTATTGAGCTATTAATTTGTAAAATATCTATTAATATATTAATTAAAATAATATAATATACACATCTTTTTAGCGCTCTCAAAATATAATTCTCGAGGAATAAGCGCTCTCGCTCCCGCTCTCGTTCTCGCTCCACGAATCGGTAAGCTAAATACGAACATTACAAAATAGGTCAACAAACATAACAAATCCAACACTATCGGCGGAAAATCCTTCTCCGTCGCTGGTCACCGAAAAGTTACCTCCGGCAACAAAAAATCTCTCTCTCTCTTACCTACTGGGAAAAATCCCCAAAAAATTAAAGGAAGAATGGCCTTCTCTCTCGCGTACCTGCTGGGATTCCCCGGGAAAGGAAGAATGGCCGCCGGCAAAAAAAATCCCGACAAGGGGCAGGAGATATCCCGCTGGCTGCTGCAATTTTTTTATTTTAAGTGTTAAATAAATTAAATATGTAATTACTATCTTATACTTCATTAAACTGGATAAATTAGGTCCATTAAATTTTAAACTGGATAAAAAAATCTCCAGAAAATTAAAGGAAGAATGGTCTTCTCTCTCGCGTACCTGCTGGGATTCCCCGGGAAAGGAAGAATGGCCGCCGGCAAAAAAAATTCCGACAAGGGGCTGGAGATATACCGCGAGCTGCTGCAATTTTTTTTAAGTGTTAAATAAATTAAATATGTAATTACTATCTTATCCTTCGTTAAACTGGATAAATTATACCATTAGACCATCCACAATGTGGGTTGGTTTTGTGGTAAAAAGGGGAAATGTGACCAAAATGTGGGGGGGGAATATGGAATTAAATGAGTTTTGTGGGTTTAGTGGGTGGGAAAACCCACCAGATGAGACAAATGGTGGGGGGAAGTGGAGGATGGGAAAGGACAACCCTTTCTTTTCTTTTTTTTATTTTTTTTTCCTGATTTTAGCAAAAGCTTGTTTGGAAAGTTGTGTTTTTGTCCCCAACGAACAGATTTAACCAACAACCATATTTTGCAACGGTCACTTTTAACGGCCATATTTTTCAACGGCCATTTTTCCAAATTAATGATGTCATACTTAATTAGTGATGAAAAAAAAATATTTCCAAATTAAAAAAAATATCGAAATGTTCGTATTAATTAATTATCACTAAGTACGTAATAATAATGATCATTATATGAAAAAAAGTGACAAAATCAACTATAGATTGATTTTAACAAAAAAGTACTAAACTGATTACCCACTTTTCCCACCGCCACACCGTGACCAAACCAACCAATTTTCCCACTTTTCCCTCTTTTCCCACGTTTCCACCACCCACATTGTAGATGGACTTAGATTTTAACGAGGTTGAAAGATCTCTCCACTCCTCTATAAGTCTATCTATCTGTAAAAGAAAACACGTGTTGACAATCGCGAGGCTTGAAGCAGTTTGAAGTTCCAGCCCAGGAGACTAATTAAAGACTTAAAGTAGGGAACTAGAACTGCCGCCGCCGTCGCCCCCGTCCGTCTGGTCTTCTGCTGCTGTGCTTCCGTCCCTGTATACGTTCAAAATCTGTCTGTCTCCCTTCTGCCTGGTATTACTCTCCTACGTGTTTCCTGTTTCCCGCTTCGTTTCGATCATGCTCCCTTTCTATTGAAATCTTCGTTAAACTAGTCACACACAAAATGCGAGCTTCATCCATTACATGATTCCTGATTCTGAGCTTTTTATCCCCACTCACTGTGGGGTGGAACTACGCAGTTAGTAATTGATTGAATGGAGTTGCAGGAATTTGCACTTGTCGCCAGGTCATTTCCAGTTTATTTGGAAGGCCACTTCTCTTTGATTCACGTGGCTTCGTTTTCTGATCGGTTCCCTGTGAAATTGTTTCTGCGCGCTCTAAATCGATGGCTGAATTTGGTTCTCACCAGGGTTTTGCATTCACGAGATGTCAAAAAAGAAAAGCTAACTCTGCGCTTTTCTTTCTAGCCATGATTTCTGAGATTGCGGCGGCTTGTTTTGTATTCCCCAGGAAGCAGCAACTTAGCACGTGTGAGTTATCAGTGATTGCCATGACGATCGCTCCAATTCAACTCGACACATACAAGTTGGGATTCATCGGTGCAGGGAAAATGGCTGAGAGCATTGCGAGAGGAGTAGTGCAGTCAGGTGTCCTCCACCCTTCCCGCATTTCTACTGCCCACTCGAATCCTGTTCGCCGCTCTGCCTTTGAGTCGTTTGGTGTTAAAGTTTTCTCTCAGAACCAACAAGTAATTGCTTCTCTTTTCTCATTGATTCAATACATGCTTTTCCCCCTTCTGTATATGCTGATCTATGTGCAGGGAAGTACAAGTGCCACTAACCCGCAGATGTTTAGACAATTAGATTGCATCAGTTAGTTCCATTTTTTCCTCCCTTGTTGACATGGCAGTGCTGATGATGGCTTTTATGTCTAGTCATCATTACCTCCTTCTTATGCATATATGGTAATTGATAATATGATTTTATGGAAACAGGTGGTTGAAGATAGTGATGTGGTGATTTTTTCTGTGAAGCCCCAAGTTGGTACAGAATTCCTTTCCTTGTTTTTCCCCGCTTTTTCATTTTGGAATCGCTTCAGTGTTATATCGCTCTGGACTTCACAGAATCTAACAACATCAAACGACTCATGGATAATTAAGTGACACACCTACCTGAATGAACTTGTCCAAGGAGATTGTTACTTTCCAGAAACTGATGCATTTCCTCTAAACCCTTAAGAAGCATATACTGAGAAGCTTGTAGCACAGTTTATCAGATAACCGGTGGAAATCAATGACTTTCTAGCCTGTCAGAATGCTTTTAGATTGAAGGTTGAAAATTGTGCTGTCCCCTGATTTTTTTTCTTAAGTATCTAGAGAAAAGCTGAAGTTGAAGTAATGTTATGCATAAAACACGTAAATGAAAAACCTTTTATCCTTTCTCAGTTCAACGAAAGGAAAGATGAGGTGCTGTGAAGGGATTGTAAGAACTCAACTCCTGGGCTGCACCTTGTGTCCACAACTAGACTGTGGTCTTGCAGACATAGCAATGAGTTGTTTCTGTATGTCTTTTGTTTTCATTGTATTTCACTAGGGATCTTGAGATATGTGATTCTGTTGGTATTTTATGGATTATTTTTTCCTGTTCTATTTCTAGAGCTATATCCTTGATTGTGAATAGGATTTTGTTGATCTTATTGCAGTTAAGGATGTGGTGT
Source organism: Linum trigynum (assembly GCA_964030455.1). Lineage (NCBI taxonomy): Eukaryota > Viridiplantae > Streptophyta > Magnoliopsida > Malpighiales > Linaceae > Linum > Linum trigynum. The sequence goes on from OZ034817.1 coordinate 20,198,870, forward strand.
TGCAGTTGCAGCCCCTGCTATCGAAGAAAAAACTATTGGTCTCAGTTGCTGCTGGTGTCAAATTAAAAGATTTGCAGGTTTGGTTTTGGGGCGCCTTTTCCAAGAGATCTCAGTGTCTTTATGATGCATTTTCCTTCCTGATGCAATATTAAGAAAGACGTTTGTGAAGTTAACTGGCCACTGAGAGCCATACCAAGTTAAAATAATTCCTATTGCAAAAGGTTGTCATTTGCTGTTTGCCTTACGTCAAACATTAAACTTAAAATAACAATAGATGCAATGTGGTTCTTTGTTTCAATCCTCACGTCATAAAAAACCTTGAGAAATGTAGTTCTAGTTCAGCTCAATCTGCATCAGTTCTAATTATATGCTATTTTATCTGTATTTTCAACTATGACTATTGAATTTGTACACCTTCGACTGTTGGACTGAAATATCTCTTTCCTTACATTAGACATGGGCAGGAAGTGAAAGATTTGTTAGGGTGATGCCTAACACTCCTGCTGCAGTGGGAGAGGCAGCAACAGGTACTGTTTTCCATTTTAGACTACATTATGGTTCTGTATGAGTTTTTTTATGCCATGTTATGTTAGTTGGGTTAAAATACTTTCATTATCGTTGTCTTCCTGTATTGCTGCTCTGGTGGTGACTTCTTCGGTAGGAGTTACAGACCTTTACGTCGTTTGTTGTTTATTTCGCTTGATGTTTTGGCTTCGTATTCCTCATCTTGTGTACAAGTTTGGTTTCTATTTCTGAGAATTTAAGGCTATGATCCTCTTGCTGCTTTGTTGGCTACTTGCTCTCTTATTACTATATATAAAATCCTTCGTGCATGTGCATTCATCAGAAGTGCTTGATGTTTTGGCTTAGTATTATTCATCTTGTGTACATTATTTTTTCACTGTGCTTGTTTTCTGTCTAGTAATGAGTTTGGGTGGAGCTGCGACTGAGGCAGATGGGGAACTGATATCCAAGTTATTTGGATCTGTTGGCAAGATATGGAAAGCTGATGAGAAGCTATTCGATGCAATTACAGGGCTGAGGTATAATACCTTTTTTTTTTATCTAAAGCAAAGACTGGACTGGCTGATTGTTGTAGCAGAAAGTCTAACTTGTTTCCTGAAGAGCGCATATTAATTGATCTATGTAGCAGTAAAAGTTCAAACTTTTCTTTTAATACTGTCACTTTCCAACAAGCTGATCCAGTTTTCTGTTTACTCTGATGCGATCAGTGGTAGTGGACCGGCATACGTGTACATAGCAATAGAAGCTTTGGCTGATGGAGGGGTAGCTGCTGGCTTGCCACGAGAGCTTGCACTCGGTCTAGCATCTCAAACTGTAAGTCAGATACATACAGTATATCGCTTACAAGTTTTGTTTTTCTTATAGTTAATCAAAATTTTATTAAGCTCAATGGTGGGCAATCCCCAGCCCACAAAAGTATTGCACAAATCTCCCTATTTCAAAAAGCAGAAGAGACGGAGCACAAAACCCAGAAACACTCTATAGACACTCACTAAGAAACTCAATCTACAGCCTCTCAAAGCTGAGCTTCCAATCAGCATTTACTTGAACAGGATCCGCTTACAAGTTTTATTCAACTACTTGGTTCATTTCCTGTATAGAAATTTGATAGTCATTTGTGATAATATATGCATATAGGTGTTGGGGGCAGCAAGTATGGTGTGTCAAAGTGGGAAGCATCCAGGGCAGCTGAAGGACGAAGTGGCGTCACCAGGAGGAACTACCATTGCGGGGATACATGAGCTGGAGAAGGATGGATTCAGGGGTTTGCTTATAAATGCTGTTGTTGCTGCTGCTAAGCGCAGCCGAGAATTCTCCAACTAGAGAAGCAAACACCTTTTTTCATCTTGCGAAAATTAGTCCAGAACCACTCCAGTCTTTTTAAGGCATCTCAGACCTTTTTGCTATCCATCTTTGAGCTTTTACCTTCGGTGGAACAATAAAGTTGAATTTCTTGGTGAAGTTTAGAGAGTATTAGTACTCAATTTGCTAGTCCCTCCAGAACGTATAACCAATTAACCACCCCCAGGCCCCAACTATAAAAACGTGGATAGGTCAATGTTTAAAAAATCAATTATTATATCATGCGTGTATGAATTTATGCCAAAAATGTATATACGTAAATGCGTTAAAATCGTATCCTAATTGTACAAAAATCGTATCATGAATATAGAAGAAAAATCATACCAAAAATCAATTATTATATCATGCGTTAACTCCAACTACCCCTGAATTCTAGAAGAAGTTCTCTCTCTAGACCGTTAGCGATTCCAGTTCGCCGACGGTCTCCTGCCGTCGCGCGAAGCCTCTGATCGGTGGCGGACCTCTCTCCGGCTGTCTTTCTCTTCTCACCTGAACACTTCTTCTCCTCCCCGAGCTTGCGATGTCCTTCATTGGTCAGTCTTGGGCGGATTTATTCGGCATTGCCGAAGCTAATCGGCTGGTTTATATTGAACCAGAGATCGTGGATGGCGGACTGAGGATCCCGGAAGAGCTTGTTCAGGAAGGTGAAGCTCGCTGGAAGAATAGCCTCGTTGGTCAGTTTCTCCACACCACCCCTTCTGTGAAGCAGCTTCAGAGTTGGGCGAACAGACTTTGGGGGAAATCGGGCCTAGTTAGGGTTTCGAGATTTAGCGAGCAGCTTTTCCTCTTCCAATTCTCAAATGCGAAAGCTGCGGATTGGGTCTTCACTAGTGGTCCATGGCACTTCAACAATGATATGTGCTTCCTTCGGCAGTGGTCAGCTGGGATCAGAGCGGTAAATTGCGATTCCACCATTCCTATCTGGATATGCTTTCAAGATCTCCCTGTGGAGTTTGCCACTGGTAGGATTTTGACTCGTATGGCTAGTATGCTGGGCCGACCTTTGTGGTTTGATCAATCGACTAGACTGGGTAGAAGAATGAGGTTTCCTAAGGTCTGTGTTGAAATGTCTATAGACTCATCTTTTCCAGACTCTGAAGTTGGCTCCTGATCGCAAGCCATCATTCTTGGTGAACTTGGAATATTGCAATAAGCCAATTGGTTGCCAGAAGTGTAGAGTGTTTGGGCATAAGTGTGAAGATGCAGGGGGGTGATTTGGAGGAGGGTCAGGGAAGTAAGGTGAGTGCAGAGGCTGGGGATGTGGAAGCTGTTACTGGAAGTGCAAGTCAGTTGATTCTTGATTCTATTCTTGCTTCAAAAGGTAAGGCTCATGAATCTGCCGAATCAGCTTGTCAGATATTGAATTTGGCTGTAGCAAACCTGGTCAAATCCATTGAGCAGGGTGTGCTAACCAAATGGAAAAAGTCGAGTGCTATGGAGTTGCCTACTGACAGTGAGTTGCAGACAGCTATGGTTGGGCAAACATGCTCTCCATCTGCTGGGGAAGGGGGTCCTATCACTCCTGTAGCTAACAGATATCAGAGTTTAGCTGGTGGATCTTTTGAAGTGGGTGAAATTGTAGTCAGTAGTCCTGTTCTCAACAATCTGGATGAATTCCCTGCACTGGAAGGCGGGGGAAAGGGTAAAGGTAAACAAGGTAAGAAGGGGCCAGGTAGGCCTGCTAAACCAAAACCTAAGAAATGAAGATACTTGCTTGGAATATTAGGGGATTTAATCACACCGCCAAGCAGGGTCAGATTTTGGAGGTAGTAAGTAGAGAAAATGTAGATGTATTTGGAGTCATTGAAACCCGGGTGAAGGAAGGAAAATCTAAAGAGATAGTGGATTCTAAGTTCGATAGATGGGAGCATGCTCATAACTATGAGCACTCAGCTTTGGGTGGGTTGTGGATCTTTTGGAAAAAGGATTTGGATTTTACTGTGTTGGAGAAGTCATAACAGTTTATACATGGAGTGGTTAGGGGTGACACGACTGCAAAGATCACTTTCGTCTATGGCTCAAATGATGAAGGTACTAGAAGGAATATGTTTCATCATCCTGTACTCAAGCCTGAGAACTTACCTTGGCTTGCGTTAGGTGATTTTAATGCAGTACGCAATGTTAATGAAGCTTCAAATAATTCGGTTAGTTCACAAAGTATGGTTGACTTTGATGAGTGGATAGTTAGTATGGAATTGGAGGAAAGTTCATTTGAGGGGCCTTGGTTCTCTTGGACTAACAAGCAGGAGGGGAACCCCATTGCTAGGAGGATAGATAGAGTGCTGGTAAATTCTAGTTGGTTAACTGTGTTTCCCCACTATGCAGTTACCCTTCTTCCCCCAAGACTTTCTGATCACTGTGGATTACTTATGAACACAGACATCCATATTTCCTCTCTGCCAAAACCTTTCAAGTATTTTCGTTGCTGGGAAACTCACCCTCAGTACAAGCAGATTGTTAAAGATGCCTGGAATAAACAGTTCAGAGGGACTCTTATGTTAGTAGTATGTCAGAAACTGAGAGAGGTTAAAAGGCAGTTGAAAAAACTAAATAGATCCTCATATTCAGAAATATCAGACAGAGTAAGACTTGCAAGGTGTGAGGTTGAAGGCCTGCAGATAGAAGCTCTCCTTCAACCTTCTTCTGATTCTTTCCAAAGAGTAAATGAGTGCCAGTTTTTGCTCTCCAAACTTCTAAAAGAAGAAGAAGCTATCTACAGGCAAAAGTCTCGACTTCTTTGGGTCAAAACTGGGGATCTAAATACCTCCTTCTTCCATAACTATGTGAAGGCTCGTCAGGCTCGATCAACTATCAAAAAAGTCATCTCAGAAGAAGGAAATGCCCTAACTGATACAAAGGAAATGAGTGAATAAGCGGTTAGGTTCTACAAGAATTTGCTGGGTACAAAAAATCCTGATGTAAAGAAAGTGAAGAGTGAACTGCTATCCCATCTGTTGGTTAACTCTCTTGCTCCTGAACAAGCTGAACCTCTTTGATATCCAGTTTCTAGAGAAGAAATAAGGGTGGCTCTATTTTCTATGAATGGAGCAAAATCTCCTGGACCATATGGCTTCACAGCTGGCTTTTATCAGCATAACTGGGAGATTTTGGGTGATGAACTCACTGCTGCAATCATGGATTTCTTTAGGACAGGGAAGCTACTTTCTGAGGTAAACTCCACCTATCTGGCCCTCATTCCTAAAGTACAAAATGATGATTGTATGAAGTAATTTAGGCTCATTTCTTGTTGCAACATTCTGTATAAATGTATAGCTAAGGTGCTTGCCAACAGACTAAAGGAAGTTTAACCTATTGTCATAAGCCAGAACCAGTCAGCTTTTATAAAAGGGAGGTTAATCATTGATAATGTTCTTCTGGCCCATGAGATGGTGAGGTTGTATAATAGGAAATTCATTTCACCTAGGTGTGCCCTCAAAGTAGATGTGATGAAAGCCTTTGATAGTGTAGACTGGAATTACTTAGAAACAGTTATGGAAGCTATGAAAATTCCTCCTCGGTTTATAAAATGGATAAGGATTTGTCTGCAGAGTATAAAACTTAGTGTTTGTTTTAATGGGGGCTTTGTGGCTATTTTTCTGCTCAGAAGGGGTTGAGACAAGGGGACCCCTTTCCCCCTATCTCTTCACCATAGCCATGGAGGTTCTATCCTGCATGTTAAATAGAGCATATGTTGTTAAATCTCTCCCTCCTCACCCACAAACACACAGAATTGGACTCTCCCACCTATGTTTTGCTGATGACCTTCTGGTCTTCACAAAAGGAACTCCAGAGGCTGTGGGGAAAGCTAAAGATATCCTGGATGCTCAACAGCTGATATGCGACAGCAGAGATAAAAGGTGCTTTAAATGAAACTCTGAAACACTTTCTATATTGTCTCTGGGTTAAAATGTAATCCTGCAAAAGTGAAGTTTTCTGTGGAGGAGTGGACCCTAATGTTCATGCTCTTATTTCCTCTAGTTCTGGGTTTGCTATTGGGCACCTCCCTGTGCGTTATCTGGGGATTCCTCTCATTGCAGGGAAATTGAGTAATGCAGACTGTCTTGCTTTGGTTGAAAAGATAACTGCTAGAATCAGGGGCTGGAAGGTGAAAACTTTATCTTATGCTGGTAAATTGCAGCTCATCTCTGCTGTTATTTCTAGCATCACTCAGTATTGGATGGGGATCATTCAACTTCCAGTTAAAGTGCTAAGGATGATTGAGAAACCTGCTCTGACTTCTTATGGAGTGCAGAGGAAGATGGGAAAAGAGCTAAGGTCCTCTGGCAGGTGGTAGCTAGACCTAAGAAGGAGGGGGGATTAGGTTTCAAGGACCTACGAAGCTGGAATATGGCATGTTTAGTCAGACACCTCTGGGCTATCTCCTCTAACTCCTCTTCTTTATGGGCAACTTGGGTAAGGCACTATCAACTTACCTACACTTCTATCTGGGATATACCTCTTTCTATTCCATGCTCCTGGGCTTGGAGAAAAGTCTTGAAAATAAGACCAAAAGTTGCTCAACATCTCAGGATTCGATCGGTAGGAGTGTATTGGGATGATAGTGTGATGGAGAAATACTCAGTCAAAAAAGTCTGGGAGTCACTTCGTGTTCAGCATGAGAAAGTCCAGTGGTACTCGTTGGTCTGGAAATCCTTTGGGACTCCTAGAGATAAATTGCTAGTCTGGTTAGTCATTCTGAATAGAATTTCCACTCTGGATAAGGTGCAAAGGTGGAATGCATTAGTAGTTAATGTATGCCCTCTGTGCTCCTCTATGGCAGAATCACGAGACCATCTCTATTTTGAATGCTCTTATTCTCAGCGTGTTCTTCAGACTGTATTTGTAAGGAGAAACATGGTGGGAGCTAGCTGGAGGACTCGTTGACCATTGTTGTGTCTCTTTTTCGAATTAATGTCATGTTTCTGATCGGGACAGACTTCTGTTGGTGATGGTGGTGGCTGAGATTTGGAGGGAACGATGCAGGAGAGTTATGTCTAGGGAGGTGCTGACTGTGCCTCAGTTGATTGAGAAGTTGAAAGGGTTGCTGCTACTACTTAGGAATGGTTTCCCTCAAGTATAACTTGCCATTTCAGAGGACTATATCAATAATATAGTGTAGTCCGATGGTTTTTGCTTTTTCTGGTTTTGTGACTGTTATTAATTCGGTTTTTTGTAATTGATTGGGTTCCAGTTAGGGGGTTTTTCACTGATGCCCCCTTTCTTGATGAATAAAACAACTTAATTCATAAATAATAATAGAAAAATCATGCTACAAAGGAGTAAAACCGAATCGCCACCGTAGAGCAGTTGCCACCTCTGGCTCACATGTCAAAATCGTGTGGCATAGTATAGTCGGGAGGGACTCCTACGATAGAGCCAAGGCAGCTGTCGAGGCTTCGTCCTTCTACACTTCCTAAAGCAAAAACTACTATCAGGCTGTTCCTCTGTCATATACTGATCTGCAAGGTTGCAGCTCAGTATCCAATCAACCTAGAAATCAAGCAAGTTGTTGATGCACGAAAAACAGCAAGATTATTTATACATATTAGCGTAACAGGCATCATTCAAACAAACAACAGCTCAGCCCCTGCCATTATAAAGATCCCAAAGCAGCATAAACAAACGGCGGCTGGAGACATACATCACAGATCAATCTATGTACATCAATACATATGTCAAGGAAACATATCCCGCTCAGGTCAAGTCACAGGAGAGACATATAGGCGGTGTCTCAAAAGGAAAGGATCATATTTAAAGATGTATGCTACAACTTGGACGGACAATCACAGAACCTTCTCATGTTTTCCATAACCACCACAAATAAATTTACTAGATCAATTAAGCTGAATGTCTCGGAGGCGGAGGAGGTGCTGCTTCTTCAGGAGTTGTTAATGCGGGACCAGCAGCTACTGTGAAATGCAAGCCTGGGTGCTGGCCTGCCTGTATCATGAAGGCAACTTCTGATGCTGCAAGTGCTGCTGCTTCCTGATTCAGGTGAAGCACAAAATTAAGTGAGATTCACTATACAGCAAACTTTACATGTTTTCTTTTGCAAAAGAAAAAAAAGGCTGTAAATCTTCACAGAGAAGTTAGAGAAAGAAAGGAAAACAATGACTTGCAATACCAACCTGCCTATGCCTTCTTCGTTGAAGAATGCTGATAGCCCAAGCCATGATATAGCATGGCAGAAGAAACCCAGCAGCTCTAAGCAAGAAAAGCTGGTAAAATCCCAATTTTCAAGAAGATGAAAGAAAAAAACATTAGCCCGGTGTACAACATTAATCAACATAAATGCAACATAACACTGCCCTCGGATTGATACTCACAGAGAAAAATGTAGATGCATCATCATCATCATCATCTGAATTGCTTAGGGACATAGCATGCCTCAAGAGTAGAAGAGCCATTAGCTGGTAGGGGTAGGAAAGACAGACCAACAAAAAAACAATGAGAAGAGGAACATTCAGAACTTGGTTCACCCAAAATTGAAACAGGTTCCTTGTCGCCAATAAACAAACATCAGAGATTTTAAGTTTTTTCCTCTCGATGAGGATATGACCCAGAGAATAAACTACACGGCAGGAAATGGACTTAAACTCCCCAATCTGCACCTGACCATCTATTGTGGTCCTACATCAAGACCCCATAGAAGGGACTGAAAATGGAGAAGAAATGGATGTAATTATGGAAATGTAAGCAAACCAATTTGGCATGTAACATATCAGATAGCAGGATATTCAAGGTAAAGATTCTTCAAGAAAACGGTTAATAATAAACTAATCAAGTCAAGAGATCCCACATTCCTGTCTTCTGAAAGATGGAATGACCCTGAAGACATTGACGACTTACAATTAGAGCAGCAGATCGACAAAATGCAGCCCCATTCGCACTACTATCAGCATACTCATCGTACTCAGCCTCTAGATAATGGCGTTCAGCAGCAGCCATTGCCAAAATTCGGGGATCACGCAGATCCAATGGAGTGCCAGCAATAGTCCAACCTTCACTGCTAGAAATAGAAATGTAGCAATTCATTAAGAAAATGAAGAAAAAGCAAACAGATAAGAAGAGCTTATGGACCACAGTATTAAGCAAGGTTCAAAAAAATAGTAGGCGTAAGACGGGCGTTGGGGCCTTGCCTAGTGCCTAGCTCGCTTAGGTGTTGGAAGAAAAATAACAATTTGTACTACATGATGAATGAAATAAAAATTCACAACACTTTCACACATCAGTTAAAATGATTAATAACTTACTTAACACCTAACAATAATAAAATTAGTCACATTCGTAGATCATAAATTTGTAGATAATAGCTCAAATGCTCACAAAGTTCTTGAGCTATAAAAAAAATATTGATAAAGAAGATTTAGTTTGTAGATGATCCTAAATCCCAGTTTTATATTGACTATCTATCTCCATGTAATTATACCTGCGAGACACCTAAGTGTTGCCTTACTCTGTCGACATGTTTCCAATATCTAATTCAGAGACGAACCCCTAGGCGAGGCATTTTGGCGTTGCCTAGCGTAACTTTAAGCATGCGTTTTTGAACCATGGTATTGAGACATCTTGAGTCAATTGACAGAAAAACATGGTACAGATCCCAAAATGACATGACAAGGTTGAGACTGGAAGAGCCTAGATACATATATTCACACAATTTCTTCACAAAAAGACGAAACCTCCATGAGCAGAGCTTACCCTATATCGATTGCAGTGTCTTCTGGCTGCAGTGGTGGTGGTGGGGCAGTATATCCAGGCTGGTAAGGCTGTAACACAAGGAAAACTGATTAGAAGTCCGAATGATTTATATAATTTCCACTCCCAAATCCATCTTGCACAACTCGGGCAAAAGTAATGATACTCATGAACACTTTGTAACCTGCAAGGATTATACATTCACCCACTTTTAACCAAAACAACGCAATCGACACGTATTAATTCTACTTCTCACCACACCCATCAGATCACTGTTTCGGATTACTTAGACAACTAGAATAAATGAATAATCAAGGCTTCACTTTTTCAGTATATAACAGCTTCTTACGAAAAGCGATAGAATCAATATTGCAGCATACAGTTTAGGTAAACTATGCATTTTAGTCAACAACTGAAACAGGCTAAGAAAACAATAAAGCAAATTTAAATTTTCTCACAAGATAAATTTCAAGGACACGACAGGAAGTTAGCAAGAATGAGCAGAAATCTATTGAATTCGCTTTAGAAAGTGTGTCCTCAATATGATCCAGTTAACAAAAATAATCCCCTTTTTGTTGTATAGAATCAATACACTAAACGAGGTAAAAGTCCATGATTTGATGACATCTTGTTGCAGGCCCATGCAGCATGAATAATATGCTCCTTAAACTCAAATTCCTTACCTTGTGACATATCTCACAAATGATGTCTCCCTTTTCATTGCACCATCGCTGAACACATTTCCTATGAGCATACTGGAAAAGGAAAACATGTAAGCTCTGCAATCCATTCATAGAGAAATATACAACGAACGATCTAATATGTAAGTACATAAGAAAACAACTTTTTGGTCAAGAATGATTAATGAATTACCAGGTCGAAACACATACAACACCCCCATTCATTGGATGGACATCCCAGGTTTCAAATCCAATAATTCTTAATATAGAAATTTTGAATTTCCTGAAAACACCTAAACAACATGGAAAGCAGAATTACCTTCAAACTGCCGCTACAAGCACAGGGAACCTCCAAATTCACCAGGCTATCTTCCTCCTGGCAAATTCGGCATTCCACTGTCTGAATAAGTGGCTCCTTTTCATCGCAACCATCATGTTCTCCAACTCGCTCCATATCAATAAAGCAAGTGGATTTATCAACAGGCTGAGAAGAAGAACCCCCAGAAGGCGGAAGTATATCAGCACCTAGTGTTGGTTGTGAATTTTCAGGCGTTATATTCCGGTTAGCACCAGAATCTAGATGATCACTCATTAGTTTCTGTATGGAACTCCTGATAAACCATAACAGATATATGAGACACAAAGATGAGAACTCGAGAGTGTTAAAAGCTTAAGTTAAGCAGGTTCTTCCTGTTCATTTTACAAAATAATATCGATCATCACAGCTTTTGTTCATCCTGCTAACAAAGTATTATATACATTAACAAACAAACACAAACTGGTATCTACATTTGGACTTAAAAACGTCCAAAAGTAACGGAGTAATAGAGAAGATCTGAGAGCCCCGTAAACAACGGCACCCAATACATAGAAATCAAAGCTGAAGTAACATAAGAAGTCGAAACGAAGAATATAGAGCTGCAGTCCAAGATGAGTTCAGACATCGTTAATTCTCAAGCATAATAGAAAAAGATACAACTTTTTCCGGTGGAGAAACGAAAGAAAATGAAAATGAAGTACGTTAAAAGATGAATTGCAGCTAATCAATTAAGTAACTCCTCTTCAATTCCTATTATCAATCAGACAAAATCCCAGATGGAGACAACAGAGAAATCCTAACTCATCAAGCCCTCAATCAATCAAGTAATCCCCGTCTTGCCACCGCTCTTCTCGCTTCATTTCCATAAGACGACCATAAAATACCCAGTCCAGGAAAATAGAATGAACTGTGTGTACGCCAAACCGCGCAATAAAATCCCCATTCCGCACCACCCACAACCCTAAAAATCGAACTCAGGCAGGCAAACGAAAAGGAAACTCCCGCGCCAAAAGCAAAAATGGAATAACCCAAAATCGTAGGTTGGGACTGGAGAGGGAGGAAAGGAAACGGGAAAGCTACCTTATCACGGCGATCGGCAGAAATGAGAGAAGGGGGCCGGGCGAACGACGGCGATCCTTGTAGCTTTGAGGAAAAGTCTTCGTTGAGAACTTCGCTGTGTTTATTTATTTTGGCTTCGGTTTGGGAGAAAGATAGGCTACACTTTAGACTTGAGAGAGAGAAAGAGACGAAAAAGACAGGGAGTGAGATGACAAGAGATGTTTCAGTATATACGAAATAATCGGTTACAACTTCAAGGAAGAAAAAGTAAACAAAGAATCAAAACGCGTGAGGGCGAATTACACTACTGGACACTACATTCTAGGATACTGTCCACATGCCCCTAGACTTTAGGAACTTGTTTTTCTTTTTCAGGTAGGTGGGTGACTCGGTATGTGGTCGCCGGTCGGGGGTCAGCTCAATTACTTTACAAGGCTTCTAGTAACTTGGTCTATGCTCTTCTTCTTCCCTATCTCGACTATCCGATCGATACATTACCTCGATTATATATTTGTTATTTTCAGTGTGGTTAAGGTTTTGGGATTTTTCCAATAATAGCACCTTTAAAAAAATTACAAAAATAGCACTCATATAAAAAAAAATTACAAAACTAGCACCAATTTTTTTGGAACGCACCCCTAAGATGCGTTTTAAATGTAAAACGCACCAAACAGATGCGATCTACATGTAAAACGCATCAGAGGGGTGAAATCCATAAAATAAAACGCACCAAACAGATGCGATTTGGGGAGGACGCGGAACGATCTTCAAGATCGTCGGATTGAGGGACGATCCGACGGCTCAGCGCATGCCAGCGGAGCGATCCGCGCCGAGGATCCCAGATCGCACGCCAGCGGAGCAATCCACGCCCAAGGAAGCACAAATCGCATCGGAAGGGTGCAATCCGCGCCTAGGGAAGCGCAAATCGCATTGGAAGAGTGTGATCCGCACGAGGGCAAAATTACCGCCTCGCCCCTGGAGCCTGCGATCTGATGGGTATAAATACCCCCTTCCCCTCTCATTTCTTCACACCACAACCCATTCTTCCTTCTCTTTCTAGGTTTTATCTCTCTAAACCCTCCCCCTCCCAAAAGCGTAGGAAATAGTGGTCTGTTGGTTGCGGCAAAGTCCGATCTGCCATCAGAAAACATTTCTTAGGTTTTTTCCTCAAAACCCGCCGAGCTACAACAGAAAATTGAAAAGGGAAGGGAGAAGGAGAGGTGTGAAGAGAAGTGGTTGTCCGGGAGGCCTTTTATAGGCAAAATCATTGATGAAAACCGCACCTTAGAGGTGCGATTTTCGTCTGCCATGCAGGCTCATGCAGACCCACGTCTGTTACGTCTGCATGGCATGTCGGAAATTGATTGACCAAAACCGCACCTTCAAGGTGCGGTTTGTATGTTAAAATCGCATCCTCATGGTGCGATTTTGTCTGGCAGAAACAAATCGCACCTCGGCCATGCGATTTTAATAGGTCAGACATAAAATCGCACCTCGGCCATGCGATTTCAGTAGGTCAGAGGTAAATCGCTTGGCTAAAGTGCGATTTGAGTCCAGATAATGGGAACGCACCTTACCAGTGCGATCTTTTGTAAAACGCACTCTTACGGTGCGATTTATATGTAAAACGCATCTACAAGGTGCGTTCTATTAAAAAGGGTGCTATTAGTGTAAATTTTTACGGATGGGTGCTATTTTTGTAATTTTTTTTAAAGATGCTATTTCTGGAAAAATCCCAAGGTTTTGAGTCCGCCAGTCAAACCGTCTATTGATCCCTTTTAACCCTGATTCGGTGAGAAAAATTGACTGTATACACTGGTCGGGTTGACCCGCTGGCCGCTGTAAGGTTATCAAATTGGAGGTCACACGTGTTATTTTTTCATTTGGTTTGTAAAATGCGTCTATTTTTCGGTTTTTCTCTTTGCCTAACCCTATCTTTAGAATTCTAAGTTGATCATTTGATTATTGGTGTAGTGTTATATGTTATTACTTAGTGTGTAAATTTTCACTATATGTTGGATACAAGTACGACATGTTATTTTGGTGTAGTGTTATATGTTATTATTCGTATATTTGATCAGATTCGATATAATTTATAAATGTATGAACAATATAATGGTGTTTTCATATATCCGAGCTAAAGCGGTCAGACCATTAACCTTCAACCCACTTGCTCAACCAGGCCAACGGGCTAAACCGAATTGACCACCTTGGGTTAGATATATATGAGATAGTAATTTTTAATTTATTTTTTTAAATGCTTCTTTGTTTTAATTTAGATTTTGAAATTTTTTGAACAAGCAGATTTAGGAATGGCAAAATAACTTATCACAGTTGGTATCCAACTGAATTTGAATAAACTTTTTCGGAAAAAATCTAACCGATATTATTTTCCGGTAAATTTTTCTCGTACCCGACAAAGAGGGTAATGGGTTTGATGCGGTTTTAGTATTTTAAGTATCTGAACCACACCTACCTGAATATGTATTATAACAATATTCTAGACTCATTCACTTTAACACTCCGTTCATCCATATCCCTATTATATTATAATTATCTCTTAGACCTCAAATCTTATTCATTTTCTATCAATTTTACAAAGAAAATTATAAAGAAACTTAATGTTTTCCGGTAATTTCTGTTGTTGGTTAGCAAATACTCTATCACATCTTTCTTTCTAAATCACAGCAATAAGCCACTATCAGCCCCATCTTTTTGCACCATTTGACAAACTTGGCTTAGCATAGCTTCCCAATCGCTTGACCAGCTGACAGGAGCCATTACGGCAACAAAAACTTCTCTCGAGTAAAGACATCGACAGAAAAGGTGATGTCTGGTCTCATCTTAACATTGCAAAAACCACAACTAGCAGAAGCTACACAATTTCATGCCATTAGGTTATCCTTTGTGGTAATTCGATTGAGGATAACAAACCAACTTAGGAATCTATGTCGAGACAAGACATATTCCCCCCATATAATAGGATACCAATGCTCTATGTCTTCCCTGAGTCTAATGGAGTTCCAGATTTGCTTCACAGGAAAAAATTTGTATAATTTTTCCTTCCCAAGTAACCTGATTCCCCTCACTTAGCATTCTGTATTGAAACCAAGGCCTAGCCCTCAACAATTTCTTCCATAACCAGGATCCTAGCTAGAATATTTGCAGTGTTACAAAAAGATCGATCATTCAACCTATACTTATGGACCTAGGAAACCCAAAAGGAGCCTCCCCTTACTAGAACTAGCTAGATATGTGTTAAGCTGGTAGTGGTTTATGTAGGAGTTGGGTGAGCACTTCCATAGCTATAGTGAATAGATATGGAGAGAGTCCATCCACCTGACTCTTTTTTACATGTAAAACAACGGCTAAATTACACGTTTGATCACCCAAATTATACAAATCTTTCACATTTGCCACCCGAATCACTTTCCTTTCTTATTCGCCACTAACTTTACGAATCTTTTCACAATTAGTCACCGGACGTTAGACTTTGTTAAATTTGTCCTATGTGGCAGTCAACTATAAAGTTTGACCGTTAACTAGATGATGTGGAAATTAAAAAATTAATATTTATTTTTTACATCATCATTCCACCTACTTTGTCTTCATCATATTTATTATTTAATAAAATTAATTATTTAATAACTTTCACCAACGTAAAACTTTCCTATGTATACTCATTTGGGATTTTACTGCAATTAGCCTACTCTTTCTCCCCGATTCGAAATCTGGGTTTGGTAGACATTCCCGTGAATTGAAAAGGATAAACATCTAATTTGTCCGTTAACTTCAACATTTGCTTCCATAACTTAATCACGCAGTGTTCCATTCATGTTAATCAAATCTGAGTATCATTGTATTCCAACATCTATTATAATGCCTTACATAGAATAGAAGGGGACAAGCAGGGGGATTGAACCGACGAGAAGCTTAATGGGAAGCAAAGAAGCACCAAACTAGGCTACCATAAACGAGGATGAGGGAGTCGGGTGGCAGAAAATAAGTTTGTTTAGAGACGAGGATGAGGAGGGAGTCCGGGAGGCGGTGGAAGTGGTCGATCATGGCGGCGGTACAACATGATGGGTCGGGCTCTAGGTAGATTCAGGGGGTCGGATCTGGGCGAATTGAGACCGCCATGATTATCATGTCCCGGGTAATTGGGCTTTCCCCTCATTAGATACAAACGGGGTGGAGAAATATAGAAGAGACAGGGAAGACCCAGAGGAGAAGAGAGAGAGGGGGTGAGAGAGAGATCTAAGAGGTGGGTTTTTTAGAGGGAGAACGTAGGGGGGATTGGTAGATCTAATATGTGGAAGGGGCAGGTGAAGAAAGACATGAATGGAAGGATTGGGGCCAGAGATTTGAAATTGTGGAGTGGAAGGCGGAGACGAAACAGTGATGAGGTGATCGAGAAGACCATGCGAAAAGACATAAGAAAAATCGTGCAGGCGTAAAGATCGATGAGAAGAGATGGTGGGTAAGAGAGGAAAGCGCGATGGTCTTCTTAGCTTTAGCTTTGAGCGCTCGCAGGGAAGGGAAGGGAGAAATAAAAACTTGGAAAAGAATGGTGGGAGGAGAAGATAGATGCGACGCTTAGAATCTACCCAGAGCCCGACCCTGCTGCATCACCCTCGTCGCCGGGATCGACCACTTCCACCGCCTCCTGCTGTCCTGCACTCCCTAATGATGAGGTGTAAATATACATTTTTTAAAAAAATTTTTAATTTCCACATCATCTAGTTAACGGTAAAACTTTATAGTTGACTGCCACGTAGGAAAATTTAACGGAGTCTAACGGCCAGTGACTAACTGTGAAAAGATTCGTAAAGTTAGTGGCGAATAAGAAAGGAAAGTGATTCGGGTGACAAACGTGAAAGATTTGTATAATTTGAGTGACCAAACATGTAATTTAGCCGTAAAACAACCAAATAGACTTTCATAGACTAAAAGACTAAATGTGGTTGACTTGAGAAACATTTGGATCCAATACACAAATTTGATAAGAAAATTCATAGTCTCTAGAACACAGAAAGGTAACTCCAATGAACTGAATTGAATGTCTTCATGAGATCCACCTTGACTGTTCCTCTAGGACTGATATTTTTGCTATGATAGTTTTGTACAAATTCTTGAGCCAACATTATGTTATCAAGAATGCTTTTATCATTGACAAATGCATACTAGTTTTTTCTAATAATAATGGGATAACTACATGCAATCTAATACTAAAGATTTGGAGAAGATTTTGTAAATGACATTAATGCAGGCAATAAGACTGAATTCAGTAATTTTTCTAGCATTGGGAATCTTAGATTATACAAAAAATACATATGATTGTTCGAGGATGGTGCGGGTGGATTTCCCCAGACTGCGGACCACATACTAGCTGGGTTTTATATGACATATTACATCCCCTCACAATTTTTGTTACAAAAATGGTTACGATTTTAAAAACATAGTTTGGGGATGGTATATATGAAAATCGATCTACCCGAACATGTTTCGCTCCCTACCCACCATGACTATGCACCCTTAAGGATGGGAAAAATAATCATGCTCATGGATATCCGCCCAAATCTAACCTATTCGGATAGGTAAAATCCGGACCCGGAAAATTTTAAATTGGTACGGGTAATATTGAACCCGAATATTGCGAGTGTTGTTGGGCATGATTTTCTCACTATCCAACTCAAACCCGCTTGATTATACACATGCATATGTATTTTGTTAAAAATGATCATTATTATGCTCAACATATTTTATATTTATTTTACATATATAATATTTTCATAAAATGTTTTGTACTTTGGTTCTATTTCGATATCTTCTTCTTCCTCCCTTTGTTCCATTTCTGGAGTTTTTTAAGTTTCTTACTGAAAATAGGTGGTATATTATTTTTATCTAATTTTCTTTATTTTAGTAAATTATTTTTTTAAAATTTTCACTTATATAATGTCAGTATATGTGTAATTGTTCACAAGTTGGTTGAAGTTATAAGGAGAATTCTTATCCATGGTTAACCGTCGATACCGATATCCAATCAGGTATAAGTATGGTTTTGATATTCTACCCTGTTCTTGTATGGGTATGAGTATGGGTATGGATAAAACTCAACATATTTTGGGTAGGGAAATGGATATGCACCATCCGAACCCAACATATTTTGGGTACAAATTATAATACTTTTTTTTATATATTTCGAGAATTTTTATTTTGTAACGCCCATTACCACCTGGTACCACTTGTTACCATCTTTTTATTTATTTTTGAAAATGTCATTCATTTCATCAAAACTCAACATATAGTAGGTAACTTTGTTCTTTAGCACTTACAATCTGGGACTACTTATTTTCTGAACCAACAAACAACTATAAGGGAAATAACAACAAAGTAGCAATACACCAAAACTATCAATCTAAAAGTAGAGTTTTTTTCCTTCTAAGTTCTAACGGCCTCCTCAAGCTGTACATCTCCAACAATTCTTCATTCCAGCACTCCTTGCATTTTGCTAAACACCCTTCAACATCTTCCTCTCCAGACTTCACTAACCACCATATTCCAAACCATCCTCCCAACTTCACACTTCTCGAACTTATCCATCGCTTTGAGAAGTCCATCCTGCCATCCAGTATCGGGTGATACCTCCAGCTAGTTGGGAAGCATACCTCATACACTTGCTTCAAATACGGACAAGTGAAAAAAATGTGGTCTCTCAATTCTGGCAAAGAGTTACACAGAAAGCATATAATATCAATATCTGACTTCCATTTATGAACTCTGTCTAGTGTGTATATTCTATTTAATTGGATTAGCCATGAGAGGAAGGAGTTCACGAGAATAGAGAAAGGTTGCCATATTAACTAGAACCAAGGAACCTTCTCACCTATTGGCCTCAAGCTTTCCCAAACTCTACCTACTGAATACCTCTCCATGAGAACCCCCTTCAAAGTAACACCCTTCGAAATCTTGAATCATGGCTTCGTTGAACGACATGTCTATCTGAATCTCCTTCATCATATTTACAAAGTTCTTGAATTTCTCATCCAAACGGTCATATTTCAACCTTGATGGGTAAGGTGCAGATGACGTCCCCACGCGTGTTGTGATTGAGTCTTCTTCATGGGAACGTCTGAATTGGGAGACTCACGTCTTCCCTAACCCTTGGGCATCCTGGAATCACTGTAATAGATCCTTAAGTTTATATGCCACTTTGGAGAGTAACCAACTCTCTGTTCTCCATTCCTCCTAATGACCAATATATGAGGAAGAGCGACAACCTTTTCTTTCAATCGTAGTAGATCTGTTTTGTTTTGATGTTGCCCTACATCAAGACTTTGAAACCTGCTCATAAATGTTCTTATGAAATTCTCAACTACTTCAATCTTGAGAACGCTCTGCTCCATAAGGGTTGGAAATGTAGTAAATGTTCTGACAATTCATCCTCCCTTCCAGTCTCCAGCTGGAGATTTTCTCTCACTAGGGAGTGATCTTCATGAAAATCTGATTCAAAGGTTGGTCTCAAAGAACTCACCCTCGGGGGTGGTTAAACTGAAATATGGGAGTTCCACGTGGTTTCTCCATCTCCATAAGGTTTGTGACATTGCAGGATGTTGAAGAGGGGGGATTCCCTTTAGTATAAGTTCAGATGTTTCTAGTGGTTGTTCTTCCTCTGCTAACTTGTCTGGTTGCTCGACCATGTCTTTGAGAGATGAAACTATTGCTTGAGATATGGGCGTAGGTTCTTCCGCAACTTCCTCTTCTTGTTCTTCATCCCAATCATGTTCATTCTCGGTCATGTTTTGCCTCCTACAATATTGAGGATTTGTTGTCTTTGATCACGGTTGACAACTTTGGAAAATATTTCCACCTTTCACCAATCATCTATACCGTGATGGGGGCATTCAAAAAGCAAAGAGTTGAAACGCTCCCAAGCCTTCCCAAAAGTCTCTTGCTTCCTTTGCTTGAATGCATTAATTGTGGCCCTCATCCTGGCGGTCTTTGAGGGGGTGTAGTGCCTATTGATAAATTTATTACAAAGCTCATCCCATGAGGTACTAGAGTGATGTGGTTGGGTGATGAACCATTTCCTAGCATTGATTCAGGACTAATTACACACATTTTACCCATCATTTCTTGATATTTTTGCTTTGCATTTGATTGTCACTCGACCTATTTTATGCTAGGGTGTGCTATTTTTGTTACATTTCAGGTCCTAGCACGTGTGGAAGGGCCGAGGACTAGTTTCGGGACGATTGGAGTCGAAAAGTGCCAAAATGTGAAGAAAAGTCCAAAGGGGACCTTGACAATTGCATGATGACTGTGAAGTGCAAAGTGACCAGGAAAGTTTTTCCGCCTCGCGAGCTTAAGAGAAATCACAGTCACTCGACCATGATAATCCACTCCAGACCGTGATTTTGGACAAAAACGATGCCAGTGACTTGCGTTTTCGTCCGATGTCACGGTTTGCGCTTCAATGTCACGGACGTGAAGTGCAGACCGTGAAAGTGATTGTCGTGCTCTATAAATAGAAGGCAATTGGGAGAGAGAAAAGGGGGTTGGATCTGGGGTTGGTTTTACATTTTCTGGGTTCCCTTCTTGGGTTCCAGCTGAAGAAACCCCAAGGGGGAAGCCCTAGTGAGAGAAAGGTCTTCTTATTCAAAATCTTGAGAGAGAAAGTGATCAACAAGGAGAGAAGAAGAAGATTGGGCTCACTTCAAGCTAGAAGAGTGAAGATTCTCACCTCTCAAGGGAATGCTCATCAACAAGGAGGGAAGACAAGCATCCACCATGGTTCTTTCTTTCATCTTTGTGTTTTCCTTTGCTTAGCTATGGAGTAGAGTTCTTCTTCACTTGGGTATTATGAACCCTAGCTCTTTGTATGTGATAGATAGAATGAATTTAGTTTTTTGTTTGTGGGTTGTGTTTTAATGCAAGTATTGAGGTATTTTTATGAAGGTTGAGTTGTGTTATCCATTTCTCACTATTGTGCCAATTTGACCTAGGTAGAGGGAAATCCTCTTCTTGCTAAGAGGATTTTATAAGATGGAATTCCTTGGCCAATTGATCAACCTATTTAGGGCAAACATCATACTTCATTTTAGCGCTTTGAGTTAGTTGTTGTTTTGTCGTCCGGATTCAGGTCCGAGGAAGTAGCCTTGGAAACCCTTAGTTGATTGGCCAGGAGAGCTAATTCGTTAGCTTCTTTTGACATTCATTGGCCCATCGACCGAGAGAGTGAAGCTTCTTCACTGGTCACGCTCTCCTACGATTTACAACCACTTTTCCACACACTTGCATTCTTTTCGACTGACTCGATGTAACTACAACATCCCAATCGCCGGCCAAGTATAACCAGCGACCGGGTGTAGCATAGGGCAAGCAAGCAATAAGAATTTATCATACCACGGGGATCTAGGCTTACCCTACTTTAAGTTTTGGGTTCGCTACCTAGCCAACCTAAGATAGTGATTAATAAAACTAAACTAACTAACCTAGCTATTTACAAGGTTTGGAGCTCTCTTGGGTTAAATCCCCCTATTTCCGACCTTTGGTTCGATGTTGAGTATCCTTCTAGTTCGATCGACTCAAATACTCTACCGTTTGGAGAAGGAATCCCGCGGGGATGACCCGGAACGGTGAATCAGTGGATGGGTAAGTGCTCTATTCAGCTAGGGTTTCATATATTGCGAGGAAACCAACTGAATCGACTCCCTCGGGGATTACCCGGACAATATACGATAGGAGTGATCCAAAGACGCCACTAGGGGGCTCTAAGGGGATTTTCTCCCTCCTAGGTCAAAAGCTCAATTGACAAGAGAAGGAATCCAAACTCAAGAAATTCATGAAAACCATCCATCAATTAAGTCAAATCATCAGTCAAACATGGAATTTGTCACATACATCAACAACAAACCAAAATCTAGACCTAGGGTTCTTAAACCCATGAGAAGATGGTGAGTTTGTAGAGAGAGAAGAGAGAGATTACAAATTGGAACCCAAAATCTTTTTCTTCTTCTAGGCTTGATTCCTTGCTTCCAAGCTTGATCAATGCCTTCAATTAAGCTCCAATAACACTCAAGAACTCACACACTCTCTCTCTAGAACTCCCCTTTGGTGTTTTGGGTCGAAACCCTAGAGAAAGAAACTAATTCCTCTCCAAAAAATAGCTCTCCTTTCTCTCTCCCCACTGTTGTCTTTATATTTGCCTGACAGGGCCCAGCTCACGGTCATAGAGACTGTGAACTGAAGCTCAAGCCCTTGAACAGGGCTCAACCTCCACTTTTTGGCTCGTTTTGAACTCCGAATAACCCAAAACTCGTCCCAGACCTTCCCACGCGTGCTAGGCCCTAAAATGTAACAAAACAAGCACAACCTAGCATAAAATAGGTCGAGATACGGTGATCTACTAAGCATAATGGATAAGAAACGAGGGGTAAAATGTGTACATTTGGACCCGAATCACTCCCCCAAGTTGAACGTTTGTTTGTCCCCAAGCAAACCAAGTACAAAACAAGGTAAGCTTACAACTTCTTTTTCAACAAAATTTTTGGGGCATGTCATAGGGCACAAAACGAATGAATCACAATGGTTATTTGACACCGACATATGGACAAAAATAAAGTAATCATGACAACCACCACAAACGACATTCAACTGTATTAACATTGTGCAAAATAAGATTTCTCACATTATTCATCAACCAACACATAACTTGTTTCGATGACTCACCAATCACAATCACTCATGCATGAAGATCACATCATAGGAACGAACGAATGAGCAACCTAGATCCTCACCGGGGTATAAGAAATGAACAAAATATGATGAATGAATCACTCACTCTCGACCAGTGGGGTCAAGACCATTTGATGCAAAAGATGTGCATATTCACGCTCAATCCTAACGTCCCTTTACCATGACGGTAACCTCTAAATGTTAGAGCTCACAAGATGGTTGTGGTTGTATCGATCAAAATGCGTGTGACTTCTCTAGCTTTATTTTAGGAAGGCATTGCTATAACAGGGGTTCGGTCGCCACGTCGACTAAGGAATCCTGAGTTATTCATCTAGTCTTAATCTTCTAGTCGACGCTTTCCACTCTAACCCTAAAACCCCACCTAGTGTTAACTCAATTGTAGGCTAGTAGGGAAGAGTTGGGCGATTTACCCAAGCATAATTAAGCATCAATGAAGCATAAATTCACTAAAACAAACATATCCATCCATAAAACCTAACACCATTAAATCTATATTCAAAACCTAAACATAGGGTTGGGAAGTTTAACCATAATACCATAGAGAACTACCCCATAAAGGGGGGAAGAAAATATAAGATGCATTGGTGTGGGAGAGCTCCCTTCCTCCTTCTTCTCCTTCCTTCAGCTTCACTCTCTTCAAACCAGAAATATTCAACCAAAATCAGCTCTTAAGTAGGGAGAGCAACCCCCTATATATAGATTTCTAGGATTTCGGGTAAGTTCACGGTCACGAGAGGAGAGTTCGCGGCCACGATCTGGGAAGGGAAGGACGCGAACTCTAGCTAACCGATTTTCACTTGAGGTTCGAAATTTCGTGGCCCAAGTTCACGGTCGCGATCCATGACTCGCGGCTTGAGTTCACGATCGCGATCCGTGACTCGCGGTCGCGATCTTTCTCGCGGGCTCGAATGAAGAAGGTTGTGAGTTGACTGTTAAGATCTTTTGCTCCCTCCTTGTTGGCTTCTCATAAATTTCGTGCCTGGGACCTCCATCTTCGCGGCCGTGATCTTCGCGTTCAAGGCTGCGATCTTAGTCCTCACCTTCGTGCCCTCTATTTCCGACCTAGATCTTTCATGCATTGACCGTGATCTCTGGAAATCAACTTTTTTCTCAACATTTGTGCGCATTTTGTACCTAAAAGTATTCATACCATTCAATACACCTTAAAATACTAACATTTTCTCAAAGGAATGAATATATAGTATATTTGGCGATTTGTTGACCATGAAGAACATAAAATAACTAAAAAAAAGCCTAAATATGTGCTCTAAATAACACTAATTTGAGTGTTATCATGATGCCACTGTTTGCAAGCTTATTAGTTCATATACTAATCAATGGGATAACACAGTTATTGAAAGTTGCTTCACGCCATCTATGGTAAAAGCCATCATGTGTATACCATTGAAAGGTAAATGGGAGGTAGACCAACTGATCTTGGGTAATGACTGGCACGAAAATACACCGCGAATCAATCCCGACTAGAGCCCAAGTTTGTAAACTCTAGCCAGGTGCAATATAGGGCAAATATTTAATCGTCAAACCTGGGTCGGTTCATGTACCCCTACTTCAATCGCTTAGGTTGTTATCTAGCAAAACGGTTTTGGGTTTAAAACTAAGAAAACTACAAATAAAAACAAGCAAGTAAAGTAAATCGAGGTCGTCCCAATGAGAGAAGAGTTCACCAGGGTGTTGCCCCCTAGCTAACAATTACGACTTCAAGAATCGAACGACCGTGTGCGGTTAGGGGGTTATAAACCGCAGGGAAGTTTAACAAGTGGCCAAGGCTACCCTCTTAGTCTCTAGGTTGAGGAAATGGGATATGATCCAAGCCGCTAATGCGACCCTCTCAACCTATCGACTAAGGAATGGTTAGACTTCACCCTTGAATTGGAGTTCAGACGGCCACCCACAACCAAACCCTAAGTGCTAATACAAAATAGGAGGTTTGCACTTAATTAACCTAGAATAGGAGGCATGAAATTCCCAAGGAAACCCATCTCTAATAGAGCCTCTTAGGTTAAGGAGAGTTCTCTCTAAACTAGTCTAGGAGGCCTTGAATGCCTAAGGAAACCTAGCTCAAATTGAGCCTCTTTGGATAAAGGTGGTTTCCTCTCTAAACTAGCCTAGGAGGCACAATGCCCAAAAACACCCATCTCTAATTGATCCTCTTAACCTAAGGAGGTCTCCTCTCTAAGCTAGGTCAACATAGCACACACAATCACCAAGAAAAACACCTCCACATTCACATTAAACACAACCACACACATATAATTCAATTCATACAAGCATTCACATAATTATAACTAGGGTTTACAACACCCAAGTGAATAGGTAGGTTATTCCACAGCTAGGCAAAGGAAAACAAGAAAGAGGAGAGAAAGAACCATGAAGAGATGACAATCTTCCTTCCTCCTTGCTTGAATATCCCTTGAGAGGTAAGGATCTTCACTCATCTAGTTTAGGGCCAGCCCAAATCTTCTTCTTCCTCCTTTGAATGGCACTATATCTCTCTAGAATAGGAAGAGGAAACCCTAATCTCTCACTAGAAACCCCCTTTTATTCTACATACTAAAAACCTACTAAAAGCTCTCCCTTCTCCTTCAGCTCCCTACTCCTTTTATACCCAAATCGGTCACTTTTCAAGGTTTTAGGGTTCAGTTCACGGCCGCGTTGATAAGTTCAAGGTCTTAGGCTTCAATTCATGGCCGCGTTGATCAATTCACTTTTTGGCTCGTTTTGACCTTCGAATGACCCAAAACTCATCACAGATCTTTCCACACGTGCTAGGACCTGAAATATAACAAAAAAAAAGCACAACCTAGCGTAAAATAGGTCAAGGGATGGGGATCTACTAATCATAACTAACAAGAAATGAGGGATAAGATGTGTACATTTGGACCCAAATCACCCCCTCCCCCCACACTTGAACGTTTGCTTGTCCCCAAGCAAACCAAGTACAAAACAAGGTAAGCTTACAACTTCTTTTTCAACAAAAATTTTGAGGCATGTCATAGGGAACAAAAAAATGGATCACAATCTTTATTTGACACTGACTTATGGACGAAAACAAACTAATCATGGCAACCACCACAAACGACATTCAACTGTATTAAGATTGTGCAAATGAAGAGTTCTCACATTATTCATCAACCAACACACAACATGCCTC
This sequence comes from Linum trigynum, assembly GCA_964030455.1. Lineage (NCBI taxonomy): Eukaryota > Viridiplantae > Streptophyta > Magnoliopsida > Malpighiales > Linaceae > Linum > Linum trigynum. Next base: position 20,224,443 of record OZ034817.1, read on the forward strand.
GACGACTCACCAATCATAGTTACTTATGCATGAAGATCACATCATAGGAACGAATGATCGAGCAACCTAGGTCCTCACCGGGGTATAAGAAATGAGCAAAACATCATGAATGAATCACTCACTCTCAACCAGTGGGGTCGGGACCATTTGATACAAAAGATGTGCATATTCACGCTTAATCCTAACGTCCCTTTACCATGACGGTAACCTCTAAATGTTAGAGCTCCCAAGATGGGTGTCGTTGCTTCGATCAAAATGTGTGCCAACTGTATTAAGATTGTGCAAATGAAGAGCTCTCACATTATTCATCAACCAACACATAACATGCCTCGACGACTCACCAATCACAGTTACTCATGCATGAAGATCACATCATAGGAACGAACAATCGAGCAACCTAGGTCCTCACCATTGTAAAGAAATGAACAAAACATGATGAATGAATCACTCACTCTCGACCAGTGGGGTCAGAACCATTTGATGCAAAAAAATGTGCATATTCACGCTCAATCCTAACGTCCCTTTACCATGATGGTAGCCTCTAAATGCTAGAGCTCACAAGATGGGTGTCGTTGCTAGCTTGTCCGGAGGTCTAGGCATAGGTTCAAATGACTGGCTAGGGTCTAGGACATGGGGAAAAGGATTTTTGAGTGGTGGCAAACATAACCTGAGGTTCCACATCTTCGACCTAAAACCACACAAGGTTCTAAGGATTTGATTAGAACCCTCTCCTATACTCAATGGCCACTAGCATCAGCCAAAAATCGCACTTCCCTCAATTCCAAACTACAACCAATCACCAAACCATGTCACACATACTTTCTTGCTACATTTGCTATTCACTTTCAAGCACAAGAGTGTAGGCGGTAAACAATCATGCAAGTGTTCATATTGCATGCTAAGAAACACTTCTAAGAGAATATCCCACATTTATTATATTTTTGGTGGCCACTCTCTTTCCTTTTTTGCCCTTTTATTGATTTCTTTTTCTCTTTTTTTTTCTTTTTCTCTTTCCTTTGAGGGCTATAGAGAGCTATGTACACATGCCACGCATTTTTTTTTCTTAAGGAACAATGCTCACTTTTACGAACTACCTCCACACTCACTTCACAATCTTAGCAAAACCATACACAAATCACTCATGTGGAACCTCATTTAAGCTCAAATGGTATGAATGGAGCTTCCAAACACAAGGGTGACTCGATAACAGTGTAGACACGAAGAAAGTAGGGTCTCTCTATCTAAATCAATTAGTGTGAGCTACCTAACACGAGAATGACCCTTAGACACACGACTCAAAAGGGTTGACTAAGGAATAATATGATCGGGTCGGTCAACTTTTGGGTCATGAGCCAATCCTATGCCTTCATCTTCCTTGCTAGCAACAACGTGAATGCTACACATCATGTAAAGGGGGGGTCTATCACACAAGAAAGAAACGAACAACACAAGTCTCACATGGCTACCTAGGTTCTCAATCATTCGTTCTAATTCCCTAAACTTGATGCATAGGAAATTTTGAAAAGCAAGTAATCGATTCAAAACATCTATCGTTTCACAAACATATGAGAAATGAACCTATGCACAAACCTAATACAAGTCTCAATCGTCATCATAGGTTGCACATAATCACAAGCAAATCATCCATAGACAATGCTAATAACCACAAGATTTAAAACAAAACAACACAAGTGCCACTACAATCATGCAAATGTAGAAGTTTCCATGCTTGGAGCCCTCAAATTTTAAATTTGGGCATACAACTAGGCTCCAAGCATTTAAAATCACGCCAAACATTCACACACACATGCATAATGGACTACTCCCCCCTCCCCATACTTAAGCTCGACATTTCCCTCAATGGCTTAAAATAGGGAAGTAGAACGATGTTACCGGATAGTGGTGAACGTTGGTGTTCGGAGTGGAGGCCGGTGAGATCCGGAAGAGCAAGGAGACGGCAAAACATCACCAAAAGCTCTCCTTTAGTCGTCTTATTGCAAGGAAAAGAGATGCAAACCATTGATGGTTGGGTTGCCTCCCACCAAGCGCTTCTTTAACGTCGTGAGCTGGACGGTTTCTCTTCAAGTTTCGGTCCACCCAAGAACCTCCTTGAAGTTGAGGTTCTCGTTGGTGGGATGAAGTCTCAAGTCACGAGCTTTGGACGAATCCATGATTGAGGGCTCGTGAACTTGAGTTGTCATATGGATCCACCCACGAGACCTCTTCTTCTTCCTCTTCTTCTTCTTCTTCTTCTTCTTCTTCTTCTTCTTCTTCTTCTTCTTCTTCTTCTTCTTCTTCTTCTTCTTCTTTCTCTTTGCCCCACACCATGTAGTCCATCATTGATTGACTTCCATCGCATCCACCAAGAGGGATCGCCGATGGTTTGGCCTTGGCTTGGCAAAGAGCCGCAAATGGGTCCTTCTCCAAAAGCGCATCAAGGTCGTGTAGAAAGCATTGGTAGCATTTGTAACTCGTGGATGCTTCATCCACCCTGACCTCGTCCACATCTTGGACACCACTTGCTCCTTCTTCTTCTTCCTCAACCTCCCTTCCTTCTTCTTCACTTTCCTTCTTTTGGTAACAATCAAGATCTTCCCCTTTTTCAATGTTTTCTTCCACCCCTTCAACATCTTCCTTCTCCTTCTCATTCATGCCCTCAAGCACGGTTTGGAGGGCAAGATGCCATGCAAGATCATAAACAGGATTCTCTTGCTCTTCCACACTTGTGACTTGGTCATCAAAGTTTCTCTTGGGAATGATGTGAAAGTCATCAATGCAACCCTCTTGTGCATACTCACCAAGGGAGTCCTCCGGGGTGAGTTCGTCTTGCTCCACGCGGTTGTCATTGATTGCTCCTTCAACCTCCTATTTCTCCTCCAATGGTGAGAGGCGATAGCTTGCACAAGCTCGTGCCACCTTCTCTTCAAGTGTCAAATCGGGTGGAGGGAGGGGTTGGAAATCCATGCCGGAGCTCATTCTTCCAAAGTTCTCATGGCTTGCCTCTTCGCCCTCCCTTCCTTCTTCTAATGGTAGGAGCAATTGTGAGCAAGTTGTGCACATGCTTGCTCAACAAGCCCTCCTAGCCTATCTGTGTGTCCAAGGAGCTCCTCCGATTCCCGAAGAAAGGTTGAGTAGAAATGGTTGGCAATTGGGGGGTCCTTGCTAGAGCACCCTTCATCGGTGCCTCAGTCGAATCGCTCCACCATGAGCTCTAATTTGCTCTTTGGCTCCGGTTGTGGAGTGACACATGGTCTTGAGGTTTGTCCCATGAAAGCCTACATGGCCAACTCCAACTTGGATATCACCTCGAGTTGTGGAGGGAAGCCTTCTTGATATGGGGAAGCTTCTTGGTATCCCCATGAGCATGGTTGCTCTTCTTGGAAGGGAGGTTGGTAGTAGAATCCGGATCCTTGACTTCCCCCTTCTTGATCGTCCCATGAAGTTTAGGGGTAACCACTCTCGAGTGTTGGTGGATACCCCCACACTTGGGCGAAATCATAAGGATCCATGATCCAATACCTACAAACATAAAAACACTAAAAAGGACAATCAAACACACACAAACCACCCTTCAAGACGAAAAGTGGTAAAAAAAAAACACAAACAAAAAGGCAAGATAAGAAATGCTAGAGTAATACTAAGAAACCTTTTCAAAATAATGGACCGCGTTTCCCTGGCAACGCCGCTAAAAACTTGACTCGCACGGAACTACACCGCGAATCAATCCCGACTAGAGCCCAAGTTTTTAAACTCTAGTCGGGTGCAGTATAGGGCAAGTATTTAATCGTCAAACTTGGGTCGGTCCATGTACCCCTACTTCAATCTCTTAAGTTGTTATCTAGCAAAACGGTTTTGGGTTTCAAACTAAGAAAACTACAAATAAAAACAAGCAAGTAAAGTAAATCGAGGTCGTCCGAATGAGAGAAGAGTTCACCCGGGTGTTGCTCCCCCTAGCTAACAATTACGACTTCAAGAATTGAACGACCGTGTGTGGTTAGGGGGTTATAAACCGCACGGAAGTCTAACAAGTAGCTAAAGCTACCCTCTTAGTCTCTAGGTTGAGGAAATGGGATATGATCCAAGCCGCTAATGCGACCCTCTCAACCTATCGACTAAGGAATGGTTAGACTTCACCCTGGAATTGGAGTTCAGACGGCCACCCACAACCAAACCCTAAGTGATAATACAAAATAGAAGGTTTGCCCTTAATTAACCTAGAATAAGAGGCATGAAATGCCCAAGGAAACCCATCTCTAATAGAGTCTCTTAGATTAAGGAAGGTTCTCTCTAAACTAGTCTAGGAGGCCTTGAATGGCCAATGAAACCCATCTCAAATTTAGCCTCTTTGGATAAAGGAGGTTTCCTCTCTAAACTAGTCTAGGAGGCACAATGCCCAAGAACACCCATGTTACACCCCATCTTTTTTCTAAGCTGAAATGATGATTATGCCCTTGGTCCAAATTTGTCAAATTTCACCGTAATGTCGAGGAGGACTAAAAATGTGAACTATCGGTTCAAGCGGTGTCGAATTTCGACATAAAATGAGAAAGTTACAGACTTTAATTGACTTTCGGATTAAACTCACCCGCAAGTGTGAATTTCCACAAATACCTTTGGACTAGTTAAACCCTAGAGCCTTACCCTACTCGGCTTCACCACTAAAAATAATAAAACCCTCGAGTTGTATTCCCCCACCGGATTGGAAACCCCTTTCGCACAGAAACAAAGGAGAGCAGCTAGCTCTCACCAACCGCCGCTCAACCTTATTGACATCTCCTCTCCGTCACGTAAAAGGGGATTAGCACCAAGATTTCGGTGCGTCTCCACCAGTTACCCACCACCCAATCTTTCCCCTCGTCATCATCACCACCCAACGAATTGGCCCCTTGGTTTAATTAAAGACTACCAAAGCTCCATTGCTTTTCTTGTCCTTTGCTTTTCTTGACTTCCCCCTTCTCAGATGAGCAGCAGTTATGCTCTTGAGACTTTAAAATGAGCAACAGTTATGCTCTTGAGAATCGTGGTGAAGAGCCACCACGATAAGTTTAAGATGTTAGGGGGATGAATCGTTACGACTCCCCTAACTAAGGTTAAGTTTAAGGAAAGCCTGGATGGCTTCTCATACGTATGAGTTGGCAACCGGACTAGCTAGTGAGGGATCCCTGTGTCAATCAAGTATTTAAGTCAAGCTTTGAGATTTAAGAATGGAGTAACAGTAACTCCCATACAGTTTTAAGAGTTAAGCTTTTTAACAGTGGAAGTACAAAACAACTTCCACTCAATTAAGTAAAGTGATCAAGTATTAATAAGATGTTAAATGTAAGGGCGTAGACTGACCCCATCTCACTCACTAGTTTGAAGAGCTAGAGGAGCTAGATGAGCAATTAGTGAGCAGCGAGTTCGAGGCCAGCCAGCTAGAGGAGAGCAGTATAAGCGTCATGGAGGATGCTTAGTCAAGGTTTTCTGTATCAGCAACATTAGAGATTAGTAGTTATTTACATTTATGATTATGAGTATGGACTGGAGATCATTTTGAGATTTTAAGCATTGAGTTTGCCCATGTGTTAGGGCGTTGCTTTGAACAACAAGTGCGTGGTTTCAGTATTTTATTTATGAAAAATTTTCCCGCTGCAATTTAAGAGTTGAGTATTTTATTTGTCAATGGCATTTTAGTAAAAGTTGTACCCGGCCGGGTTAGGGTGTTACATTTTGGTATCAGAGCCGGTCTTCCTCTGCTCCTTGGTCTCCAAGGAATACTGGAATATCGGTCTCAGTTTTAAAGGCTTTTGTTTTAAAGGAAACGTAAACGAGTCATGGATCTTCTTTTAAGAGTTTATAGAATCTCCAGTCTACTCTAATCATATTGAGGTAAATAACTATGACCGCACGACACGAAGGGATGGTAGCCCGGGGTGCGATTGTTTAAGAATAAGCTAGGACGCGAGTTAAGTTAACTCGTCGTGGGACGTCAAATAAGAGATTGAGGCGTAAGGCGATCATCAGTAAGAAAGAAAGGATGAAAAAAACGTGACCAACCCAAGTAGAATCTCAAAGGCTCTCAAGATAGAATCAAATGTGCGAGGACTTCAACTCCAAACACCAGCAAAGAGGTGCCAATTGAAAGGGAATACCTCAAGGATTTTGAAGGAGTTGAGAGAATAGTACGAGAATTTTACTACTAGGAAACTAGTGGATTATCTAATAAGCTAAGACAAACAAAGGGGAGAAATATGAATCTCCAAAGGAAGAGGAACAATCACCAGATGCCAGTAGCTATGATGATGTTAGGGTCTTTGGTCCTAAGCAGTGGAAAGTGGGCAACGGGTCAAGAAACGAAGAGGTACCCCGAGAAGTCCCTCAGCTAGTTTTGTTGGTCAATGGCTCAACGCCATTACCACACAATGACAAGGAGTAGAGGAATGTTTAGACTTTAAGAAATGCTAGGGTAGTATAAAGGAAGCAAAGGAGGAAATAAGTAGGCTACATGGGGTATGAAAGGACGTCAAGAAGTTAAAAGGACAAGGCGGAGAGGAGTCATGGTCACTTATATAATGACGATAAAGGAACCCTTGTAGATAGACTACGTCACTCGCGAAGAGGGTACATGACCTGGGCAATTAGGCCGGTAGCAAGCCTTTATAAGGAACAAGCAAGAGTCAAGATGATCGAGGTAGAGGATGAGCTTGTATCAAGCATAACAATGTGCTAGTTAGCAATGCCAAGCTAGAAATAGGATGGATTGGTATATGAGAGACTCTACAAACTACCCAGATCATGAAAGGTCCTGAGGTCGTTGGGACCGTTGAGAGGGGAATGCAAGAGTTCGTGATGATCTGTTATGGGATTGTCCTATCCTAAATGGAAGGAACACCTAGCCACCTAGGGTACATGAGGGGTGACAGAAGGAGGAGCCTCTGTAATAAGTTGGAACTAGAGGGCTAAGAGCTGAGGTCTCGAAACTAGCTATAGAGTAAGTCATTAAGCCAACCGAGTATAGACAAGTAAGTGGAATGTTTAATGAATGTTCTAGTGAATGGCAGAGAATTCGAGGAAACACATGGAAGTTCCAATGAAGGATTGAGAATATGTGTAGGTGACTCGTGTTCAAGAAAATGCATAGTGGATTACGACGAGGAAAAGCATTACCAAGAAGGAGGAAATCATTAAGTTACCTTACCCAAGGTGCCCCACTCTGAGTGAGTACGGCCAGTTAAGGATAAATTAGTGATATTTAGTTAAGCCACTAAGAGCCATGACTAAGAGATTAAGGCTATCTACAAGCATCAATCGAGACAAAAGACGTGGATGAGGTATGTTCAAGCCTACCAAGGGCAAGCCACTATTGGAAGCTTCGACCCAAAACAAAAACGAGAAGATACTCAACAGAGTTTGGTGACCGAAAATAGTACAAAGCATCAACAGAAGGGTAGTAAAAGCAAAGAAGCAAGGAGAACACCATAGGACGCTATAGGAAATAAAAAAAGGTGGTTGTCGACCGTACAATGAATGCGTGAAGGAAGATAGTTGGAACGTGGGCAAGCACCATCGTGAGTAGAAGTCGTGGGTGTCATCTATCAAGTCTACCTAGAGAAAGTTTCTAGTGGAAATGTTGGCTCTGAGGTATGGCGAGGAGCTACTAAACTGAGTAGATCAAAGCTAGTACCAAGCATCGATGAAGGGTTGTGTAAGTAAGGAGGAAACCACAAGGCTATAATGAAAGTTATGGTGAAAAGGGTGGTAGTTGCTAAAACGACAAATTCAGGGAGAAAGATAGTTAGGAAGAGCCGGCGAAAGAATACAAAGGTCAACAAGGAGGCGTTAAGGTGATTGCCAGTGGAGAATAAGTTGGACCATAAGAAGTCCATCAAGAACTGAGAAGCTCAATGGTCAACTTTAAAGTAGAAGTGTGGTGATCTCTCGAGTGAAAATTTCTTGGACGGGGAAACTGTACGAGAACTCCCAAGTCAAACGGTGATAAGGAAGTGTTAAGTTAGGCGCCATGAGTGAAAAAGTACTCAAAATGGAAGGTCATGATTCGGGAAAGAAGTCATAAAGTCAATCGCAAGCTAGAGAAAGATACAGAGGATGCCTCTAATGCATACAGGAAGTAGAAGCAGTAGTATGAGGTTCCAGCACTAAGCAGGAAAGTAACGAGAAGGTGACCATTCAGTTTATGGTTAATGGATAAGACGAGGCATTAAGGAAGCAAGTAAGAGATGCAAAGTTAGGAGATACAAGGACCTAGGTTATCTATGAGGTCAACCCCGGACGAGAGTTATGTTAAAGGAGTTTTACCATATGCTGAATAGAGGATAAGCCGCAATCTGTAACCTTGGGGTTTGAGAGAAGAATTTATATGTCATTTCGTACAAGTTAAAGGAATAAAAAAAAATCCGCGAAGTGAAAAGGATTACCACAAGCGATGCTTAGCTTAAGCACAGTGGACAAAATTTCGAGGGCGAAATTTCTATAAATGGGGAGGAAATGTGATACCTCGACTTCGATAGGTTCAACAACAAGTACTGAATGAGTTGGACCAATAAATCGACTCGAAGTGTGGTCCCGTCACGCCTTATGCCCAAGTGAGGAATTAGAAAGGATAAGTAGCCACCCAAAGCTGGTTGATGCTAACGAGCTTGGTGAGAATCCCTTCTATGGTCAAGAGGAAATATAAGAAGCGACATAAACTATACGGGACAAGCAACAGACATCGGACAGGCAGCGGACATCATCGAAGTACATTTAGCTAGAGTAAATTCTTGAGGCAAGGAAGTACAAAGGTGGTGTAGAATGAGCAATGAGTTTCAAGCAAATTTCGGGGACGAAATTTTTACAAGGGTGGAGGAAATGTTACACCCCAGCTTTTTTCTAAGCCGAAATGACGATTATGCCCTTGGTCCAAATTTGTCAAATTTCACCATAATTTCAAGGAGGACTAAAAATGTGAACTATCGGTTCAAGCGGTGTCGAATTTCGACATAAAATGAGAAAGTTACAGACTTTAATTGACTTTCGGATTAAACTCACCCGCAAGTGTGAATTTCCACAAATACCCTTGGACTAGTTAAACCCTAGAGCCTTACCCTACTCGACTTCACCACTAAAAATAATAAAACCCTCGAGTTGTACTCCCCCACCGGATTGGAAACCCCTTTCGCACAGAAACAAAGGGGAGCAGCTAGCTCTCACCAACCGCCGCTCAACCTTATTGACATCTCCTCTCCGTCACGTAAAAGGGGATTAGCACCAGGATTTCGGTGCGTCTCCACCAGTTACCCACCACCCAATCTTTCCCCTCGTCATCATCACCGCCCAACAAATTGGTCCCCTTGGTTTAATTAAAGCCTACCAAAGCTCCATTGCTTTTCTTGTCCTTTGCACTCGCTAAGCAGTAGAGACCAAAACCACCATGTCTTCGAAATGGAATTATATTAATGATGAGGGTCTATTTCTTCGCAATCTAGCGTAAGTTCCCCTTCACGTCGTGTTCTTGGATTTTTGGCGACTATTTCCGGTCGTATGAGAGAATATGTATGGATGTTTGATGGATTAGCCAAGAGCATTTGAGTTGTGGTTGATTGCTTCCTATTTTGTTGGCGGAATAAAAGAGAAAGGGGAAAATGATGAGGGTCTATTTCATTCAATCACGAGGCTAAAAGGGAATTGAGGATTATCGTTCATGGAATTGAGGCGGTGGGGTTTAGAGATTTATGCCATGGTTACAGTGGTGATCGAGTTGCTCGGCCCTAAGTGCAAAAAGGAGTCAATTTCGACTTCATCAATAAGGTGTTTGTAAAGCGGGTAAATTCTACGCCTTACGGTCTTTCAAGTTTTCGCTTTGAGTATTTTTAAGTATTGAGTTACGTGATGTGCGTGCCGTATTTGATTCATGGTTTATATTTCATGATTATGTTTGATTATTTGTGCTTTGCTTGAGCTATGATTTGAGATGATTTCGTGCTATTTACCTTAAAGCGTTATGTTATGAGTTATTGTTAAAGTTTAAGAAACAAGTTCTTTTTAAGAAGTAACTCACCTTCAAGAAGGTGAAGTCGTTTTAAGTGTTTTTAGTCACTAGCGCCAGTCCGTTGCCATTTGAGATTTTCAAATGAGCAGGAGTTATGCTCTTGAGACTTTTAAGATGAGCAACAGTTATGCTCTTGAGAATCGTGGTGAAGAGCCACCACGATAAGTTTAAGATGTTAGGGGGATGAATCGTTACAACTCCCCTAACTAAGTTTAAGTTTAAGGAAAGCCTGGATGGCTTCTCATACGTATGAGTTGGCAACCGGACTAGCTAGTGAGGGATCCCTGTGTCAGTCAAGTATTTAAGTCAAGCTTTGAGATTTAAGAATGGAGTAACACTAACCCCCATACAGTTTTAAGAGTTAAACTTTTTAACAGTGGAAGCACAAAACAACTTACACTCAGTTCAGTAAAGTGATCAAGTATTAATAAGATGTTAAACGTAAGGGCGTAGACTGACCCCATCTCACTCACCAGTTTGAAGAGCTAGAGGAGCTAGATGAGCAATTAGTGAGCAGCGAGTTCGAGGCCAGCCAGCTAGAGGAGAGCAGTATAAGCGTCATGGAGGATGCTTAGTTAAGGTTTTGTGTAGCAGCAACATTAGAGATTAGTAGTTATTTACATTTATGATTATGAGTATAGGCTGGAGATCATTTTGAGATTTTAAGCATTGAGTTTGCCCATGTGTTAGGGCGTTGCTTTGAACTACAAGTGTGTGGTTTCAGTATTTTATTTATGAAAATTTTTCCCGCTGCAATTTAAGAGTTGAGTATTTTATTTGTCAAGGGCTTTAGTTCACAGTCGTATTGATCAGTTCACGGTCTTAGACCTCAGTTCAAGGACGCGTTGATCAGTTCACGGTCTTAGAGACAATGACCTGACGACTTCACGGTTTGGGCTTTCAGTTCACGGTCTTAGAGACCGTGAACTGGCCTCTTGCCATTAACCTCTAGAACCATTCTAGAAATTGGCCACTTCACGGTCTAGGCTTTCATTTGTTGGTTTTAGAGACCGTGAACAAGGCTCAGTCTCCACTTTTTGGCTCGTTTTGACCTCCGAATGACACGAAACTTGCCCCAGACGTTCTCACACGTGCTAGGACCTGAAATGTAACAAAACAAGCACAACCTAGTGTAAAATAGGTTGAGGAACGGTGATCTACTAAGCATAACAGACAAGAAATGAGGGGTAAAATGTGTACATTTGGACCCAAATCAGGGAACAACATAACACGAGTGTATATAGTCTTAGACGAATACCTTCGTTGGCTTAAAAGTTTCAAACTTAGAGAGAACGTTGGGATAGGAGGAGAAGCTTCAATGTGGAACAACCTTTTGTCAATGGAAATCTCGCCAAAGGTTCGAAACTTTATGTGGAGATTTTCAAGAGATGCGCTGGCCACTAGAGATCACCTTAGTATCAAGAGCAAGAAAAAAGGTGATAAGTTCCCTTCTTGTGCAATCAGATAGATCAAATCCATCTATTTGGGCAGTGTGGCCAAACATGCATATTATGGCACTAATATAGTATTGCGAGTTTCTTTTAGAAGTAAGAGGGGAGAAGTTTCTTGGAATAGGTTGTATAGGTGTTCCAAACGTCAAAAGATCATGTATGTGAAGAATGATGTGTGCTTATGTGGCACCTTTTTTTTTTTTGACAAAAGATAATCATGTATTGATTGAGAACAAAAGGCAATTACACCCTGGAATTCAGCCAGGCCTGATAATCAAAACGACTTGTAGTCGGGTACAAAGAAAGGGCTTTTTTAGCCACCAAATGAGCTACCCTATTGCTACGCCGGCCTACAAATCGTACCGTAAATCCCACATTCATGTCAAACAGCTGGACCACCTCCTCCAAAATCGACCCCACGTGACTATCTGTAGCCTCCCGCCGCAGAATCTTCTCAATGACCACCTGGGCATCCCCCTCAAAGCGCACCATAGTAAAACCATTATCCAGACACCAATATACTGCCTCTCGGAGAACAACTGCCTCACTCACCAAAGGGTCCTCCAGTCCCGGGAGCTGAATCCCCCTGGCTAAGAGGATTGCTCTAGTAGAACTCATGAGAACCATTCCCCCTGCTGAGTGAGACCCAGTCCGCACAGCCCCATCCCACATGCAGACCACCCCAGGTGCCTCCACCGAATCTAGGGGGAGACTGCGAGAAATCGGGCGATGGGCAACCTGAGTCGCCGGAAGATCAACCCACTCCTGGACCTGTTGGTTAAGCTGACGCATTAGGGCTGGGATCCCAAATTGCTTTCCTTCGAAGACAACCCAGTTGCGAGAACGCCATATACGCCATAATACAGCCACTACCAACATTAGCGACGAAGGCTGACTCAGCAACGCCATCAATCTCTTAAGAAAGAGCGGGAAGGTATGTCGAGGCAGTCCCTCGCCCAGGTGAGCTATCCCCGAGTGATCCCAAAGGGCCCGAGCCACCGGGCACTCAAGAAACAAGTGCTCCAGAGTCTCCGATGCCTCCCAACACACAGGGCAGCGAGGCAAGACCTCTGCCTTCCTCTCAATCAGGGCCTCCGTAGTAGGTAGGACTCTATGGAATATCTGCCAGAGAAACATCTTAAGCTTAGGCGGTATATTAGCGTCCCACAGCCTGATCCAGCTGGCCTTATCCATCCAACTGACCAGAGCCCTCCAACGACCTCGCTGTCGATCCAAGTTGACCGCAACGTAATAAGCAGATTTAACCGTAAAAACACCATCTGGGGTCGCATGCCAGATCAATCGATCCTCAATATTCTGCCTGGGTAGGGGAATAGTTTGAATAGCTCGGCAAGTCTGTTGATCAAACCATTGTTCAAGTTTACTCACGCACCAGGCCCCTCCACCCGGTTGAATCACCTCAGCCACAGTCAACTCCACCCCCTCCGGAATCACACAAGGGTTAAAGACTGGAGGGGAGGGATGTTGCTGCGGGATCCAGCTAGACGTGAGAAGAGGGGCTTTATGCCCATTGCCAATCTGCCAACGTAATCCCTTCTCCAACAACTGACGGCCGAAGAGGATGCTCTGCCACCCCCAAGATGGACGCGATCTAGCTGTCGCTGTGAGAAAGGACCCATTGGGGTAATACTTTCCTTTGTACACCTGGGCAAGGAGAGAATTGGGCTCCTGAAGGAGTCGCCAGCCAATTTTAGCAAGCAGTGCCTGATTGAAATGCTCAAACCGGCGAAAGCCCATTCCCCCTTCATGCTTACTTTTGCACATGTTCCGCCAAGAAACCCAACGTATCCTAGTCTTACCATCTTCGACCCCCCACCAGAAACGCGCTAGATGCTTATCCAGAAGGCGACAAAGGGATAAAGGCAGTTTAAAGCAAGACATGACATGAAGCGGCAGAGCTAAGGCCACTGATTTAATAAGTACCTCTTTTGCCGCCCAGGACAACGTTCTACGTTTCCAACCCTGTAACCTAGCCAGAAGCTTCTCCTCAAGGTACCGAAAAGTCGCTAACTTAGAGCGGGTAATGAGGGAGGGGAGACCAAGATATTTATCCTGGACTCCCACAGCCCCGACACCAAGGATTGCTGCCAAGAATTCCTGATCTGCCAAAGCGATATTTTTACTAAAGCAAACGGCAGACTTCTCTAAGTTCACCCTTTGACCACTAAGCTCCTCGTATTCATTGAGAACCTCAATCAAATTCTCACATTCCTGGAGAGACCCTCGCAGGAAAAGATAAGAATCATCAGCGAAGAATAAATGCAAAATACGAGGCGCACGCGGGGCCACCTTCACTCCTTGCAACTTTCCCAAATCAATGGCTTGCCTTAACAAGGCAGCAAATCCCTCCGTACATATGACAAACAGGAGAGGCGAAAGCGGGTCACCTTGCCGGAGACCCCTCGATGGGGCAAAGAAACCAGCCGGAGACCCATTCATGAGGACTGAAAAAGTAGCAGACTGCAAGCATTCCTGAATCCAACCCCTCCAAACCGAGCTAAAACCCATTTTCTCCAAAACCGCCAGAAGGAATGGCCATTCGACTCTGTCATAGGCCTTTTCCATGTCAACCTTCAGAGCCATGAATCCCTTCTTCCCCCGGGTTTTGTTTTTCAAATAGTGCATCAGCTCATGGCCTAGAAGGATGTTCTCCACAATCTGCCTCTCACGGATAAACGCATTCTGTCCATGGGATATGATTTGGGGTAGCAGCGAAGCAAGCCTTTCTGCCATAATTTTGGTGATCACCTTGTAAATAAATTGACAGAGGCTAATAGGCCGCAATTGACGCATTGACTCCACCTGATCCACCTTGGTTATCAGGGTCAACCAGGTGTGGTTGAAACTACGCAGCATTCGATTTGTCTCGAAGAATGAGCCAACCGCCTTATTTACCGAATCCCCAACAATTCCCCAAAATGATTTGAAGAATTTACCCGTAAAGCCATCCGAGCCAGGTGCTTGCTTAGAGCCCATATTGAACACCGTCCTTTGGATTTCACCAGGGAGGACCTCTGCCGTTAGCACCACATTCATCTCCAGCGAGACACAAGGCTCGATGGGGAGAGCCGCCACCCGCTCATTTACGTTGGGCACCTGGTTCTCCGATGTAAAGAGGGTGTGATAGTAGCTGGTGGCAATGTCAGCCTTACCATGTTCCTCAGTAACCCAATCCCCTTCATCATTATATAGGCCAGCTACATAATTCTGCTTCCTCCTTGCCCTCGTGACTGTATGAAAGTAGGAAGAGTTTTTATCCCCTTTTTTCAGCCACTGGACCCGAGATTTTTGTTGCCAATAGCTTTCCTCCGCCTCCCATTGTCGATTCAGTTCAATTTCCAGCCCATTCACCTTGTGCCAATCAACAGGGTGAACGGCTTTTATACGCTCAATCTCATTCTGCAAAGTATGAATATTTCGCAGGGAGTTCGTAGTACCCGCTCTACTCCAATCATATAGCAAATGGAGGAGTTTTTTCAAACGTGTCCACAATTGGAACATAGGGGTACCAGAGATACTCTCTTGCCAGACATAAGCCACCATAGCCTTTACTTCCGGATTCTCTGCCCATCTCGCATCAAACCGAAACAGCGGCCGACACATTCGGGTATAAGGTTTGTCAGACAGCAGAAGAGCCCGATGGTCAGACCCCTGATCCGTGAAATGCTTAACTAGGGTCTCCGGGAACCGATCCATCCAACTATGAGAGCAAAGGGCCCTGTCAAGCCGTGCCCGAATACAATCCAACCCCATCCGCTTATTGGTCCAAGTGAATATATCACCTTGGAAACCCGGATCATGGAGCCCAAGATTCTGGATAAGGTGACGTAGGTCCAAAGATTGTGAAGCACTCCATGATTTTCCCCCCTCTTTCTCAGTTTCATTAAGGGTGGCATTAAAGTCGCCAATGATTACAAACGGGAGATCAAGCCCCTCTCCGATCTCACGCAATTGAGTCAATTGAGCAGCTCGAACTGTCAAGTTGCAACTCAAATAAACACAAATCACCACATACGAAGAATTATTCTCATTAATCCTTGTGCAAATGCAAAAATTAGAATGGAAAAACACTATCGTCTCAACTTCCGGGGACCACGCTACAACGAGACCACCAGAGCCATTGACGGCATCAACAAAAAAACATTGAGAAGAATCAAAACCTAAACCCCGCAACCTACGGGAAACGACTCTCCGGCACGATCTTGTCTCTGAAAAGAACACAAGGTCCAGTTTATTTGATCGAACCAACCCTAAAGCTGATTGGAATGTGAGAGATGGTCCAATTCCTCTCACATTCCAAGCGAGGATCTTCATTTATCGGACTGGGGCCACTCTTGGCTGGCTACCTCCACCATATCAGCACCACTGGGTTCTTCCACAAAATGTTTCTTTGGATTGGGGGCCTCTGCAATCACACCCTCTACTTCCTCGAGCGATCTCTTCCTACTGCCAGATCCCAAATTAGTTCCATATTCATTGAGCTTCATGATCATCTCACCCTCACCATGATCCGAAGTCTCCTGCGATTATTGATAACCAAATTAGCCTCAAAAGAATCGACCACTTGCCGAACCTGACCCGGCTGAATTTGGTGGCCATGGTCAAGTTCCGGGCTTCTGATTTTAATTTTGAACCGGTTCTCTTCCTCCTCAGAGAGGGAAGCATCCGAGTCAATCGGCTCCTTGGTGCTTTTCCCCTGTTCCATATCCACAGCTACTTTCTGCTCCACAGTCCCTCCGCCATCCTGGGGGATCTCCACCGCCAAAGGTACAGAACCCTTTTTCTTTCCTTCGGTCTTCTTTCGTTGGCCCACCTTGCGTTGAGGCTGAGTAGCCCCCCTGCTTCTTCTCGGCCATCAGTTTCTCCCCAGTAGCAGAAGCTTTCAGACGGGATTTGGATCCGGACGCTGCGTTTCCCTGTCCAAGCTTCACCAACCGCCGAGAATTTTTCCTCTGCTCTTCCACCTTTTTCCCATCCTTGGCAGAAGTAACCGGGATGGGGTCTTCGTCGGACTCATCCAGGATCAGCCGTTTGCGGCGAACCTCAACAGCTGGCATCGCTACCTTCCTCGTCTCCACCGCCGTGGGTTCCGGAACCACCCTCCGCTCTGATGTCTCGCCCTCGTCAAACAGGGGCCCTTCCATCTGCGACAGCTGCTTTTGAGAAAAGGGACCCTCAGCATCCCCCGAATCCCTTCCCCCGAAGATAGAAGTCGGTGCAGGCCACCTGGACTTCCCGCTGGTGGGCCGCGACCCATTTTGGTTGCAGCCGCAGCGCGTCCAAGCTTCAGCAACTGGGGAGATTTGGACAATCTAAACCCTTTTGGGCTCTGGCGGCTGTATCCAGCTCTAGACGATAGGGGGTTCTCAGGGCCGGCCTCCTTGGGATTGGGCCGAGGTAGCCTAGCAACATCAGCACCTTCCCCTTGGACATCGCCCTGCTGGTTAATGGGCTTGATCACCCCCAGTCGAGCACCATTGTTGTCATGGTATCGTTTGTTCACCCAAACAGAATTTGTTCCTCTAGGGTAGGTAGTTTTCTGATCATCATTTTCATAAATTCGAGTACCCAACTTCCTGGTTGACATATGGGGACCGAACTTCTCTTTCCGGGTTGGTGGGTCGTA
Organism: Linum trigynum; assembly: GCA_964030455.1. Lineage (NCBI taxonomy): Eukaryota > Viridiplantae > Streptophyta > Magnoliopsida > Malpighiales > Linaceae > Linum > Linum trigynum. The sequence goes on from OZ034817.1 coordinate 20,241,568, forward strand.
GGTACAGGATCGAAGTGAATGTCCCACCCTCCCGCATTGATAGCAGAAGCTAGGAAGGTATTCGTACTTGAGACCCACCCAAAAATAGCCCATGTCCTCATTAGTTGCCATAATCTGCGAGCGCAACGGCTTGGAGAAATCAACTAGTGCCTTGACTTTCACAAACCAAGTGTCCGTCTCCTGGCAAGCAAACACCCCTGACTCCAAATCTTTGCCGATCGTGGCATTCACCATTTTTTTACCGAACTGCTGCGTACAGCAATCTTCCTCCACATTCCAGAGCTGGATCCGGAAGGGAACGATGGCAAGATCATCAAAAATCTGTTTTGTGATAATGGGGGTCCATTGCCGGAGGTGTAGAATTTTGTCATTGACAACCCATGGACTGCGTTTCAGCACCCAGATTTTTGCTTCTTCACTTGGGAGCATGAATTCAACCAATCCATGTTTGGCCAGCACCACCCGAAGGCGGCCTTGTATCAGCCAGGGATCAAGGACAGCCTCTCGCAGCTCCGTCGTCGAAATCCGACCCTCCGTGAAGACCCTGCCCAGTAGCGAGTGAGCCGATCGATATTTCGTTGACTGCACCTCTTCCATCGAAAACTGAACCACTTGATCAGAGGAGACGTGCGCCATTTCGTGAACCTGATCAAGAGAGATGGCACCTTTGGAAGGAATGGAATGCACACTATTTCTATTGTCTCAAGAGCTTAATGCTCTCTTCAAGATTATAAATTGAACCAACATCGTGGAGTCTTACCGGAAGCTGTGGCAGCCTAACTCAGCTGGAAACGTTCAAGGTTTGGTACAATTAAAGTGAATACCGACGCAGGGATCTTGTAGGGGGTGGAGTCGAATTGGGGTAGTGATTCAGAATGTTTATGGGAGTTTTGATAGCTGCAACATAGAAGAGGCAAGGGGATTAGGATGCGAAGACAGTTGAGGCTCTAGTGGCCGAGTTTGGATTAAGGCTGGTAAGGCAATTTCAATACTCGAATGTGGTGTTAAAAATGAACTGCCCCAGCCTCGTGAAAATGTTGAAAGAGGCAAAGAATATCCATGTTGAGCTGGACACTATTTGTCATAGTATTAGACAACTTCTAGCTGCATCTAGAACCAGATTATGACAACATGTGAGAAGACAAGTGAATGTAGTAGCGCATATCATGGCAAAATGAAACGAACTGGGAGTTCCCAATACTTTGGATAGATAGACCTCCAATTTTGTCTGTTGATAAGCTAAGCCTCTAAACACATCTTCATAATAAAAAAAATATCAGATTCCATATAAAGCATCTCCTTAATCACCTGATTTTGTCCCAATTCAACGGCTTAAGAAGAGTAAAACCCTAAAAGGCCAATCCTTATTTTGCCATTTTGAACTTGCCAAACCTAGCCAGTTCATGGGCTAAAAGTTGACTCGGCAGTTTTGACTAACAAGCCCAAATCCACATTGGATTCGAATACCCGTGTGGAGACAGAATGCTGGGTCCAAAATCAGAACTGATACCCGCTCCGAGCTCCAGAAACAATTGAAAAACCCTCCGAAACCCTCCGTCCTCCACTCCATTCTTCTCCCATCTTCTTCAACTACGAACTGTTACTGTTCAAAGGCCGCCCCATTCTTCTCTCTTCTTTTTTCAATCATGGCGGAAGGAACAGCAGCCGAGGCGGCTGTAAACAATCCAGAGCCAGTCGTCTCAGCTGGCGTAGACATGGAGGTCGTGGAGATTTCTGAAGCGGCAGAAGGAGGGAAGCGAGCCAGGGAGGAGCAGGAAGGTGCGAACGGCGATGCCACCAAGAAGCAGAAGGTGGAGGAGTCCGCGGATGGAGCAAATGAGGGAGCCGGAGAAGGGGAAGAAAAAGTTGGGGGAGAGTCTTCTGTGGAAGTGGTTGTCAGCTTGGGTCCGAAGAAGTTCGGGACATCTACTCAGATGTTTGATTACTTCTTCAAGTTGCTTCACGCATGGCCAAGTAAATTGGATTTGAACAAGGTATTTCCTTTACCAAGTTTTGGGTGCCCTTCACTCTTTATTTGATTTGCCTACTATGTCAAAACTTCGTTGATCCTTTAGACAAATGTTGGCGGATGTGATCATTGTTTGTTTGCTTTTGACTGTTCTTTTCTGCGAGTTATAAAACTTCCCAACATTTATATAACTCCTCTGCCCAGTTAATTTGTACGTGACGGCATGGTTGGGATGGCGTCTTCAAAGCAAATATGTTGATTACTCAGTCACTTGGTAGTGAAGTTGAGTACTCCAGAAAGCTATTCAATTAAACTTAATTGTTTAGTTTGTTGGTTGATACATTCCCTGGTGTGTGTTAGTATTCAGAAACTGACTTAATCAATGGGCAATTTTCTGGTGTTAATTACCTACCCTAGCATTTTGATGTTGCGGTTGGGTGCGGTGACCTCTTTGGGTAGTCCATGTGTTATTTGTTGGTTATGGACTGTGGTTCCTGATCTAGAATGTTTAGTCTTCAACAAAGTTTATTTGTGCCTTAAAGTGCTCTGCAAACTGGGTGTGTATGCCTGCCTCGTACCTTAAATACTGTATCTGGATTCAGATGTTTCTTTGTCCTGACAAGATTTATTTTGAGAGTGGGTTTAATCTCGGATCGGCGGATTCGTTAACTGTGCTGTCATGTTTAGATGCGTACCTTGAAACTTTTTATGCTGTTAACCTTTATAGTTATTCAGTTTCTGGGTCGATTGATTGTATTATGTTTTTCAGTTTGGATTATGTTTTTATGCCGTTTGTTTCTTGGTACAATTGTAGTATGAGCATTTGGTTTTGGTGGATTTGCTGAAGAAGGGCCATCAAGAGTCGGAGGAAAAGATTGGTTCTGGGGTCCGATCTTTTCAAATTCGTGATCACCCGATGTGGAAGAGTCAGTGCTTCTTCCTCGTTAGGGAAGATGGTTCTGTGGAGGATTTCAGCTTCAGGAAGTGTGTTGACAACATACTTCCCTTGCCGGAGGAATTGAAAGGACATGGTGGTGGTAATGGTGGTAAAGGTCACGGAGGCAGAGGTGGTGGTGGAGGAAGAGGTGGACGTGGTCGAGGCCGCGGGCGTGGGAGGAAGTGGTAAATCAAGAACCAGCAAAACTTGAATCGTCTTCTCTGATTTACCTTGGTTTGAAGGCTTCAGTTATACTTTTCCCCCCTCGTTGCAGAGCTGGTCAGGTAGTTTGTTTTGGTACTAACAGCAGCATTTTGGAAGCTCTTCCATATATATATATATATATCTAGAGAAACATTATATGCTATTTGCCAACGTTGTGTTAGCTTGAAGTTGATATTCATTAAAGGTTGTTGCTGGTTTTCATGTCTATTCGACGGTGGTCTTGTTTGAAACTGCATTGCTATGTATGTTTCTACTAGTTACTGTTAGTAGCGAGCAGTTGGTCCTAAAAAGTTAAGTCTAGCAAGTTTGTTTCGTCGAGAATGGTTATCCCTCTCTTTGCTACATCCTTTGCCGCTGGAAAGCAAAGGAGCAAAAACTTGACCTGGGTTGAGTTGCCGGTCCTCTTTGGGCAGCTACCCTTGTTTAGCCAGGATTTCGCTTAAGGTGGATCTGGAATGAAAATATATAAAAAATAAACTTAATTAATCTTTACAATGATCAACGATGTGTTTTCATATTTTGGAAAGTTTGTAAAATACACACATCATCCAACCTATCTAAGATGTCACTCTCAACATATCCTACCAAAAAATCATTCAACCCTTCATTACTCATTCGACTTCGTAGTATGTTCTTCACGTAGTTCATTGGCGAAAAAACTCTTTCAACACTTGCGGTGGCAACTGGTAACAACAACACCACCAATTTCACAAGGCGATACATTAGCGGAAACGGTCGAAACTTCTTTTGACACAACCATTTCCCTACAAAGCTCAGCAATTCCCTTCAACTTAGTGAACCTCGTTTCATCTTCACATCAAAGGTATAACTATCTAGCTGAGGATCAAGATGTAAGATATCATCAATAGAGAATTCATTAAGACAGAAGGTAGCAAGCTTCAACAGCTTTTCCTTGTCAAAGTCAGCAAATGCATCATCCAGATTTAGGCAAGCCACACAACATAGCAATTCAGTGTTCACCTCATCAAAACGACTGTTAAGCTCTTGTAACTGCATATTCACCACTGTATAGAATAACTCAATCTTGTAATGATTCTGATTGGTGATTTGTGAGCATTTCTCATTGGCCTTCCAGAAAGAATGTATAACTCATCCATGTTGGAAATGAGAAGATATTCCTTCTTGCAAAAAGAAATCACACTGTCAAGAAGAGACTCCCATCCTTTATCTCTCAAATCCTGTAATCTAAGCTTTGCTCCACGAACAAGCTGCATGGCATTAATTATATCTTGATCTTTCCTTTGCAATGATTTAGATAACTCATTAGTAATTGCTAAAAATTTAATCATCATATGCAAGATGAATGCAAAATCAAAACTTTGGATTCATATCAATGTGACATTTGCTTCACCTTTTGCCTCCTTTTTTATGATATCCAAACAATCAATAACAGAAGAGTATATCACAGGCAAGTTAAGAAGTGTCAAGGCTAGCTCCATTGTAACCTTGGACCCTTATTCTTGACAAGCTCAATCCATTGGTCACTAGCATTGATTCAATTTTTATTTTAAGTGTCAAGGCTTTAGTATATGAAACATGAGCAATCCCAAGGAGTCTCTCCATCACATACCCTTTTTGGTTTACATAACATCACACAATATCCATCTTTGTTTGATGTATCAAGAGCCTCATCAACCAAAATGGAAAACAGATCTTCTCCAATATCACAATTGATTTCCTTAGTTATTTCAGATGCAATAGCACGAACAATGTCCTTTTGTATATATGGGGAAGTCATTTGAAAATTTTAGGTGCATTTTCCAGCACAACACTATGCACATCCACTCTACCAAAGCATGGGTAGTGCCATGGAATTCTATATACCTGGGTTGTCTCTTATCTTCTTCCTCTGAACTCTTAGTGTTATATAAAGCAAGTGGTGTATTGTTTGACTGTGGAGAGAGAGAGATGCGAGACTATGCAGTGGCTGGACGGAAGACTCTGTTGTTGGGTAGTAGCAATCACGGACCGCGGAGAGGATCAACGCAAGAAGATGACGATGAGTAGACCACCAGACATGGCCATCTGCAATAGGACGAAAGTCGAGATGAGGTGGTGTGGTGGTTGAGGGTTTGCGGCAGCAGAGCTTGTTCTGGAATAAACAATTGTTTTTTGATTCTAAATTAGTTTAAGTAGTATAAAAAGCCTTATGGTTAATACAATTACACAAATCCTTCTAGTCAATTGGTAAGTTTCACAAACTTCTCTTCCTCTCAGCTGGGTTCGATTCTCCCCAGCCGCACCAGCATTCTACTATATTTTAGTGTCCTTGCCCATTCTCAGGGTGGGTCCCGGGACCTAGGCTGTAGTGCTACCAATGTTCAAGAAGACGCGCTAAAGCGGGCGCTGGGCATGGAGGAAACGTGGAGTATTGGGCTGGGCGAATTACTTGGGCACACAAAACGCGGAATCGTGCGGCAAAACGCCTAGGCGGCGATTAGTCGCTGGGAATCACGTTTCCCATATGTCGGCGACGCCTAGGGTAGGAAATAAAGGGGAAGATGTTCTCCCTTTAAACCAAAACCCTTCATTTGACATTTCCAGCAAAAAGTAGAGCAACGAGCAACCAGCGCCGTCCTCAACACGATAGACCAGCCGCCCCGTCAGACTCGCCGCCGTCCTCGCCGCCAGACTTGCCGCCGTCCTCGCCGCCAGACTTGCCATCGACCAGCGCCGTTCTCGCTTTCGTCCTCGCCGCCATACTCTCCATTGACCAGCACTGTTCTAGCCTTCGTCCTCGCCGATCGTTCTTGCCGTCAGACTCATCGGTCGTCCTCGCCTTCTCTCGCCGATCGCCATCATCAATACACCACAGCGGGTCGGCGACCAGGTGAGAAATGTCGAATGGTTTGGGATTTTTTCTTCTGTCATATGTGGTGGGCAGAGGGTGCTTTGTTTAAGGGATTTTTTCTTCTGTCATATGTGGTGGGCAGAATGGTTTGAGAATGGATATATATGGGGAGTTCTACGGTACCTGACTCGACTCTACTGTCACTCCAGGAATTGGCCAAGTGTAACCACTTCCTAAAGCGTAGTGTAGCGGGTTTAGGTTTAATTATCAACCCGGGTCCTAGATTTGCTGACTACTCAGTGAGTTCTTGTTATCTAGCAATAAAACTGGAGTGCAAGTCTAAACTACCAAACAAACAAAGCAAGTAAACTGGTTGTATTCAGGTTAAAGAGGTCACCCGGATATGGTTCCCCCTAGACTGCAGTTAAGCCGGATTGTAATTACCAAGTTCAGTTTCTATGACAGTTATACTGCGGAAGGTTCTTAAACAGCCTGAAGTCTCGACTAAAGGTCTTCAGACCCTCTCAATCTGACTCTCTAGCGGGCGACTAACCTCCACCGGAGTCGACAGATTGAGGCCCTAAGAACAAAACCTCCACTACCGGAGTAAATCCGGTACAGAATAGTGAGTTGGCTCCTCGACTAAAGTCACCAACTCCCTACCTTCAATCAAGGATACTCTATTAACCTAGGCATATATTCTCATTCTAGGTTAAAGCAGAAACAACAGGAATTTGATCAGGATTCAAGTCATTCAATCATTAAAACCTCAATCGAATATAATCAATCATAGAATCAGTACTTGGGTTCATACAATCAAAGCCTAACACACAAATCTAGGGTTCTCCATACCCAGATGAATGGGAGAACTACTCCATAGAGAAGAAAGCAAAAGCAGAATCAGACACGGAATTCATACTGCGAAGGATGGATTCCTGCTTCTGGACGTTGATTGGCACTTCTCCAAGCTCAAGCTGGCCTCCAATGGTGTTGAAGATCAATCTAGGGCACTTGGGAACTCTTGCTCGTCACTTTCTCTCTCTAGGAACTGATCTCTCTCTCAAAAACTCGAATCCCCTTGAATTGTGGCTGAAACTCTGCTTAAAAGCATCAGTGGCCAAAGCACGGTCGAGGGCACGGCCGTGCTTTGCCTGACTCCGCCCGTGCCTCGGCCAGGGCTTAATTACACGGCCAGCAAGTGGGTTAAACACGGCCGTGCTTCGCCATGTACACGGCCGTGCTTTGACTGAACACGGCCGTGCTTCGGTGCCCGTGTTTGCAGCTGAATTGGCCAAACTGAATTTGCTCTCGGCATAAAAAGCACGGCCAGCAGTACACGGCCGTGTAATGCTTTAGGCTGCCCGTGTTTTGGCTCCAGCTCACCGAAGTGACTTCCAAATGCCCCGAAACTCGTGGTTAGCCTTCCCTTTGACGCCTGGGACCTGAAACATGATAAAATAGCACAACCCGGCGTAAAATAGGCCAAAACACACGACTATGCCCCTCAAACGGATAAGAACTAGGGGCGCAAACATGTGCAATTACATCGTTATCAAACTCCCCCACACTTAACCGTTTGCTTGTCCCCAAGCAAACCTAACTCAAACCAATGCAACTCTCCAGACCTCTATAGCAACAAACAACCCAGATCTTAGGCAGAGGACTTCCTAGATCATTTAGCAACTTACGAGGTCAACTGACGCACAAGTCATCTCATAGCTTCTTCGGCGAGTCGGCATCATGGCAAACAGTGAACAGAGGACAAATGAATCGTGGATGGAGAGATTCTCAAAACAAAGGATCATGGACTCACATTTTTCAAGGTGCTCGATTTTCTTTGAAGATGGTTGGAACCCTTTTTTTTCTGTTTTGCTTGTTTTCTGTTATTTTTCTTTTCTTGTTTTCTTTTCAAGGGTCCCAACCTGCTCTTACCGGCCATGCCAGGAGCGGATGTCTCGAGCCTCGTGCGGGGGAAAGACATGTAAGGGGGCTGGAGGTAGTAGGTGGAAATTGGGAACGAATTCCCGTCTCCCCTTACACACTTTCGCCCTATTCGCACGGGAGACGTTATTTTAAAGCACATTTTCGAGCACCTGTTAAACTCAAAACATGAAACAAGAGTCCATGACAGGTAGAGAATCCACAACACCACACAATTCAAGGGTCCTAAGATCACTAATTCACTCAATCAACCAACTCAATATGAAGAAGCAATGAGACTTCTTAAATGCATCAACATCCTCCATAGTGCTACACTACCTCCCTAGGTTGCATATTACTATAAAGACTGTCAATTCAAAGCATACTGAGCAGGCAATTGCAAGGAAACACGTACTTGGAGCCCTCAAATTTAAAAATTTGGACAGTGGACTAGTCTCCAAGCACACAAACAGATAGGCTCCAAGCACACAAACAGATCTAATGCAGTCAAAAGATAAATACCCCCCCACACTTAAGATCGACATTGCCCTCAATGGAGAAGAGGGAAGGATAAGGGAACGATGTTACCGGTATGCACGGACTGCAGGAGACTGGAAACGGGCCAGTCGGGGCAAGCACAGCCGAAGGGAAACAGAAGAGCTCAAACACAATATGTTAGGTTCAATGGTCAGCCCAATAAAATATCATCCAAACCAAAAGAAAACCAACCAAACCCAAACCGGGTTACAATCCGACGCAAAACACAAGAAAGAAAATCAAACCGAGGTGGGGTTGCCTCCCCACAAGCGCTTCTTTACCGTCGTATTAGCTGGACGCCCATGGTGGATACTCAGGGAGGTGCAGGAACAGGTGCCTCCAAGAGCGGATCCACTTCGCTCTTGAGGTACAGCTTTAGGTTGTGGCCATGCACCCGACGGATGCGACCACTATCATCAGTCAGCTCGACCTGCCCATCTGGCAAGATGCAGGCGAGTGAGTACCCGGACGGCCAGGGTGGTCGTGGTGCAGGAGGTGGGACCAGCTCATAGTGGTCGCCACTCTTCTTCCGTGCAGGCTTAGCAACCTACTGCTTCGGCCGCCACTCCTCCTTGAGCTTTTTGTTCGGAGGCGAGGCTGGATGGAGTGACGGCGAAGGAATGATAGGAGGGTCCTGCAAAATGAGAGGAGCAGAAGGATACACGACAGGCTCGTGTACCTGATCAGACATAGCATGCACAGGCGTGACAGCAATCATAGCACAGTGATCAAACTCAGTCACAGAAAAAGTAGCCTGTTCATCCCCAGCACGCAAGATCAACTTACCATCATGCACATCAATTAGTGCCTTGGCGGTGGCAAGAAATGGCCTACCTAGAATCAACGGCACATCCACATCCTCATGTATATCAAGAATAACAAAATCAACAGGATATGTGAATGCACCAACACCAACAAGCAGATCCTCTATGATTCCCCTAGGATGCACAATAGAACGATCAGCTAATTGAATGCTCATCCTAGTAGGGCTAAGTTCACCTAGGTCTAGCATTTTATACAACTTATATGGCATGACGTTAATGCTAGCGCCTAGGTCCGCCAAGGACTTGCCTACATGCATGCTGCCAATAGTAAGAGGGATAGTAAAACTCCCTGGATCCTTGCGCTTCTCGGGCAGCTTGTTCTGCAGGATAGCAGAACACTCCTCGCTCAGCATCACTATCGAGAGATCCCCAAGTTTCTTCTTGTTGGTGCAGATATCTTTCATGAACTTGGCATACTTGGGCATCTTCGACAGTGCCTCCATGAACGGTATGCTGATGTTGAGCTGCTTCAACATTGCCATGAACTTGGCAAACTCAGTCTCCAGCTTGTCCTTGTGTAGGCGAGTGGGGAAGGGAAGCTGGGGTACATGCTCTTTAACCACTGGTTGTGGCTTGGGAGCAGGGGCTTCCTTCTCCACCCGCACTTCTGCATCGTCGGTTGGAAGTGCTGAAGCAGGTAGTGGTTCCTCCTGTCTGGCCGGGACAGGATCAGCAGATATGACCTTACCGCTCCTGGTAAAAATGTCATCCAGCTGCTGATGCTGGTGAGGATCTCGAGGATTAGGAACAGTGGTGGCAAGCAGAGTCCCCGGTGCCCTGGTAGTGTTTTGGCGGGCCAAGATGCCCACATGGGTCTGCAGATCCTGCAAAATGGCACCCTGGTTCCGCTGACCTGCCTCTAGTGATGTGATAGCAGCCTGGGTGCTAGTCATGAACGAAGCTAGAATGTTTTCCAGCTTCGTCATCCTGTCATTTGGGGCCGGACCTGCTGCTGGCTCGGCAAACTGGCGCTGGGGCTGCTGGAATGGCTGGCCCTGCCTAGGCTGGTAGGGCTGCTGCTGTGGGTCTGGCCCCTGGCGAGCCTGGTAGGGCTGCCTCTGCTGAAAACCACCTGCTGGTGCTGGGAAACCAGGTGGTTTAGTGGTGTTGCTGCTCCAGGCGAAGTTGGGATGCTGGCGCCACCCCTCATTATATGTGCTACTGTATGGATCGAGGCGCCTCGCATTGGCGATGAAGGCCAACTGCTCCTGGGGTGTGGTAGACTCCCTCATAGCCTGGCAGTCCTCCACTAGGTGACTGGAGCTCTCACACCACTGACACTGAGCAACTGGAGGTGTAGCCAAACCTCTACCCGGAATCAGACTGTTGGGCTGCTTCAATGTCTGCACTAGCTCAGCTACCTGCTGCTCGAGCCCGGATCTGGTCTCCATGGCGTGCACACCACGGTCCCGGGACTGTGTGCCTCGGCTACCCTGTCCCCAAGAATGATCTCTGGCAGCCAAAGTACTGATCATCTGGTTCAGCTCGGGTGGAGTCTTGGTAAGAATATCCCCTCCTGGGCATAAAGACTCAATCACCCTCTGGCTATCTGGCGAAAGGGCACTGTAGAAGTTCCCCGCTGTGAATGCATCGCTGAAGCCATGATGGGGGCACTGCCAGAAATAGCCCATGTACCGCTCCCAAGCATCACGAAGTGACTCATCTGGCTCCTGGCGGAAGTGAGTGATCTCCCGCTGAATCTCTGTAGTCTTCGATGCTGGATAGTACCGGTGCACGAACTTGTCAGCCAGATCGTCCCAAGAGGTGATGGACAATGGGGGCTGGGTCTCCAACCACCTCTTAGCATTCCCCGCCAGAGAATGGGGGAAGAGATGAAGGCGGATCGCATCATCCGGGACACCATTCAGCTTGAACCCGTTTGTTAGCTGCAGAAAACGGGAAAGATGCACCCTGGCCTCCTCATTCTTCAAGCCATTGAACTGGATAGAAGATGTAATGAGCTGAATCCAGCATGGCTTGATCTCGAAGTTGTTTGCTGGGATAGGCGGGTAGAGGATGACCGGGCGGATGTCAGCAATCCGCGGAGTGTAGTAGTACTCCAATGTGGGACCCGGCTGCGGTGGATGATGAACTCCATGGTCCTGGGGTATGGGGTTGTTCCCCAGGACCTGATTCGCCGGGGGAACCTGATGAGGATTCCCCTGGTGCGGATTATACTCTCCGTCCATCCTGTGCTCTTCTTCAGAATCACTGTTCACGTGGCCGTCTATGCGCTCTTCCGTAGCCAGTCTAGCTCGCTGTTGTCTCCTGAGCTGGCGACAGGTGCGGTCAATCTCTGGATTGAACGGCAGTAAACCTCCCGACTGGCTACGGGTCATGCACTACCTGCACACACTCAAGCAACAAACCCGTGAAGGCACAAGTGGGACAAAGAAAACAAAGCAAAAAGAAAAGCTAAATTAACAGAAATCACTTTTCTTCAACAACCTAGCCGTCCCCGGCAACGGCGCCAAAAACTTGACTCGACTCTACTGTCACTCCAGGAATTGGCCAAGTGTAACCACTTCCTAAAGCGTAGTGTAGCGAGTTTAGGTTTAATTATCAACCCGGGTCCTAGATTTGCTGACTACTCAGTGAGTTCTTGTTATCTAGCAATAAAACTGGAGTGCAAGTCTAAACTACCAAACAAACAAAGCAAGTTAACTGGTTGTATTCAGGTTAAAGAGGTCACCCGGATATGGTTCCCCCTAGACTGCAGTTAAGCCGGATTGTAATTACCAAGTTCAGTTTCTATGACAGTTATACTGCGGAAGGTTCTTAAACAGCCTGAAGTCTCGACTAAAGGTCTTCAGACCCTCTCAATCTGACTTTCTAGCGGGCGACTAACCTCCACCGGAGTCGACAGATTGAGGCCCTAAGAACAAAACCTCCACTACCGGAGTAAATCCGGTACAGAATAGTGAGTTGGCTCCTCGACTAAAGTCACCAACTCCCTACCTTCAATCAAGGATACTCTATTAACCTAGGCAGATATTCTCATTCTAGGTTAAAGCAGAAACAACAGGAATTTGATCAGGATTCAAGTCATTCAATCATTAAAACCTCAATCGAATATAATCAATCATAGAATCAGTACTTGGGTTCATACAATCAAAGCCTAACACACAAATCTAGGGTTCTCCATACCCAGATGAATGGGAGAACTACTCCATAGAGAAGAAAGCAAAAGCAGAATCAGACACGGAATTCATACTGCGAAGGATGGATTCCTGCTTCTGGACGTTGATTGGCACTTCTCCAAGCTCAAGCTGGCCTCCAATGGTGTTGAAGATTAATCTAGGGCACTTGGGAACTCTTGCTCGTCACTTTCTCTCTCTAGGAACTGATCTCTCTCTCAAAAACTCGAATCCCCTTGAATTGTGGCTGAAACTCTGCTTAAAAGCATCAGTGGCCAAAGCACGGTCGAGGGCACGGCCGTGCTTTGCCTGACTCCGCCCGTGCCTCGGCCAGGGCTTAATTACACGGCCAGCAAGTGGGTTAAACACGGCCGTGCTTCGCCATGTACACGGTCGTGCTTTGACTGAACACGGCCGTGCTTCGGTGCCCGTGTTTGCAGCTGAATTGGCCAAACTGAATTTGCTCTCGGCATAAAAAGCACGGCCAGCAGTACACGGCCGTGTAATGCTTTAGGCTGCCCGTGTTTTGGCTCCAGCTCACCGAAGTGACTTCCAAATGCCCCGAAACTCGTGGTTAGCCTTCCCTTTGACGCCTGGGACCTGAAACATGACAAAATAGTACAACCCGGCGTAAAATAGGCCAAAACACACGACTATGCCCCTCAAACGGATAAGAACTAGGGGCGCAAACATGTGCAATTACATCGTTATCAGTACCCTGGGTGAAATCCAGGGTACCGTATACCTTGAGTAAGAAAACGTTATTCAGAACTTGAATTGACTGATCTTTCGGACATGATACTACACTCTAACCCTTAAAGATCAAAATCTAGGTCTTAATTCTCTAAATCTTATACCACAAGATCAATTTAATTAGAAACAATAATCGACGGTTATGATTCGTCCAAATATAGGCAAAAAAATCAATTCACCATCTTAGGGTTTATATTTATGATTTAGATCATTAGGACCCAAGGTTCACTCATTAAGGGTTAGGACATAGTATCGTGCCCAAAAATCCTGCTAATTCGAGGTCTAGATAGCGTTTTCATACTCAAGGTATGCGGTACCCCGGATTTCACCCGGGGTACAGTAGAAGGCACCATATATATATATATATATATTATATATATATATATATGTGAATGTGAATGTGACTCCCAATTTTGTTTGTTTAAGGGTTGTTTTGCGATTGTGATTTGCAGGGTCTCCTACTGATTTGATAAATGGAGGCAGAGGGTGCTAACACTGCTTCAACGATTGATAATGCTAATTCATTGAAGAGGAAGTCTGATGATATTGGTTGGGAATATGGACAGTTGGTCGATCCGAACAACAAGGATAGAGTCGTGTGTAACTTTTGCAAGAATATAAACACGAGGGGGAATTAACCGTTTCAAGAAACACATTGCTCAAGTTGGTGGCGGAGTTGCAAAGTGTAGGAGTTGCCCCGATGAAGCTAAACAAGCATGCTTGAAATGGTTGTAGGGAACAGAAAAGAAGAAGAAGGACAATGTTGTTCGTGAGCTAGGTTTGAGAGATGATGTTCATGTCTCCTCCGGTGGACAACAAGAAGACCTTACTTGTGCAGGTAGCTCTGAACCTCACAAGTTAGGTCCTATAGACAAGTGGACACGTGCCATTGATCCTAGCTTGTCTTCAAGTGCATCATTTCAACAACAAAAGATAAATCAAGCACTTTTTAATGAGAGGACACTTCAAGTCCAGCAATATATTGCAAAATGGGTGTACACACATGGTTAGTGCATAGCTATATCCTTTAATTCTTTCTTAGATGAACAAGTTAATTTTTCTAATTTAGCCCTAATTTTATTTTGTAGCTATTGCATTCAATTCCATTGACAATGATGAATTCAAGCAAATGGTTGAGGTCAATGGTCAATTTGGTCCTGGATTGAAGCCTCCAACACAGTACGTGCTTCGAGAGCCTTTGTTGAAAGCTGAGTATGCAAGGACTAAGAGCTTGTTAAGTGATCAAGAGGCGGAGAAGGAAAAGAATGGCTGCTCTATAATGACTGATGCTTGGACGGACATGAAGAGGAGAAGCATCATGAACATAGTTACACACTGTGCTGAGGGAACTAGTTTTATAAAGTCTAAGGACACATCAGCGATTTCTCACACAGGTGAAGTCATCTCTGAGCTAGTTGACAATGCAATCGAGGAAGTTGGAGCTGAACATGTGGTGCAAGTGGTGACAAACAATGCTTCCAACAATATGGCAGCAAAGGCCCTCTTATTGGAGAAGAGGCCAAACATATTTTGGAGTTCTTGTGAAACTCACACCATCAATTTGATGCTCCAAGGAATTGGCAACATACCAAGGTTCAAGAAGATTGTAGATAAAGCTAAGGTTTTCACCATCTTCGTATATGGCCACCACCGCACCTTGGAATGCCTGAGATCCTTCACCAAGAAGAGAGAGATCATCCGACCAGGTGTGACTCGATTTGCTTCTCAATTTCTTACTTTGCAAAGCTTGTTGGATAAGAAAGATTCTTTGAGGAAGATGGTGGTGGATGCGAAGTGGGAAAACATTAAGGAGACGAGTTTAAAGAAAGGCAAGGAGGCTTATGACACGATTCTTAGAGTTAGATTTTGGAATGGTGTGGAACAATGCTTGAAAGTCTTTGAGCCATTGGTGAAATTGCTTTGATTAGTGGATGGGGATGTGAAACCTTCTATGGGTTTCGTGTATGGTGAACTGTTGAAGGCAAAGAGAGAGATAAAGGAGGCGTTTAAGAATGAAGAACTTCGTTACAAAGAAGTCATTGCTATTGTGAAGAAGAAGATGAGAGGCCGACTTGATGCTCCATTGCATCTAACGGCATATCTTCTTAATCCTCACTATAGTTATGCTGACTCGTCAATATTTGACAATGCCGACATTACAGCAGCATTGCTCACTTGTGTTGAGCAATTCTACCATGGTTGTGATGAAGATATACATGATGAAGTGGTGAACATTGAGTTCACTAAATTTCAAAGGAAACAAGGACTCTTTGGAAAGAAGATGGCAAAGAATTGTGTAAAATTTTACTACAATCCTGGTTAGTACTTCTGCCTTTGACAAATGCAGTTTGGTTTTCACTGATTACATGAGGTAGACATTCACTAAGCGTAGAATAAATTATCTTAGCTATACATTTGTAGAGAATGTTACAGCAAGAGATTGGTCTAAAGTTTTTCATTTCTTCAAGATGCTTAGTTTTAGATAGCAGAGCAAGAATAGTAGAATTTACCTCGTTAGTAAATACAGAGTGCTGAAAACAATGTTGAATTATTGTAGTGATCTCAGCTCCAACTATACTCCAAGTAGCATGAAAGAAGCAAGTTGAATATTCGTCTGGTCCATGACTCTTTTCCCCTTTAAAACCAAAAATAGTCCTCTTTATCTCATCGGGTCTACACAAGTCTAAGGCAAGATTACTGGGAAGTTTCTTCTGCAACAGCTTTTTATACAAAACAACTGACTCTTGCTTTAACATGCAGGTCACACTTCCCCAACAAGTTCTGATAGAAATTAACAGCAACTTCACTCATAGTTACAGTATCAATAACTCAATCCCCCTAATTAGTAATAAGATAACGTATAATATTTCTCATGTTTCTATTTTTTTATAATGGTGACTCAATATTATTATTAGAAAAGAAACAAAGAAAGAAAGGTTTAGATACAAATACAAGGAAAAAAGCGAAGGTTGTCCATACAAATTATAGTCGCTACTCTTAGTAGATCAGAGCAACAATGAATGAATTTTCATGTCTAGATATAAAAAAATAACAGTGAAGCAAAGCTATTCTACAGTCTCGCGTAGATGGCAGTTCTCTGGTTTCTAATTTTGACAGAACGATGGAAGTAAGAAGAGTTTGAATCACCTTCATGTAACCAGTTTCTCTAGACTTTTGCCGTAGAAAAGACTCCTCAGCTTTACTAAGTGCCTTCAGTTCCACTTCACAATTTTTAATACTAGTAAAAGACTCTGAAGAAGGATTGGTTAGAGCTTCAGCTTGAGCATTTTGAAGTTCAAGTTTTTAAAGCTTCACCCTTTCTCGCAAATCAGAAAATTCCTCCTTATTAAGCTCCTTAAGCAACTTGTTAAGAACCCTTAACTTCTTACACACTTTTGATAAAGGAGAACCCTCAACTTCAAAATTCCATCAAATGAGTTAACAGTGTTATTAACGCAGTTAAAGTATCTGACGAAAATGGCTATATTTGTCCTACAACAACTTTAAAAGCTGGCTATAAGTGGTATTTCGTCATATTTGGCTATTATTGGCACACACGCGAAAGTTTTGGCTATACAAGTGTATTTTGCCAAACTTGAAAGGAATGTATTCATTAACCTATGATAATTGCTAAGAGGCTAAGTAAATTCACACAAACACAATAGTTCAGTAACCCCATACTATTGGCATATATTTTTGCTAGGTAAATACTTTTATTGGCGGTAAGATAATTATTATTTGTATGTATTTATGTGAAGATTAACTATAACCATCGCTTAGCCCATGGCTAAAATCTTGGCCAAAAAGTGAGGAGCGAAAAACGTTGGCCACATTCAGCACCCGGCTGAACCCATTTTGATTGAAGAGCATGGATTTGAGTCTCAATCCATGAGCATTATCATTATGGATTTGGTGACGGTGGATCGGAAGATGTCGCACAGACTTGAAACTGGTGGTTGGGCGGAGAGGGTGTAATAATTCGTCATATCCTTCTTCCCATCAAGCATAAGGGTCTTCCCCGTTGACTGCATACTTCTTGTCTGACACTCCTGATCCTTTTTTCATATTAGGACAATCTTTACGAACAATATGCATTAACTCAAAATTTTCTCACTTAATGATACTGTGATGTTATATTGGTTAATCTGGTTAACCAATTAACCAAATAGATTAAAATTTATTTTATTTAATTTGGTTGGTGTATTAGTTTGGATGGTTTGATTATGATATTGTATTCCATGGTTAATAGAATTTAGCCTTTATTGGTTTGGTAATTACCATGGTAATCGTTTGAACACCCCTAGCTGCAAGCACCCCCCAGCTTCCCAAATAGCTCTGCCACTGGTGATATGATGGTGTTATCAATCGGTTAGTGGTATGATCGTGGTACGACAGTAATGAGATGATATTATAGTCTTATCATACTGGTATAATATTGGTATGATAGCGATAAGATTGTAAGAAGTTATATCTTTGAGCAAAAAAATTTGATGTCATCGTACCACTATCATATCTTGATATTCATATAATCATAGTAATAATATAATGATATGACATGTACGATATATAGTTCGGTTTGTCTTATCATAGTTGCAAGTAAGGTCATGATTTAAGAGTGGTAAGATTACAACAAACACTTGTTTTTGAATTACTAATTTGTCTTTTTTGAAATGTAGCAAAATATATATGATTGTGTATATCATATTATTAAGTGCTATTTTTTACTCATTATTTAGCAAAATTGTAATAATTATGTAGATTGCAACTAACACATTTTTTGTAGGCAATTTCTTTAAATTTCAAGTTAAAATGAAAGAAATATGACAGAATTACGAAAACTAAGTGATTAAAAAAGCAAGGTTCAAGAAAACGCTAGACGTAAGGCAACATTGAGGCTCTGCCTAGAGCCTAGCATGCCTAGGCATCTTCTAGAAGTGCCTAAGCGTTAGATGTAAACGTAGCAAAATATCTCAATCTCACCTTGCCTAGAATCACAAGTTTATGAACCAATATCATCGCGTCTACCTCTCATTTATAAACCCTCATCAAGAGCACATGCAAAAGTATAAAACATAGTGTGGATCATTGAGAAAAGAAGAAGCTGAAAATTAGCGGAGCAAATTGAGAGCGAAGAAGCACAAAAATAAAGGGCTAAATTGCAAGTTTGGCCATTGGAATTGCTATAGAAGTTCACGTTTGCCACTAAAATTTGTTTATTCCATTCATAGTCACTAAAATTAGTTTAAAAGTTCAAGTTTGCTCACTCTCCGTTAGTCTCCGTTAACTTTATCTGACGTGGCAGTCAACTCTGATAGTTGACCGTTAAATGAGAGTGACATGGCAAATAAAAAAAAAATCTTTTTAATTTCCATCTCAGTTTAACAATAACTTTGTAGACACCACATTTTGTCCATTATGATATCTATCACGGGAATATCAAACTGCGCTTCCAATCGAGAAGTGTGGCACAGTAAGCTTGTTTCATGGGACCAAATTGAGAAGCGACATGGTTCATGGTTTGAGATTTGTGTTATAAAATTTATTCAATGCTCGATAATAAAGTCGAGAAGAATCTCAATAACAACTCGGAAGCCGAGACCAGCAAAAGCAACCTGCAAAAGAAAAGAAAATCAACTCAATTCAGGCCACAGTTCAAAGACTATTCAAGCCCAAACCCGGCCCAGGCAAATTTTAGATTGGCCCACAACACTCCAGGCCCAAGTCGGCCCAACCTTATCCAAACTGGGCTCAGCCCACACTCGGCCTGACATGTCAGAACCGACCTAATACGTGGAAGCTTCAGAGTTGGTCTCTCAAACAGCCAATGAAATGGAGGCAACACAACAATATAGTTTTCTATAAGAAGAGCTCTTCAACTCATATTTTTTTTGGGTGGGGGGGTCGGTTTTTTTTAGAAAAAAAGGAGTCGGTAGGAATAGAGAACTATAGTTACTTTAATTCTCCAACAAAAATCGAATGCTTGTTCTGAGTAGAAGAGTAGAGGAGAAGATTAGCGCAAGGATCTCAAAGCATGTAAATCAGGTTCATCCTTTTCCTAATAACATTGCATTTCATTCAAATTTCTCTACTATTGTCTTACTACTGATTTCCATAGAATCATTTATATTTAAGCACTTCTTATTACTGTCTTCCATCTACCTTAAGAGCATGTACTATCATTATAATACATGAACTATTTATGTTAATTATACGCTATACACTACACCGTCGGATTTTTAGTGGCTTGCTTTCCATCTAATAGCTATGTGATATGATAATCCCTTTAAAGTTAATTTAGTTTCTTGCTTTGTGAGCAGTTCAATCGCCTTTCACCAATAGATCTACCACCTCTATTACCTATTTTCATTCTTTTTTTAGTCAACAATACCAAACACATTAAACACATAGAAATTCCATATCCACCAGGCCATAATCACAAAGTCTGCAAAATAGAACCAGCCAAAACAGAAAATACCATTGCCAAACCCAATCATTACAATCACACAGAAATCGTCAGAAGTAATCTAAAGCTCTTTTCTTTTTCTTCTTTTTTGAAATCTTATGAATTGGGCTAGTAGGTCTAGATCTAAAATCACCATACCACAATCGAATTCTAATTCAAAAAACCTTCCCAGATTATCAATAAATCAATCATGATTAAATAAAATCAGAAGCAGTAGCAGTGATTTAGTCCAATCTCCAGCAAAACCATAGGCAAAACCATCAACCAAACCACCAAACATAAAAAATTTAAGACCATCAAACCCATATACATCTTGGTTCCAAACCACAGATCTGCAAACCAAGTCCAAATCCACAATAATAGTCCATTTATTTAGTTTAAATTTTTCCTAGTCATACCAAAACCAAGGTTAGAAGAGTCTCACCCAGATCTGGCTTCCCTCTCAAACCTGCAAAAAGAAGAACTGAGGGCCAAATCATATTAAGTTTTTATTACTAAACAAAAATAATAGATTAACATAAGATTTAGAAATCGAAATCCCACCTTTCATTTTTGGGACAAAAAGGCTGTCGCCGGCAGGGTCTCACAGCCGGGAACGATCAGATCAGTAACCTTATGGTGAGTAACCATGAGTAACCCGTCCACATCAGCATGACATCAACATCTCTCTCTCTCTCTCTCCGGGAAAGTCTTAAATTTTGCCCTTCTTAATCTTTGACGGACGATTTCTCACTCGTTTTAAGTTGAAATTTAATATTTTTACACAGTTAGATCAGATTAATTGTGCTCTTCAAAATGATATTCACTTTGATATATTTTTCGAACAAAAAAATTTGAGCTATTTTTTACCAGTCTATACCATATGGTGTTGACTGGTATTAAAATAAGAGCATACTTATGGTTTGAAAAGTGTACCATAGTAGTATGAACAAACCAAGACTGTAGGATGGTTAAATACATGATATTAGAAATATATTAACTATCATTTACGACCTTTAACTTTGTGTACCATAAGATACCACCCCGAACCAGGGTGGTATTGTATGGTATTATGTGGTATTTTTTGGTCCTGTAATTTGTTCACCCTGAAATTTGTAGGTCCAATGGATCATGATGAACTCGTCCCTTCTATGCAAATGTTTTCAAAAACGAATTAAAAACGAAGAAAATATCATATGGTATGCAGTTGGTACCGAGAGGCCAGAATTTTTTGTTCTAAAAAAATATTGAAAATTGATCTCATTTTGTAGAGCACGATGAACTCGTTCCACCTGTGCTAAAAAAAATTAAAATCCGAGTTAAAACGAAAAAGATATGAGTCGATTAAGAAAGCTAGGATAAATAAAAATGGTCTTTAATTCTCCATCCTTAGATCTGGATTTTCTAAATGAAGGGTGCAGATTTGGTTATTGATAGATGCATAACCCATGGTTATGCACCCTATCTTGAGCCCTCACAGCCAACCAAACAAAAAAAGTAAAATCAGAATCTTGTTTAGTTACCAAAAATCTTAAGATGATGCAAATAATATCCTTACCAATCGTCACAGTCGTCACATCATCCCCGGCATTGGCCTGCCGCCTGAGAATCTCGGCGCCGCCGCCGCCTCTTCCTCCCCCCACTCAATCGAAAACCCCAAAAAAATACATCAGAACCTCAAATAAAAAACCAGAAATTGGAACATGCAACTCGTGAAACTTGCTTAGGATTCACTCACCATCCCCGAGGGATCTGTCCTTTGCCTCCGCCGTGCCTTCTTCTCGGTCATCGTCGTCTATCGGCGGTGGTGATTTGTTTCTCCTCTTTCTCTCAATCCAGATCCAAACCCAAAACAAAAAAACACAAATTAAAATCGGTTAGAACTCAAAAACATCTCAAAATCGACAAGTAAATTGAAAGAAAATAACATGCAAGCAAAAACTTCACCTGGATCAACATGCCTCCAGTCGATTGAAGTCAATTCAGGTCGTCTTTCTCGCCGTCGTCTTGTCGCGGCCATAGGTGGTTTGTGATGAGGTTTAGGTTTTCGTTTCCTTGAGGCAGAGGCGAGAAACAGAGAGATCGAAATGAGAGGATGGCAGCGACATAGGAAGAGGACTAGGGTTTTTGTTTTCTGGGACAGAGAAGAAGGCGGAGAGAGGGAGAGACGGCGGCAGTGTTTTGATGAGCTTTAGGTTTAGGGTTTGTTGATTTTCTTCTCTGAAAGAGAAGAAGAGAGAAGCGAGAGAGAGAGAGAGAGAGAGAGAGAGAGAGAGAGAGAGAGAGTGAGGCGGCCGACCTTCTAGGGTTTCATTAGAGGTTTATATACCTCATCAATTATAAAGACCAAAATGCCCCTAGGGTTTCCTAATTACTACCCATCCCTGCCACCGCGTTTTTGAAAAAGTACAAAAATGCCCCTCCACGGTGTTGACAACGAAAATTATAGACGAAGGCAGAGAGGGGGTTTCGAACTCATAACCTTGTCCAAGGTAGCATTCTTAGGTGGACGAGTAAGCCACATAGTGTGTCTCTGTTTCGTGATACATATTGAACGCCACTTTTATTTTTATTTTACTTTTCTTAATACGAA
The DNA here is from genome assembly GCA_964030455.1 of Linum trigynum. Lineage (NCBI taxonomy): Eukaryota > Viridiplantae > Streptophyta > Magnoliopsida > Malpighiales > Linaceae > Linum > Linum trigynum. The sequence goes on from OZ034817.1 coordinate 20,263,717, forward strand.
ACTAGAAAACCAAAAGAATCTCTACATTGGTTTAGTTCAATTATTTTCTAATATGTCATACCTTTTCTCGCTAACTAAAATCATTATATTTCCTCATCATAACCTCATAATAATCTATGTAGATTTTATTAACAAACTGGTTAATACAAGAATCACGATCAGTGGAACGTGATGAAATCCAAACTAAAACAATCAAAATTACTAACGAACTATGTGGACTTTGATCCCGTATTACGGATACGTAGGCAACCGATAAGGTTTGAGTCCAACTAACCAATTAACTTTTAGTTGTCTCATGAAAGCTGCAGTGAGTGAAAATAGCCCTTTTACCGTTTGTGCAAACGAGTTGGTCTACCCCATTTAATGTTTGCTGATGATTTGCTTCTTTTTTCTGATGGGACAAATTATGAGATTCAATGTATTTAGAGTGTTCTCGCTCAATTTAGAACCCTGTCTGGTCTCATTTCCAACCTTGTAAAATGTGAGCTTTACTGTTGTGGTCTTCCTCAAGAGTAGTAGGAAAGTATGGAAGCTAGGGCTAGTTATCAGCTTGGTAAACTTCCAATCAGATACTTAGGTATTCCTCTAATTCTTGGAAAGTTGTCCATTAAAGCTTGTCGACCTCTCATTAAAGCTTGACAAAATAGCCAAAAGAATTCATATTGGGGGGGGGGGGGGCTAAATCTTTGACTTATGATGGGATGCTCCAACTGGTAACTGGTTCATGACTTTGGCAGAAAGTGCTCAAAACAAGAAGTCTGGTTCAACATAAAGTGGCAATTCAGGATGGTCAGGGAAGCTGGAATGGTAAGATTCTAAAAAACAATTCTACCAAATTGGTGTGGGTGGAACTAAGGCCACAAGCAGCTGCAGTTCCCTGGTTCAAACTGATATAGAAATCCCCCAAACTTCCAAGGAATCAGTTTCTTAGTTGGCTGATCATTAAAGAGTATACATCTACTTGTGACAAAATGATTGTCTGGGGATTTCAAGGGCTTACAGCTTGTGTTTAGTGTCACTGCAGAATTGAAAGTCATAACCATTTGTTTGCAGAATGTGATAGCTACAAATCACTTTTCATTGCTCTATTCTTTAAGTCTAGTAGGAGGTATCCTTCGGACTTATGGTCTGAAGAACTCAAATGGGCTACAAACTCTTTTTCGACTGCTGCCTCTCATTCTAGAGTTGGGAGAGTACTCTGGCAATCCATGATCAGTAATATTTGGAGATCTATATGCTCTGCAAGGTATAGCAAAACTAGACCTGGAATCGGGTCAGGTTGGGTAATTTTGGGTTGGGGATTTCGGTTACGGGTCGGGTCATGTTTGGTTGGCTGATTTCGGGTCAAATATTGGCCCAACCCATTTGGTTTCGGGTCGGGTTATTGTCATTTCGGGTTATGCGTTCTCAGAAACAATATCAAACATACTTCATATTTTCTTACAGGACACAAATTTTCACATATGGATGACAATAGTTTACCTAACACATGTCAATTAACATATACTCAAATCCTCCCACGCTAGTGAAATGAAATACAAATTACGTAAATCGTCAAAAAACAATCACAAGAGTAATACTACTACAAGAAACACATGATATTTGATTATCCTTAAACTCCAAAACATGTCATTCAAATCCTTGTGATTTTTTTAAACATCTCACCAATTTATGAGTGATTTTATCATTTTGAGAGTGATATATAAAATGGAACGGGTCTAACGGGTCGACCCGCTAACCCACCCAACCCGACCCAAAAAATCATGGGTTATTGGGTTCGGGTCATTCGGATTTCGGGTTACAAAAATATCTAATTTTCGAGCGGTTTCGGGTCGGATCAAGGAATCGGGTTGCAATTTGCCAGGTCTACTGTGGTGAGTTTGGATGTTTCTCTTAAACAGATTAATGATGAAGTGGTAATTCTTTATGATGATGCAATAGTTGTTGTGTTTATATGAGTTTGGTTAGTCTCTATTGCTCCTCTTCTTGGCAGATTACACATAGCATTAGTAGTATGTAGAGAATAGATCATCTTTTGCTCTCTTTCCTTATTGGCAAGGGGTGTTACCACAAAGTACTTTGGTTTTTGATGATAATAGAATACTATCCTTTCATAAAAAAAGAATATCATCTTGTAGAGGATAAAAATCTGATTTTCTAAGCATTAATTTTTAAACATGATGTAAAACGAATGATATATGATCCATTGAAATTTCATATACGATTTGAAAAAAACTTTAACAACACGCCTGAAAATCTGTGCAAGTCCCAAAATATCCGCTAACTATCTTCAAATTAAGATCCGTTATTTTCTCGTTACTTTTATAATGAACTTAAACCATTAGATCTCTTCTTTCCCCCATTACAAGATCCAATTTTGTAGATCAACATATAGAATGGGTTCCCCTAAGCTTTTTTTAGAGAATTATAATTACTGTTATATGACCTAAACACAATTAATGGATCCGCATATAGGCTATATATCGACCTACATAAATCCAATCTATTACACATCATTACATCTAACATATAAAACAAAATTTTCAAATACATGATGATTCAAATTCATCACCACATTTTCATTTCTAAAAAAAAAATCGTTAATAATTTCAAATCCAATTAACATTGGCAGAAACATTATTTTATAAAAAGCCCAAGGATATTACAAGTAGCTCTTTGGATTTGCATGCTTTCTCGTTTTTTCCTGTATATTTTAGAGTAGTAATCATCGCGAGTTATGAGCGACAAATAGCAAGGTTGGAAAGAACAAGTGACAAGATCCAGAAATAGGGCTACCTACAAACAAAGTAGAAGAAAGGAGGCATATAGAGGGGTGGCAATATATATATATATAAATCAAAGTCATTGGGCTGAAACCCTGCTCTAGGATCTATAGAACACCAAATCATTAACCTTTTCGGGACGCAGACAGAAACAACTTGGCCCCATGCATATCCGCACATGAACCGAAAAACGACAATTGGGAACTCGGCCATTTTTTATCCCATTCTCGATGCTTCAGTTGCTATAGACTCTAGTCTCCCCTTCTCCAATTTTTGTTCATAATGGAAGCAAGTCGAGCAACTGGTTACAAATATCAAATATTAAGCGAAGAGAAATAGTTAGCTTTTAATCGGTGTTTGCTAAATAGTAAATACTACTGGATCAACGGTTTAATCGGAAACCTTGTCTATTGAAAGTCTAGCCGGTACGATATTTTACCGGTGGTTGAACCATATGGTATCAAACCGCTCACTTATCCTATTAAGTTTTCAGTACAATTCTTAATTTTTATAATTTGTGAATATATATATGCGAATGGGAAAATGGAACAATTAATTGATTTGCAGTTTTAGATTTTCTTCTCGAACAACTTGTCCTGGAATGGATGTATGTACACAAATTGAAAATTTGGGGCTTTATTATATGCTACTGTGTCTTGTTTTTATTACCAGAATTAATAAAACAATGGCATAAGTTGTTTCATTTTTATGATCGTGGAGCACAATAATTTATATTCCGAAAGTATGTCAGAGAAATCTGAAATCTGAAATCCTGTGAAATATGAAATCCACTTCTAAGTATCTTACTGGTAATTCTCCTAAAGGGAATCCTGTGAAATCTGAAATCCACTTATGCTCTTCCTTTGAAATTCCCGCACAGAACAATTGGCACTTGGCCAGATTGCATTTCAGCCGAGAAACATGATAAAACTTGTCAAACAACCTCTTAATCCCAGCAACTGCCCTGATTGAACCATTTGAAAACACCAGGAGATCATCCGCAAAACAGAGATGAGTGATTTCAAGACCTTTACATCGTGGATGATAAGGAATGAAATCTTGAGACACATCCCTAGCTAACACACAAGAAAAGACCTCCATGGCAATAGTAAACAGGTAGGGGGAAAGAGGATGCCCTTGCCTTAACCCTTTGCTTGCTGGGAAATAACTGCAAAGTCCACCATTAAAATGTATAAAATTAATTATTTAAAAAATAAATAAATATAGAACTCCCCATAAAATAATAGTAAAGTTAACATTTTAATTCATTGAATACTTATATTAAACGTGTCATACGAGTTTTATACGTGTTTAGTATGGGAGTCATTAAATGAACGGAAATCATTGAAACTGCTTGACAATAATACGGATACGGAAGTTTTAAACGGATAAAATACGTACGGGTACATATACGTATATTAAACGGAGTATTTACTAACCATGATAAACACTAATATCAAACCGCTCACTTATCCTATTCCGTTTTCAGTACAATTCTTAATTTTTATAATTTGTGAATATATATATGCAAATGGGAAAATGGAACAATTAATTGATTTGCAGTTTTAGATTTTCTTCTCGAACAACTCGTCCTGGATTGGATGTACACAAATTGAAAATTTGGGGCTTTATTATATGCTATTGTGTCTTGTTTTTATTACCAGAATTAATAAAACAATTGGCATAAGTTGTTTCATTTTTATGATCGTGGAGCACAATTATTCATATTCCGAAAGTATGTCAGAGATTGGATTCATGTTGATGGTAGCGGTTTCAAATCAAATGGAGGCGAGCAGCGACGGTGGAGAGTATATACTAATTGATTTATCTCTTGATGACGATATAATTAACTGCGCTTAAATGAGTGGGAGTGGCGTTATTGATCGATCGGTTGCACAAACCGGCCGGCGAATGATTTGCAGAGAGAGAGAGAATGAGATTAATAGAGATTGGTGATGTAATTAAGTGGAGGGAGTCGAGAATTAAGATGAGTGATTATTGGGATGTATTAATGCATGCATGGGGGCAGTTACAGTTGCATTGCACTAGTCATTAAGTAATTCATTCAATATTTGGTATAAATAGATATAATTAAGCCCAGAAAGCCATTATTTAGGGGATAAATATTAGTTTCTCGATATAATACATTTATTTAGATTAGATAATGGGGGCGGGTGCCGGCGCACAATCTCCAATCCAGAACCCCATTTTTATCCGTGTGATAATTAAGCAAATCCTTTAATTAGCTTTTCAATGCATAGCGCCACACAGTAATAATTAGATTCAGTAAGTATGGGCTACGAGGAGGAGCCTGATGATCCCTATCTATTCATCACTCTCCATCCTAATGGAATGTGAAAGTGTAGCTAGCCCAACCTTTGCATAACTCCACTCTCTCTCTCAACCATTAATGAAGGAGAAAGGAAACTCATCACGCATATGATTTCCTTCCTTCCTTCCTCCCGTCATCTCGATCGTCTCTATATATGCAAATGCAATACAACAAGTAACCCAAAGAAACCCCAAAGAAACACCACAGTACGTACCAGATCTATGTTAATGAACCAATCATCATCTCCTCCTCCTCCTCCTGTCTCTCAGAGAATCATGTCCTCAACAAGGCTCGATGATCAGCAGCAGCAGCAGCAGGAACTGCTGGCCAACAAGCAAGAAGAAGTGGGACGAGGCCAAGAGTGCTACAGCCAATCTCACCCACCACCACCACCAGGAGGAGGAGGAGGATTACCCTTGGATCATCTCCACCCACCTGCTTCTTTCAAGTGAGTCGTTCACTCTTCACATCACATTGTTTTTCTTGCTTCACTCAACAGAACACGCACGTCAGTATTTATTTTGTTAAGATAATGATATAACGTACGGACGGACTGATTTAATGTATACATCCAGCAGTAGCAGTAGCAGTTGCAGTTGCAGTACTGGGGGAGATGGCGGCTACTTTGATCTGCAGTACTACTGCCTTCCAATGTTCCCGCCCGAAATCGGTTGTGTTGATGAATATAATAGTAGCTATGTCGACGATCACTACGCCTACCAATGTGATCACTATGGCCACATGAGTGACATCATTAACGTTGCATCTTCATCATCATCATCATCAGCATCCTCCTCTTCCTACCAATATTTCAGTTTCACTACTACTGCTACTGCTACAGACCATGGGTGTAACAAGGGCGATGATGATGATGAGGCCGGGTTCTGGAACGAATTGGGCCCACTCCTTCCTGAGCCTTCCATTCAGCCTCGCAGCAACAACACCTCAACCCACCACTCCCCTGCTGTACTTGTGCCTACGGGAGACAAGGCGGCGACGCCTACTAACGGAGCAAACGCGCTGACGAGGGAATCGGTGTCCAAATATTTTTACATGCCGATAACGCAGGCGGCGAGGGAGCTCAACGTGGGGCTGACGTTGCTCAAGAAGAGATGCAGGGAGCTGGGCCTCAAGCGGTGGCCCCACCGCAAGCTCATGAGCCTCCAGACCCTAATCTCCAATGTTCGCCACCTACAAGGCGATGACCACGACAGCAGCAGATCGGCGAGATTGAAGGAAGCCATAAGGGTGCTGGAGAATGAGCAGAAGCTGCTCCAAGAGTGTCCCGACCTGCAGCTCCAGAGGAAAACCAAGAGGCTCAGGCAAGCTTGCTTCAAGGCCAATTACAAGAACAAGAAGAAGCGGACCCAACACTACTTTGATGCCACTAGTACTACTGCTTCTCCTCCGGCTAACAGCTCCACTCGGCATCATACTGCTCCTCCTGCAACTGCAACTACTACTACCACCACATTCGCTGCTCAAGCTCAAGAAGGTGACGATGAACAAGGGGATGAGGAAATCAAATCGCTGTTGCTCCCTGTGCTTCATCACGATCATCATTACCATGCTCCTAACTTTGGCTTCTGAATATTTATTAATGCCCGCGGGCGTAACCCTGTGATCCTTTTGGATTTCTTTTTTTGTTTTGCTTTTGCTATGTAATTCAGTCCCATTGATAATACAAGTTGGTTTATCGTTTGGGGCCCTGTAGAATTCGGGTAACGCGGAAAGAAAGAATCCGCTGAGACAAGATTTGCGTGGTATCCCTATTCGATGTGAACAAGACTAATCCACAGTGAGCTCGAAACGTGCTCACGGACTAAGATGTTATTGATGAGTACTGCGTGACCTAGCTTTCTTCGACTGGAGACCCGAACCTAAACTTATATATTGACTGGGGAAAAACTAATCCCTACCATAATGACTCGGTTTCCCTTTACAACGTCAACTAGGAAACTTACACACACTAGGACTCGGTTACTTGGGACACAAGACAAAGTAATCGCAACAATCCCCCTCAATCGAAGGCATGAATATCTAACATGCCGAGCTTGGAAAGAAGATAGATGACCGAACTGATCCACGCTTAAGCCCTTAGTGAACAAGTCTACAGGTTGTTCATGAGTGGCGATCTTGCAAGGAGCAATATCAGCAGAGAGAACATGTTCGCGAATAAAATAGCAATCCATCTCGACATGTTTAGTACACCCATGAAACACAGGGTTAACAGAGATATGCAGGGCGACTTGATTGCCACAATGAAGTGGAGTGGCAGGCGTGGAAGGATGGCCAAGCTCGGAGAGTAACCAACAGAGCCAAATCACCTCAGACAGTGGTAGCCATGGCTCGATACTCGGCCTCAACAGATGACTGTGCAACGACAGACTATTTCTTGGTGCGCCAAGAGACGGGGCACCGCCAAGACTAATGAAATATCCGTTAGTAGAGCGACAAGTGGTAGGACAACCACCCCAATCAGCATCACAATAACCCTCGAGATGGAGATTATTCTGAGCTAGGAAGAAAAGACAACGGCCAGGAGATTGCTTCAAGTAACGCAACACGCGTACGGAAGCATCCACGTGATCCTGAGTGGGCATGAACTGCCCGACTTAGAATATTGACCGCGCACTGGATATCAGTACGGTGAAAGTAAGATAAAGTAACCGCCCCACAAGACGCCGAAAGCTCGAGGGATCAGGCATTGGTGGAGAAGGATGGCGACCAAGTTGATGGTTCTACTAGATAGGAGTGTCACATGGACGAATTCCTTCGAGCCCACAGTCAGCGAGTATATCCATGACATACTTGCGTTGGTTTAGCACAACACTTGACGAGAACAGACAACTTTGATACCCAAAAAATACTTCAAGTTGCCCAGATTCTTGATGGTGAAATCAGCATGAAGAAAATCCTTAACCTGCTGCATAAACTGCTCATCATTGCCGGCGAGAATGACATCGTCGACATATATATGCGCAACCACGAAAATAGAACCAGACCGATAGGTGAACAACGAGTGATCAGCCCGACTCTAGATAAACCATAACCCAAGGAGCGCACGAGAAAATCTTTGGTACCAATTTCTTGACGCCTGACGAAGACCACAGAGAGACTTCTGCAACCGACAAACACGAGAATCACCGGGTTGAGAAAAACCTTGAGGGACTCTCATGTAGAATTCCTCCTAAAGATCGCCATGCAAGAACGCATTGTTGACGTCGAGCTGATAGAGAAACCAGTTCTGACTGACGGCAACGACAATCAAGCAACGAACAGTGACAAGCTTGACAACGGGAGCGAAAGTATCATGATAATCGATGCCTCCGATTTGGGTGAAGCCTTTAGCCTCTTAACGAGCTTTATACCGGTCGACGGAGCCATCAGACTTGAACTTGACCTTGTAGAACCACTTGCAGTCGACAATGCGTTTGCCGGGCAGTGGATGTGCCAACACCCATGTTCCATTGGCCTGGAGAGCATTGATTTCTTCTTGCATAGCTTTCCTCCAATGCTCATAACGGACGACCTACAAGAAGTACTTGGGTCCGAATGTAGCAGAAACTTGAGCTACGAAAGCACGGTGATTAGGGGAGAGCCTCTCGTACGTGACATGGTTGCTGAGAGGGTAAAGGGATGCATGCTGCGCATGCGGATGTGAGTAAGGCAAGACTGCATCATAGTCTTGAAAATGAACCGAAGGGTGGGTGACTTGCTTACTATAACGTGAAACTAGCTCGGCAGAGGACACGAGTGAGGACCCGGGATTGACAGCATCATTCGTTGACCCCGAAGTGGTACTGGGACTGAGAGAGCTAGCGGGAGACGACAAGGAAGGAGGAGGCGAGATGGTCGGAGTAGGGGAGCCAGGCTCGTGAGGACTGGAGGATGGACCGGGGAGCGGACCTGGAGTTTGGGGTGACACGATGGGCTGCTGGAACCTCCTTAGACCTTTTCAGAAGCACTGTAAGTTGGTGGAAGATTATGTGGAAAGGCAGGGGTATACCAAGAAATCGGATTCTAACATGGTTGGTAATGAGAGATAGCGTAAACACTAAGGTGAAAATGCAAAAATAGGGTCTAGAACCTCCTTAGACCTTTCAGAAGCACTGTAAGTTGGTGGAAGATTTTGTGGAAAGGCAGGGGTATACCAAGAAATCGGATTCTAACATGGTTGGTAATGAGAGATAGTGTAAACACTAAGGTGAAAATGCAAAAATAGGGTGTCACAGGAGACTTGAAGTGTGTTTTGTGTGAGGATGGAGTTGAAGATAGGGACCATCTCTTTGTGCATTGTCCTGTCTCTCGACAGATCCATATCTTACTGTTTGGCAGGACTATGCAGAACTGGGAAGATGAGGTAGGATGGGTTGTTTTGAAGCTTAGTGTTGTATCAGAAGAAGTATAAGCGGGAAGGATCATATGGCAGAGCTGGGTGAGTAATGTCTGGCGGGAAAGATGTAGAAGAATGTATGCTGGGCAGGTGACCTCCTCAACTGTGTTACTGAGGATGATTAAGTCTGAAGTGGAGTGTTTCTTGGGTAGACAGAGAGTTACTCAATTTTGTGAGTGATTTTGATTGTTTATTTGTCTTAGAAGTATAAAAATTTTGTTTGTAGTATTCTTTTCTTTGGTTATTACATCACCAAGCTAACAGGGTAGTTGTTAGCAACTTTCTTTTTGATGAAATGAAACCCATCGATTCATAAAAAAAAATTCTTTGTATCTAAATAATTTGTGCCTTTTTATATTTTTAATATCTAAATTGTTTAAATTTCACAAATAAGTTTAATTTGTTTGTTTGTATATGTAAATTCATACATAAACAATGTCCATTTAATTTAAATAACTAATACTACTAAAAATATCAACCTTTAACAAAAGTTTCATTTATACTATGAAACTTTTGATATGTCATTTGTATACCAACCATTAAATTTTTTATTAGAAGTTAACAGAAAATACAATCGAGTCCGATTGTTGACATGAAATATTATAATAAAAAATACAAAAATGTATCATTTTAATTAATAAATGAAATGTGATATTATAATAACTCACATCATCAAAATTAGGGGTGTTCAAATGGTTACCATGGTTATAACCAAACCAAATAAGGCTAAATTCCATTAAACATGGAATACAATATCATAACCAAACCGTCCAAACTAATACAACAACCAAATTAACCAAACTAAAGTTTAATCGGTTTGGTTAATTGGTTAACCAGATTAACCAATATAAAATCACATTATCATTGACGATGAAAATTTTCCGGTTGATGCAACAATTCGCAATTTATATAATGAATAAAACATAACAACCAACACGTAGTTATAGTTGACCCTTAACAAAATACATGCAACTAAGACAATTATCTTACGATTGGTATAGAAGTATTCACCTAACAAAAATTTATGATAATGGTATGGGTTAATGAATTGTTGTGTTTGTGTAAATTGACTTAGTCTATTAGCAATTATCATAGGCTGGAAATGACCTTCCTTTCAAGTTTTCATCCATCATAATGTATGAAATTCATCTAAATTAGGCGTCCATATGTTGTGGTCTACATTTTACATATACAAATATACACTATATGAGCAATATTGAGCTTTATATTTTATGAGTCTAAAAGGGATGAACGTTAACTCTTGAGTGGTTATGCAAAGTATTAAGTATGTGTATATAATATATGTTAGATATATGACTAATTACTTAACTGGTTAATTTGGTTTGATTGGTTAGAAGTGTCTGAAATCAAACCAAACCACCTAAACCAAACAAGCTAAAAACTTTAACCAAACCAAACCAATTATTCAAATTAACCAAACCATATTATCCAAAAAGTACCGATTAAAACGGTTACCATGCTAACCAAACCGTTTGAACACCCCTAATCAAAATAAATTCCCCATTCCCTCATCATCGGCCCTCCTTCTCTCACCCGCTCTCTTTCTCGTTTTTTCCCCCCCGTCGGCCCTCCAAACTCCTCCATCCTCAGGCGAGTGGCGAGCAACCTGACTTTCCCCCTACTCCCGTCCAGCGCTGCCGGCAGATGCCTTGTCCAATCTTCCGTCGCCGAACTCATCGTCCCCTATCTATTCGTCAGTACTAGCTCTGGTGTTTAGCGTTCACATGCAAGTGTTCAATTTGGGTGAAGTAAATTGACCAAATCCAAACCCCAACCCTTCGATATATTCTAGCATTTGAATTTTGATTTGGGGATCTTGATTTGGATTTGGCTATCAAGAGAGATCGAGAGAGTAATTGGTCGACAAGGAATTGGGAAGAGGAGGGGATTCAAGATTGGGGTTGTTGATTTGTTTCGGTATATTTCACAGAAAAGGGTTATGGGTTTTGTAATTGAAGGGATGATGATGATAAGTTTGAGATAGATGAATCTTTGCGGGAATAAGCAGTGTCGATTAACAGTTTCCATCTGTTTAGCGTCTGCAGATTTCTTCATTAAGCATAATGTTTGGCGTCAGGAGAACATTGGCCTCCTGTGAAAGGGGGCTTCACATGTTGTCCCGTGGCGATGGTCCTTCGGAGACATTGAGAAGAAGGGTATCAGAGTTGGAGAAGTTGAGGAAACGGAAGAACCCCAGAAAGCATGAACTTTTTGTGCAAGTTCCTGAATCGTTGAAGTTCCTCGACACTGCTACAATGCCGATGATTCTCACTGTTGTGGGTACTGCACTCGTCGCAAAGCTCCTAATGATGGTATATTTCAACTTCCTACTGTCTTACCCTGGTTTAAGGTTATCCTTCTTGACTTAGAATATTACAATTGATGATGAACATGATTGTTATCAGGAACACGAACGAGTCCCTGGAGCTTGGTTTTGGGTTGCTACTTTAGCTGATTTTAGAATTATGCTTTAATATGTAATTTCCACTGAATCAAAAGCATAACAAGGACCCATTTTGCTGATAAGTTTAGTGCGCACTTGCACTTAGACTGGTATTTCTTCATTTCATTATTAGGACTTTGTTTGGTCTCTCTTTTAAGTAAACCTATTAGTAACTAACCATGGATCAAGTTTAATGGATTGTACTCTTTTTCACACCTTAGGCATAGTTAGAATTGTTTCATATGTCTTTTATTGCTTTTTCTGTGCTCATCGGTCTGTTTTTCTTGTAACTGATCAGTGGCTTTTCTCATTTTAATCTATCAATAGTGTACCTAATGATGTGATCATTGATTATCACAGTATGATCAATCGAAATCAGAAGAAATGATTGAGCGCAAAATTGAGCATGCTCCTTCAGGTCAAGGTACCGTGAGGATGCTTAGTCGTGAGGAATGGGAAGAAATTCGAGAAGTGAGGCCTAGAACTCCTTTTGAATCTAAGCTTGCTCGACCAAGAGCCCGAATAAGAACTGATGATGCCATCAGCGTGGTAAGTGAGCCTCTTTTTCTGCACTTTGTCATCTAATTTCTGTTCATCGAAATTTGTGTAAAAAATTAGTATGAGTTGGGACTATTGCATCGTACAATTGTTCTGTTCAATTCAGTTTCCCTTTCAGTTATCAATAAGCTATTTAAAATTATATCGCTATTGTGATGAGTTCACTCATAAAGTGCTACATGCATTACTCACGAAGTATTTGCATCATCCTAATGCAACCGACAACTATATTGACTCGTCTGTCTAGCAAAGATGTTTGCCAACCTTTTTGACCATATATGTATTTCCGATGCTCACTGTTTTTAGTGTTTATGTTCATGCATTCCCAGGTTATCTCCATTCATTCACTCATATTCCAAATATTTCCATTCTTGACGCCATGTCTTAATTCTATGTTGTATGATATTCGTTACTTGTAGACGATTCCTTGGATCAAAACCTTTTCATGTTGGCCTCGCCTAAATAACTCTTCATGAATTATTTTTTAGGGTTGTCTTGAGGTGTAGAAATTGTTTTTATGCATCCACGCATCCCGCTGCAGTTTTCTTCTTACCACTTATCATAAGTTGTTGCAACGCGCTGTGGTATTTTGTGGATGCTATTGATGAGACTTGGTCGTACTTGTTGTGTGCAGAGAGATCTGAAGGATTGGACCATAGATGTCCTGACAGATGGTTTCACTCGCATTGAAGAAGCCACCAAACGCCATTAGCTGTATGTGAAAATGCTGATGAATTTGATCCTTGCATACTCAAACTAACACTATGAATTTGATCACTCCCGTTGAGAAGGAGAGAGGAAGTGTTTGTGGGAAGAAGAAGAAGAAGGGTGACGAAAGGTTTGGTCGACTCATTTTACTTGGTCAAATAGTTAAAACCGAAAGGTTTGAAAGTGTTTGACTGAGTTTGACCAAATGCAGTGAAAATGAAAGTGAACACGAGGATCTTATAGGATGATCAGTTATGGTAAAAATTTATATGATATGTTGGGTTCACCTTGCTTTAATCATTTTGATGACAAATCAATATTCGAGTCTGTGACATGAGCTAGCTATCTATATTGGTCAAAGGTTGTGCTTCGAGCTTGCTCATTATCCTCGAGGTTGCGATGAAGGTTTAACAATATTATTTATAAACTAGCTTTTATCCGATCCGTTGGTCGGGGGACCCAAATTTCGTTTTATTTTGTACTAGCTTATAACCCGGCCCATTGGCCGGAATGTTCATATTTGATTATTTATATTTTTATGTTACATTTAAGCCAATCAACCAGTTTAATTTTATTGACAAATCCTTCGATCGAGATGATACATAAAGAAAGAATATATAGGTCTAACATTCGGAGAAATACTATCATCATTTAAGAATATAAAATGTATAATTAATTCCATTTTCATAATGTTAATTAAGCCCTCGTTAAAATGTTATTGGTTAGTTGGTTTTCAAGAAAGAGAGTATAAAAGATCAGTGAAATTCCACACGACCGATAAATAGTTTGAAACTAAATCTTAAATCTCACAATCCTACATAAGGGTTTAATGCGCTCCTTTTATGAACAATATGCCACTAATAAAAAATAAATAGAGAGTTGTTGATTTAACTCAACTATATACTAACAACTAAGCTAAGAGGGGACAATCAAAACTTGAGAGCAAACGACAAAATTAGGGTTATCTCCAACACACTAATAGACTCAATCAAAGTAATAAGGCACAAAATTAGACACTCCTTGTCTATCAGTTCCAGTAGGTTGAATAAAGAATCGACCTACTTCAATAAATCAATCAATGATTCCTCGTTTTAAGATAAAAATATGTTGAGATAGATGTAAAAACCATAAACATAAGATCCAATAGCCACCACTCTTCCTTGTACAGCCAAAATTTTTTATTATCTCAAGGGACATATTTTGAACCAAAAATTCAATTTCTAATCCTCCTTCTGCAACTCCATTATTTATTAAACTCTTTTACTTTTCCAACTTAAATCCGCAACAATAAAACTGACGTGCCAAGATATATCTGATGATTGATTTTCAAAGTTGGCCTTGTATTGGGAAGTGAAAGGGACGCAAACTATTGTACGTTGGAGGGAATTTCCGAGGAAGTTGGAAAGAGATAAAGAACAAAGATAAAATCACAAATTTAAATTGAAAAATGCAAGGACGCAACACGTAGTGACAAAATTAGTTTTTTCCATGTTAGCCAATTGCCAATTTACCTTTAGCAAAAATTAAGGAGAGAGAAAGAATTTTAAAATTGAGAAAATTACATGAAACTCTACTATGAAAATTGAAGTATCAAGCACCATAAAAATACATACGGTATACTTAGCGGGCTTGCTAATCATGATGGAAAGTCCTGTGATTTTCAGAGAGTTGAACTTCGTGTATATTTTGTATTCAAAAAGACACAACAAATTTGTTCAGCATAAATGGTTGTGATTGTTGTTTTTGTTTGAAGAGACCCGGGTTCAAATCTTGATGTTGATATTTTTTATGGGAGATAAATAATTAATTGTAAAGCCAAAAATGTCCTTCCTACTTTCACTCTCGTTGCAGGAAATTTGAAATGAAAAAAGTACACAAAAGTGTACTATATATTATTGGGGGTATAGGTGTCAATCGGGCGGGTTCGGGCTGGGTTCAAACGGGTTGCGGGTTAGTCGGGTTGCGGGTTCATCGGGTTCGGGTTCAGCGGGTTGCGGGTTATTCGGGTTGCGGACAAATCGGGTTGCGGGTTCATCGGGTTTTGGGTCGGGCGGGTTGCGGGCAGATCGGGTTTCGGGTTGTTCGGGCCAGCGCATCGAGTAACTTACTCATTACTCGTTACCAACTTACACATTTTATTACACTAATTTAAAATATTTTTCTCAACATTTTAACCAATTTATTCTACGTCGTATATATATACTTAATTTTTAAAAAAAAACTAGTCAAAATGTTAAATCAATTTGTATGACTTGCAAACTTGTTATGTAATCAATCATAATTGGTAAAGTACACTAGCTAATAGTAATGGTGATATCAATATTTGAATTCAACGGAAAAAAAATTGTTTATTTGATATTTTAGTATTATTTCAGTAGTAATTGGATTAAAGTATCTTGTTTAGTATAACCATGCAAATATGGTATTTGGTTTGTGGTATTTGGCAAAAGCATAGTGATAAAAGGAGTTATTTCGAAATAACTCATTGCTCAAATAACTTCAGTAAACTATTGCCAAACGAGTTATTTGTAAAATTGTTTGAATTGTCCTAAAGATTAACTATCAAATTTAGTAAAATTATTGTGACTTCAATCATAACTTACTGAATAACATATATCCTATACAGTTAGTCTTATCCTCAATCGATAATATTAAATTAGTATATCTCACATAATTTGTAAGGAATATAACATATATGATATTAACTAACTACTTAAATATTTGCAATATACAAACCACACAATTACTATATTGAAATTGTGCATATAAAATACAAACGTGAATAACCTATATGCCGAGAGCAGAAGAAAGGAAGCAGGGATTCGACTGTCTTCAGTCCTTTCTAACCTAGAGGCGACGAAGACGGCAAGGGAGCGGAGGGGACAGAACCACTGGAGACAGTCTGGTGGCGGAGATAGGGATTTCCCTTCTCACTTGATTAAAATATTGGGGGAGGTGGGAGGGAATTTTCAATTTTGGGATGGGAGGGAATTTCAATTTTGGATCAAATATTGGGGGAGGTGGGAGGGAATTTTCAATTTTGGGATGGGAGGGAATTTCAATTTTGGATCAAATATTGGGGGAGGTGGGAAGGAATTTTCAATTTTGGATCAAATATTGGGGGAGGTGGGTTTATGGGAGGGATTTTTAAAAAAAAATGTGTTTGCAAGGGAATTTTTTAGCAAATATTTGGGGGTTTTGAATTTTGCATTCAAAAAATTTTCATAAACATCTAGTTCTTCCTTTCTTTGATATTTAGTATTATAGATGGTATATTTTATACCGATTAACTAGTTTGTTGTTCGATACGTTGGTCGGAATGTCATTTGAATATGATATATTTCAGATGTACATTCACAAGTTAAACTAATTGCTAAAATCAAATTAATTAATAAACTATAAAAATCAAAATATCCAACATAAAGCATAACCATGAATAAACCCTAAACCCTAACCCTAAACTATGACCCTATACCCTATACTATAGTTATATGTTATGAAATTGTTAGTATAAGCTATAATGTATGTTATGTGAAGAATGTAAGTTGAGTCAATTTTATATTCGGTTATTGAGAAGAACATACGTCCTATGACTCCAAACTCTAAACCACGAGTCCACTACCGTATACCCTATACACTAACCTTAAACCATGAACTATAGTTATGTGTTATGAAATTGTTGGTATAAATTTAAACTATAACGTATGATATGTGAAGAATGTTAGTTAAGTCAATTTTGTATTCAGTTATTGAGAAGAACATACGTCCTAATCCTATGCCCTCCATATAAAAATTAAAGATTCATATTTCAAAGGCTAAAATTTTGAAAAACCAAAAAGTTGAAAACACCAAATTTGTTTCATTCTTTATTTTCACAAAAAAAAAAAAACTAAAATTTCCCTCCTTCTTTCTCCTTCGATCAATTAGAAACACTCACTTTCCCTCCTCTTTCTCTTCCATAAAATTGAAAGAACCAAATTTCTCTCTTCCTTCCTTCCACAAAAAGTTGAAAACTCAAAATTTCCCTCACTTCTCTTTCATAATCAAAAGAACCAAACTTTCCCACTTCTTTCTATTCCCACAAATCAAAACCACCAAAATTTCCTTTGTTTTTTTTTTTAAAAAATTCAAAGAACCAAATTTTCCTCTTCTTTCTCTTCCCAAAAAGTTGAATACACCAAAATTTTCCTCTTCTTTTAAAAGCATCAAATTACCAAATATATTACTTTATTTTATTTATATTTAATTGATAATTTTATTGAATAGTTGAATTAACCATAATTTTAATTTATATATTATATTAATATTGTCTATGATCTTAATTATTAATTCTTCATTATTAATATTGACATTATGTTGATTTTATATTTACTTTTTTAATTTTGTTAAAGAACTTAGTGTTCAAGTGACCTTCATGTTTCAATTTTTGTAATTTTCTTAAAATACATAATATCAAGTGAGTTTCATATTTTTTAAATTCCCTATACGAAATGAAAAATAATTTTACCTAAGTTTAGAATGAAAAATTTTATTTTGAAAAACTATGTATTGTATATTATAATAATTATTTAAGTGGACTAAGTGAGGTTCAGGTTGAGTCGGTCGGGTTACGGGTTAGTCGGGTTCGGGTCAATCGGGTTCGGGTTAATCGGGTTGCGGGTCAGTTGGGTTGCAGGTCAATCGGGTTCGGGTTAATCGGATTGCGGGTCAGTCGGGTTGCGGGTTAGTCGGGTTGCGGGTTAATCGGGTTGTGGGTCGGGCGGGTTACGGGTTGTTGGCTTTTAGTCAATTCGGATTGCGGTCGGGTTGCAGGTCGGGTTGATCGGGCGGGTTAATCGGGTCGGGCTATTTTTTGACACCTATAATTGGGGTACTCGTTGTTGATTATACTATGGCTAATTAGTTCATAGGTATTTTTATTTATCAGTTGGTCCTAACTTATTGTTTTCCTTTCTATTTTCACAACCAAAATATGAATACTCAACTCTTCTTTTTCTTTTTATTATCTTTTTCGTTATTTAGTGACAACAACTGGTCGTCGCGTCTTTCCTCGTACCTTCAAAGGGAGCAGTGGCTGCCTGCCACCGACTGTCTCTCTCCCCCTTCTACATGTATGCATTTCTAACCTATTCCTCTCCTTTGTTAGAGACGAAATGGAGGAATCGATTTTTCATTGATGAGATACGTGGTTGTCTCCTCCCCTCCTCTTGTAGGGTAGTTTTTTTTTTGAAAATATATTGTCTAGCGGAATCTCAAAGAGGAAGATCTTTTATTTTCCTAAATTATATGGTAAATTTATAAATGGTGCCTTGGTGCCTAGAAGTATAATAAAGTTTACAAATTGTCATTATTAAACAAATTAGGTACATAATATATGCAAAGTTTACATATTAGAATATAATGTTTACAAACGTCACATTTTCAAAAGTTACAACCTATATGCCAAATGTTTAAAGAGTTACAAATGACAACGTTACAAACACGTTTTTGGTATCCGATTGTATTAGTTCCTGATGAGGATGCCAATCCAGCCTTGTGTGGTACAATCCCCAAAGTGCCTTTTATCCTACCTGTGATGTTCTGCTCCAATCAACTTCGTCCCTATCTTATCCGCTACAAATAGAGACGCAAAAGCCAAAAACCGAAATTAAAAGCCAAAAACCAAAAACCCGAAATCGAGAAAAAACCGAAAAAAAACCGCAAATATATCTTTATCGGTTCGGGTTCAGTTAAAACCAAAACCCAAACCCAAATTGACACCCCTAGTGTCACCCGGACCAAACCAACCCAAAACCCAAAAAAACTAATTCACATGGATGGATGCGGGTGTTGAAATTATCGACCCTGTGATTGTTAGAAATCGAACAGAAAAATTTAGGGTTACCGATCTGGCTGAGTCGCGGACTATGTCGCTCTCTTTAAGACGTTCGCGGCACTGCCTCGTTATTCGCACAGCAGACTATCAGCCGGTCGCCTCCAGGATAAAACAGCCATTCTAATTTTATTGCTCATAGGTTTTGTGCGAAAAACCGGAGCTCTATGAACTCACTCTCTCTCGTGTTTCTGCTCTTCCGAGGTGTGTTTAGAGGGTCTGGGACGTCTCCTATTTATAGGAGCAGAAAACCCAGAATATTCCCTCTTTCTTTGAGAATAAGTCACATTTTAATTAGGGAGATAATTACTTCCATAATTAAAATATATTATGTTAAGATAATTAATTCTAATTATCTCCATAATATTCTTTTTATTAATTATCCTTCTATTTTCGTATATAGAAAAATACTGGATAATTAATTCAATATAGCTTTCAAAGCTATTCATTCCCAACAATCCCTCACTTGAATAGTTTTGAAACTATCTCTGAGCATCAACAAATCCATAAGATCGGGCATAAACTAAGGTATCGCGAAGATTTGAACCTTAGCGTAGTGGTTACACTTCCGATTTCATAAGGGTGACTCGTAGTCTTGAACCATATCTCAGACAATGTAGCACACCGGATCTTTTCATTGAGTGATATTCTCTCATAGGCCGTGCGTTTATGGCCATGCACGTTATCCCGGTTTAGTGAACGCTCTAGCAACTTTGTGCCTCCAAAGTTCCATAGGGAGCGGCCCCACTCCCACATTCACATAGGTGAGTCTATCAGAAGTACCCCCAAAGTAAAGTACTTCACTCCACATAGAGTATAGATCCCATTAAGAGTTTTAACTCAACCTCCAAGGCTTTGGGATTCATGCTTCACTATGCATGAACTTTTCTCAATATTACTCATGACTTGTTATTACCCATTGAACCCGTTTCTTGGGATCTCCAGTCTATCGGGTCGGGTTACCATCACTTGTAATCCATGGTTCGGTAGGCATAAGTCTCATACCCTTGGCGGTACTTTGGACTTTCTCTCTAGATAATCCTTTCGTCAAAGGATCAGCTAGATTCTGTTAGGATCTCACATGATCCACCCTTTTTGCTCCTATCGTTAGGAGTTCTCTTACAGTACTGTGCTTATGACGAATTTGCCGTCTCTTTTTGTTCTAGAACCGGTCCCCTTCTTTAGTAATAGCTGCGGTGCTATCACAATGAATCAACTACCGGAGGGATCGGTCTTTCGCATAAGGGAATCTCTAGTAGTGACCCTCTCAATCAACTTTCCTCTTTACTAGCCATTGCTAGTTCTATCATTTTTGATTTCTTAGTTGATTGAGCCAGGATCGTTTACTTCTTAGACTTCCAAGACATAGCTTCTCTATCGATGTTTAAAACACATCCTCTTGTTGTCTTGGAGTCCTCTATAGGGTATTCAAATCCGCATCACTATACCCTACCAATACAGCAAAACCTTCGATAACAAATACCAAGATTTTTTTCATGTTCTTTTAAGGTGTCTCATGACCCCTTTAAATAGCATTTCAATGCTTCGTACTAGGACAATCAATAAGCCTGCCAAGTACCCCCCACTAAATCGGGTCTCATGTTTATCAGTTGCCTCTCGCAGACTGTAAATGCTAGTATATTCTAACTTTCTTACACCGTCTTAGGTGTTCTTTAAATATTTATACGAGCATCATCAAACAAGTATGCAGGTGTACATCTTGTATTTTCCTAGTTATTAGGATCTCTAAGCATAACATTTGTTTCATCCAGATCCTTCATATTCAAAATTCTCAACCATCATGGTTTTTCAATATTGACATTACGAGTCTTTGTACCAAAGATCGATGTGTCATCAATAATGCAAGTGTCATTCTCAAATTTGTACTAAATGCACTTGTCACTTTCACTTTTAAAACCATGAGAGAGAACCAGTTTATGCATGCCATCGTCTTAGAGTCTATTTCAAATCTTACAATGATTTGTCTAACTATAGACTCCCTAAGCATGTTCAAGAATAACAACCCTATAGGTTGTCCCATGTAGATTTTCCTATCTGAATCACCATTCACAGAAACATGTTTAACAATCCATCTGACGCACAACACTAGCAATCAGAACATACATGGATGTTATTCTACATATGGTGAATAGATAACAAGAAAATTTAAATTTTTTCCTTTTCTCTTAAAGCCTTAGCTATTAGGCGATCCTTATACTCATAAACTAAACCAATAGGTTTTACTTTTCTTTTAAGAATCCATTTATTACCCATGACTTCATTGCCAAGAGGTAATTCTCAAAGATGCCAAATCTTGTTCGATTCTATCGATATATTACCCAAGGCTTTTCAACCAAGAGGTAACTCTACAAGATTTTAAGTCTTATTAGACTCTAATAATTCCATTTCGTTAATAATGGATTCTCCCACAATTCTGCATCTTTATGGAAGTTCGAACTTCTAGCAGACTTGTAGGATCTTTCTTTCTTAGGGTGTAAATAACAAATTCATAACCAAAAACCTTAAGAGATTTCAGGTTCATTTGCTTCTTCTGAGTTTAAACTCAGATTTATTACTCCCACTAGTTCCATTATTTCTAATAGTAGGCAGGACACTACCCCCACTATTTCTTGATTTAAAATGGAAGTTTCTTGGCATTAATGGATTTCACAACAACATGAGTATTTCGTTTCATAGGAACTATGTGTTTTTATTGTTAAGAACATAAAACACACTCATATGCTCTTCTAGTTATCATGCTACACTGATTTTCTAACGCTACCACATGCATGCCACATATCGAATAATTAGTGCAATCATAATGCAATTAGGCATTTCAAACCATTTCAAATAACTAGTCAAACAATCAGAGCTCTCTAAAGAGCAATAAATTGTTTATTGTCTTTTCTATCAAGTTTACTCACATAAATCAGATCTATTTATTCTGATTCTCTAATCACATATTTATGGGTCATTTAGCTTGGATATTATAAATTCATATTTTTCTCAAGCATCCAATAATAATATGAGAATGCGATATGAGATATTCTAATTCTTCACACAGACACACTTGGAAGAATTTATCTTATCTACTTAACCATTCCTTACATCTAGGATAGTCAATGACTTTCTAGAGGCAGGGTTCTCTTCCACTTTTCCAGAACCATCAACAATAGTGGTGAGGGTCTTGCCCAACAACACTTTCTCCTTCAATACGCGTCAATGTATGATTGAGCTTAGCTCGTTTATCACACACATATCTTGAAGCGGTCCTATCCAACAACCATTCTTCAGAGTTACCATTAAGGCTGACCTCTGTCATCACCTCAGTGAATATTATTACCAAATCCTCTTCTTTAGTCAAGTTAACACTAGGTTAAACTTGTTCTTACACTTTCGTGTCTTATGACCTAGTTTCTCACAAATTTAACAGAGAAACATAACGTCATTCTTAGAGGATTGGGTGACAATCTTATGGTTACCACAAAGGGTACCATTCTAATTGGTGTGGATCTGGTTCAGTTGCTGCTCTCATTCTTGAAACTTTAATGTTTCACAGCAACCTCAGTGGTTCGTGTAGTACTGATAACAGTACTTCTTACAATATCGTCACTATGGCCAATTAAGAATTAACCCATTCTATTCCCATGTATTCTTCATATATATGCACGCATTTAAACAAAATCATTCTACTCCACAACAGATATTCAATTTATACTCTAATCATCGAGGTAATACACGCCTCAATATCGACATATACATGCATCAATTTTAGTTTTACTTTCTCGCATTCAAATGGTTCTCAATACCATATATAGAGCTTAATGGAATAGAATGTAATTATCATTTATTGATGATTCACAAAAAAGGTTTCAATTCTTACCTCTTTTCCGAGAAGTCATTAACTTGAGATATTTCAAAGAAGGGGTGGCATCACCTCTTCGAAGTACAGGTGCATATGAGACCACATATGTCATTTACTCCCAACTGCATACCTTCCCTTTTCACCTTTACAATTCCAAGCTTTGAATATCTCTCTGGTATTCAAGGTTTCCACTGTAATCACACGGTGCACAAGATGGGTTTGATCATGTCCAAACACTGCCCACTCGGAAACCAATCTCTTCATCGGTTTTATCGGCGCTAGCAGCAAAGCCAAACATTGGCCTCCTCGTCGCGGGTGCCTACAGCCTACAGGAGTACTTTCAGCACGTTCCTGTGCCAGAGATTGGATTACGGATTTGAGCTCCGCTAGCTGATCACAAAATTTCATTTGATGGCGACTTGCGTTCCAGCGCTCCACGTCGGCATCTCTCGGTTTAAAGATAACGCCTATGGAAGAGACTTTTTCAATAAGCAGCCATTCCTCGACTGCTCATCTCCTTGTCCAATATCCACCTACGTTTTTCCCTCGATGAGGGGGCAAACCAAAGTCAGAACGGAGTCGTTAATTGTAAGTCATCAATTGGATGAGAACAATAAATTAGCCCTGACGGAATTGAAGGGCACAAAATCACTCCCTTCTTTCTTATCCTGGTGCGGCACGCTTCCTACTGCTTCTTGCTCCTTGTTGTTGCTCCACGCAACCGATCCGAGGGCGGAACTAAAAGAAGCTTCCCGTAAGATCCAGCTGAACTGGCTGCCTCAAATCCCTTGGACATTTTTCTTTATGCTCGAGGTGGATTTGTGCGGAGCTGATTAATCCGCTATGGTCTCCATGAAAAATAACATCAACTCTCATGGAATCCGCGATAATTATGATCGGCGCGGCCATATAAATCAGTCAAACCAGAATCCGCATCCTGTTCAGTACACACGACAGCAACCAAACCTCTTAAAATTGTTAGAAATCGAACAGAAAAATCTAGGGTTACCGATCTGGCTGAGTCGCGGACTAGGTCGCTCTCTTTAAGACGTTAGCGGCACTGTCTCGTTATTCGCACATCAGACTATCAACCGGTCGCCTCCAGGATAAAACAGCCATTCTAATTTTATTGCTCATTGGTTTTGTGCGAAAAACCGGAGCTCTATGAACTCACTCTCTCTCGTGTTTCTGCTCTTCCGAGGTGTGTTTAGAGGGTCTGGGACGTCTCCTATTTATAGGAGCAGAAAACCCAGAATATTCTCTCTTTCTTTGGGAATAAGTCACATTTTAATTAGGGAGATAATTACTCCCATAATTAAAATATATTATATTAAGATAATTAATTCTAATTATCTCCATAATATTCTTTTTATTAATTATCCTTCTATTTTCGTATATAGAAAAATACTGGATAATTAATTCAATATAGCTTTCAAAGCTATTCATTCCCAACAGTGATGTCCGGATTGGTTATGGGTTTTTCCTTTGGGCTAATACCACTACAACACCCAAACTATTCCGAAAATGTCACTTGTGTCCTATTGTTTTCAATATTCCATCTGTGTCCTGAACTATTTTTCTGTTAAAGTTGACTTGTTTTGACCGTTAATTTTTAACGGAAAGTCTAGTCAGCGTTGATGTGGCAAATGACGTGGAATTTTTATTTAATAAAATAATTAAAAAAATAATGAAAAAAAAAACTTTCCATCTCCACCATTCATCCCTTATCCCTTTCTCCCCATTCACCCTTCCCGGCATCTGCTGCTACTCTGCCCAACAACGACAGCAACACCATGCTCCGGCAATCATCTCTGATTTCTTCACCGAATGGATTCTCCTCCTCACCCACGAGCGAGCCATGATGTGAGATGCAGATGCCCACAATGAATCATCCGCAGAGCTCTACGAATCCTGGCCGTAGGAGGGTTGATTTTTTTGGTTTCTATGTTGTTCTATCGCTAGTAAATCAAGGCGGCGGATCTGGGTTCGCAAGAAGCGAGGTCGCCGATATGGGGGTTCCTCGCCAGTGCGAGGGATTTGGGTTCCTCCATTGATTTGGCTCGTCATCCTTGAGCAGATCCTCGTCGTAGGTGGAGCTGTAGACTTCTCTGGTCAGCTTCCGTTGGGCTGCGTTCCGGTGCGGCAGGATCGAGATGATCAGAGCCTCGTTCGTCCCCCATCCTGATCGTTAACCACAAAAATTAAGATCAACGGACTGCCGGAGATTATTGAGATCTACCGACGATAATTGAGATTGAAATTAACGTCGACGGTCTAAACGATCGGATCGTCGGAAGAAGGGATCGTGCTAATTAATCTATCGGAGAGAAGAAAGGAAAACCAAGAGGGACGGTGGAGGATTAATGGGGGAAGGGAAGGGGAAACCTGAGAATGCCTTGCGGAGCTGCTCGAAGTCTTCAACGGCGTCGGGAGCCTGGTGAAGACGAAGAGAAGAGCAGGAGCATTTTATTATTATTATTATTTTTGGTAGAAACATTTTATTATTATTGAAATTACATGTTTTTTAATTTTGTATTTCTTTATGTTTGGTTGTTATTTAATTTAAATTAAAAATGTGAGGTGTCAATGACTTGGCATTGCCACGTCAGCAAAAGTCAATGTTAAGTTGACCACCGTTTGGTCAACCGTTATCTTTAACGGTCAACGAAATTGTCAGGATACAAATGGCATAAAGTATAATAGTTCAGGACACAGATGGAATATTGGAAATAATAGGACACAAGTGGCATTTTCCGAATAGTTCGGGTGTTGTGGTGGTATTAGCCCTTTTCCTTTTGTTGGTCGGATAAATTTTATTTTATATATATATAAATTAATTAATTCATTGATATTTTGAATGATTTGCAATCTATTAAATACTTTATATATGATTTGAACGTAATTTATGTTGTTTGTTATATTAGTGATAATTAGTTTTTAGGTATTTCTTACGTTCAGTTCATCATAACATACAATTTTTTTATATGTTTTCCTATATATATTAGCACTGTTTGTCAGCATAAATTGTTCATGAGGTATTGATCAAAGAAATTCGGTACTATTACTTACTTTTCTATTAGCTTCAAACAAAACTAAAGCAATTATGTATAGAAGTAGTGACTAGAATGGTCTACTGGTAATATAGAAAAATAAAATTTACCACATACCGGTTCAAATTTCATGGCCAATATTCGTCTAAAAATATAATAACTAAAAAATCATAAATTATCAAATGGTAATTTCATTGATAATTACTCAATGTTCAAAAACAATTGTGATTAAATTGAGCACACGGACAATTTGCCACAAATTTGGATAGTCATCTGCAACAATAAAATGCTGTGCAAAAAGATGAGCGAATTTAGATTGATAGGAAGAATAAGGTGAATAAAAAGGTTATAGTATATGCCACCCTAATATGTATTTTTTTCAAATAAGTCCTGCTTTTTTACATTAAATGCACCCATTTATCATTAATTTTACATAAAATATGTCCACATACTTTACAAAAATTATCAAACATTTTCTTCTGTTAATCCGTCTGAAAATCGTTAACAGCGATCGAATCATTTTGGTTAAATAAAAGGGAAAATGACGGGTTCACCCCTTCAGTTATTAACTTACACCGAGAACGTTCTCTGAAAATATCATTCCAAGCCTGAAGGCATAGCACTGAAAACCTTCACCGGAATTACCCCTACAGGTCGGGCGACGAGAAGAAACCTGTTCTATTGCAACTTGCAAGCAGATTGTGGAACGCAGTTGACTAATGGAAATGCTACTCATATTTGTTCTGATGATAGGGAACCAACAGCTACTGGGCTAAGATAGTTGAAGCCCACCATAAGCTCATATTTCCTTCTTGGCTCGTTACAACTAGGGGTGGGATTCGGTACGCCAGTAAACGGTTTACCGCTTTACCGACCGTTTACCGGTGGTATCAGCGGGATTTTTCCAAAAGTAGCACTGTTTAAAAAAAAAAATCCAAAAATAGCACACCTCCGAAAAATTCCAAAAATAGCACCCTTTCTGCAAAACCGCCACCCGTACCAGCGGTTTAGGTAAAAAACGCCACCCAGGGCGCGTTTTTCGATGAAAACCGCACTGGCAGAGGGCGGTTTTACAGACCGCACCCTCACCATGCGGTTTGGTTGCAGATCGCACCCCCACCATGCGATCTGCTTTGTTTTTTTTTTTTTTTGAAAAATCCTAACCTAGGTGGAAACTTCAAACGAACGTATCTTTGTGTTCGGGTATCCGAACGTCGCGAATTTTTTTTTGATTCCGCATAACTTTTTGAGATCTTGCAAGTCAAAGACTGCCGAAGGTGGTTTGGTCCCGCCTTCGTCCCAAAAAATGCCGTTTGCTACCCCGAACGAGTTTTTTTCCGATTTCGTCAAACTTTGGACAACCATAACTTTGTGCTCCAAAATCCAAACAACATAATTTTTTTTTTTATTTCGCATAACTTGTTAAGGACTACAATTTTACTAGGAATGAATTTTCAAAACGGGAATTATTTTTGGATATACTGGATTTTGGGAATATCTTACCTTTCCTTCTCAGCAATCCACGTACATATTGAAATTATGTCTATGATAAAAGTTGTATTCCTTAAAAAATTATGAGAAATAAAAAAAAATTCATGCCGTTTGGATTGTGGAGCACAAAGTTATGGTTGTCCAAAGTTTGACGAAATCGGAAAAAAGCTCGTTCGGGGTAGCAAACGACATTTTTTGGGATGAAGGCGGGACCAAACCACCTTCGGCAGGCTTTGACTTGCAAGATCTCAAAAAGTTATGCGGAAACAAAAAAAAATTCGCGACGTTCGGATACCCGAACACAAAGATACGTTCGTTTGAAGTTTCCACCTAGGTTAGGCTTTTTCAAAAAAAAAAAAAAAGCAGATCGCATGGTGAGGGTGCGATCTGCAACCAAACCGCATGGTGGGGGTGCGATATGCAACCAAACCGCATGGTGAGGGTGCGGTCTGTAAAACCGCACCCTGCCAGTGCGGTTTTCATCGAAAAACGCTCCCCCGGGTGGCGGTTTTCACCTAAACCGCTGGTACGGGTGGCGGTTTTGCAGAAAGGGTGCTACTTTTGTAATTTTTCGGATTTGGGTGCTATTTTTGGATTTTTTTCAAACAGTGCTACTTTTGGAAAAAATCCCGGTATCGGCGGCGAGCGGCGAATTGGGTGGGTCGGTATACCGAAACCGGTATCGGTAAATACCGACGGTAAATCGGTAATACCGATACCGAACCCAAAATGACGTCGTTTTATTTGGCAAAGATTTCAACCCTAGTTCTAAAAAATACCCACCCAGCAGAGAGAGCAGCCGCCACCCTTCCTTCTTCGTTTCGAAATCACCAGTTCAGAGAGAGCAGCCCCGCGCAGCGCCGCATCCACCTCTCCTCTTCTCCTCTTCGCCGGACGCTGCTCCTTCTGCCGCCGCCGCCGACCCTGAATCCCTCACCCTCCCAGTCTCCCTTCCCTCGCCGAGTGCCGACGCCGCAACGCGTGACTGAAACCCTGAAACCCGCCGATGGCCCCACTTCCCCGCCTCCACCTTCCCGCTTCCTCGCCGACGGCGACCTGGCCCGGAAACCCTCTCCCTTCCCTCGGCGACTTGGAGGTAAGGCAGAAACCCAAACATCCCCGCCGACGGCGACCCGGAATACCGCCCACGTCGTCCTTTGCGGTAATTCAGTAAACCGGTTTGTAACCGTTTACCGGTAATTCGGTAATCGGTAAACCGGTTACAAACCGGTATCGGTAAACGGTAAACAGTTTGGCCACCCTCGGTATACCGGAATCTGTAAATTCGGTAAACGGTTTACCGTTTACCGACCGATTCCCACCCTTACAACACAACCCACCCATTCATCCGAGAATGAACCTCGAAGATGAAAACTTTTCACCCATGCTTCCCATAAAACCACTCCGAAAAAATCTCTATGGCTAGAAAATTTTTAATGGGGATTGTAGTTTTCTTTTTCAGTTATTAATTAGAGTGTACATTAGTTGAGAACATGACGTTTTACAATGTGGTGATTATGGACTTTTTTTTTTCAAAAAGGGAGGCCGAGACCAAGAAAGCAGGGGGTTACATATCAGAGGGTGCCATCACCTTGACTGTAGCGGAGATGGTGTTGAATGGTGAGTGGAATGTGAGCTACCTAAATGCTTTCTTACCCAATTTTATTGTCTCGCAGGTTCTGCTCCATCCGGTCCCCCACGAGGAAGGTCCAGACATTAGGGTGTGGAGGCTTTCTCCATCGGGAAAATTCTCCATGCGCACTGCTTATGATCTTACTACGGAGGAAGAGGAACCTCGAGCGACACATCCCATTTGGCGTGCAATTTGGCGTACTCCGACAACCAGGCGCGTTCAAGCCTTCCTCTGGCTCGCTACTCAAGGTCGTCTTCTCACCAATGCGGAGCGACAAAGACGACATCTTACAATGACACCAACATGCACTGTGTGTGGAGATGGTGATGAAACTGTGACCCATGTCCTTCGAGACTGCCCATATGCTAGAGGTGTGTGGGCAGAGTTCTTGGAACATGAACCAGACCAGGAATTCTTTCAGGCTGACCCATTTCATTGGTTGCTTCACTACATGTCTGGTCGTGGCAAGTCCATCGACGCTACTCTCTTTGCAGGCACATGCTGGCTCTTGTGGAAAAACCGGAATAATCACCAGTTTGAAGGCAAGATTGAGACCATTACGCACACTCAGTTTCGCGCCAAGAAGCTCAGGCATAACACTATCTCGGCCTTCAAGAAGGAGAGTCACCTGTTCGGGGACGGGCGAACTAGAGAGAGGAGGTTAATTAATAGGGAGCTACCTCAGACTGGTTGGACAACCATCAACACAGATGGTTCTGTCATTTACTCTCCTTCGAGCACGGCAGCAGGCGGCGTCGTGAGGGGCGACGACGGCCGCTTCATTCATGCTTTTTCTTTGAACCTTGGAGGGGGTTCAATTACCCGTGCAGAGCTGGCTGGGATTGCGTATGGTCTCAAGATTGCTTGGGAACTGGGGCTTAGGAAGGTGATTCTACAGTCAGACTCGCAGACTGCCATTCAGCTGATTCAGTCGGCTCAACCAAACCACCCACATTTTGTTGTTGTGAGGGAGATCAAACGTTTGATAGCTTGCCATGGCAGGTTCGTATTGAGCATATTTTTAGGGAAGCAAACTTTGTAGCTGACTACCTAGCTTCCCTCGGTCACACTTTTTCTTTGGGAGTCCATTCGTTTCAGACTCCCTGTCTTCTCATGAATTACTGGTTGTACTTTGATTTGATTGGAGTGACAACTCCTCGTTTTATTAATGGATAAGGGTTAGGGTGCCCCTGAAGCGCTCTGATTTCAACCGAAAAAAAAAAAGAGGGTGCCATCACCTGGCGATTATGGACTTAACTCCTTATAAAATATGCTCCCATTGATAATAGGTGACTTACTCTACTGGCACTTCAAAGGACAAGTGCCCTGTCCCATATATTAAATGGGGCTTGAAGATCAAGATTGCCGTTGACCTTTTGATTTGATCATTATGGTACATGAACAATACTTTTCATCATATTAGGCACACATTTGTTGTTTTGGTAATCGCGATACATGAACTTTATACTTATTAGTGATTCTTAATAAAGATGATAATATGTCATTATCTACACTTATGTACACCAATGGATCATGGTTCATAGTAAGCAAGGACACTAGAAATTCAGAACAGAGCGGTGAGATTCACGAAGGCAGAAAAGACCCGTAAAAAGCTAATACATGCAAACAAATAGCACAGATCTTGCCAATGGAAAATCCCAAGGTAACGAGTTCACAACTTTACTACCCTCCTCTTCAACAGGTGCGAGACATAAGAGAGAGATGTTCTGCACTTTTTGTTGGATTTCAATACTGATGTGGCTTGTCCCAATCGTTAGGCGATGACACCTACTGTTGTCGTTGGCAGGTACTGCTTTCGTGGACAGCGAAGGTGGGCGACCTTGGCTCCCTTCTCTTCTCCCCATGACTAAAACCCTACCTAGAAACCCAAATGTAAACCAAACATCATATTCAGAATCGAAAAAGTGAAAAGCCTCCAAAAAGAACCTGCAACCAGGGCATTGCTTGACTTGTTGTCATCCGTCGTGAAACCTTCCTGGATTTTGCTTGCAAGGTTGTGAATGATCAATCTCATGTGCATTTACACATTAAACGGTCCATAATTTGTGAATGACTACAACATCATGATTCAATTCACCAGGGATCGAGTGGATTGGCCAAAAATGTAGAGAGAAACAATGACACCTTCTACCTTTTTATTCTTCAGGATCCTACATTGTCACAGTGAAATAAATCGAACTGAAAGTTATGGAGGCAATGTAACAATTTATACTAATCGAATAGAAAAATGAATCTATATATATAATGCTCCATTGCTGCTTCAAAGATACATGGTGACCTTTGACCTTCAAAGTTGGAGTTAATATAACACCATAACCATCCACCTAGGTATAAGAAATAACATTGTCACTATAATTGCGTAAGTGGAGGAGTAACTAATTTATATTATGTAAATATTGATATATGGATGACCATTGTCATAACCACATTAGATGCTCACTTGGGAGTTACATGTAACCCCTATTCCTACATTTGATAGCTCCTTTATGTTTCATTATCTCTCATTGATATAAGGATGTAGTGGTTACAAAAGTGTGCCTATAAAAAGAGCACACCATTTGTATCTAAAGTGAAGAATGAATAAGAAGAACTCTTCCCCTATCTTCTCTTGTGTCTTTCCCTCTCTAATCTTCTCTTGTAGTTGTTTATATTTTCCATTAGTTTCATAACACATTATCTTCTCTTGTGATATATTAGTACTATCTGTACACATAAAATGTAAACCAGAAGTTTATAAGATTTGATAACTTGGTAATTTGGTTGGTCCGGTTAGACCATCCCGGATCATGATGTGAAAAAAATTCTTTGAGAATTCATGGGGAACATCATATGAGAAGTCAAAGAACTCTTCAACTAAAAGAGTTATTATAACATGCTTGTTCTCAAGGAGAATAGAACAATTAATAATCACATGTAAAAGAGTTGATAAATCTCTTGAGATTTTATGGACATGTATGCAGAGCAAATGATGCATCAAATGTATGATCACATGTATTTTATCTAATTGCAACCCGATGTTTGCGATATTGGTTGCCTCACTAGCTATGGATACATTGTCATGGTTATCCAATCAAACATCACTTTGCTTAAGAGAACAAGCTGAGCTTTCCGATCTCTTTTCGAGGACATGCTCGCTGGCAAGTGATAGTATTTGTTCACATCTAACCAACAAGTTATCATAAGTTCCCCCCTTTTACAAATGATTTTGATAAAAAACCTAACATTTCTCATATGAGAATATCCGGGTGTGCCGCATACATCCCAATTGCTCTACCACAGTATCTTAAGTTGATTCTCGTTAGAAATTGAGAATTTGTGTTGGGTATGAATCCCAAATGGGAAATTTGTTTGCGAAATTATTGTTTGATGAATCACTTTTCCAACATTAAGGGGAGAGAGAAAAAACAGCTAGACAAAGAGATGAGTTGGAATGAGTTATCATTATCTAGTTTTGATCCTCAAAGTAAGAAACATGAACCTGAAGTTCATACGATGAATTATCGTTACCAACTATCAAATGCCTTTACTGGACATACGAAGCGACCAAGTCACATATACTAGCTGTGAACAATGCAGTCAAAATCTAGATTTTAAGTAAAATCGAAAACTGCGGTAGAATCGAAATCGTAGATTAAAATCGTAAAATCGTAAGATTTTAAGGTTCATATTAAAATAAATACTTAAAACACTAGATAGTAATAAAAATGCATATCTTTAATAACAGTCAACTACATGAAGCATAATTACTTCCCAAGATAAGTTTGTTTGCTAAACAAACACAACTAATCCATATATTTTTCTTGTACATAATAGAAACACACAAATAAGAAACCTGAAACATTATAGATATCACTGTTAATTAATTGTTAAGAGTAGAAAATCACATAAGATCGTTAGGATCAACATTAACATCACTTACACATCATCGTCATCATCCTCAACCTCACCCTCACTCTCATCGTTTTTATTTGTTTAAGGACTAATATCATTACTCTTATGATCACTTGAAGTACTTTCACCATTAACCATATTTCCTTGATTACCATCATCTGGAAAAGATAACTCATTGATCGATGCATTCCCTTCTTAATTGATAAAAGGTCGGGTTAGTGGTGCTGAAGGATTGGGAGATGAACAAAAGCTTGCAATGTAATGGAGATTTGGATTATTGTGAGGGTGGTGGGAACAAACTACAAGCTAATTGGGAGGGTGGAAGATATCGTTGATGGAAGGAGTTGGGCGCCGACGTGCGAAAAAGGAAGATACGAGGAAGAGAATGACAATAAATTGAGGGTTAACTATCAGGTTGGGGTTGTGTTGTTCATTATGTTGGATTGGGGAAAGTAAATTTGACTCGGTTCATGGGCATAACCCAACTTGACCGGTCTAATTTTGATCCAATTGATATGAACCTTGAAATCGTACAAAATCGTAGAAATCGTAGATTTTATGGATTTTAGAGTTTTAAATCGGGATTTTATGGGATTTTAAGGTTCAAAGATTTTACAGTAAAATAGGATCGGAACCCATAGGTAAGATCGTAAAATCGTAAGATTTTAAGATTAAAATCGGCATTTTGACTACATTGGCTGTGAATGCTCCAATTAAATTTGATATCCTTGTTGGATACTCTAATATAAAAAAATGTGTATGAAAGAGCGCATGAAGCGTGATAGACCAATCGGTTCCAATGATAAACATCCTTGAGAAAGAAAAGGAGCTGTAATTAGAATGGTCAACCCAAGGACATGAAAACTCAAGAAGAGTAACCAAGAATAAAATATAATTTTAGTTCCAGAAGAACACATGTATACGAAAGTTGTGAAAGAGAAGAGATCTCAAAACCATATTAGACTACAATGCTGGAACCGTAATGAAATCATTGTCGATGAAATTTGTTTGTTGTACTTTAGTACTGAATATCATATGTACAAGTGAAGATCACGAGTAAAACTCTATTGATGCATTCAAATGATGATGTTATTGGCCAATATAGAAAGAAATCGCGAAACTTGCTCAAGGAGCATAATGTTTAAGGACCAGAAGTCCTTACACTTGAAAATGATAAAAATAGCGGGATACAAACAAATTTTTGTGCTATTGGAAAGTATGAAATTTTGAGAGATATAGCACAATATTTTGCAATGAGTTTCTCGAAGAGACCTTTCATTGTTTGAGAGGAGTTATGCTGCCCTGTGGTGGATGCAACTACTTTTTCAAATTAATGTTTAAATCTATGTTTGATAATTATTGTGATAGCCTATTTGATTGAATTCCCTGAAGATGTTATATATTTTTTAAACTCCCAGAAGGATTAATTTACCTGAAGTAAACAAGTAAAGTTCTCGAGAACATATATCAATAGACTAAGAATATCCCCTGTATGGGATATAGACGAATGTGAAATACTCATCTAAGTGAACACCTACAACATTAGGGTGAATGGATCTTAAGAGGTTAAATCCGGATAGAGTGCATTAGAGCATTTACATTGTGCATATATAGTTGTGTTGTTTGTATGTGCTTCAAGGATTTTAAATTCTTCGTTTATGTGTTGTCTTTTACTTTAACGTATGAGTTGTGTTTTATGAGTGTGCTTTGTTGAATTCATATTGTTTTTATGATGTGAGTTTTGTTATTATCTTTCGAGATATGAAAGAATTTCTTGCATCAATACTTTGTGATGACCTCATATTATGTTTGATGATATGAATATTATTGGAGCTCCTGAAGAGCTTTCTAAAGCAGTTGATTGCTTATAGACATAAGTTAAATTGAAGGATTTAAGATCCTTTTATGGGCAATGAAGGTAATGGTGAAAAAGTGGAAAAGTAATTTTGCATGAACAAATTATGTTCATCAACTAAAATTAGGATCCTAAGATCACTAGAAGTGACCAAAGATCCATTTAGGCATCAAGAAAGAAGTGAAACATTAAGTCATGAAGTACTATATGTTGATGTACTAGGTCCTGAAGTACCATATGTTGATGCATTAGAGCACCATACAAAATATCATTTTGCTATTGATAATATTAGCAAAATACAATGTTTCTCTCAATGGAACATTGAAAATACTTTGTTACCTTCAAAAACAATATATGTGATTGTTCTATTATGGTATTATCAAAGATATATTTGATGAACTATATATCCAAATCATATATACCATTTGATCCTCATATTGGTTGATCGGAGGCGAGCTATCTCATACATATGATGATATAACTGTTCATAGAGAAACTAAACAAACTATAATAGGCAAGTCCTTAATGTACTTCGTTACACTTTGTGATCCACCATATCTAAAGGACTTGTGCTTGTGAACTATTTCCAAAGGAAATGGTCCTGACGATCATGTATGAAGAAAATCTGAAGATCATGCATTAAATTGACAATCTAGAAGATTGTTCACTAACTCACTCCCGACAACAATATTTCTAAAAGTTGTTCGTGAAATTTGAGTTCAACAACTCAAAGATTTGAAGTGATGTGGTCATGAGGGGAGCATATACGCACTACACTCTTTTGCCATTAACCATGGTTTTTTCCCACTGGGTTTTCCTGGTAAGGTTTTTAACGAGGCAGTATGAGATAGCGTAATGCAATCTAGTAGGGGGTGTTCAAATGGTAACCATGGTTATTACCAAACCAAATAAGGCTAAATTTCATTGACCATGGAATACAATATCATAACCAAACCATCCAAACTAATACAACAACCAAATTAACCAAACTAAAGTTTAATCGATTTGGTTAATTGGTTAACCAGATTAACCAATATTAAATTACATTATCATTAATTGAGAAAAATTTCGGTTAATTTATCAATTCACAATTTATATAATGAATAAAACATAACAATTCACACTCGGTTATAGTTGACATTTAACATAAATACAGGCAACTAAGACAATTATCTTACGGTTAGTATAGAAGTATTCACCTAGCAAAATTTTACCACAATGGTATGGGTTAATGAATTGTTGTGTTTGTTTGAATTGACTTTGTCTTTTTAGCAATTTCCATAGGCTGAAAAGTACCTTGCTTTCAAGTTTTCATCCAACATAATCTATGAGCTTTATCTAAATTAGGCATTCATCTGTTGTGGTCTACACTCTATATATACAAATATACATTGAAGTAACAATATCAAGCTTTATATTTTATGAGTCTAAAAGGGATGAACGTTAACTCTTGAGTGGTTATTCAAAATATTAAGTATGTGTATATGTTAGATATATGACTAATTATTTATATGGTTAATTTGGTTTGACTGGTTAGGAGTGTCTGAAATAAAATCAAACCACCTAAACCAAACAAGCTAAAAAATTTATCCAAACCAAACCAATTATCCAAATTAACCAAACCAAATTATCCAAATAGTACTGGTTAAAACAGTTACCATGGTAACCACACCGTTTGAACACCCCTACAATCTAGTTGTCATCCAAGGGGGGTATTATATAAATATTGATATATGGATGACCATTGCCATAACCACATTAGATGCTCACTTGTGAGTTACATGTAACCCCTATTCCTACATTTGATAGCGCCTTTATGTTTCATTATCTCTCATTGATATAAGGATATAGTGGTTACAAAAGTGTGCCTATAAATAGAGCACACCATTTGTATCTAAAGTGAAGAATGAATAAGAAGAACTCTTCCCCTCTCTTCTCTTGTGCATTTCCCTCTCTAATCTTCTCCTGTAGTTGTTTATACTTTCCATTAGTTTCATAACAATTTAGCAAATTTGAACCAACCTCACGAAGCACAAATGCCTCAAACATCCAAGGTAAACGTCAGATAAAATATGTACAATTAGACCCGAATCATCACTCAACCAAGGAAACACTAAGGTGAATTGATTAGATGCCAAATTTCTAGAATATATAAACATTTTAGAGTTAGTAAATGGAAAATTAAATGCTCTTTATTTAAAACCGCTATTTAAACTTCAGAATAGAAAAACAGCAAGCTTTGCAGCTTATACCTGTAGCTTTCAATTTCTGCAGCAGTTTTTAGTTCATATTTGATTGGTTATCAAATCTAATAAGCTTCATGTCACCACGTTTTCACTCATCTATATATCATTTCTCTTTTCATCTATATCAGTTTGTAAGATGTGACATTAACATACACATATAAAAACTGAGACATAAAGTTAAAGCAATGGATTAACAGATTCAGTGGTAAGGTTCTTCTGATTGAACCAATTATTCACAAGTTTTTATCATGATCCTGAACCTTTTGACAGGAAGACCTGCGGCTATCTTGAGTAGAGTGTACATAGTGCAGCAGAACATGAGCCTACAATACAACAGGTGATCACATTATCTCATAGCTCAAATAATGAAAGAATAATCATGCTTTCTCTTAGTAACTATGGCATAGAATAGAAAAGAGAGATATCCTACATGGAATGTTGCTTTCAGGATATAATCCGCCTTAGCTTGATCCTTGAGCAATGCATAGGCTTTGTCCTTTGATGGGTTACATGTTACCATATATCTCTCATTCTGTCAAAACGATATAAGTATATTCATTGATTACTCAAACTATACATTAATTGGAACCAATTAACAAAGTCTAAATTCTGTGCCAAAATCATATTGGAATATCCTCTTCTAGTCGATTTCATCCTAGCAAAGGAAACCTATAGCTTCTTAATACATTACAAATGTGTAAATAAAAAGGAACCCAATTCTTGAAACTATAAGCCCAATCTTAGCAATAACAGAGAGAGAACACATAAGACTGTACTAAATAATGGAAAGAAATATCATTGTAACGCTGCAAGCTTTTGTAAGATCAATCAGACCCACAATTGAGGAGCTGAACAGAGAGAAACCGAACCAAGTAAAAGCGAAAATGAAGACCCACATTCAGTGTGGAGAAACTAAAGCGTATAAGCGAGGAAGAAAAGAAGGGTACCTAGTAAAACTGACGAATTTGGAGGCAAGATCGGGAATTGAAAGGGCTTGCAGCTGCATTAAGAGAAAATGATGGGAATAGCAAGAAGAAGGGTCGTTGATATGAAGAGACTGGGGGGGAAATGTTCTAACTTTAGAATTTAAAATTCTGGAAATTGTGAGTTGAAGGAAAAAGAAGAACAAAAAAACCACATTCACCATTGACGAACTGAGAAGGAATAAAAAGGAATTAAGTAGGGGAACATGGAGAAAGAAACTGCTATTCTGTTTCATAACCATTGCAGCGGGTTAGAGTGAAGTATTCTTGAAGATTACAACCAGGAAAGGAATTGAGCAGCGAAGAACTCGGCGAAGAAAATAAAAACTAGAGGGAACTGATGTCGGCGAAGAACTCGGCGGTAAGGAAAGCAATCATCTATTTAAAGTTGCTGGGGCCGACGTGCACTTTGCTGTAGGAAGGAGAGAGAAATACGGGGAGGATGGTTACAGAAACAGTTGAGGGAAAGAAACCCAATTGACGGAAGATGAAAGAGGAAAGAAAGCCCGTTAAAATGGGCTGCCACGTCAGCCTCCGAAAATCACTCTAAAAGCAAGAAATTTTGAATGATGGTAGCAGTTTTACTTTTCAGCTATAAATGATATTGTTGATTGTTATAATTAATTAGTATTTGAGCATTATCATCCCAATAACTATTTTATTTCGTTCATATTTTTTAATTTTTATGAATTGAATATTATTTAAGAACTTCTATTTTATTATTTAAGTTTTATATTTTGTTAATAATATAATGCAATTATTTTCCAACCTATTTGCACTTCGTTATTTTTTGTTTCCTAACAACAATTTTCATTCACTTATCAGTCAATACAATTTTCATTCACTTATCACTCACTACAATTTTCACCTCAACATGCACTCTAATTTTAATGCCTACATGCCAAACATAGAGTAAATTATGCATGTGGCTGGATAGCTAGTGAATGCAAGGGGGGGTTTACTAGAGCTGCGTTTTCCAGTCGTCAAAGACTTCTTGGATTGAGCTGTCGGGGAAAATGGAGGGGCTTCTTACTGTTAGTGTTGTGGTATATGATTCACGATTGAACTTCTCCTAACAACTCGAGTTATTGGGATCAACTGGTTCTTGACATGGTATCAGAGCCTTCTGTGACCGAGAGGTCTTGTGTTCGATTCCCGGTGACCCCCATTTGTTAAGCACATGGTATTCTTGTCTTCAGACCTGTGCAAACTTCAAGCCCTTGTAAGTGGCTTTCGTTTGAGGGGGCGTGTTAGTGTTGTGGTATATGATCCATGATTGAACCTCTCCCAACAACTCGAGTTATTGGTATCAACTGGTTCTTGACACTTACTGCCCAATCTGGCTCAGTCTGGGAG
Source organism: Linum trigynum (assembly GCA_964030455.1). Taxonomy (NCBI): domain Eukaryota; kingdom Viridiplantae; phylum Streptophyta; class Magnoliopsida; order Malpighiales; family Linaceae; genus Linum; species Linum trigynum. The sequence goes on from OZ034817.1 coordinate 20,303,221, forward strand.
TTACTGCTCATGTGATTTGTACATACTTTGCACATGTGATTTGTAAATATTTAGCTGACTCTTAATAAATATGAGTTTGATTTTCTTTTCATTGAGTTCATTTTTCCTATCCTTCTCCTTTGATCTTGACTTACGCGGAACAAATCCTAGAGAAAAATTGGAGCGAATTCGAATGGAAATGATAATATCTATCCGTCAGCCAAAAACAGTGGGCTATAATGCTCAAAAACTGTAGTCTTTTCTGTAAGAACCTACTCACAAGGTCTTTTCAAAAAAAAAAAAAAAATTGTATTTTTTTAGAAGTTTTATGAACACACCTCTTAATTATGTTTTCAAACTAACAATATTCAAATTTATATATTTTGGACAAACATTCCCGGAATTTTATTCTTGGAATCTGCAATATCCTTACTTAATATGATAGGGATTCAAAACAAATAGAGTGCCACGTCAGCCCATGGTCAGCTCTCAGCGCCTCCCTCCCACCCATCAACGAATGAATTTTTTTTTCTTTCTCAAATTTAGTACCTTGGTTCGCTTCGCCTCCCTTCTCGGTTAGCTACTTAACTCATTCCATTCTGTTTTCTTCCTTTGTATACCATACCTTCTGTTTTTGCTTTTGTCCAAGAATCTAATATGATATGAGCTGCCGAAATCAAGTAGTTCTTATTTTCTTCCGCTCTTTCTTCCCAAGTACAGTTGTATCTTAGGTTTTTCAATGGCGGCTGCAAGTGGTACTGGATACAGAAAGCAGCCACCAGCTACGGAGGTGTCGACATTTAATCACATTCTCACACCTTGAACCTCTCTATGTTTCTCCAATCCATCCGACCCATTGTACATCCATCCCGGCGTCACGTTGATTAATGAAGGCGACGACGATGAGGAAGCTCTCGAGTTGTCACTGGCAACGGGGACGAAATGAGATGGAAGAATCTTGAGTGTGATGAAATAGGGTTGTAGAGATGGCATACTGGCGTTATGGATTTTTACTGGTGTTGCTCTTGCTGTATACTTAATTAATTTCTGATATGCAGGGGAAGCGTTCTGGTAGAGAAAGGAAAATCCAAGAGGGAAGACAAATTAGTGTTAGTGTTGATTGAGTCTAGCAAGTGAGTTAGGTCTCAATTCACTGATTGAAGCCACTATAGAGGACTACATTGGAAACCTGGATTTCTTATACAAGAACAGAAATAGAACGAAGTTGAAGGCAAGGAAATGAAAACAAAGCTTGATCGAAAAACACACAGCTGTACAATGGAATTGTGTTTATGGGTTTTGTGAACTTATTTGGTTACTGGACTTTCATTTACTCGATTAAGCTTAGAAGGGCTGAACGTGATTAAGCTTATTTGGTTACTGGATACCCGAGGCTATGAGTTTGATTGCCATCCCTAACGACAATTGATTGTCATCTAAGAATAGCACCGTGTTGCCATTATGGTTAAGGAATTTTGTTTTAATACATTTTCCACAACACAACCCAAGATTCATATTGCCAATTACCAACCACCTCCTATTAAGATTTAAGGACACTAAATCATACTTGATGAAGTTTTTTTAATAAACCGGCTTGATAAAGTTGAGATACATATATTTAATTGAATTTTTGGCACAATTCTCTGTATTATTATGCTAAACAAAACAATATATGTTATTACAAATATATTCTGCATGAATGTATGCAAAATAAATATGAGGCACCTCAGAAAAATAACATGAATTTATAAATGTCGCTCAAGTAAATATATCCTGTGAACTAATAGTCGTATTTGTGGTTGATTTTGCTAAAACATTTTCAAAATAGACACAATAAGTAAGAGGAAGATTCATGATGTAGATAAAAATATAGTTCCTTGCTCTTTCAAAATTGCACAATGTTTGTGGGATATAGATCGTGATATTTTCTACTATCCTATACTAACATATCAACATTTGAGGAATCATATTATATTTAAAGAAGATGGTTGTACCCGTATTTTGATACTTCACATGTAATTTAACTTAACTTAATTTAGCATCTTATTTAGTGTCCTTTAAATCTATTAACAACTTGGTCAGGATTTGTGATGTTAATTAATTAATCTCTCATGTGATTTAAACAATACATCATAATTTTAACTATAAATACTTAAATCTTAAACGTATGGTTCTATGTAAAATTCTAAGTAAATAAAAAAAATATCTACAAAGAGCTAATCAAATCAAATTAAGTTCTTCGTCAACAAATGAAAAATTCAAAAGTGTGAAACAGTAGCAAAAACGATCCAAGTGAGATTAACAATTTAATGTACGTAAAAATAACATGTACAATCCATGAAAAATGTAGAAACAAAAGTTAATGATAATGTCTCTCATATTTAACGTGTCATTACAGAAATAAGCTATACATCATGTTTCTACACATATGCTAATAGTAAACATCTTTATATCGTCAGTTCAAACAAAATAGACATATAATGCGAAAGAAAAAAACAGTATTACATAAACCAAAAACTAATAAAAAAGAAGATTGTAAAACAACGCAAAATAAACCAACTAAACAAAATGCGCGGGTAAAAAACTAGTTCACATAAATAGAGTTTGAATGTTTACACAACTGAATATATGAATGATTTTTTTTTTTTTTTGACAATAAGAATATATGAATGATTGATACATAGGTGCATTCATGCGTATTGCGTGAATATTTGAAATATGTTATATAACCTCAATATACTTTTCTCTCCTAAAAGGTTTTGAAAAAGAATTAATATATATAAACGTGAAGTAAGGTTACTGTTACCAAAAGAAGTACATTTTGATAATCCAAATTTAATAAAATTACAACTTAATCACTATACTGTATATTTTACATTTTGATACCTCAAATTTAATTTTAATGTAAAATCATTGAGCAATTATGTTTTAGTATCTAAACTTTATGAGATTTTCGTACCAACAATTTTTAAAATTTACATATTGGTCCAATGTTTATATTTCACTTGAATCCATAAATCCAATCCACCAATCCATGAATCCAATCCACCATAACATAAAAGTATAAATTTAGTTTGTACCATACAAGATGTTGTATCACTCAACTGTAGAAAAAGATTCGACCATTTTGGTCTTTGATGAGATTTTTACTTCAAAAAAAACATGTATGATATCCATTTGAAAAAATAATAATTATTTTTTAAAAGAACATTCTATTCGGTGATGTGACAACATATTTAGTAAAATATAACACGAGTACATTAAGATATTGATCTGTATGAAGTATTTGTATGACATTTTAATAGAACAATGTTTAAAAAAATCAACAGTAATAAAAAAAGTTAAAAGTTAATATAAGTATAAAAATGACCCAACCTTTCCATCATCTATTTCCTCTTCATTTCATTTTTCACTCGCCTTCCATAACCCTTTCTTTATTTCTTTCTTTACCTTCTTCGTCTAACCCTAATTAGTATACTATTTTTATGTATTCTAATCACAAGTATGAACTATTCCATACACGACTCACCAACACTCCAGAGAATTAATAATTGAACCATGAACTTTTTCAGCTCAATGTCGAGTCCAATTAAAATTAAAGATATATGATTATTACTTATTAAAAACTCATCATTTTCCACTATGAGATTTGAAGGCGTGAAATTTTAAGCGATTTTCCGTTTGTATTCATTTTGCTTCTCTATAGAGTTTTTCTTTTTCACCCGGTCTAGATTTTCAACAATTATATGTTTGGCTAGGTACCTACACATATCAAATAAATAATTTCATTTTTCTATAAAAAAGTAAATAATTATCATCTTAAATACATCACCATTAAAGGAATTAAGCCTCAACTGTGCAAATTATAGTTCGGTACCTAAACTTAATAGATCTTAGATTTATAGCCTAAATGTTTTTTAGCATTACAAGTCCTCAAAAATCAAAATATTGATGGAACAATACATTTTAGTACCTAATTTTTTTTGTACTACATTTTGGTACCTAAATTTTGAAGTTCTACAAATAGTTCTAATTTTTGTATGTGTAATTAAAACTACTTCGAATAAATTCATACACATTTAGATTATGGGTATCCAAACCCAACTCATACACCCTTAAAGATTTTGATTTTGGATTTCAAGAATTTAACTGATTTTATTTTTATTTTCATACTAATAATTTGGTTAACCAAACCAAATCGACATCCCTAATTATACTTGACATGAGCAAAGATATGAGTGATAAATATTATTTTTGACAAAAATCTGCACTAGGCTTTATTAATTATGAGAAGCCGTTATAGAGTCAAGCTCCAGTTGATTAAGTAAACTCATAGGAGGTCGGCCTTGTTTGTTATGTAAAAGAGAAGTTATGAGTAGAGTGCCCAAGCCCAAATTGAGCCAAAAGAAAGAAGGCAGAGTTGGAACAGAACTGCAAAATATCTGCTATCAGCTGGGTGGCGTCGTAATATCTATTTCCGCATTCCCCTGTGAACTAATTCTATTCAAGATGTAGTGCCTTTAATGTTACAATTTACCAATAGTTTCAAAGGACAAAGTCCGAATAACTGAAAAAATCAAGGCTTTGCCCGTAAAATTACAGGCACCATGCTCGAGCGTAATAGGTCCTTACATGAACCAGTATCATATAATATCTCATGATGGTTCTCTGGTGAGCACCTGAGTTCCACTCTTAGACAGTAATAGGTCCTTCATTTCCCTGTAACTCCTCAGCTCTTCCAAGGCATCAGACGTTCTTCGAGGTACAAAGAACCCAGAAGCAGTAGTAGCAATCCCATCATTATCTACTTCGGCTCTCAAGGAACGGCATGAGAAACAGCTGGAATCTTGGTGCAGTGGAGGTGCAGTCCTCAACATGTGAACAAGGACACCGACTGCTGCATCTTGTGATTTCCTACCGATTGATGTAGATTCCAGGTTTCTTTTCCCATCAAAGTTCTGACTGAAACAATCAATAATGGCATACTTAGCAAAGCTTAATAAACTGGTTAGAAGGAGGATAATCTCTGAGAGTACAAACAGAAACATCGATTGTTGGAGAGAGAAGTAGCGCTTAATCCAGTGTTAAGTTTGCTCAATGGTAACTGTCAAGTCAAGAAGCTGAGTTGCTAAAGCAACTCTAAAGAGTCGATGTCAGCTGCATAAATATGCCATCCCAAACATGGAAGCAAAGCTCCATACTCTAGGACTCTCTTATCTATCAACAATAAAAGGATACAAAAATTGCTGAACTTCTATAACTCATCAAAGTTCCCCTAACATACTGAATTAATTTCCGCACCTCAATCATTTTGGTGCACCTCAATTCATCATATTAGGATTTCAATAATTTGTGTTTCCTGTCCTAGTTCAATGCATCATTGACAATTTTTGCTAGTTCGTGGTTACCAATTTCGCCATCACTCAATAGAGCAGATAAGAAGGTGATGGTTTCAATATCTTCAATGCTGTACAAGATTGCAGAACACACTAGAACATGCTTAAGATGGACCAGTATAGTAGAGAACTTTGCACTATAGTATCTGTATAGAAATTGGTGATAAGGCACACCCAAAAGCACAAAGAGCATAGAGTAATTTCCAACGTCTCAAGTATCTTCAATGGATCCACATCAAAGGTACCCCTTGTATGGATAATAAAGGTAGATATTCAGACAACAGATTGGTACATTTTTTCCTTGAAAATAAAATAATTTCATGCAAACATTATCATGCCATAAATGAGCAACAGCTCATAAACTGAAGTACCTGATTCGTGAGTCTGGTGAGTCAACATCATCCGCATCAAAAGGACACGAAAAGTCACAATCATCTATATCATCCTGGAAAGATAATTTACTAGAACTCCTAGAAAATCCAACACGTGGAGAGTCGCTGGAAGATAATGGTCCAGAAAACCGTCCTGAATCATCTCTGCTATCTTTGAGCACCTACAAGTTATTAGATTCAAGCTAATAAATATAAATAAAAAGAAACTGACAAGTATATTGTAATCAGTACATCAGGAGGAAGAGCCACAAGATAAACAAAGGCTACCTTCTGACCAACAGAGCCCAAATCGCCAGCCCTTGAAGCTTCCGATTTCTTAATTAACCTCATCCCAGATAGGGATTCATTTGATGAATGATCAAGCCGTGTGCTTCTGGGAGATAAAGGAGGAAGGGAAAGTTTACTCGGATCAGAAAAGTTGGGAGAGATGTATCTAGCATTTCTGCTTGTCATTGAGGATGGAATAGTCACAGGGGCAGTTTCACAACTTGCACGAGTTTGCCTAGGACTATCACTGTTTCTTAAGTATGTTGGAGTAGAAGGGGAGACAGATAGTGAAAAGGGAGGAGAAAGCTGACATTCATCATATAAGAGAGCCCTTTGATGCAATGGTCGTCTATGGTTTTGGATCCTTTCCAAGGGTGGAGATGGTGAATCATATGACATTTGGGATGTGCAGTGCACTGGTGGCGACCCAGCAAGATGACGGTTGACAACCGGTTTATGGAAACCACTTGTCCAGCTATGCGGTCGTTGAGAAGGTACTGAAGTAGGAGCGTGCATTACTTCAGAGGGGAAAGATATGGCACGATCTCCTTTGTATGAAGAGGGAAAGTACCTAAGAGGGTCAGTGGCAGGGCTACCAACATAATCGGATATGATTTTGGGAAGCATTGTGGTCAACGACTGAAGGTTAAAGTCGGACAATTGTGGGCGATAAGTTACCGATACATGTAGCCTGCCAGGAAAGGCTTCAATAGGAACAAACCGATATTCCTTCATCATTTCCTCCTCCGCCCTAGAGAATGGTTCGGAGAAAGATGAAACCTTGTAAATGATATCAAAGTTAAGAGATTGGCTAGAGGAGCTAAGCTGTCTAAAGATTCGGTATGCTGGAAGAAGCCTTGTTTGCAAGTATAGGGAACGTAAGAATATGATTGACTTCTTATATGTCTTCTTATAAGAGGCAGCACAACCCTCACCAGGTTGGGAAGCAGTAACTCTGGGAGGTGACTCAAACTGAACGAACCACCTCTCTATGACCGTCTCTGTAGCTGTTCTTCCTGATGAACCAGAGAGCACATTGTTCACAGATGAGACTGGTGTCCGTTGCTGAACAAGTATAATGTCAATGATCATTGGATCCATCAAATTCCTATGCCAGAAGTTCAAGTTATCTAGTGCAGCTGGGCGATCCCCAAGTACCAGATTGAACCATTTGTCACTCTTCCTGACCCGAGAATCACAAGTCCTTTCACACGGAAGAATAGATGGGATCCGAGAGTCCAGTATAATGTGCAAGCTCTTCAAAAGGAATTGTGAGACCACCTGTTCCAGCTTTCCGGAGTCGGAATGAGGAGTCATGCCGTGTAAATCCATGGTGGTTGATATGCAAAGGCAGCAAGCAGTAGCAGCTGCTATGTTTGTATCAATCTTTAGCAGCTAGAAACCAATAACAAACTATGAATCTCATGAGGAACTAGGCATCCCAGCAGTCGACTTTGAGATGAAAATTACTCTCGTTTCCTCAATCGATCCTAGTATGAGAGCCATAGATGGCGGTGGGAAGGTATGAAGCGCTTAAGCCCTAAACAGCAACACAGATTACTTATGGGAGAAAGGCAGATTTTGATTTCCTGAACAAACCCACCAAAATGAAATATATGGGAGAAGAAATGTTGCATAGACATGTAAACCAACCTCGAGATAGATCTGCCATTAATTGAGAGGAATCCCAAGTAGACGAGAGTAGACCGATCAACCAAACGTCCTCGCTTCAACTGTAGTCAACAAGCGATGAAGATAAAACGGCACCTGATGAATTAAAACAAGGGAAGATCCAAAAAACAGAAGATACATTAAATTGTGGAACCCAGCCCAGCTTTCTAATTCCACAAGAAACACAACCGAGAGGTTGCGTAGACCAGTGCAGAAGAAGAGTCCCAGAAAAATGATTACATTCAGGTGAAAGAAGTAATAGGATATTTATAACAAAGAACTTAATAATGAAAAGGTTGAGCACGAGGGGAATTCGATGATGGTATAGGATTTTAACAATGGCGAAATCGAGTAAGTTACCTGCTTTACTCAGTGGAGGAACTGGGTGATACTTTGAAATGGAAGAGGAAGAAGAGCAGAGCGATCATACGTGCCGCGGCAATTGCCACTGCTGCCTCAACTCTCTCCTCTCCTCGGGAGCCTTCATTAGCGAAAGGGCGGGCTAATATCATAAGACTGGACGGGATACGGTGACACACTGAAGGGAGTTGTCAGATTCACAACTCATTTCATAGTTGTTGAATACGCTCTCTCCAGGTTTTTTTTTTTAATTAATTGTTAAGATTAAAGAAAGGATATTTTTGAAAAGTTAAAAATTTACCACATTCAATCATTCACCTATCATATAAAAAGAAAAAAACCCTAACTCCTCCATCCTCCCTCTCTAGGGATGGCAAAAATATCCGTAACCGTGGATATCCGCCCGAATCCGGCCTAATCGGGTAGGGTAAAACCCGAACCCGAATGACATTTAGTGGGTACGGGTAAAATCCGAACCCGAATATTGCGGGTAATGGGTGGGCATGGGTTTCTCACTATCCAACTCGAACCCGCCCGATTATACACATGCATATGTATTTTGTCTAGAAATAATCAATATTTTTCTCTAACATATTTTATATTTAGCATATGAATATAATATTTTCATGAAATTGTGTGGTTTTAATTAATTTTCTTCATCCTAATGAATTATTGTCGTACTTTTCCTCTTACGTAATGTGACAATACATATGAATGTTAACATATTGGTTGAAGTTATGAAGAGAAATTATTACCCATGGATAACCGTGGATACCCGAAACCCGAACGGGTATGGGCATGGTTTTGATTTTCTACCCATTTCACATGTGGGTATGGGTATGGGTAAAACCCGAACTACTATGGGTAGGGTAACGGATATGCACTATCCGCGCCCAACCCGACCCATTGCCATCCCTATCCCTCTCTCCTCCCTCTCTCCCATATCCATCACCGTCTCTCCTCCCTCTCTCTCATAGAGCCCTCCGCCGCCACAGCTCTCCACCGCCAGCGTCGGCGCCCCTGTCTCCTGCAGCCGCCTGTCGAGCCTTCCACCGTCGGATCCCTCTCGCCGCCCTTCGTCCCCCACCACTGCCGCCGTCGCGAGGTCACCCTCTTCCCCTACCTCTCTCTCCTGTCACCGACTCCCCTTTTCTAGTTCTGGTTTTTTAGTGGTACCATTTTTCTTCTGGTAGCGTACCAGTGATAATGGTACCTACCACTCCCATAAGGTAGCTGGTAGTGGTAGCGTACCACTATCATCTGGTACCACTATCATCTGTTTTTTTGTGTTATTCTCTACTGGTACCGCTACCAATGCTAGTGGTAGCGCTACCAGTGCTAATGGTACGACACAATATGATAGTGGTAGCGATATACTGGTAACGTACCACTAGTAGTGGTACATTTTTAACGCACTGGTAGCGTACCACTAGCACTGGTATATTAATTACCAGTAGACTAATGGACTGGTACATTTTTCCAGGTTGCCGGAGGGAGTCTGCCGGAGAGAATTCGCCGGAGAAAAAGCCTGTCCGTCGCACCGCCGAGGCCTGGCGCTTGTTCCGCCCCTTCCTTTTTTTTTAAATTGTTTTTCATTAAGTGTTTAATTAATGATGGTTATATAATTAATAAGTGAAGGTTTGTGAATTATGTTTGTATTAACTAAGTGAAGGTTGTCTATTTAATTTGTATTAGGAGGAGATGAGAGTGGAGGAGGAGATGAAAATGGAGGAGGAGATTACGGGAATTACTGTTCCATTCTGGGCGATTATTGACATGTTATGTGTTTCATCTTTATCATTTCAAGTGTTGTGTGTTATTTTTAAGCTTTATCATTAGCAAGTGTTGAGTGTAACCTCTAAGTTGTATCATTTAAATTATTATGTGAACTCCTTTAGCTTTATCATTTCCAAGTGTTGTGTGTAAACCAAAATTAGGTCCATAATTTTTTCTCCAAAAAGATTCGGTCTCGAAATTTGAAAAAATTCTATTGAAAAATTTGTATCTTAAAATGATGACGAACTCTACAAAAATTAACATTAACGAATTATATTAAGGCTTCAATAAGTACATTTTTAAGTAAATGTAAACATGGATAAAATGGAGATCCCCAAATTTGAGGTTGGTAGCATTGGAGCCAAATTGTAAAAAATGGGGGCAATCCCCAAATTTGGGGATGAAGGTCCCCAAATTTGGGGTCTTGCATTGGAGTTGGTCTACGGGCTCCATTAGTCAAATAGGGGTTGTTTGCTTCATGGATTTGAAAATGAAGATTTTCTAATTTAAAAACTCAAGGATTTGTTAGGGATTTGTTGCTTACGGATTTGGAAAAAGTTCATTGTTTGCTTAGTTGATTTGATCATGGATTTATGGGTTATGGATTTATATCTTGGGTTAATATTTTCGTATGGCCTGAACTTTGACCAAAATAAACATCCTGGCCAATCTTTTCGATCTATATAATCCTGGCCCGAACTATACATAAAAAAAAACAATTTGGCCAGATCCGACTTTTGACCGTTAACTTGGACGGTCAAACGGGTTGACCATTAGTCAACACGCCATGTCACTGCCAAGTCAACTTAAAATATTTAAAATCATTCACAATTTCCACACATTCCCTAATTTTAAATTATTATAAATTAAAAAAATCATCTAATACCTTAGTTAAACCAAAAATAAAAAACGAAAAACATTAAATATGTATCAGATCTTCTGACGTGGCAGTGACGTGGCATGTTGACCGTTAGTCAACCGTTTGACCGTCCAAGTTAACCGTCAAACATCGGGTTTGACCAAATTATTTATTTTAGTGTATAGTTCGGGCCAAGATGTTATAGATCGAAAAGATTGGCCAGGATGTTTATTTTAGTCAAAGTTCAGGCCATACGAAAATATTAACCCTTATATCTTTAAGATGTATATTACCTTACTACCCTTCTTCATGTTAGATTTATATAACTTTACTTGTGTTTCTAATTTTAATCTTGTGGTCATATTGTTAATTTGTGCTTTTAAATTGACATTTTATAGCAAGCTCGTAAAATTAGTAGCCACGAGATATTAAAATGTGTAGATAATCACAATATATAGTTGTAATCTTACAATTCTTGGCTAAAATTTGTTTGTTAGAATTACTATTTTAACAACAAATGTAGTTTGTAGCAAAAGGGTATTACTTGCCATCCAAATCAAAATTTGAATCAAAATAATCATACGTTTGTGGCAAAATAAGTGTGTGACAAAGACCTTCACAAATAGCCATGAGAAATAAATCATGTAGTCATTAGCATGTTATTAGCTTATGACATAGATTATGTAGTCATTAGCATGTTATTAGCTACAATATTACTTTTCATGGCTAAGTTTGTAGCTATAAGAGGCAATCGTAGTAGTGCAAAGAAGGTTTAATTCACCTACATAGCCATAACTTTCACGATTTTGACAAATATAGCCACTTTTTAAAAAATACACAGATATAACCATTCCGTCCAAGAGTTTAACGACACTATCATGACTGCCGACTGGACAAATGATTGTTGGTGACGTGGTGATTTTTCATTGACGTGGCAATGCCAAGTGGAATATATTTTAAATTTCATTAATTAAAAAAAAACCAAAAAGCTACTTTACCCTTTCACCTACCTGCCCTCCTATCCTCTCCTTCCGTCAAACCTCACACCCATCCATCTTCTTCCCCTTCTTCTTCTTGTGCTGCCGCTTCTCCGCCATTAAAAGGGCACCCATCAATTTAAACTTCCCCACATAATTTTCAAACGTTAAAATCCTCGTATCCCTACTAATTTTGAAATCCCTAGCCCAAAAACTCAATTGGAAATCTGCAAACCTCAATGACTGCAGCCTCTTCACTTCCTCCATGGACCCGGAAACGAAGGAGTATGACCAGACCACCTGCCGGAACAGCTGCCAGATCTTCCACACAGCAGCAACGGCAGCCAGAACCATGACAAATAGCCAGGCCGCCATTGTTGTTGTTGCTGATTAACGAAGGATTTTGATTGTATGGTCAGCAGGAAGCACTGTGGTTTTTGTTTCTGTATCTTTTTGGTTGCAGGCTTTTTGGAGCATGTGTGGTGCGCTTTCGGGTGTGTTGGTGGAATGATCTGGTTTTTGTTTTTACATATGTATGAGTGAATGTGTGATGGATGCACCGCCCGTGTCACGACGGAATAGAGTAATTGATGGGGAAAGAGAGGGTTTTGAAGGGAGGAGTCACAAATCTGGATCTGGTGAAGAAGGTGAAAGATGTATGAACCCTTTCCCTTGTTTCCTCCTCGAAGCGCCGGCCTTGCCCTATTTTGCCGGTCGGGTCATCCACTTTGCCGATGAGAAGTTTGAACTTCTTCCGCCTCTCAATCTTTGTTTCATTCTTCCAAACGCCTTTTGATTGCTTGCTTGCTTTAATTACTAGGATTGAGGGGGACTGATCGATTAGGGAAAGGAAGGAAACCAAACGACTGAGAAGAAGAAGCCCACGGCCGCGACCCTCTGTTTTTTCCCTATCTATTTCAAGGAAAGTCACTATACTTGAATGGAAAGGTGGCTCTGCAAATTGGGGAAGACTGCTGGGAGGTGGGATGCTAGAAAATAAGTGAGGATGGGAATGAAAACGATGACAATGGAGAGAGAGAGAGTTAAATAATTTTAATATTAATTTTTTTATTATCTGATGTGGCGTCCACGTGGCTAAGTCCATCCGGTTGGCAATGACGTGTCATCCATTTTGCGGACAGATCAGCAAAACGTCCACTTAACTGACGGAGACGTTAACTCCATCAAATGTTTTCAGGGAAATGGCTACATAAGTCAAAGATGTTTGAAAAGTGTGGCTACATCTGTGTATTATTCAAAAAGTGGCTATATTTGTCAAAACCGTGAAAGTTATGGCTATGCGGATGAATTAAACCTGCAAAGAATAACTAATGACGAGTAAAGTTGGAATAAATAAATTATAAAGGGATATACAAGTAATTTTTCATGAAGGATTTGTTTCCTTCTTCAAATCCAAAGTAAATAGGTGGGATTTACAAATTCGTGAGGCCCACGGATTTGGAGACCCAAATCAGTGGACCCCCACAAATTTTGTACCCTCCATTTTGGCTCAACAAACAATGACTTTTGGACAAATCCTTCATGTGTTGGATTTAAGAACCAAATCTCACATCCAAATCCATGAAGCAAACGCCCCTAAGTAAGTGAATCTCAGTGCACCTCATTAAAATTCAATGGCTCAAATTAATCTAATTTAATGAATGACATGCTAGTAATTATACAATTTATTTACTTGTAAATTAAAATAAAAAATATATGGCCTGGCGTCTATTTACTTGGACTTCTCCTCGCACCGTTGGCTGCGGCAGGGGTTTTCGGCGTTTTCGGCGTTCCTTAGAGAGAGAGAGAGAGAGAGAGAGAGAGAGAGAGAGAGAGAGAGAGAGTCGGCGGTGGCGGGATTATCCGATGATAGGGTTTTCCGGCGACAATGCCATTTTGTTGTGTTTGTCGGACTATTTTGTAATGTTTGTAAGTCTGGTTTGTAATTTTGTATCAAGTCGCTTTGTCATTTTTATCTATCATCTTTGTAATGTTTATATGACCATTTGGTATATATTGTAATTTGTAACGTTTGTATACTTTGTATTTATTGATTTGTAATACCAGTTTATTGTTTTGTATCGTAAGTAGTGACATTTTGTACTGTTAGTAGTTTTGTAATGTTTGTCAGTCTAGTTTGTATATTTCGTATTATTTGTAAACCTGTTTGTATGTTTTGCCGCTCTAGTTTGTACTGTTCATATGGTTTGTACTGTTTGTAAGTCCGGTTTGTATACTTCGTAATTTTCCATAATACCCAAACTACCCCTATTATAGATTAAAAAGACCTTCCCACTTTTTAACCGTCAAATTAGTGTGTCCAAATCTAAGGGCCGGGAGGGGCTTAGTCAAGTGACTAAGAACCCTAGTCACCAGATCCTCTCTCACAAAAGGGCTGTTAATACTTGGATTTTTTCCCCTAAGTAGATTAGTTTGTAAAAAAATTCACAAAAACAACCGTTTTTATAAAAATTCCCGAAATTACACATGTTTTCTATAAATCGCTGTCGACGCAAGCGATCTATAGCAAGATCACTGAAGAATAAGGCGATCAACATTGAATCACTTCTAAGGACATCGATGAAATGTAAATCGTTGGAAAGTAAGGCGATCATACATTACGTTACAATAAATCGTTGGTGTAAACCGCGATCAAGTAAATTGCCAAGATCAAAGCCGATCAAGTATAAATCGATGTCCTCTGACGCGATTATATTTGAACACGAGTTTAGGGTTGGTGCAGGTGGTATACCGGTTTTCCATTGATCACTTTTTACACAAGCGATCATATTAAATCGTTGTTCATTGAAGCGATCAATATTCATACGAGGCTAGAGTTAGGTGCAGCGACCGAAGCATGATTGCCTTTGTAGAAAGCGATCTTGCCTTTATTGCTTTTGTTAAAGGAGATCTTGGCTAAACAACCTCAACTATAAATATACGAACCAAACACCCAATTTCAGACTCATTTCCCCTCTTATTCACCCTCGTTGCAGAAACTTCCCCCTTATCCACCATACCTGCAATAAATCTCATGACCACACAAGAACTTCATTCACTCATTCTGATGATAAGGTACGCATGAAATTGATTAGTATGGTCATGTTGAAGTAGTTGTGTGTTTGTGCTTCACTAATTATGCATGAATGATATTCAACTTCATAGATTAACTAAACACTAGAACATACATTAAAGTATGTTGAAACAACACACAACCCACTACTAACACGTAGCTTAGCGTTGGAAAATTAAAGACATAACATGGACACCTAGCACTAAAATAAACAACACATAACTACAAGTTATTCTCATTGCCCTTGTTCTCCTCCTTGTTCCCCTCCTCCTCCTTGTCTTTTTCCTCGTCCCCTTTTGGTCTCTTCCTTGCTCTTCTTCTTGATGGGGCCTTGGGTTCCTCTTAACTTGAACTGCCACCAGAGTTACCATGGGAGGTGGTGACGGATGTGCATGTGGTGCACCATAAGGTGTAGGAGTGGGGACGAGTGGGGGTGGATGAAATGGCTCTTGCGGAGTTTGATATTGTTGGTAAACTCGTGGAAACCCTTGAGGGTACATGTCGCCTTGTTGTGAAGGACCGCTGCTAGAAGATGCTCCAGCCGGGTCGGTTGGATTGGGGAACTGGAACTCCAGTGGTCAGGAAGGCAATACTGATCAGTCGGTGGACCACGACAAGAGGAGGCTCAGCTCGACATTTGCTCTTCCGCGGAGGCTCAGATTGGGGGGAGAGGGGGGGGGGGGTGGAAGTCACCATCACGAGGGATCATCATTTCCCTTTTAGGAAAATGGATGGGGTGTGTCTCAGGATGCCACATTTCAGATATGGTCGTGAGTAGCTCGTTGTCAATCTCCATCATCATGAAGTGTCTCACCTTTTCCAACCCCACCCTTTCTAGATAGGGCGCGAGTTGGGAGTGAAACGGGGGCAAACGGCCAGTCCCTCTATGGACGACGGGAACAAGTGATTATGATGGGGGAAAAATGCACAAAGTAATTATATATCAGCATTTTAAAATAATTAAAAAAACATGATTTTGAAGGTAAGACATGCCTACCGGGTTGTTGTTCCAAATCGCATTGGACTGATGATTTCTTGATCAGTTGAATATTGGGCATCCCTCGCGCCAGGTTGGATATACAATCTAGGATCGTAAATATCTGCTACTATCTATCATTAAATACAAGAAAATAACACTATTTGATTTGTAATAAATCATGAAAATACAAAACAACGTCTAATCATGGTCATTCTACAAAGACATTGGTCTTATAGCATTCCTCCATGATTCATGTTGGTAAATACAAAAAATATAAAATTTATCACATACCCTAAGAGTATATTCGCCCATTTTTGGCAAAAGCCGGACAGAGGATCTACTGGGTTTTTAGTGGGACAGCGGGTCTTTAGCGGGACAAGGCTTTTTCGGAACTCAAGAAACAGGGTCTTATGTGGAAGATCGGACTTGGACGCAACCCCAGAGCATACCTATATTTCTTGAGTGATATGGGCGAGGGAGGGAGGAAGAATGTGTAGTGATGTAAATGAAATGTGGAGGAGGGGTTGCCTTTTATATGTTGGGGGAGAGTCTAAATCGTGTCTATCAGACACGATGAAGGAGCGCCAAGAGGAGAGATAGCACATTAATCGTGGTTATCGAAAGTGATCAATATTTGATCGCGTGACAGCTCCGCAATCCGCGTCAACCCCGACCAAAACCGTCTTCCACGTCAGAGATCTGTGTTTCTTTTAAAAGCCACTCGTGTTGCTCGGACGCGATCTGTGTTTCTTTTAATATCCACTCGCATTGCTCGGACGTGATCTGTGTTTCTTTTAATAGCCACTCGCGTTGCTCGGATGCAATTAACAATGATCGCGGATTCCAACCGCGATCCAACGGCTCATCGCTCGCCAACTCAGAGATCCGTTGTGATTGCTTTCTTCGAAAAAAAATCTTACCTACATCGCGTCTGACAGATGCGATTTATATGCTAATCACTTTTGTTAACAGTGATATGGTGAAAACATGTGTAGTTTAGGAATTTTTATAAAAACTTATATTTTGGGAATTTTTTTAATAACATGTGTGTTTGGGGAAACAATCTGTTAATACTTAATACCAAGGTTGTCAAACCGGATGAAGTCATCAAGCTAGTTAGGCTAGGGGTTCGAGATTCAATGGTCGGATCGAGGTCCATTCGGTTTAACTCGGTTTTGGCAGGATATGTAGGTAGTGGATATTGGTTAAACCCTATCCGCCGCCGGCGAGCTCTTTCTTTGGTCCTCTTTCGATGGGACCTAAAAACCTATGAATGACAACAAGATCGATCAGATTCGATATAAAAATAGAAAAAAAAAACACTAACAAATAAGACTTACCATCGACAGAGTGACCTCATAGGCACCTCTCCTTCTCATTTCCCTTTTGAGATCAGATCCCCCTCCCAGATTCGACCAAAATCGATTAGAATTATGAGACAGAAATAAAAAGAAGGAGAGTCTTGACCTAATGCTCTAGGTACCTAGTTATTACATGATCATTGAGCTAGCTTAGATACCAAGAAGTGTGGTTGCGTGACATGATCACTGCAACAATCACTAGCCTAAGTGATTCCTCACAACATAGAGGATAGGAAAGTGTCATTATCTTGCATTTATCCATGTCAATCTATAACTAGAGGGATTCGGCCAAAGCAACAACCATTCTCTAGCAATCTCCCTTGTACTTAGTTTTGTTTCATTCTTTGTTTAGCTAGTTTAGTCCACACTCAAACCTCAACCATCTCGTTTGGCTAGTAGTAGACCTAGAGAGATCTAGGAATACAACCTTGATCACCGTTATACTACTTCGTTGATCTATGATGCACTTGTCTAGATTGGGGTAGTTGGTAACATAGACAACTAATTTTATAACTCTCATCACTACCGTAAATGGGATGTTGACATAAACTTGTTTCAAGAGATCAAAGAATTGCATCTTCTCCCGAAGGTGATTTGTGTTTGTTTGACTTTTGTTTTTGTGTGTTTGTAGGTACCAAAAAATGAAACCTTATGACTTTAACCAAGTCTGGAGTATTAACCATCTCTCAAATGGTGTTACACTATGACTCCAAAAAGAAATGAAGTCTTAGGATCTTGGTTTCAACAACAAATTTCTCTCAATGGACATCGACAATACCCCCATGGCTATCGAGTTCCCCCACTGGTTTATCAAGAACAACTTCCACAATCTTAGGAGATATTCGAGGCGGAGCTTGCTTTAGAGAGAATGAAGATATCAACCAATTCCTTTGAGAAGAATTACTTTCCATTACTTTGCAAGCTGAAGAACCAATTTTAGCTCTCGTTAGAGTGATTCATCACCAAGAGTAAAAGGATTATTCATCCTCCACAACCACCAAAGTCCAGAGTAAAAGGATTATTCATCCTCCACAACCACCAAAGTCCAATGGCACACGAAGTGTTCGAAAAAATGCATGAGTTTGATGCCATTTTGACAGATTTTTTTTATGTGATTCCGTGGATGATTTAGCGTGCTCTTACCTTCCATGTGTGGTCTAAGTTGCCTACTTTCATTTCCATGGTTTCATTTGGCCCCTATGTTACTCATTTGTGATCTTTCATGCTTGTTTACATCTTGTGCAACCATACCCACCATATTTTGTGCTTAAGTGTGGGAGAGGTTCTTACCTCCTTCAGAACTTCAATTCTAACCATTTCACGTTATATGGTGCATCTTTTCTTTATATTTTTTAGGCAATGAAGGACCACCAACATCCCTATTTTGCAGTGTTATTAAAGCCGAGCCGCTCGGCCCGACCGGTAAAACCGCCACCGTGTCACAAAACCGGCTCGGAACAGTCTAAAAGCCGCTCCGGTTTTATGTAGCGGTTGGCGAGCGGCCGAGGCGGTTAACCGTTCGTGCCGATCGAGCCGCTTGTCTGGTTTTTGCCCTTCAGCCACTAAATTTGATTAAAAAAATTGTAGAAAATTGAAAATTGAAATAAACCAAAAACGTCGGGCTTTCAAATTGAATCCTTATTTCCATTTCACAATTTCGAAGGAAAGAGATGAGCTCTGATTAAGAAATGTCCACTATTTATAGTGATAACGTTTATTAGATACCGGTTCTCTAACGGTTTTTAAACGGTCTAATGTCGGTTGGACCGCTAAAGTGCGAGCCGTTTGCATTATCGGGTCATGCTCCGGTTCGGTTCTGACAACATTGCTATTTTGTCTCCGTTATGATCCGAATATTGGAGACTTGTATCAGGCATGGAGGCACGCCTCTTTTGGTCCCCCACTAGAGGCTAACCTAGATTACTTAAGGACTCTCCACTATCCGGTGGAGATTAGTGTCGTTGTCGTTGACACTGCTTGAAGGGAGCTCCTAGGCTTGGCCGACCACATCTATCGAGAGCTCAAGGTGGAGGTTCAAGCATGAGATGAAGACGTCCGCCCATGCTCCAAGAGCTGTCACCTATTGGCTAGGTGAGGTTCGATGATCCGTTTCCTATGAGCAGCTCGCTTGTGCCTTGGGTCTCTACACATAGCACATGTGGTGAATTGGTGATGATTTAGTGTCTTTTGTAGGAAAATAGTTGCAGAGGAAAAACTAAAATGTAGAGGCACACAGAATATGCAGAGGAGTATACAAAAAAATGAGTCAACCGAGAATCCAGCAATCCACCCAAACCAACTAATTTGGGTTGAGTTCATTAACCCAATCAGATAGTAGCACGTCAGTAGCGACAACAAAAGACAATAAACAAGGGGTGTTAATTGGATACCGGTTATGCGGTTAACCGCGTACCGCACCAAAAATCTCGATTACACAATCTACTGAAAACCGACAAATCAAGTCAGCTGGCGATGTCGCTTAGGAATTTCGTCTACGGCGGGAAACCATGCGGTTTGCGGTGAATAACCGATCTGCTAATCGATGTCCACAATAACCGCAACTGAGTTTGCCCACCCAGCAACACGACAACCTCCTCTTCGCTTTCCTTTCTTTCCACTCGTGGCCTCCTCCTCCTCCCATTTCAAGTTCGACATCCCATTCTAATTTTCAGGTGATACGAAGAGAAGGGGAAGTACGAAAGAAAGAACCCTAATTCACCCAACTTCGCCCAGCCCTCCTCCTCCTTTCTTCGACCTAATCCCCAAATTGACAAACCCCCCGTATCAACTAAAGTAGAAGATCGACGAACCCTAATCAGTACCCAACATCATATGCTTCTCTTTAATTTCTCACTTACTTCTATGCTCTTTGTAATATAGTTGAACCGAAAGCACACATTAGCTAGTTATTGTTCCTCTTGCATGTCGGAAAAGCTTGGTTTGGAAATACTTTAATAGAAGGGATAGAGTGATACAATAGATGAATCATTGAGATACAACGTATGATTAAGGATTGAGATGCATGTTTATATAGAGTGATATTTTCTATTCAGTAATGTATCTTTACTTTTCTGCCTATGAAACTAAAAAATCACCTAAACATATATATCTATTATTGCTTCGTGAGTCGAGATATGAGTAGTTATGCATTAGAAGACATTGTGAAATACAACCCTAGATATTTCTAGGATTTATAACTTGATTGTATCTTATATGCATTGTTAAGAAAACTACACGAAATGTACCATCAGGCAGCTGTTTATGCTGGCAGGAATGAGGCTATGGGTGGAGTTGGTGGTGCTTATGACGAGGAGGAGCATTTTCCACATGCACCACATCGCCCTACGCTATCACCAACGTCTAATACCTTGACCAGGTGGGTCTTTCCACCAACCAGTATTCTGCCTGCATGGCTAACTTGGAGAGTTCATATCCACACATCAACACCATAATGCATCTATCAAGGCCTGTGAAAGGCGCCTAACGGCCCGTCAGAGAGAGGATGTCTATGCGTTATATTCACGCCATGCAACAACTTTGGGCCAATTTGAGCTCTATTTGACCCAGTACCCCCGAGTCTCTTGTCTTTCCCCATACTCATACAATAGTGGTGATGACGAGTGAGACACTGACTCGCTCCGACTATCACAATAAAATCTCACCTAAGGTCCAAGTATAAACCTTAGATGGGTGCAATATAGGGCAAGTATGTTTAAATATCAACCCGGGCCGGCCCATGTACCCCTACTTCGATTGTTTGAAACATTATCTAGCAGATTGTTGTTTGTTGAAATCTCTACAATCTACGATTTAAAAGCAAGAATTTGAAAAGTAAAAGGGTAGGAAACTCTTGGTGAGAAGCTTCACTCGAGTGTTGCTTCTCCTAACTAACTACCATGAACCGTGGGATGGAATGAACCGGTGTGTGACGAGGCAATTGTGACCCGTAGGAGGTGCAACAATGGTTAGAACCCATCCTCTCAACCGCTAGGCCAAGGTAAGCATTAGAGACTACAATTGTAGCCCTCTTGGCACAAGCAATTGAGGGTTGACTTACCTTCTCCCTCAAACCATGGCTTGGATGTCATAATCACAATTAACCTATGTGTCTAATTCAAGTAGAGGTTTTCCCTTCATTAACCTAGTTAGGAGGCATGGAATGCCTAAGGAAACCCATCTCAGTTTTGAGCCTCTTAAGATAAGGGGCTTCTCTCCAATATAGGTTAGAATAGCACAATAGATGGCCAAACAAACAATATGCACAATCACCATGAAAAATATCTCAATTCTTAAATTAAACACCACCATCACACAGTCATTCAATCCACACAATCAATTACATGATAGTAGTTAGGGTTCTACAACACACAATTGAAAAGGTAAACTACTCCATGCCATACAAAGGAAGAACACAAAAGAGGAAGAAAGAAACCATCATTGTGATGCCTCCAACTCTCCTTGTGCTTGTAGAGATCCTCCAAAGAAGATAAGCATCCAAAATCATCACTTGGAACAAACCTTAGCCGCTTCTCTCTCTTGGTTCTTGACTTTCTCTCTCTAGGGTTTCAAGAAGAAGAAGGTTTCTCTCACTTTGGGCTCTCTTCCTTTCTTCTTCCTTTCAGCTCTCCATTAAACTGAGATCGTGCCCAGTTCACAGTCATGAACATCAGATGGCGTCCGTGAACTCACTGAACTGGATCAAAACACACTGCTTCACTTCTGGGGTTCACGGTTTATGTTTCCAGTTCATGGTCTTAGCGACCGTGAACTGCCTTTGCGTTAGTTACCTAAAAAAAACCCTCTAGACGCTTCACTGGTCACGGTTTGTGGTTCCAGTTCATGGTCCTGGCGAGCGTGAACTCCAATGTTGGAGCGTGAACTCTGGCCGAATCCTCCTCTTTGCCCGGTCTTTGCTCCTTTTCTTCCAACTTTCAACTCCGGGGTTGTTTTCACCTGTTAGACTCTGAAACACATTGAAATACAAGAAACCTAGCGTAAAACCACCCCCTTTTGGAGCTCAATTGCCACAAACGTCAAAGAGAAATGAGGATAAAAAAGTGTACAATTAGGCCCGAATCAGACACCTTGAGCTAATTTGTGTTTTTTTTTCCTTTTCTTTGTGAATTTTCTTTTCGTGTTTTAATTTATTTATGGCTAATACCACTGCACACTCGAACTATCTAGAAAGTATCATTTGTGTTCCGAACTATTCAATATTCATTTATGTTGCAACGTATGATAGTTGTGTGTCATTTATGTCCTGACGATTTCGTTAGCCGTTATAGATAATGGTTGACCATACGATGGTCAACTTGATGTTGACTTAGGAGCAGAATCGACGGAGTGATTAACATGATTTGGAGATTTTTGTAACTTTCAATTTTTCTTATTTTATTAATTTTAGATGAAAATATAAATAAAAATTAATATTTAAAATTTCATATAAGATGTCACGTCAACACATACTGAATTTTCTGTTAAATATTAATGATCAAAATTTGTCAACACTAACGGAAAATAGTTTAGGACATAAATGTCATATTGAATAGTTCGGTATACAAGTGACACATTTTTTATAGTTCGTGTTTCCTAGTGGTATTTGCCAAATTTATTTATGTGACTTGTGTTTTTTGTTTCATGTAAATCATCTCGTTTTGGAGTCGGCGATGTAAATCAAGACGCACCGCTTGGACACCTTGGACAAGATGCCTTTAGTCTTCCGCTTATATAATCTCGTCGTTCCCATTGTTAATTATATATAGATTAGGTACCATATTGTAAATATAATTTAGACTTGTATTTAGGGTTTCTTCTAGCATACCATATATGTTGTAACATTCCAAACATTTTCCCGACAAGATATTATCTGCTTTAGGCCTAGATGCTCACGATTTTTGCCTTGGGGTGCATATCAAGGTGACTTTCGATAAGGTCACCCATCCTTATAGTGCTCCACGCTGAGCAGATTTAACTTCGGATTTATCATAAGAACTCCATTTTCCCCAAAATACGTCTTGTCACTTAAGCCAGATTTCTTACTTATACACCATGGATATCTCCATGCTTTGTCGATGTGGGATTCGCCTAAAGTGTTACATAAACCCCACCCTTTGGGACTCAATGTCCTCATTGAGGTTTGCCCCACCATCGTTCAAGAGGGACGCGAGAGGCTTTGATACTACTTCTAACATCCAGAATCTTTTCTCGACAAGCTATTGTCCGCTTTGGGTTTAGACTTTAGACTCTCACGGTTTTTTCCATGGGGTCTATATCATATTGACTTCCCATAAGGTCACCCATACTTGCAGTGCAACATGCTGAGCATGCTTAACTTTGGAGTTCTCACAAGAACTCCTCCATTTCACTACAAAACGCGTCTTGTCAATTACAGCTCTACTATTCCCCATATAATGATGTCTTTTATCTTCTTTTTTAGTTTTTGTCTCTGGTTTTATTTTGCTGCAGCGGACCTTTCTTCCTTGGTCTATGACTCGCTTCTACCGTCACTCTAGAAAATGGCCAAGTGTAACCACCTACTAGAGCGTAGTATAGCGGGTTTGGGTTTTAATGTCAACCTGGGTCCTAAGTGTGATGACTACTCCTTGAATTCTTATTATTTAGCAGTGAAAGTGTAGTGAAGGTCCAAAACAAGCAAACAAGCAAAGCAATTAAAGGTTGTTTTCAAGTTGAGAGAGGTTACCCGGATATGGTTCCCCCTAGACTGCAGTTAAGCTAGATTGTAATTTACCAAGTTCAAGTTCAATGATAGTTATACTGCGGGAGGTTCTTAAACAGTCTGCAGTCTCGACTAAAGGTCTCCAGACCCTCCCAATCTGAGTCCCCAGCGGGTGACTATTCTCCACCGGAGTAAACAGATTGAGGCCCTAACGAATCAAACCTCCTCTACTGAAGTAAATCCGATACAGAATAGTGAATTGACTCCTCGACTAAAGTCGTCAATTCACTACCTTCAATCAAGGATGCTCTATCAACCTAGGAAGATATTCTCTTTCTAGGTCAAAGCAGAAATATCAGGAATTTGATCAGGATTCATGCCATTCAAGAAATCAAACCTCAATTGAATATAATCATATCACTGAATTCGTACTTGAGTTCATACAATCAGACCTAACATTCAAATCTAGGGTTCTTCATACCCAGGTGAATGAGAAAGTTACTCCATAGAGAGAGATGGGAAATCTAGCTCAGACGCGGAAATCATACTGTGAAGGATGAGATTCTGCTTCTGGCAATCAATCACCACTTCTCCAAGCTCAAGCCGGGCTCCAATGGTGATGAAGATCGATCTAAGGCGCTTGAAGAATCAGGTTCGTCACTTTCTCTCTCTAGGTATACGCTTTTTCTCTCTAAAACTCGAACTCTTCAACTTTGCCCTTCTTTTCCCTTAAGAAGCTATCATTCGCGATCCCCGGTCACAATCCCCGCTCGGGTATTTTAGTGACCGGCCGGGGATTGTTGAAACGCACCGCACAGGACAGGGGGTTAATCCCCGATCGAGGTCAAGAATACCCGATCGGGGATTTAAGCGCTACAACCGAGCCCCCTTATGTTTCTCAAACATCCAAAAGTCATTTTCCCCAGCCTCCTCAGAATATTACCCGGCCGGGTATTTTTTCTCATGGCCGGGTATTTTGCTCCTCCAGCACCCTTCGACTTAAATGTCTTCCTTTTGACCCGAAACTCATTTCTTCGCCTCAATGTCAACGCCAAGCCCTGAAATATGATATAAACACACAACCTAGCGTGAAATCGGCTTAAAACACGAGAATCAACATCTCAAACGGCTCAAAAATGAGGGTAAAAATATGTGCAATTAACGGTCTATCAAATTCCTCACACTAAACCGTTTGCTTGTCCCCAAGCAAACCTAACTCAAACCAATGTAACTCTCCAGACCTCTATAGCAACAAACAACCCCGATCGTCGGTAGAGGATTTCCTAGATCATATAGCAGCTTACGAGGTCAACTGGTCTTCTAAGACATTCCCTATCTCTCTCAATGCGAGTACTAGACTCAAGCCAGGATCATGAGAAGAAATGGAAGTAAGACAGCCAGTTCATGGATAAATGGACTCACACCATTCACAACCAAGGACTCATTATACCGGGGTGCTCTTTCACTTCATTTCACCGTTGGAACCCCTTTTTCACTTTCATTTTATATTTCTCTTTTTTTTTTTTCATTCACTTGGCGGGGGTTCCAACTGCAGTCTTCTGCATAGTCGACCCTTATTAGTCGAGCAAGAGCAATTTCTGTACATCTGGCACTCGCTAGAGTACTTCTTTTAACTACTTTTCCTCAACTCGTGTGGAGGGTCAATGAAATTAAGGGGGGTCGGAAGCTCTATCCGTGCCCTTAAAAACACATCCTCGAGTAGGCAAACCGTTCAACGGGTGAAAATTTTACTTGTACTAGAGACAGCTTAGCTTCACCATGTAGGAGTACCCCACTAAGGATCACTAAAATCTCTTCCAAAACCAGATTTTGTGCAATGAACGGTGCCACACACGTTGGGCTTACCACATGTTTCAGATTTCAATGATTTCGACGTGGAGGACCAACTGCTTTTCATTTCCCACATGAGCACCTTGTTCGATACACGAGTCCATAACACAATCCAATCAGAGTCACCATTACCACATGAATTCAACGGTCTTAGCTCCTCTAATTCACAAAATCAACTGGCACAGCAGAGAGCTAGATAGCAAAAATCTTATACTTCAACATCCTCCTTAGTGCTACACTACCTCCCTAGGTTGCACATTACTATAGAGACTGTCAATGCAAAGCATACTGAGCAGGCAATTTGCAAGGAAACACGTACTTGGCTCCCTCAAATCAAAATTTGGACAGTGGACTAGGCTCCAAGCACACAAACAGATCTAATGCAGTCAAAAGAGAAACATTCCCCCCCCCCCCCCACACACACACACACACTTAAGTTCGACATTGCCCTCATTGGAGAAGAGGGAAGGATAAGGGGAACAATGTTACCGGTGTGCACAGACTGCAGGAGACTAGAAGGGGACCAGTCTGTGTGAAGAGGATTAGAGAAGGGACCAATCAGGGGCAAAGGCATAGCTAAAGGGAAAACAAAATCTCAACCACAATACGTTAGGTCCAGTTGTCAGCCCAATAGTACATCATCCAAAATAAAAATAAAGAAAATAAACCAACACACAAGACAGTTCGCACTCCGAAAGAAAAAACAACACAAGACGGGCCACGAGTACAGCCTACTCGAGCTCAGTGAAGTCGATATGATCCATGAGGTCGTCGTCCCCATCGGGCGGGGGTGGTGAGTGGTCCCACCGGGTGGTCCAGTGGTCCTCCTAAGGTGGGTAACAGGACTGGAGCAAGTGCTGTAGGCACACCATCATCTGGCGGCCACGATCCCGCTCCCGCTCGATGCGAGCACTAGTGACTCCCATCTAAGCCTCCATCCGGTTGAGGCGCTCGTCCACAACCGTCATTCGGGACTGGTACTCGGCCTGGTGGGCCGAATACTGCTGGTAGAACTGAACCTGATGGTCCATGAGTTGCTGGTTCTGAAGCTCGAGCTGCTGGAACTGGAGCCCCGTTTGCTGGAACTGCTCCATGAAGAAGTCCATCGACGGGCCAGAAGCCATCGACGGACCAGAAGGACTGGAGGAGGACTCGCCTCTCTCGGATCTCCGTCGTGGCTGAAGGTCCCCTGGGGGGGGGGAGCGGGGGCTCCGACTCATCAGCATCCATGGCCCCACCACCATCATCATCATCATCATCGGCCTCTTCCTCGCCGAAGTAGTCGTCGCCTCTTCATCCTCATCTAGATCAGCATCCTCCTCAGGGGGCAAAGACAACCCATCCACCCAGGAGCGGTGCCATCAGAGGCCAGGAGGAGTGCATTGTGAAGCACGTCGCAGCTGAGAGGGGTGGAGCCGCCCCGTGCTGAGGCATTTGTGAGTCCCTCCAGGTCAATATCGAAGTGGCGCCCCAGTCGGGTGATCAGGGGACCACAGAAGACATGGTTGGGTTTCCCGTGGCACCGAGAGAAGGTGGTAGCCATGAAAGAACCCCAAATGTAGCATATGCTCCGGGTACCCCATCGAATACATGACGTAGAGCACCCGCTTCGAGATCTTCTGCGACCCAGTGGCATTGGGGACGATGGAGCGAGTGATTAGTAGATTGATGATGTGCCACTACGACCTAAGGCTGCAGACGGATGTCTGGCCGGCGTCGAAGGAGTCCACCAGTAGGCGTCCTGAGCTATCTGGCGGTAGAACCTATCATGGTGCCAGTCCGTCGGGTGCGGGTTCTATACCTCGTGGTGCGAGTAGGGGTGGTACTGGATCCCCATGGTGTAGGCTATCCCATCAATGGTCAGCTGCCGTGGCCTGCCACCTAGCCTATAGGTGACCGCGAGGGAGTCCCGAGTCACCTTGGAGAGGTAGTGGTAGGTGGTGTAGAACTCCCACACCAGCTCTGTGTAGGTGAGCTCGTCGATGGTCAGCAATGTCCGCCAATCAGGGTGGCTGATGGCAGTGTAGATCCCGTTCAAGCAGTGGAGCTGCTCGAAGACTCCCCACTCCAAATGGTGGTGACGCTGGAGTACTCCACGGGTGACCTTGCGGAACTAGTTGGCGTAATCCCGATGCAGGTCCTGCATGAACAGGTGATTGAGTGACATGATCCTGCAAAATCAACAAACCAAAGGTAGAGCAAGGAAAAACTCGTTAGGACCAACAATATGGGTTCATTACTTCCCCCACACTTAAGGACCACCTAGGCTAATAGTTTAAGCACAAACGGTTGAATCTCAAGCAACACAACCGCAATCAAGGCAATAATCAAACATAACCGACCAATTCAATCAAATGGGTAGCACAAACACATTAGCCATTCATACTCACGACATCCCTCACCCTATTCTAATTCTAGCATGCCAGGCAAAACACAGTTTTCGGTCCTAAAATCTACAGTTCGATTTTCCAGAAAAAGGACAGCTAACAAGAAACACACCTAGAAACTCAAGTAGAACTGTAGACGAGACGCGAAGAGAGGGTGAGGGACACAAAATTACGCCCAAAACAATCCAGAAAACTCGCCGGAAAATCCGCCGGAAAGTCGCCGGAAAACCGTCAGCGGTGAAGATGCGGCGGCCGGTGCCAGGAAGGCTGCCGGCGGCGCTCAGAGAGGAGAGAGGAGAGAGGAAATGAGAGGAAGAGAGAGGGAGGTTTGGAAAAAATGAGAGGAGAGAGAGAGGCGACCGGGGGTTTGCTTAAATAGCAAAAATCCCCGGCCGGGCCTCAGTCGGGTATTTTTGGAACATCTTCTCATGATCCTGGCTTGAGTCTAGTACTCGCATTGAGAGAGATATGGAACATCTTAGAAGACCAGTTGACCTAGTAAGCTGCTTTATGATCTAGTAAATCCTCTACCAACGATCGGGGTTGTTTGTTGCTATAGAGGTCTGGAGAGTTGCATTGGTTTGAGTTAGGTTTGCTTGGGGACAAGCAAATGGTTAAGTGTGGGGGAGTTTGATAGACCATTGATTACAAATGTTTTTACCCCTATCCTTGAGCCGTTTGAGATGTCGATTCTCGCGTTTTAGGCCGATTTCACGCTAGGTTGTTCTTGTTTGTGATATTTCAGGTCCTAGTACGTGAATGAAGGTTTAGGAACGAGTTCGGGGTCGATTGGACGAAGTTTGGACGTTTGGAGAGAAGTTGAGAAGCCACACGGTCATGCCTAAAAGCTACATGACCGTGTAGGGGACCTCTGATGGCCGTGTGGAAATTCCAGGGAACTCACACGGGCACCTTGGGAAGCCACACGGCCGTGTGGGTCGTGGCCGTGTAGGAAGCCTGAAGCCACATATCAAAACGCTGCGGTTTTCACAACTAACATGGGCAGCTGGAGATGTCACACGGCCGTTTGAGTCAGGATTTTCTGGTTTTAAGCCAATTTTCAGCAGAAGAGAAGGGAGTTCCGAGTTTTAGAGAAAGAAAGTGATCCCTAGAGAGAGAGAGAGCGACAAACCAGAGTTCCCAAGTGCCCTAGCATGATCTTCATCACCATTGGAGCTCGTCTTACACTTGGAGAAGTGCCGATTGACGACCAGGAGCAGATTCTCATCCTTCACAACATGATTTCTGCATTTGAACCTGCTTTTGCTTCTCTCTCCATGGAGTAGTTTTCCCATTCATCTGGGTATGGAGAACCCTAGATTTGTGTGTTAGGTCTGATTGTATGAACCCAAGTACAGATTCTATGATTTGATTATATTCAATTGAGGCTTGAATGATTGAATGACTTGAATCCTGATCAAATTCCTGTTATTTCTTCTTTAGCCTAGAAAGAGGATATCTGCCTAGGTTGATAGAGCACCCTTAATTGAAGGTAGTGAATTGGCGACTTTAGTCCAGGAGCCAATTCACTATTCTGTACCGAATTTACTTCTATAGTGGAGGTTTTGTTCGTTAGGGCCTCAATCTGTTTACTCCGGTGGAGGTTAGTCGCCCGCTGGGGACTCAGATTGAGAGGGTTTGGAGACCTTTAGTCGAGACTTCAGACTGCTTAAGAACCTCCCGCTGTATAACTATCATTAAAACTGAACTTGGTAAATTGCAATCCGGCTTGACTGTAGTCTAGGGGGAACCATATCCGGGTGACCTCTCTCGACTTGAAAACAACCGTTTAATTGCTTTGCTTGTTTGCTTAATTGAACCTGCACTAAAGTTTCACTGCTAGATAATAAGAATTCACTGAGTAGTCATCACATCTAGGACCCGGGTTGACAATAAAACCCAAACCCGCTATACTACGCTCTAGGAAGTGGTTACACTTGGCCATTTTCTACGGTGATATGCTTGCTGTCACACCTATGCATGCTATTTCTCACCAGGTACACGAGCCTGTCGTGTACCCCCCCCCCTGTGCATCTCGTTTTGCAGGACCCCCTCTCACGCCTTCGCCGCCACTCCCGACAACCTCACTTCCCAATAAAAATCTCAAGGAGGAGTGGCGGTCGAAGCCGCAGGTGGCTAAGCCTGCACGGAAGAAAGGTGGAGACCACTATGAGATGGTTCCACCTTCTGCACCACAACCACCCTGGCCATCCGAGTACTCACTCGCCTGCATCTTGCCGGATGGCCAGGTCGAGCTGACCAATGCTGGTGGTCGCACCCGTCGGGTGCATGGTCACATCTGAAGATGTACCTCAAGAGCGATGTGGATCTGCTCTTGGAGGCACCTGCTCCTGCACCCCACTGAGTATCCACCATGGCGTCCAGCTAAAAGACGGTAAAGAAGCGCTTGTGGGGAGGCAACCCCACCACGGTTTTCATTTATTTCTTTTTTTTTTAGTCGGATTGTAAACTGGTTTAGTTTTGGTTTGTTTTCTTTTGTTTTGGATGATGTATTATTGGGCTGACCATTGGACCTAACATATTGTGTTGAGTTCTTCTGTTCCCTTTAGCTCTGATTTGTCCCTGACTGGTCCCCTCTCCAGTCCTCTTCGCTCAGACTGGCCCACTTCCAGTCTCATGTAGTCCGTGCACACCGGTAACATCGTTCCCCTTATCTTTCCCTCTTCTCCATTGAGGGCAATGTCGATCTTAAGTGGGGGGGGGGATGTTTCTCTTTTGACTGCATTAGATCTGTTTGTGTGCTTGGAGCCTAGTCCACTGTCCAAATTTTTAAATTTGAGGGCTCCAAGTACGTGTTTCCTTGCAAATTGTCTGCTCAGTATGCTTTGAATTGACAGTCTCTATAGTAATGTGCAACCTAGGGAGGTAGTGTAGCACTATGGAGGATGTTGAAGTTTAAGATTTTTCCTATCTAGCTCTCTGTTGTGCCAGTTGATTTTGTGAATTAGTGGAGCTAGGACCGTTGAATTCATGTGGTATTGGTGACCCTATGTGGATTGTGTTATGGACTTGTGTATTGAACAGGGTGCTCATGTGGAAAATGAAAAATGCAGTTGGTCCTCCATGTCAAAATCATCAAAATCTTAAAGATGGGGTATGCCCAACGTGTGCGGCACCGTTCATTGCACCAAATCGGGTTTTGGAAGAGATTTTAGTGATCCTTAGTGGGGTACTCCTACAAGGTGAAGCTAAGCTGTCTCTAGTACAAGTAAAACTTCCACCCGTTGAACGGTTTGCCTACTTGAGGATGTGTTTTTAAGGGCACGGATAGAGCTTCCGACCCCCCTTAATTTCACCGACCCTCCACACGAGTTGAGGAAAAGGAGTTAAAAGAAGTACTCTGGCAAGGGCCAGATGTACAGAAATTGCTCTTGCTCGACTAATAAGGGTCGACCGTGCAAAAGACTGCAGTTGGAACCCCCGCTAAGTGAATGAAATGAAAAAAAAAAAGAAATAAAGTGAAAGGTAGTGAATTGACTGTTATTTCTGTTAAGTCAATGATTGAATGACTTGAATTGACTGCAAAAGACTGCAGTTGGAACCCCCGCTAAGTCAATGATTGAATGACTTGAATCCTGATCAAATTCCTGTTATTTCTGTTTTGGCCTAGAAAGAGAATATCTGCCTAGGTTGATAGAGCACCCTTAATTGAAGTTAGTGAATTGGCGACTTTAGTCGAGGAGCCAATTCACTATTCTGTACCAAATTTACTTCGGTAGTGGAGGTTTTTTTCTTTAGGGCCTCAATCTGTTTACTTTGGTGGAGGTTAGTCGCCCGCTGGGGACTCAGATTGAGAGGGTCTGGATACCTTTAGTCGAGACTTCAGACTGCTTAAGAACCTCCCGCAGTATAACTATCATTAAAACTGAACTTGGTAAATTGCAATCCGGCTTGACTGCGGTTTAGGGGAACCATATCCAGGTGACCTCTCTCGACTTGAAAACAACCATTTAATTGCTTTGCTTGTTTGCTTAATTGAACCTGCACTAAAGTTTCACTACTAGATATAAGAATTCACTGAGTAGTCATCACATCTAGGACACGAGTTGACAATAAAACCCAAACCCGCTATACTACTCTCTAGGAAGTGGTTACACTTGGCCATTTTCTAGGGTGACAATGGGAGTGAGTCAGGAACACCTGTGTGACCGTGAACGGTCCAGACCACCAGGAACGGAGCTTCCGGGAAAGAGCTTCAGGCGAGAGTTATAGAGGAGAACTCGATCACCAACCTGAAACTCCTTCGGACCCCGCAACCGTGCGTCGTGCTGGCGCTTAGTGCGCTCCTTGTACATCTTGGTGTTCTCATAGGCGTGATAACGCCATTCCTCCAGCTTCAGCATCTGCATTTTGCGTTCAACACCTGCAACACTAACATCCAAGTTGAGCAGCTTAAGGGCCCAAAAGGCCTTGTGCTCTAGTTCCACGGGCAAATGACATGCCTTTCCATAGAGAAGCCGGTACGGTGAAGTACCAATGGGTGTCTTGTAGGCAGTGCGGTATGCCCAGATAGCATCATCGAGCTTGGTGGAGAAATCCTTGCGGGACTGATCCACCGTCTTCTCTAGGATACGCTTGAGCTCCCGGTTCGTCAACTAGGCCTGACCACTTGTTTGAGGGTGATAGGCCACGGACACCTTATGAGTCACATCATAGCGAGACAGTAACTTATCAAACTAGCCCTGGAAATAGGTGCCTCGATTGCTTATGATGGCTCTAGTTGTCCCAAACCGGGAGAATAGCTGTTTCAAAAAAACACAAACACGTCTAGCATCATTAGTGGACAAAGCTTGCGCCTCAGCCCACCTAGAGAAGTTCCTCATCCAGGTTAAGAAATGGGAAACACCAACGGAGGAGTTGGCTGTTGATCTTATCAGAGTACCGCTCATCGCCCAAATCAGGGGAGTGCCCTTCTACTGCTACACCGAGAGACTCGGGTCCTTGCTTGGGGCTGCTATGCGACCTACAGAGGCGGCCACAATCCACCGCTCAGTTTCTACCGGTGGGCTTTACTTCAGGACGAAGATCACTCTGGATCTGCAACTTCCCCTTCCGGATGAGATTTCTGCTGCCCATGAGGACCCATCGAAAGGGTGTTTCAAAGCCAAGGTGAAGTTTGAGTCTCTTCCCCAATTCTGTTTCTTTGCGATGTGATTGGTCATGTGAATAGGAATTGTTCGAGAAAGGATGAACTGGATGGACAACTGCCAAGATATGGAAAGCATATGGTGGCGTAAGAGTTTGGTCCGAGAGTGAATGAAAACACGTTGGCTCGTAGAAGGCGGCGGTTTGTGTGGACGCTGGCCCAAAATCGCTCGGGGAATCAGATGGCGGCTGCTTCGTCAGGTAGGCGGGCACAACCTGGTGTAGCTCTTGATATGGGTCACCAACCCTCCAAACTCCACCTGGGAATGACATCCCACTTGGGGCGGCTCTGCATCTCTGCTCCACCGGATGGCCTGCCAACCAATTCATTGGTGAATTCGCAGCAGCAAGATGAGAGAATGGCTGAGCAGCATGAGCCAAATGCTAAGAGAGCCAGGCTTGGTCCAAAAGGAAATGAGGCAAGTTCCAATGAGAAGCTGGAGGTGGAGACAACCGGCCCTTATTGGTCCCAGTCCGATCCATGAGCATACTCGCCTGGAATCGCAGGGGGTTAGGAGCGCCCCTGACAGTTCCGGTCCTGAAGGAGACATTGCTCTGAGAATCTCCGCTGCTTGTGTGTTTGAGTGAAACCAGGAGGGAGGATGAGTTTGTGATTCAGCAGTTTGGTAGTTTAGGCTTCCCTGCGGAGCAAGTACATAGTGTGTCCAATAATGGTAGTGGCTTAGTTGTT
This sequence comes from Linum trigynum, assembly GCA_964030455.1. Lineage (NCBI taxonomy): Eukaryota > Viridiplantae > Streptophyta > Magnoliopsida > Malpighiales > Linaceae > Linum > Linum trigynum. The sequence goes on from OZ034817.1 coordinate 20,337,082, forward strand.
GCCTGGTCTTCTAGTCTGGTTTGTACAGTTTCAGTAGAGTCTTTAGGGTTTTTATTTGTCGAATGTGAGCACCCTTCTTTAGGCAGATTTGGTGTAGTCTTTGTACACTTAAGCTGCAAGGAAGGCCTCCGCCAGTTCCAATTGAATGAAATTTCATATATGATTTCCTTGTATGAGGACCCGGTATTTGTGGTGGGTGATTTTAACTGTCTTCTTTCTAGTAGTGAAAAGCAAGGAGGTCGAACCCCTTCCCCAGCAGCCCTTGCTCAACTCAACCTCTTCTTGGGGGCGGCAGGGCTTCATGATTTGGGGTACATTGGACCTCGGTTCACTTGGACTAACCGACAATCAAATGATGATCATATCCAATCACGGTTGGATCGGTGTTTGGCGATTAATCATGTACTTGCTTTATGGCCTGATGTGCAGGTCCACTCAAAGATTTCACTACGACCGACGATGGGATTACAACCCGGATCTACCTCCTCTAGTCCACTCGGCATGGCAGCAACCTGCTGGTGGCACTCCTCTTTTCCAGGTGCAAACTCGACTGAAGCATGTTCGACAGGAGCTGCTTGGATGGGCCAAGGCAGGTACGGCAAACTCAGCTCGCCAAATCCGAGAACTGTGAGGGGCTATTGATGCTGAAAGGGAGGCTGCTGCAGTTGACTGGTCAATTATCAATAACTTAGAGAGGCAACTTGCTGATGCCTACAAACAGGAGGAGCTGTATTGGAAGCAGAAATCGCGAGTCAACTGGCTCCATGGTGGTGATGCCAACACTCATTTCTTCCACTTGACCACAATGCGGAAAAGGCGGCAGAACTTCATTCCTGGCATTCATGATGTGCAAGGGGCACTCCAAACTGCTGAATAAGCTAAAGAGGAAGTCTCAGTATCCTACTTTGAATTGTTATTTTCCTCGAATGGCTTGAACCGCACAGATTTTATACGTAGTTTGGATCTTCCTCTCAAGGTAACAGGGCGAATGAATGATCAGCTCACTATGCAGGTCTCTAGGTCGAAAATCAAAAAGGCAGTTTTTAACATTGTGAAAGGCCAAGCTCCCGGATCTGACGGCTTTACTGCTGCATTCTATCAAAGATTTTGGGAAGAGATATGTTGGGATGTATCTGAAGCCATCTTATCATTCTTCCAAACAGGCCGCCTGCTCCATAGTGTGAACCACACACTGTTGACCCTCATTCCGAAAGTTGCTAATGCTGACTCCATGCGCCAAATGCGGCCTATTGGGTTATGCCAGGTTTTGTATAAAATTATCGCCAAAATTTTAGCATCAAGGCTCAGTTCCATTCTTCCTCAAATCATTAGTCAGTTTCAAAATGGTTTTGTTAAGGGGCGGTGCATCTCCGATAACATTCTCATTGGCCGGGAAGGGATGCAATTTCTCAAGACCAAGATCCGGGGACAAGACAAATGGATGGCATTAAAGCTCGACATGGAAAAGGCGTATGATCGAGTAGAATGGGAGTTTCTTTTCCAGGTTATGCAATCGATTGGATTCTGTGAGAAGTGGATGTTATGGATCAGAGCCTGTGTATCAACGGTCCGTTTTTCAATTCTACTCAATGGAGCTCAGTATGGTTACTTTCAACCTCAGAGGGGGATTCGCCAAGGGGATCCGTTATCACCACTGTTGTTCGCCATTTACACGGAAGCCTTTTCTGCCAAGATCAGCCGAGAGATCGCCTCCTCCTCCCTTCATGAGTTAAGAGTTCACAGGTGAGCTCCTCCAATCTCACATTTGTTTTTCGCCGATGAATCTTACCTGTTTCTCAGAGCTTCTATTCCTGAATGTGCGAACTTGATGCAATTACTTTCTGATTATGAGATGTATAGTGGTCAACGGGTTAATCTGCATAAATCAGCTGTGTGTGTTAGTGGCAATGTTTCAGATCAGGAGTTCCATGCAATTAGCTCCTTTTTAGGGGTGGGAATTATGCAGCCTGATGACAGGTATTTGGGACTTCCTTCTCAAATTCGCCGCTCTAAATCCCTATCTTTCCAATTCATTGAGGAAGATTTGGCGGCTCGAATTAGTAGTTGGAAGGCAAAGGCCTTATCGTTGGTGGCGAAGGAGGTTGTTATCAAGGCGATTGGGGTTGCTGGTCCAATTTATGCCATGTCGGCTTTCCGGCTGCCTCAAGAAACCTGTCGTAGATGCAATGGCTAGCTGTCAAAGTACTGGTGGGCTGGACAGGATAAGGAGAAAGGCATACATTGGATTTCTTGGAGTGCAATCTGTCAAAGCATGTTTACAGGTGGGCTTGGATTTCGGGACTTTAACAGGTTTAACATTGCGCTTCTAGCTATACAAACTTGGCGAGTATTGTTCAGCCCTTCCAGTACCATCGCCCGTATCTATAAGGCTCGCTATCACCCGTTACATGACTTTCTTGATGCTTCGGCGGGTGCTCGCCCATCCTGGGCTTGGCAAGGTATTTTGGAAGGGAGGGATCTGCTCAAGCGTGGTTTGCGGTGGCAGGTCGGAGATGGGACACAAATCCAGGTTACGCAGGACAATTGGCTGCCATCATCTCCCCCATCATGCCCTCAATTACGTCCAGGTATCCAATCCTGCCCTTCACTAGTTTCCGAGCTCATTTGCCATACATCCCATTCGTGGAAGACAGATCTCCTGAACTCTCTTTTCATGCCTGTGAGTGTGGATCTTATTCTGTCCATTCCTCTTCCTGTCTCTTATACTTTAGACAGAGTGATTTGGCATTACTCTCCTTCTGGAGTTTATACTATAAAGACAGGTTATCACCTACTGTCAAACGAGTATAACGTGGCCCACCCACCGCCCCTGCTGCCGATTGAGGCGCGATTTTGGAAACTTCTTTGGAGCTTGCCGGTGTCGCCCAAGTTGAGATTCTTCTTCTGGCGGGCTGTCCGTGGCTTCCTTCCGCTTCAAACAGTCTTGTTCACCAAAACTCTGGTTCCAACCACGGAATGTCCCATCTGTTCGGCGAAAACAGAATCCTTTTCCCATTTCTTCTTTGGTTGCAGGGTGGCGCGCGGTTTATGGAGCCTGGAGAACAGAGAAGACTTATGCAATCATCTTGGTGGAATGGCCCCTGATGATGCTTGGAATCATCTATTTTTCTCCTTGAACTTGTCTAAATCTGAAATTGCAGATGTGATTTTCATTTTGTGGAGGATTTGGAAAGCTAGGTGTTGGTCTGTACATGCTCATATTCAATATTTGCCATTGCCTTTGTTTTGTCAATTTCAGAGGCAGCTAGAAGAATTGAGGGGAGCTAAACAGGTGGCGCCAACCATCCCCAGGCAAGGTCCTGGAACAGGCTGTGGACCGGGCAACGGCGACCGGACAGCGGCGGGACTGCCCTCCACTGCAATCACCGTTTGGTTTGATGGTGCAGCTAAGCGGGGACGAGGTGGTAGCATTGGCTTCGTTGGTTTTCAACCTACAGGTAATGTCCTATTTGCTTTTGGGAAATTCTACGAAGGGTTACATGATCCTTTTGTTATGGAAAGTCTGGCTTTACGGGATGCTCTACAATGGTGTTTGACTCATGGTTTTGTGTGTGTCCAATTTCATGGGGATTCGCAACAACTGATACGGTGTATGGTGGGGGAGGATTTTGCTCATGATCGAAGTGGTGCGGTGCTTGAAGATGCTCGGGTTCTAGCTGCCCAATTCAGTTGGATTTCGTTCTGTTTTGTTTCTCGTCGACTTAATAGGGCCGCCCATCTTGTGGCACATAAAGCCCTCTCATCGAGAGTTCAACTATTGGTCGACTCCCGCACTTTACTTGACTCCTCTATTTGACTCTCTTGTTACCCCTACTTTTGAGAAAAAAAACTCTTTAAAATGTATTATAAGTAGTGTAGAGATGTAGGCCGATTTTCCCGGTTTAATAGACACAAAACGAAATACCGCCTAGTTTTGTTCTAATCGGCGGTAGGCTACTTCTGGTGAAAGGTAGCCATTTTTATGCAGCAAAAAAAAAATCAAAACCGTCGTCCAAACAACAGATGCCCAAACCCTAATCCCTAATCGAATGATCCTCTTCTCTTCCCCATAAACTTTCGCACAACTTTTGTTTGTCTTCTCCGTAAGGAAGCAAGGACAATGATTTTTTGATTTTCCTCTTTTGATTTATTCTCCCCGTTCTTCGTCGTTCGCTTTTCCCGGCCGAGCTTATTGGTCGCGGCGCGGAGTTTGGTTAGAGGGAGCAGGGGATTGGGAGGGAGAGATGAGAGAGAAGGAAGATGATGATTATTTTTGTGGGGAGAGTTGGGTTTAAGTCTTTGAGTGAGGTGGAGCGACGGGGACGGGGATAGGAGAATTGGGAAGTGAGATGAGATCGTTTGTTAGGTTTATATTTTTTTATGTTTTAATTATTAATATATATATAATAATTGTAAATTATTATATAGTAAAGTAAAATACTAATTCGTAATCAAAATTTTCACTCTTAACATTATGAGTATATATTTTTCAAAGTGTGTATAATTGTAATGTTGGACTTATGTTATTGATATTTCATATTTTACAACTTTTTATCAGGTATATTCTGGTTTTATTCCGGTATTACTCCGAAATAGTACCCTAATTTTGTCGATACGGGTTTTTAACAAAAAATAAATTTTTTATTCCCAAAACAGTATTTTACAGATACAAAATGGTTGAACAACGATCGTACCACAAAATACCCTACCATAGTTGAGTCTGGTATGACTTCTAGTTTCCTGATACATGATAGATATTGATGTATGCAACTGAATGGGTTAAGAAATATAATCATAAAATCTGCATGGACTAGGGCCATGCTGATGATACCATGTCAAAAAACCATGGTGTTCTTTCGATTCCGCTTGTTTGATTTTTTTATTTTGTCATGGTATTAGAGCTAGCGGTCTAAAACCTAGGTCGTATTTTACTTGCTCTTTGGTTTGTAAGTCTCTCCCGCTCTTGTGAAAGTGGGTTTCTTTTTCTTTCGCTCCAGGTTGCTCGCTTCTTCTATTAGGTGGGGTTTTGTGGTAGCGCATCGGGTGCATAAACTTGTGGTCAATAACTACGCATAACCCAATCAGAATGCGCCACATAAGCGACCCTTCTCTCTCCTGAAAAGCCTTTAATTTTTCCCTCTTAATCTTTAACGACCAATTTCTCACTCGTTTTAAGTCAGTTTTTTTTTTGCATAGTTAGATTTGATTAATTGTGCTCTTCAAATTGATATCCACTTTGATATATTTTGGAACAAAAAAAATTGAGGCATTTTTTACCAGTATATACCATATGGTATTGATTGATATTAAATAAGAGCATACCATATGGTACAAAAAAGCTTACCATGGTGGTATGAACATACCAAGATTGCAGAATGATTGAATACATGATAGTAAGAGTATACTAACTGTCATTTACGACTTTCAACATTGTGTACAACAAGATACCACCCCATACCAGCGTGGTATTATGTGTTATTTTTTGGTCCTGTATTTTGTTCACCCATAAATTTGTAGATCCAATAGATCATGATGAACTCGTTCCTTCTATGCAAAATTTTTCAAAAACGACTTCAAAACGAATAAGATATCTTATGGTATGCAATTGGTAACGAGAGCCAAGAATTTTATTTTAAATATTGAAAATGGATCTCATTTTGTAGAGCACAACGAACTCGTTCCATTTATGCCAAAAAATTGAAATCCGAGTTAAAACGAAAAAGATATGAGCCGATTAGAAAAAACAAGAGAAAATAAAAGTGTTTTATTCTCCATACTTAGATATGAATTTTCTAAGTGAATAGTACAGATTTAGTTAGTGATGGATGCATAATCATGAACCGTATCTGGAGCTGGATTTTGTGGTCTCCCTACAATTTTTTTTCTTTCTACTCGTGTTGTGGGTTGCTTCTATTTCCTTTCCCATTATTGGAATTTCAATTTTGGATCTTTGTTGAGGGGCAGCGGTTGTTGCCGATTTTGAGTGGGCTCTTGCAAAGCCCAAAACAACAGTTGTTGCCAAGGAGATTGAAGATTGAATTCCGAGAATGCTTAGGTTGTTTCATGGCTATTGGCAATAGTTGATTTGATAACCGGTCTGAGTTTGCATCACTATACTTCACTTATCCTTAGATATGGCAGCACATCACTAAGTTGTATACTCAAACTGATTTATCTCGTCAATTTCCACTTGAGTAAAAAATCGCTCAATTGAGCAAAAAGATAGGGACATTCATGGCTACTATTAACCGTTTCTTACATTATAGACTGAGCATGATCTTCTCACCACTTCTCCATTTATAGGAGAGATTTTGTCTACTGTGCAGAAAGAATTAAAGAAGGGGATCGTTCAAGCCTCATGGAATTCCTAATGAAACAGTGAGCTGACTGTTGGAAATTTGGATCGGGCCTAGAAAATCAACTAATTGATCACATGTTTATTTATAGCAGATCCATGTGTGTGTCCATTTTTTTGCAATTAAAGGAGGTGACTCTTATGCAACGTTTGACAAAGTAAAAGTCTCAACAATCGTAAAGAATATTTCTGGTACGATGGTTCGAACTGCTCTTTTCAAGAAATCGGTTCCGGTCTTTGGAATTATGAGATTTTTTTTCGGGTTGGATCCAGTCCTTAAGCCTCATTGTTTAAGGAGGTTCTTAAACCATTTTTATTGGCTGATACTAGATTAGGTAGTTAATGAGGAGTTATTAGTTAATAGTTAGTTGGAATAAATAAGATATTATGAAAATATAATTAATATTATTCATTAATGATTCTCTTTCTCTCTCTCCCTTGATCTTCTCCATAACTCTCTCTCTCTCCACTACAATTAAAAGAAAATTCAAAATTAATTTAATTAAATATTAGTATTTAATATTTAATAAATTCGAACTTAATATTTTTTATTTTTTAAAATGAAAATTGAAATTAAAATTATATGCTCTCTCTCACTTCGTGGCAACTTGCAATACAGTATTAACATTTTGCAATGACATTATCAACATTTATGAAATGAATCGTTATTATTATACATCATCATTATTAACGACTTCAATATATTTATCAATTCCTTACAATTACATTATTAAAAATTTTGGATCAATTGTTACTGTTTTATATTTTCGTCATCAACGCCTATGAATGAATCATTAAAGTTATGTAACATAGTCATTAATAGTTTGAATAACAATATCATTGATTTACAACATCTTTAGTACTAATGATTCACATTTTCACATCATGTTTATAACTATCTAGTCATGGTCTCTTCCAATGATTTCTAATGACATTATTAACGTTTTATGATCAATTAATATTGTTTTACATTATCATTCTCAATTATCATAAAGCACAATACTAATTTTCAACATCTTGGGTACATGTGACATAGTGCACCTGTGTGATTCAGTCAAGCAAACATTGTCCAGAAAAATATTAGCTCAAGCAAACCAACATTCACGCCTCAACAGCAAACTTTTAATAACAATACAATAAATCATTGATAACGAAAAGTATTTCGTTGAAAATAAACACAAAACATCAATGTAAAAATGTCCGACTTCAACATTATAAATGACATCAAACTTTTAATAAAGATATTAAAAACCATTAATATCGAATGATCAAGTCACTGATAAGGAAATAGATTTTTGTAATATAAAAATATTAATAATATTCAGATGCAATGTTTAATGTCAAATAGTACTAAAAACGCATTAATAAGTAACATGTGTTTAACGGATAATGCATCCAAAAACTTTGATATTGATAGCAACTAATGATTTTTAAGTACCTTATTAGATATTATTAATATCTTATTTTCAAACATTGATAATGCTATACACGCCTATTAATAATGACACCAAACTACGTTACTAACTTAGACTGAAAGATTAATAAACATAGTTATATCATTAAACGTAAATTCACTTTTGATAATGTCATAAACAAACGAATATCTAACAAATATGCTTCTTGATAAAGACATTTGACAAAGTTACAAACATAAACAAAAAAAATATTAATAATTCAAATCACTAAGCATAAGCAATCTTACAAATGAATTAAATATTTGTTAATGGTTGTATTGTGCTTGGAAAAAAATATTGATAATAGCACTTCAAATTATTATAAATCATTGCGAACCAAATTGATAATACGATGTAATAGTAAATAAACTTCAAGTACCGACAAATTGAAAACACAATTTCACTTTTACTAATGTTACAAACAAAACATAACATAAAAAGTTAATAATGTCATATAAAATTATTAAAAAACATGTCGAACACCATTAATAATAACAAAAACGAATACCTAACAACGAAAAATCTCAAACCCATGCAATGAAAAGCCCTAATGATGATTCAATTTATAAATATTGATAATGTCATTACAAAATGTTAATACGTAATACTAATCGGAAGTTGCCAAGATGTGAGAGAGACAAATATTTTAAATTTCAAATTTCCATTTTAGAAAAATAAAATTATTAAATTCGGATTTTATTAAATATTAAATAAAATTAATTTCATATTTCTTTTTTATTATAATGTAGAGAGAGAGAGAGTTATGGAGAAAATTATGGGAGGAGGGAGAAAGAGAATCATTAATTAATTATAACCCTATTTACCCTTAACTACCTATTAACTACTAACCCCCATTAACTACCTAATCCACTATCAGCCAATAGGAAAACTTTAAGATTTTCCTTAAGAAATGAGGCTTAAGGACTTGAACTCAAGCCATTTTTTGATGATGTGTTTTTCATCGATGACAGTAGAAGATGGGTTTTCTTCTTACTAGTCTCATGGTGTATTTCATATCCGGAAGGTAACTTGGAAGAGGGAGATTCGAAGATGAGGAAGAAGAAGGATGCTTAGTAAAATGAAGAAATAAGAGAATGACATGTGTAGGTTTCATGCTCAATGGTGTAATTTGTTTGATTTTCTATTTCTACATTTAAGAAGTCTTAAACAAATTTTGATTTGTCTAAGTAGTACGATGGTGTGATTTTGTCTAGTGGTTTATGTTATTTTAAACTAAGGAGACAAAATGTATACACAATTTATGATGATTGTGGTAATGAAGTCATCATACATTTGTATGTATACGAAATGCTTATCTTTGGGACCAACAAAAGATAAGTGAACTTTGATAAAAATTTGCTATTTAAATTCTCCATGTAGGACATGTGGGTGAAAAATAATATATGTGTATTGAATCAAGCGGAATGACAAAGAAGATTCCTTTTCTCAAATTTTCTGCATTGAGAAGGTAGTTGCAAAAATTTCATAGTAGGAATTGTCATGACTTAAAGACCCCAAATGGATCCAAGTATGGAAATTATGGTTAATACTGGAAACAGTTTTACAACTGAAGTATTCCATATTAAATTGAGGGCTCGTTGTATGCATGACTTGCATGATGCTAGATATCGCATATGCGATAGAACAATTAAGTCGGTACATGATAAATCCTAGTTCTCGTCATTTGAAATAAAATGAGGCGTGTACTAGGACATCTCAAAGGCACATTGTATTGACTTGTAGTGGCTTTCCATCCATTTTGGAAGGATATATTGATGTTAGTTGGATTTCTCATGCTAAAGGTGATACTTCAACATCGAGATGGGTCCTCTTGCTTGGGGGAGGTGCCATATGTTGGGCCTCTAAAAAGCAAACTTGCATCACTAAGTTTCACTATGGAATCAAAGTTTGTGTGATCTTGGTTTCTCTTACAGAAGAGACATGATTGTTGAGAGGTTTGGTTTATGACATATTTATAGCCTAAACCAATCTCACCTATTACTATCTTTTGTGATATATATGCTAATTTGGATAAGGCATATAGTCATGTGAAAATTACAAGTACGGTCATGTGGGAGTAAGGCACGACAAAATCTGTGAACTGATAATTCATAGAGTTGTGTCTAGACAATATGACCAGACTCAAGATAATTTGGTAGATCATTTGACGAAGTGGTTAACTAGTGACTTGGTGATCAAGTTTGTGAAAGGGATGGATTTAAAGTCCACGTAATTTCTGATCATGGGATACCCGATTCCCCACTAATACAACGTTAGAAGCTGAATTCAATGCGGAAAGCTCATTATTAGAAATTGGAGCACACAATTTGTCATCCCGAGGTATGTGCTTGTTATCCTACATGAGAGAAGACGATGAAGTTTAAAACTTCTTAATTGAATCTTTGAAAAATGTATTGGGCGGGTACATGAATAAGAGATTCAACCTACGTAAGCATTAAGTGTAGCCGCTTCAAGAAACCCAGACTTTGGTTTTGTGTGTGCTTATGAGAAGGATTGGACACATGGTGGGTAATAGTGTTAAGGCACTTAGAGTTTTGTAAAACTTAAGTGTATATTATCTTCAAATATTCATATGAATAGATGGGTTCAATCGTTACCGACACCCAAATATTTAGATATTCGTCAACTGTAATATACTAAAATGAAAATTCAATTGTCACGACATTTTCATTTATGTTTAAATTTTGTTGAAATAATGTTGTGATTTTAGTGGATTATCTAAATACACTAAAATTGGAAGAGGAATGTTGGAAATTTGGATCGGACCAAGAAAACCAACTAATTGATCACATGTTTATTTATAGCAGATCCACGTGTGTGTCCATTTTTTTGCAATTAAAGAAGGTGACTCTTTGCCAAATTATGCAATGTTTGACAAAGTAAAAGTCCCAAACACTAACTATGAGCACATTCGTGTTTCGCACAGTTGATGAAGCTTTGATGACTGAATTAGGAAGAAACCGGACTTCGCAGCTAGGTGCAACTCAGTGGCAGAACCAGGATATAGTAGAGCAGATATAGTAGAAAACTGGGCCGCTTTTGAACATAAAATTAGAACCCATAAAATATATAATAACAATAATTTATATTAAAATATCAATTGTACACAAAAGTCTTTTAATTTAGAAAATTTATCAATAATTGAGCCTTCATCCATACTAATAGCATACTCTCTCACAAAAAAAATAGTTAAGCAATCAACGAGAAATTCATTAACTATTTTATTGAGCAAATAAATTTTCACATGTTTCATTCCTAAAAAAGATTTTTCCGTAGTAGCCGTTGAAACGGGAAACATCAACACTAGAGTAAGAAAATAATATTTTTTCGCCTTTTTATTTGATACTTAAGAAGATGCTATGAAGAAGTATCTTCAAATCTGCATAATCAAATAGCACAACAGTTATATACTATTAATTCGAATACACCAAATAGCACAACAAACTCTATCCGTTCTAAAGGCTAAGTTCTTCATTAGTTGAAAACATGACAAACTATGGATTAATGAATTTCTTTCTCACAAGGCGGGTTAATGCAGTTAAACAAAACAACAAATATAACTTGTACACATTCGTAGTTATATAATACAGAGCACAAAATTGAAAACCCCTCATTCTCTCCCCCCATGACCCAACGCCATTAGAGCCCCCAGTCCTTTCCTAATCCTAAGTCCTAACAAATAATATAATTACAAAAAACCTAAAATAAACATTGGCTCTTGAGACGCAACGACAAATTTTATTGAAGATCTGGAGTGAGGATTGGCCTATTGGGGAAAAGGGTGGACTGTGTTCTTGCGGGGAAAGAATAGATCCTTCTCACAAACAAACAAAATAAGATTATTTTCACTTTAATTTTTTGGCTCCAAAGAAAGAAGAAGGGCGACTTTTGAGAATGGGATTCTGTTACTTGGGTATAGAAGTTGGGTTTTGGGTCTGTAAATAAAAAAAGGTTGGGCCCAAAGTGGTGAGAGGGTTGGAACTGTGGGCTATGCCAGGAGGAGGGCTGGGCCCGACCTAGTGTGGCCTAGCCCTGGATCCGCCACTGGTGCAACTTGATCGCTGCCTACCTCCATCAGAAGCAGCATTCACTTTGGTCATGGCGGACAAAAGTACCCTTAGTTTCAACACAAAAACACTAGCCATCTCACATGCCATAATTGTCATGAGTTGGGGCATATACATCCCCACTCCAAGAGAAAGAACTTTTGTATCTACCGTAAGCAACCTGGACACATTATTCAAGAGTAAAAGATCCTTTCTCAACATGGAGGTAAAAAATCTGCTGGTTCTGGCACTGTTCTCCGGCAAGAAAACTTGCGTTGAAACGAATTGAATGCACCTTGACTTCTTTGGACAACGATCACTAAGACACGGTTCACACCTCTTCAAACACAGTTCGAACGAGGGTGTTTGATGTTTACACGACTCACGAGACAGAATCTAAATTAAATTACCCTACTCCTATGGAGGTTCAGTGAGAGCTCCAGATCTACGACTACGACTAGAATTGCGGAGGAAAGGATAAAGGGATAAAATTAGACATTGAATTGTCTAATGTGAATTTGGCCTCCTTTCTTTGACAACTCTTCCTTCTATTTATAGGCTTGAGGTGATAACCGTCTTAGAAAACTGTCTGGTGAGTAACTTCCAAAAAGAACCGCTTCCCTTCTTTCCCAGACGTGGCTAACGTGTCCTTGAACGTGGAGTAATCAACAGTTTCTCCGTTAACCGCCTGCTCTTCATCCTGGAACTGCGTCTTGTTACTTGCCTCTCCCACATCACTTGCCTTCTTACTTCCAACTTGTTAGTTCAGATCTTGGACATGGTATCACGACGTGGTCTAGATCTCGCGACCACGTCGAGCTCTAAGTTTGAAGCCAACGTTGTCTAGATCTCATGACCACGTCGAGCTCTAAGTTTGAAGCCAAGGTGGTCTAGATCTCATGACCACGTCGAGCTCTAAGTTTGAAGCCAACGTGGTATGGATCCCATGACTACGTCGAGCTCTAAGTTTGAAGCCAACGTGATCTAGATCTCATGACCACGTAGAGCTCTAGATTTGATGCCGACATGGTCTAGATCTCATGACCACGTCGGGCTCTAAATTTGATGCCGACATGGTCTAGATCTCATGACCACGTCGGGCTCTAAATTTGATGCATGACATGGTCTAGATCTCATGACCATGTCGGGCTCTAAATTTATGCCGACATGGTCTAGATCTCATGACCACGTCGGGCTCTAAATTTGATGCCGATATGGTCTAGATCTCATGACCACGTCGGGCTTTTCAACTCGCGATGAGACTAGCTCCTTCTTGTAGACTTAGTAGTTTGGGGCTTAAAATTATTATCATGAGACCCGGTTCAAATAACATGAATTGTCATCAATGATCTGGCCTTATAAAGACAGTTAATGTCTTGTAAATAATCAATGCGGCACACGATTATTTTTTTTAGTGTAAACAAATGCCCCCAACTACTTAGTGCATAGGAATTATGGACTAAGTAGTTGAACACCACCAAGCTAGCCAAGTAACGTGTTGGCTTATCAACACACCAATTTTACTTCGCCAAAATTTTGACTTTCAGTAATCAAGCCAACCCGTCGGGATGGAACTCGTCGTCATAACTTGTCACATGACTTAGTTAAATTTTGACTATCACGTTAAGCGAACATGGCGAGATGGAACTCGACGTCAAAGTTTAGCCCTTGCCTTAGCCAAATTTTGGTTTTTCACGTCAAGCCAACACGGCGAGATGGAAATTGACGTCAAAACTTGTTTCATGCCTTAGCCAAATTTTGGCTTTCAATGATCATGCCAACATGGCCGGATGGAACTCAACATCAACGACTTGTCCCATGCCTTAGCCAAATTTTGGCTTTTAATGGCCAAGCCACCTAATGCATTCAACGAGACACCAACCTCACTTTATCACCTACACCCTCATTGACATCTCGTACTTTGCCACATGGTTGAGAGAATAACTTGGAATTTTTCGCACCTATTTTGGCATAGATTGGCTCATCTCAACTCGCCACAAGGCTAGATAGCTCCCTCGCGACAAGTCAAGTCGTCTACTTTTTGCCTTAGACAAACTAATGTTCATTTTTATGTTGGTAGAGACATTATGGTCAACACTCCTCTACTACCACGTTTCAAGCCATCATGCCCCCCAGGCCGTGACTACTCGGGACAAGATAAGATGGCATGGCATGGCCTGATGTATGGCTCGTCATGTCAAGCCATCACAACGACTTGGTGGCAAGATCTTCATGTCGAAGTCTAACAACTCCGACTCAAGATTATCACTTTGATATTTTCCTTCTATCTTTTATTTTAGCCACGTTTGCCTACAATATTTTTTATAACTAATATATAATAAGTACATTATATAAATTTATTTATTTTATATGGCAAGAAGTGACAGATGTCACTGCTCTACATAGCCTTTGGCAACAATCAATGTACCAAAGGTGTACACCCATTGCCAAGTCCATGGATCAAACCAGACATGCCATCCATAGACCACATGACTCTTTTCCTCCATGAGAGGTGAATCTTCATACATTAAATTTGAATTTTCTAGCTTACTAATGGGTGGTACATTGTTAGCATGTCTAGTTTTGGTGGCCTTGCATGAGGTATCATGCTTCTTTGCTTGGGCCACCTTACTTGACATGTCAAGGCTATCATGATTATTCTTCTGCCTTGATTTCCTCCCACTTGATACATGTTTAATCTCCTCACGATGTTGGAGACCAGGTCTAGGCTTGACAAGTCGACAACCACTCGTGTAGCTTTCTTGTCTTCGTCTTTCAACATATAAACCTTGTTGGCCCCTACACTTAGCACTCAACCACCATTGATTCTTTGTGCAACCATGTTTGGCTGGTGTGTATGGTGACTTCTTATACATGCCCCCATGTCCACTCTTGGTGGTTGGTGTTGAGTACTTACTATTCATTGACATGGACTTGCCCCCCAATCCACCCTTGTCCATAATCTCACGCTTACAAAATCCATGTGGGGGTTTGACTTGTTGTGTCTTCTTGAAGATGCCCTCTACTCCATTCTTCATGGTAGGTGACATGCTCCCTTGTCCAAACTTAGTCAAATTAGCATGCTTATCGCAAACATGTGTGACTTGCACTTCATATGGCTTCTTGGACATGTCTTGTCCATACTTAGCCAAATTTTCAAATCTACAATAACTTTTTATGGC
Organism: Linum trigynum; assembly: GCA_964030455.1. NCBI lineage: Eukaryota > Viridiplantae > Streptophyta > Magnoliopsida > Malpighiales > Linaceae > Linum > Linum trigynum. The sequence continues at coordinate 20,352,140 of OZ034817.1, forward strand.
TTTCTCACGTCGTGACTTGTTAGATATGCCCCCATGTCCACTGCAAGTGGTTGGAGGCATGCCCCCCTTTCCAGACTTGGCCAAATTAATATGTTTAGCACAAGCTTGTGATTGATGTGAGCTCTTAGACACCACATGCCCCCCAGATGGACATCTCGGCGTCAACTTGTGGGAAATTAGACTTTCATGCCCCCCTTGCTGAGCTCTTGGTGTTTTGAGTCCATCAGAATCACCTATTTGTCCACTCAATAGGGGTGGCTTTGGGGGTGGGAAAGCATGTGGTGGTACTTGTTCCACGTTTAACGGATCTTCACTATCTCGTCCATTGACAAGTGTCTCATCTGATCTTGTCTCGAGAACGAGTGATTGAACATCACCTTGTACATGCAATACCCCATCACTGTTGTTCAAAGTGGAGGTGGACCTCTCACCACAACCCTCACGTAGAGGGGGCGGTTGAGTTGCCACTGGAGATAACAAGTTCTCTGTTCGTGGCTGGGTATACCGGCCATAGGAGGGAGAAAGATTTTTGCACACAATTTTATTATTTGGTGTTGGTTCTAAACCATTTTGCAGCAAAACCATTGATTGCGACACTGGTTTTATTAAAAGTTGCCCAAAATCTCTTGCATCATTTTTACTTATCTTCAAAATCTTATCCACACGCCTATCAAAACTTGAATAAAAGCAATCAAGTTGAGATATTATCTTATTGGTAGCTTCCAAGGCCTTCTCCATGCATCGGCGGTTCTCCTCCATCACTTGGCGGTTCTCCTCCAAGGCTAGACAGTTTTCTACCATCATTTTGCGGTTCTCCTTCAAGGCTTGACAGTTCTCTGCAAGCATCTTGCGATTCTCCTCCATCATCTGACGAAGGGCCCCCACGGCTTCACCAAGATCTTCAATAGGCGTGGTCACCACCAAGATCTCTGCTCCACCACTTACTCTGGTCACCGCGTCGGACGCTTGGCCATGCTCGATGTTGGCCACCTGCTCCTCCACAAATCCAGCCGAAACGTCACCTTCTTGGTTCCTCCACCTCGGAGCCATTGAATCGACCACAAGGGTCCCACCAGGTGTGCCAAATTTGTTTTCCGCGAGAAAACTTGCGTAGAATAAGAATTGAATGCACCTTGACTTCTTTGGACAACGATCACTAAGACACGGTTCACACCTCTTCAAACACAGTTCGAACGAGGGTGATCGATGTTTACACGACTCTCGAGGCAGATCTACATTAAGTTACTCCTACTCCTATGGAGATTCAGTGAGAGCTCCAGATCTACGACTACGGCTAAAATTGCGGAGGAAAGGATAAAGGGATAAAATTAGACATTGGGTTGTCTAGTGTGAAATTAGCCTCCTCTCTCTGACAACTCTTCGTTCTATTTATAGGCTTGAGGTGATAACCGTCGTAGAAAACTTTATGGAGAGTAACTTCCAAAAAGAACCGCTTCCCTTCTTTCCCGGACGTGGCTGACGTGTCCTTGAACGTGGAGTAATCAGCAGTTTCTCCGTTAACCGCCTGCTCTTCATCCTGGAACTGTCGTCTTGTTACTTGCCTCTCCCACATGACTTGCCTTCTTACTTTCAACGTGTTAGCTCAGAACTTGGACATGGTCTCACGACATGGTCTAGATCTCGCGACCATGTCGAGCTCTAAGTTTGAAGCCAACGTAGTCTAGATCTCATGACCATGTCGAGCTCTAAGTGTGAAGCCAACGTGGTCTAGATCTCATGATCACGTAGAGCTCTATATTTGATGCCGACATGGTCTAGATCTCATGACCATGTCGGGCTCTAAATTTGATGCCGACATGGTCTAGATCTCATGACCACGTCAGGCTCTAAATTTGATGCCGACATGGTCTAGATCTCATGACCACGTCGGGCTCTAAATTTGATGCCGACATGGTCTAGATCACATGACCACGTCGGGCTCTAAATTTGATGCCGACATGGTCTAGATCTCATGACCACGTCGGGCTCTAAATTTGATGCCGACATATTCTAGATCTCATGACCACGTGAGGATCTAAATTTGATGCCGGCATGGTCTAGATCTCATGACCACGTCGGGCTCTAAATTTGATGCCGACATGGTCTAGATCTCATGACCACGTCGGGCTTTTCAACTCGCGACGAGACTAGCTCCTTCTTGTAGACTTAGTAGTTTGAGGCTTAAAATTATTATCATGAGGCCCATTTCAAATAACATTAATTGTCATTAATGATCTGGCCTTATAAAGACAGTTAATGTCTTGTAAATAATCAATGCGGTACAAGATTATTTTTTTTAGTGTAAACATGCACTATAGGCAGAACAGATGGAGTTGGCTATGATTTTGAATCAACGTCTTTCCCAACAAGTGAAGTTGACAACACTAGCAAGCAAAAACATGATTTCTTTCTCAGTACTTAATTCGGAAGTTCGTGTTGGAGGCTCTCCAAGAGACTCTTTCTCGAGCATTGACTGTTGCCTTTACTACTGGTCCTATTCCAGGTAATCTTCCCAAATGGCTACTTAAATATGTTACATTCGTTCATATGTGTAATAGTCAGAGTTATTTTTAGACACTCAAACCCGGTCTATTCTTAAATTTTCAAGTGGCTAATGGTTCGCAAATTCGTACACGTGTCCTTGGCACCGTTAAGGAATCTAATATCTAGCTTGACAATACTCTATATGAACCGAAACTTGTTTCCAACATAGTATCGTCGCACAACTTGCTCATGATGGTTGTGAGGTTGTTTTTAATGGAGATAGATCTCATGCCTAGGATCAAAAAAACAAATAGAGTGATCAGTAGAGGACAAAAGGAAAGATAGGTTTATATTTTGGATGAATATAACCACGATATGAAGCTGAAAAGAGAATGGGAGTCATCGAATTGTGAGATGAAGAGTAGTAGTAGCTTACATCCTATTTTATAGCATAATAATCAGTGTTGTCAAAACCGAATCGGACATCGATCTGGATGAACGAGAGGTTCAAGGTTTATCGGATATCCTTTGATTAACTACTATTAAAAACCGGTCACAAACCGGTGTTTGGCTCTAGATAAAAGGAAAAAAGAAGGCAAAATACACTTTCATAACCATAACTATTCGCGTTGTGACAAATATAACCAAATTTTGAAAAATACACTCATATAGCCAAAAATTAAAAGTTTGTAAAACTTTATTGTCAACACCAAGTGATATGGCTTCCACTTGGATGACATGTCATCGCCAACTAGACTCAGTTTGCCCACGTCATCGCTGACTTGGATTCCACCAACAGATTAAAAATAATAATTTATTATATAATTCACCATTCTCTTATACCCAGAGATTCTAGATCTCTATCACCCACACCGCCGGCAAACAAACCCATCTCTTCCTCTATCTCTTCAATCGCCGTTGCCGCCGACAAATCCAAAACCTCGCATCGCATGGTCCTTCGCTCCCAATAACACCATCGACAAATTCATAACCTCGCAACAGCTACTGATGGGGTTTGTTGCCTCCTCTTTGTCTATCGTTCTAGGATCGGCGAGCGGGGAGGGGGAAAAGCCTGCAAACGCACAACACCATCCCTCTCCACTTTTCCTCGCAAATCGCAATTTGAGGGTTCTATCAATCGCTAGATACAACTCACCGCATCGGCGACTAGGTCGAAAGTCGATTAATTCCACCGATGGAGGATTCAAAGACAATAAGCCCAGAGCTTTAAGCCGAGATTCTTTGGGGAAAACCTAATCCCATGGTGGATTCGACAAGTAATTTCAATCAACTGCAACTGGTGAGATTGAAAATTTTGAAGTGAAGATCTAGACAACGAACAGAGAGTGGGGAAGGATGAGCACTACAACGGCGGCATGGAAGGCCCGATTTCAAATCTGATTCTTCTGGTTCTACGCAGAAGAACCCATAACTCCAGTACTGATTCTTCTGGTCCTGGAGAGAAGCGAGCTACTAAACTTGGGTCGCCGCCGCCGAAGTGCCTCTTCCCTGCAATCATCGTCATCTCAAGGAGGTCCGACTTCAAATCGACAGGCACGACTTCAGATTAGAGACGAATTGGTGGGTGCGGCGGGAGATTACCAGCGGTAGTGGAACTATGGAAGCTTGACAGGAGATGGGGGCGCGGATCGAGGAGGCGAGGTTGCTGCCATCGAGATGATGCATGTTGCCTTTGCCGAAGCTGGAACAGAGATGGACGAGTGAATCAAAGAGACGAGCTAGACAAGATTGAGGGCGTGAATCGACAAAGGGGTGTATCAGTTGGTTTGTTCCTCGATTGAGTGTCGTCGTCGATTTGGAGTGATGGTGGAGGAGTTTTAGTGAGAAGTGGGAAAGAATACTCTGGGTAAAAGTTAATCGATGACAACAGACGGGATCCATTGATGACGGGGAAGAGATGATTGGGATGGGTCTCCTAGGTCGGGGTAGATGGAAAGAAGGGGAGAAGAAGATGAAGAAGGCGTGCAGGTTTTCCATTTTTTTTATTGTTATTTTTACTTTTAAATTTAATTATAATAATAACTTAATAACAAAGGAAACTTTCACCTATGATTGGTTTAAACAAAAAATCGCCACGTCACCAGAAAACGTTAGTAAAGTCAGCATTTATGATGTTGCGGTTAAAATTTTGGACGAAATGGCTATATGAGTGTATTTTTCAAAAATTGGCTATATTTGTCACAACGAGAATATTTATGACCAAGGTTGTCAAACCGGTTTATGCCGGTGTGCCGGTTTTATAAGTGAAATGGTCTGACCGTGGTACAACCAGTATTCATGCCGGTTGTGCCGGTTTTAATAAAATACATGAGGAAAATGAAAATCCTCAATTCCAAATAAATTATTCATAAAAAAGCAACTAGAAGAATTATTTCACACAAAATAATTTATAGCTAGGAATTGGTAACTAATACTAAAAAATTAGATGCTTAAAAATAAAATTTTATTAAATTTATTTTATTAATGTTTATAATGATTTGTGTAAAATTTAGTATTAGATATATAACATATAAGGTTAATATAGACAACAAAATTGCTTGTAGTCTACTGGTGTACAAGTTATACTAAAATGAACAAGAGGTCCTTGGTTCAAATCCTATGGAAGATGTTTATATTTGGATATAATATGGGTAACATTAAATTCCGGTTTCAGGTCTAACCGGCCAGAATTTCTGGATTTGACCGGATTTGACCACAGTTAAATACCGGCCTCTTTCCAGCCGGTTTACTGACCGGTACCGGTTGAACCTATTGAACCGGGCGGCATGAAACCGGTTTGACAACCATGGTTATGACTATAAAAGTATCTTTTGCCAAAAAAGAATAAAGAAAGAACAATAAAAAAATATTAAACTCAAAAGTTACATGGCTACTGGAAGTTAGCGGTCACTTTTTCGTTGCATTTATTCTTTTTTTAATTACTAACTAAGTGAAATTTCAAAATGTAGGCGACAGTTTTTTTCCATGCCCACCCGCTGTGATGCTTCCGTGACCGGATTTGTGCATGGGTTCGGGTTTTTCCAGTCCGACCGGCCGGTCCGGTTTTTATAACACAGATAATAATAATGATCCTCGTGGACCTTTTGGATATTTGGTTAAGCCATCTGGTTCATTGGAATTTTTATAAGGACTTTTGTTTGGGATTTGTGGCATTGTTGTCTTGGACATCCACAACAGACACAACCATCCTTCTCGTCAAGCAAGACAGTGTATGAATTTTCTTTGAGTTTGTTTATACAGATTTGTTGGGTCCTTCCCCGATTACTTCACAGATGGGGATTCGTTACTTTGAGTTGTTTATTTATCATATGACTCGTTACCCGTGGATTTATTTCCTTCATCAAGAAGTCAAAATTATTATCTTTCGCCCAACAGTTTGTTCATATAATTGAGGCTCAGTTTGGGGAAACATTTAAGACAATCATATCATGGATGCAAGTTTATCCACAATCCATTGTACTGTTGCTTGAGTTTTATCGTTCCCAAGGTACTCATTCACAGTTATCTTGTCCATGTCTGTCTCATCCATAATGGGTTGGTTTAACGAAAGTAGTGGCATGTATTGAAGTTGACGCAAGCTCTCTTGTTTCACTCACATGTTACTTCTGGGTTTTGGGTTGAAGATGTCAATACTGTGGTCTATCTTATTAATTTTCAAATCACTCAATTGTTAGGTCAACAGTCCCCTTTTAAAAATTGTTTGGAAGTTTTCTGGATAATTCAACTTTGCGAGTTTTTGGATGCACTTGCTATGTTTTAGTTCCTAAGAAGGATCGATTAGCGACTAAAATATTTAAATTGGCTACCGCTCGTGACACAAGGGTTTCCTATGTTATGATCCGACAGATCGACCAATGTGCATTTCTTGCCATGTGATCTTTCTTGAGTGGGTCATGTACTACCTAAAGGACTCGCATAATTGTACTTTGCTGAATTTTCTGGTCTCTATTCCTACCTTTGAATCGTCTGAGGTTGTCCCTCCTAATCCTACAGAACTTTCTTGTATTGTATGGCTTCTTAATTCGCCCTGTGGTACCTCATCCTTGTAATTTCATACCTCATCTTTCTATGTTTCCTCGTAAAGTGGGTTCAAAGTCACTCCAGACCCTCTTCTTTCTTCGTCCTCTGATAGCACAAACTCCTCCTCTTCTCATGCAATGTCCATGGAACCTTCCCATGTAGCAAGTGTTGAAGCTCCATCACACACACACACTCTCCTCCTTTATTGGTTGGCCCGCATTGTTCACCATGCACTACACTCGACCAACCCCACGCTTCCTATGTATGATTTTTTCGGGTTATTCTTCCGAGTCTATCCATATTCCTTCTCATTATTTCTTTTCTAAGGGAGATCCTAGGTGGGAGGTAGCTATGAACATTGAAATTCATGCCTTAGAAGAAAACAATATATGGGATGTTGTCCGCGAGTTCCTAGTTTGCCATTCATTGGATCTTGGTGGGTCTTTAGAGTTCAGCTCCACCCTGGTGGTTGCTTGGATCATTATATTGCACGATTGGTAGCACAAGGGTTTATTCACGAGTATGGTATTGATTATAATGAAATATTTTCCACTATTGCTAAGATGCCAAATGTTCGAGGTTTGTTTACCGTTGCTGCTATGAAAAATTGGCTATTGGTTAACTTTGATGTCAATAATGCCTTTCTTCAAGGGGATTTGAAAGAAACCACCTACATAGAGTCTCCTCCAGGTTACGCTAACGGTGTGGGGTTGGATGTGATACTCAAATTACCTCGTTCTGTGTATGGCTTGAAACAAGCGCCTTGTGCTTGTACAACTGCCATGGAGAAAAACTTGAAGCTTAGTCGGGGAGTTGGTAAACTATTGAAAGATCATACATTCTACAAGAGTGTGTCTGGCAGTTTGATTTATCTTACTCATACCGAAGCACATATCGTGTATGCAGCTCAAGTAGTGAGCCAGATCATAGAAGTTGCACGGTCAACACATCTGGATAATGTTAAGAGGTTATTATGAAATATAAAGCACACATAAGAAGTTGGACTCTTCTTTCCAGCGGATGGGAAGCCAGTGATTGAGGCTTTTGCCGATGCAGAATATGCATGATGCTTAGATACATGTCGTTTGACATCACGATGGTCCCTTCGCTTTGGTCGATCATTTATCTCTTGGAGATGTCGAAATAAAAGCAAAGTCTCCAAGTCTTCTGCAGAGGTAGAATATAGATCCATGTCTGAGGCTAGTTCATAGATGGTTGTGACTTCATGTGCGTCTTTATGGAGATAATACAAGTGCTATTCAGATTGCACAAAATCCAGTTCTTCATGATCGTAAAAAGCAAATAGAAGTTCATATTCACTATATTCGTCAAATGGTGGCAGAAGGAACTATCCAGGTTAGTTACTTGTCAACAGAAGATCAAATTGCAGATGTGTTGACCAAGCATGTATCTTCAAGCTGACATTGGTTCATGTCTTAAAAAATGATGTTAATCACCCAACATTAATTTGAGGAGGGTGTTAATTATGTATAGATTAGGAACCATATTCTAAATATAATTTGGACTTGTAGATATGATTTCTTCTAGTAAACCATAAGTATACCCTGATGTATGTGGCTAAATGGGTTAAGAATTATAATCATAAAACTTGAGAGGGAGAACCTTTTCGTGGCCTAGGGTCATACTGACAATACCACTTTTAAAAAACTTGGTTTCTTTCACCTTTTTTTTGTCATAGAAACCCTTAAGGATTAACCAGTTAAGCACAAGATAGCCACAATACAACGGTTTCTTCGCGAAAAGACAATCAAAGGCTCAAAGCAAATATGAACAATTGAAACGAACACTACAAGGACCAGAGTAGCGTAAGGCATTGTGTGCCACGACATGGGCAGTCCGATTTGCTTCCCTAGGGGTAAATACAACAGACACCATAGGCAGGTCTTGTAACATAATGTTGACTTCTCGTAAGATAGCTCCCACATGAACATCATTGGCATCATGAGCCCTCAATTGTTATACAACTGCAAGAGCATCGCTTGAGAGCACGATGGGCCGATCCCACCATTGCCATTGTTGAAGTAAAGATAATGCCTCTCTAATAGCTAACACCTCCATGACCTTAGGATGAGAAAGGCCCGGGAAGAAACCACCCACAACAAATACTGGTACACTCTGGTCGTAACCCACCAAGCCAATTGTGCCATGAGTCGGTGCCCTAGTCGCGCCATCAACTGCAATGCGGAAAGCTGTGTGAAGCGTAGAGCAGGGGGTCGACTGAGTATAAGGTGGAGGCGGATGGTACTTGATGGGAAGGACAACAAGTTGGTGAGAGGCATGGTGAGACAAGAGGTGACGGTACAAGGCAATAGTGATAAATTGTGCATAGGGTGGAAAGACAACATTATTCCGTCCTTTCCAAATGCGCCAAAAAAAAAAAAGAGAACCCAATTAATTATGGTGGCATGATCATAATGGAATATGAGTTGTCTCCAAAAGATGGACAAATGCGTGTTTGAAAAAATTCCAAGAGGCAGTTGTAAGTTACACCCTTGGTGTAACACCACCGTTACACGATAATCAAGAAATAAATGTTCAAGCGATTCACCATCATCCGAACCACAAACCGAGCATGAGTTTTCCACCTGCACACCATGTTGTCCAAGATCCTCCCTGGCCGGAAGGATGCGCAGTAAAATTCGCCAAAGGAAAAACTTTAATTTGGGAACAAGAGGGAGTCCCCAAAGTCGAGGTCATATAGCAGGATTAAGAGGAGAAGCCAGATCCGTTGAATCATGAGCCTGTGAGACTAGAGCCGAAGAAGTAGCCAAATGATAAGCAGATTTCACCGCAAACAAACCAAATGGATCAAAATGCCATATTAATTTATCCGAACAAAAGATTTTCGGCAGGGTAATGCGAATGATTTCCTTAATGGACCCGTCGTGAAAAAATCCCGAAGTCGAGTAATGTCCCAAGAATGATGTATGGAAGAGATGAAGTAGGAGAGAGATCGAGGTGACCAATCCCCAGTAGCCAGCACCACTGGTCGGAAAGTAGGGAGTGATGGAACCCAAGGATCAATCATAGCATCAATTGAAGAACCAACAACAACCTCCCATCTCAAACCACGGACAAGTAAAGCCCGCCCATAAAGAAGAGATTGCCATGCACACGATGAATTAGAACCCACACCGGCATTTAAGAAAGTCGTATGATGGAAGTATCGTCCTTTTAAGACTCTCACAACCAGGGACTCCAGGTCATTTAAGATGCGCCAGCATTGTTTGGCATGCAACGCCTGATTAAAAGCTTCAAAATCCCGAAAGCCCAAATCGCCCACCCCCTTAGGTTTTCAAAGATGTCTCCTCGAAAACCCAAGGTAATAGTCGTTCGGTCCCTTGTTGTCCCCATGAAAATCGTGCAATCATATGATTTTAATGTACGACATAGTTCTTTAGTGAGCCAAAAACATGACATAGCATATACTGGTAGAGTAGACACGACTGATTTAATCAGAACATCCAATCCTGTTGGGGATAAACAATGTCGTTTCCAACCCTGGAGACGTTTAGAAACCTCTTCCTCAATGAATCGAAAGGTATCCCTCTTCGAACGATGAATAATGTAAGGAAGTCCAAGGTAGCGATCACGTGTCCCTGTTGCACTTACTTGGATAGAGGTACCAAATTGCGTCGCCTCTTGCGTCGTGGTATTCTTAGAGAACACCACCACCAAATTTGCCAGATTAACTCGCTGGTCACTCATCTGCTCATGATGACAAAGCAGATCCAAAAGTCGTTGACATTCAATCGGTGAAATCCAGAGGAAAAGATAAGCATCATCAACAAAAAATATATGTGATAGGACCGGACAATGACTATTGAGACAGATCCCCTTTAAGTCTACCCGAGTAATGGATTGCAGTAGTAAAGCAGAAAATCCCTCCGTACAAATGGCGAATAATAAACGAGACAGTGGGTCCCCTTGACGTAAACCACGAGAAGGGCGAAAATAACCATAAGAGGCGCCATTGAGAAGAACCAAAATGGAGGTAGTGGAGAGACAATTGTGAAGTAGCTCAGTAACACGTGGCGTAAAACCCAAATTTTCCATTAAACGAAAAAGGTAGGGCCATTCAATCCAATCATAAGCTTTCTCCATATCGAGTTTAAGAGCCATAAAATGATCGTAACCAGTTTGCTTATTACAGAGGTAAGTCATAAATTCTTGACTAAGAATGACATTATCCACGTTGGAACGATCCTTTACAAATCCATTTTGATAAGTGGAGATAACCTTCGGTAATACTTGCCCAAGACGATTAGCACAGATTTTTTAAATAATTTTATAGAAAACTTGGCCTAATCTAATAGGCCGTAATTGATTCACACATTTCCACTTGAGGCACCTTCGGAATAAGGGTAAGCCAGCTATGGTTAAAGGATTATAACCAAGTCCCAAAATTGTTGGAAAACAAATCCGTAAATCCATCTGAACCCAGAGCCTTTGAAGAGCCAATCTGGAATAAATCATGGTGAATCTCGAAATTATGAACGGGGGCAAGAAGTGCATCATTCATAGGTGGAGTGAGTTTTGATGCTATGGGCAAAGTATCCAATGAGGAAATAATGTCACCAAGAGAAGTTTCCGAAGTAAAAAGGGTCGAGAAATGAGATACCGACACCATGCCCTTTTCCTGTTCATCGTCAACAACCGCACCAGCAGGAGTGCGGAGAGAGGACAAAAAATTCCGTGCACGACGAGTTTGAGTTACCCTATGAAAATAATTAGTATTCCTGTCTCCACCCTGCAACCAGTTAACACATGCACCAATAAGCCTCTTCTTGTTCTCAAGCAATGGTAAGATCGCATTCCAACGAGCGAATGTAGTCCCAATTCTGAATAGGAAGGCATGAGGAGAGGGGTTCTGGGACCCAACTTGGCAAATTTTTGGGAGAAAAATTCATTAGATAAACAGGTTTTGGTATGATTCGACCCCATACTTTCGTTGATATTTGTGATAATTAGGACTCCAATCAACTCAAAACTCATTAGATACATAGATTATAGTTTCGCTAATTTCTTAAGCACCCCAATAAGTTTAAATTCTGGCTACGCCACTGCCGTTGCATACAAATAGTATGGGTAAGATCATTAATACGACGACGGGAGTTCGTACAGCCACCCAACATCCATTGAAAAAGAGCATGACAGACACATTTAAGTTTGGTATGGAGGCTACCCGACTAATTAGCCTTCCGCCATTGCCTAGTTTGTCAAGTCTTCAGCTCCAGTAAAACACATGTCGAAGTGATTCCCTCTTCTCTCAACTCATTTATACGTCCATCTCGTTGCTATTTCAGTCTCCATTTCTTCCCTGATTTTGCTGCGTTTGTTTAGCTGCTTTAAGATTCTCCCTACTGACGAGAAAGTTGCTAATGGCTAGTTGTTGGGGATATAAGAGAAGGATAACTACCTGTGGTGTTTTCTAAGTGAAGTACTCAAGAGAGATAAAGAGGATTTAGGGAGGAATTGGTGGTTGTTGATGCGAGTATGGTCTTAGGTTTTTAATATTACGCTTTTTTAGCTGAAGGCTAAATAGGATTATTTATAATAATCATCAGGGTAATTTAGGAACTACATATATATCAAGGACGATATATTTTCTCCCCTCTTATAAAAATTGCATCCTCACAATTTTATCATAACTATGATCCCATGAATCGGTACCATGAACCATTTTTACTACAAGAATCTTACTTCCTTCACCTGCTCGACATGAGCTCCGCACGTAGAAAAATTTGATGTCGTAGAGGCTTGTTAAAGTATTCATGATCGCAGAGTTAACTTCATTGTCATGACTTATGATTATAAAATCGATTTCCAACCCATGTAGGGCGTCAATTCTTACATATCCTATTTAGATCAGGGCCAAATATCAATTTTCCTTCGGTTCTCCAGTCACATACTTAATGGCGTTCCTCCTCATTTGGAATTTCATGTGCTTATTACGCTTTTTTAGCTGAAGGCTAAATAGGATTATTTATAATAATCATCAGGAGGAAAAGTGAACTTGTTGATTGTTCCATTATGGGCACTAACTTTTGTATTGTCCTAGTCTATGACACTTCAAGCATTCCACTGTTTCTCTGCTCCACTCCATCCCTTCCTCTTCTTGAGTAGTATCCTTTTCTTTGTCGTTTGGCACCCCTGCCACCACTTGCACAAGAAACTTTGAGCATCTGATCTTCTTCCTTTCCAAATTTCTTGTGAATTTTTTGTTCATGAACCAACAAGGAACTCCAGAGAGCATCAACAAGGAGTATTTTTCTTATATTTGAACTCCTCAATTGATCATACTACATAGTGAAACTTCTTAGTTAATGTTCTCAATATCTTCTCCGCTATCTTGTAATCGAGCATGAATTCACCACAATTTTTCATGGAATTGGAAATCACCCTGACTCGACCAAAGTATTATGTAAATTTTACTCTCCTTCCTTAATTTCCAAGATCTCAAAACTTCTTCCGAGACTGCAGTTGAGCTTTATGAACCCTAGCATTTCCTTGAAACTTCATAATCATGTAATCTCATTGCTCTTTTGCAGGTCCTTTGTTGATGATCGTTTTCATACTTATCTTTTCTATGGAGCTGAACAGGTAATTCCCGGCTTTCAAGTCTTTCAGCCTCAGATCTTCCAAGGTCTTGGTTTGCTCGGCATTGAGTTCAGTCTCCTTTGCATGTTCTTAAACTCCAACAGTCACTACCCTCAAATATTCCTTGAACCTGAGCAAATTTTCCATTAGCAGTTACAACACTCACTTTGTTCCCAAGAGCTTGCTCGCAAGTCCACCTCGTGTTTCCTTTAACCCAGTATGCTATCAGCGACATAAATCACTTTCACCTCTCAAATCACACAATCAATTTGGCTACACATTACTTTGAGCTCTGATACCACAATGTAACTTAAATGAAATGCAAACTAGCAAAATATTATTGAATGAACATGAGAGTCATAAGTATAACGATCTCATCAAATCTCGGCTTCACACTACCCATGATCGACTCCACTAACCTGAAATTTAGCTAGCAGAGTCATTGAGTCAACAAACCTTCACCACTACGCTGTGGACTCGCTTGCAAATCCTAAACCAAGCTTTGACTCTTTAAGAAGTAAAACATACTTAAATGACCAAACTGAAATTGTCCAAACGGCTCAGCTTCACTAAACAAAAACAAACGTTTGAATATGGAGTTATGGACTCATGGCACCAATTTTTCCTTCCTTGCAGCAACCTGATTTCAATCCTTAGCGTATCAGGGTCCTCTTAACCAAGAATTAAAATTTCTTCTTGCCATCGTTTCTCACTGGGGGATCTGATGAGCGACTCCAACTGGTAAAAAAATATCACGTATTTAGTGATAGAAAATTCTCCATATTAGCTAGCAAAGTGAGAAAGAACCACCACCATTCGATATCACGGAGAACACTATTTGGACATGAAAGGGTTGTGTTTACACCAAATTAAATTTATTAAATATCACATGTAGTATTTATGAATAATTGGGACACCTTAAGTAGTTGTCCCGTATATGGACCCAGTGGTCCGAATTGGATGGTTGGGCCATCCGTCTGGCGCTTAGTAGCTTGTCGTAAGGTAGCCATCCAAGATGATGACTGTAGCAACTACAACATTGTTACCATTCATCCATCATAATGGATACCAATCCAAACACTATTATGGATGGTAGTGTCCAACATGATGGATACCATCCAAATCCTATTATGGATGGAAGTGTCCAACGTCATGGATATCATCCAAATCCTATTATGGATAGTAGTGTCCAACAACATGGATACCATCCAAAAGGACTAATTGGATACTGACCATCCCCACATAGTGGACACCATCCAAAATCTAAGTGGATGGAAATCATCCCTCACCATGGTTACCATCCCAACCCTATGGTGGATGGTACCATCCCAAATATGACGGACACCATCTAAAGGACTGATTGGATGGTGACCATCACATATCATGGATACCATCCAAAGTACTAGCTGGATGGTACCATCCACGTTGAAATAGGATAATGTGGTGATGTGTCCAGAGACTTCTTGGCAACAACTAACTTGCGTAGAGGCTAAACAGAGCTATTTTTTGGGAGAGAGAGAGCAGTTGGACAAATCTTGGCAACAAAACTTGAAGCAAGATCTTGGAGAAAGGGGGACAATAACAACTCAAAACAAAGACAACTTGTCTCAACTATCCCTTTTCCTTTTTCTATGTAGTTTGCAGAGCTCTCCTCCACGAAGGATCCTCCATAGCAGTAGTCTTAGTTGTAGTCACAGAGCTCTCAAGGAATCTCCATAGAAGTAGTGTAAAGTAACATAGATTCCCCATACACCGAACACCCTCGTTCGAATAGTGTTTGAAGAGGTGTGGACCGTAGTAACAATCGTCATCTTCATAGAAGTCAACCGCAACCCATCCAACCTATTTTTCCACTGTTAAAAAATTGGCACACCTGGTGGGACACTTGTGTTTGGTATGTCTTCGCGATGGAGGCAGCAAGAAGATGATCTTCCACAAGGTTTTGAGGAGGAGGAGCAGTTGGTCAATGTAGAAATCGACCAGGTTGGTGAGATTTCAGACAACTCTATTGGAGCAATGGTGTCAGTCTTGGAGCCAAACGCAGATCCAGGTGAAGAAGTACCTTCTCTCTGCCAAATTATGGAGGAGATTCATCAAATGGTGGTTGGACTCTATAGAATCGACCAATAGGTAAATCTTCACATTGCCTCTATACATAAGCATTTAGATCATCTTGAACAAAGCTTTGATAAAGCGTATGATAGAATGATTGATAGATATGTTTGTGATTATGAAATTTCAAACTATGAAATTATGCATGACGCATCCATTGTACCAGAAAAAATCTTGTTGTTGAGTGACAAAGATTTGTTGAATGAAAAAATTGAAACAGTAAGCAATAACCAAGTTTGTTGTTTAAGAAGCCAACCACAATTGGTTGATGGGAAAGTTGGGTGTCTGGCCATTTCGATGGACAATCCACAATGTCATGGTAAATGTACTGGTCAATCCAACTTGTCGTGCTTGACTGGTTAAAATGTTAGAGAAGCAACATCTGTCAATGATAAAAATGGTCGTGGATTAGATAATATCAATAAGGATTCATCCCCTATTTTGGCAAAAACACTGTTGCCAAAAGCTAACAATTCAAATGTGTCATTTCCAATGGACGTCATTGCTTGTAAAGGTGCAAAAAAGAGAGATTGCTTATGAGAGCCATTGCAAGGAAGTATATGCAAACATGCTTCTAGAAAAATCAAAAGTAAAAGATATGTTAAACAACTCATTTGTGAGTTCATTTAAAAGGAGAAGCACAAAGGGGAGCTTGACAATAATGGTCAAATTAAGCTGTCAGGGAGACATGCCATCCCATTTCTTGGCAAGCTGAGACAAAAGCAATATTCTAGGTGTAAGAATATTTTATCACATTCCATCAAGTCAGAAGATGTTGCAACGATGGTAACCAAAAACTCTTCCCAGTGGGTAAAGGTAAAAGCATGATAAGGAACAGACCGGGGGGGGGGGGGGGATGTCACCAATCACAAAAGTTGGATTGGGGGCAGATCAAATAACCTACAGTATGTTCAAGCCACACATGGTTTGCATAAATTTAATATTGTAGAAAATGATGGACAAGGCAGTAAGATGTCAACAAAAAAATGGTGGACATAGTGGCATACATAAGAAGCCTCAATATGCACCAACAAGATATGGTAAAGCAAAGGATCAAAGGTGGTTGTGTGCTAAGTGTATGAGGCAACGATACTTTAGAGTTTAGAAACAAAGACAAGTAAGCCATATAAGTGGTCGTGGACATGTAAAGTCTAAGTACACATCCTTTCTAAGTAATGTGACTGATTGGATGGTTACCATCCCATATCATGGATACCATCCAAAGTACTTGCTGGATGTACCATACATGTTGAAATAGGATGATGTGATGATGTGTCCAGAGACTTCTTGGCGACAACTGACTTACGTAGAGGCCAAGCAGAGCTATTTTCGGAAGAGAGAGAGAGAGAGAGAGAGAGAGCAGTTGGACAAATCTTGGCAACAAAACTTGAAGCAAGTTCCAGGAGGAAGGGGGATAATCACAACTCAACACAAATACAATTTGTCTCAACTATCCATTTTCCTTTCTTTATGTAGTTTGCAGAGCTCTCCTCAGCGAAGGATCCTCTATAGCAGTAGTCTTAGTTATAGTCGCGAATCTCTCAAGGAATCTCCATAGGAGTAGTGTAAAGTAACGTAGATTCCCCATACACCGAACACTATCATTCGAAGAGTGTTTCAAGAGGTGTGGACCGTAGTAACAATCGTCATCTTCATAGAAGTCAAGCGCAACCCATCCAACCTATTTTTCCACCATTAACAGTCTGAAACTTTGAACCACTGTTCACCGGTCGGACTTAAATCATGCTTGGTCGAGAAACAAAGGTGGGAGTTGAGCCATCTCTCCAAAGAGCTTGTGAAGTTTCCAAAAATCTCAAACGATCTAGAACATTGTTTAGATCGACTTCTTTGTTTAGTGAGAAAGAGGAAATGAGATTTCTTTGGAAAAATAGACAGGAAGTGGTTAGGGTTTTTTTAGAATAGAGGTGCGGGGTAGCAGAAAACAAAAGGAATGTTTACGTTTAAGATGTTTTTTATCAATTTATTTATATTTATTATATTAACGGTTAATAGCATTTTCTACCCCTCTACTATCACAAATTCACAAACATACCCCTCTTCTAATTTTGTGCACAGACGTACCCTTCTACTATTAAAACATAACAAATATAATCTTATGTTTAATTATCTATTAAATGACTGTTAAATGAGCTGAGAAATGACTTAATTGTCCCTCATTTGATGTTCATTTAGTTCTCATTATAAATAGTCGCACTATATTAAAATAAAATAAAAAACCTTAAAGAAATCGCCCTACCCAACGCGAAATCATCCGTCTCCCACAAGCCCCGCCTCCCCTGAAATTCAGTATCTCCTGAGTCTTTGCCACCGATAAACCCCCGGCGGCGCTCCTGGTTTCTCCTCGCCGGCAGATGGACCAGGAAGGAACGCTCGGCATCAGTTGATCCCTCTTCTCAACATAGAAAATGGACAGGAGGAATCATAGTTATGTTAAAAAAACTTATCCATGGGAATTCGCCATGGAAAATCTCGAAATAATCTTTCTGAGAAATAAACAAGAAATAGAGTGTAAAGGTGTTGTGTTCATTAGGAGTTTTGAGAAGAGATTCCATGCCGCCATTTTTCATTTTAGTATTGGCATGGTAACGTGCTAAGAAGATGCTGGAAAGTCGCGCGGAGAAGCTGTTAGGAACGGAACAACAAGGAGAACAGTTTACCGAATCTGGAGCTGAGTCACAGACTAGATTGCTTTTTTGAAGACGTTCGCGACACTCCATTCGTTGTGCACGACAGACTATCAATTGGTCCTCTCCAGGATAAAACAACTCCTCTTGTGTTCGACGATTTTGTGCAAAAACTGGAGCTCTTTGAACACACACACTCTCTCTCTCTCTCTCTCTCTCTCTCTCTCTCTTGTGTTTCTGCTCGTTTATGGTGTATTTAGAGGATCTGGGGAGACGGTTCTTTATAAGAGCCGAAACCCCTAAGAATATAACCTCTTACTTGGGGAATAAGTCAGATTAATTAGGAAGATAATTACTTCCTTAATTAAACCGCGTCGGTAAGATAATTCCGGCCAGGAATTATCTCTCGAATATTCCATAGGTAAGTCTATCAGAAGTACCCCAAAGTAAAGTACTTCACTCCACATGGAGTTTATACCTCATCAAGAGTTTCTTTTAAGTCAACCTCTAGTCTTTGTTATTACCCATTGAACCTGTTTCTTGGGATCTCCCGTCTATCGGGTCGGGTTACCTGCACTTGTAATCCATAGTTCGATAGGCATAAGTCTTATACCCTTGGCGGTATTCTGGCTTTCTCTCTAGGTAATCCTTTCGTCAAAGGATAAGCTAGATTCTGTTCGGATCTTAAATGATCCACCCTCATTGCTCCTATTGTTAGGAGTTCTCTTAAAGTACTGTGCTTACGACGAATCGGTCGTCTCTTTCAGTTATAGAACCGGTTCTCAACTTTAGTGATATCTGCGGTGCTATCACAATGGATCTATATCGGAGGGACCGGTCTTTCCCAAAGAGGAATCTCTGACAATAATCCTCTCAACCAACTCGCTTCTTCACTACCCGTTGCTAGTGCTATCATCTCTGATTCCATAATTGATTGAGCTAGGATTGTTTGTTTCGTACCCCAGCAATGTTAAAGACATACCCGTTGGTTGCCTTGGAGTCATCTGATAAGGTATTCCAATCCGCATCACTATACCCTTCTAGAACAACAAGAAACCTTTGATAGTGTACACCAAGGTTCGCTGTTCTCTTGAGGTACCTCATTACTCTCTCTATAGCATTCCAATGCTCTCCACTAGGACAGCTATTAAACCTACCAAGCAATCCCACGACATATGCAATGTCTGGTAGAGTATAATCCGCGCATAACGAAGACTTCCAATGATGTTAGCATATTCAGATTGTCTTACACTGTCTCCAGTGTTCTTGAATAGCTTTACACTAGCATCATATAGAGTACACGCAGGTTTACAGTTGAAATAGTTATATTTCTTCAAGATCTTCTCTATGTAGCTATATTGATCTAGAGAATAACCATTTGCTGTTCTAGTTATCTTGATTCCAAGCATAAACTTAGCTTCACCCAGATCTTTGACCTCAAAGCTCTCTCTCAACATGGCTTTTGCTTCATTGACCACGTGGATATTTATACCAAATATCAAGGGAGTTGCTAAAGGTCGCCCTTAAAATTGCTAAATGTCGCCCTAAAAAACATCGAAGTTAAAAATTTAACCTTTTAGCTTCTTTACTTTCCCTTTAGCAAACAAACACCAATTAGTAAAGAAAATAAAACATTATTCAAAAGGGAGAATTCATCATCGTTATTCTGGAGTTGGAATCGTCGATATGATGTCTGGATCATGACTAGCGACTCTGAATTGGTAAAGTTCACTCCAAAAATTGGAAAAAAAAACAAAAAAAAGGGAATCGTAGCTCATTTGCGGTTGCACCATGGGCCAACCGCAGCTCACTTGTGGTTGCACCATGGACCAACCGCAAGTGAGTTGCGGTTGCACCATAGACCAACCGTAACTTGCCTTAGGTTGAGCGTTTTTTTGGAAATTTCGGTAGAGAACGGGTGATGACGACGGTGTGAAAGGCGTCGGCGGACTGGTGCGTCGAGAGGGATTCACGAAAAAGGCAGACGAGGGGTTCAATTTGACGAGTTAGGGATTGTTTGGTCTGTTTAAATTTTGAAATTTTATTGGGGTTATATAAGTCATTTATAATCAGAGTTAGGGAAACCGTTAGGAATTTTAAGGGCGACATTTAGCGATTCAGAATATAAACATGTCATCTACATACAAACATATGATAGTGCAAGTGTTATTTTCTGATTTGCAGTAAATACACTTGTCACTTTCATTCACCTTAAAGCCATGTGAGAGAATGAGAGTGTCCAACTTCTCATGCCACTATTTTGGAGCCTGTTTCAAACCATATAATGATTTTTCTAACTTACAGACCTAGGGCTGGGAAAATAGACCAGACCGTTAGAAAAACCGTGGTCCAAACCGTACCACACAGTTTGGTCCGGACCGTAGACCGTTAAGTATGGTCTGGTCTGGTCCATGGTCTGTACTATTTTATGTTTTGATCTCTTGGTCTGGCCTGGTCTAGACCGCGGTTTACCAGACCAAACCGTGGACCCAACTGACTTGTAAATACGTGTTAACAGCCCATTCGACCACTCTCCCAACTCCCACAACGACACTCAAGTCTCAACCTTAGTTTTGTGAATCTCGTCCCTCCTTAATTCACAACCACATTTAACTAGAGAGTAGAGATAATCGTGTCTCCATATGACATTATGTTAATGTTTATGACGTTATGGTGCAAGTTGGGATGCTTTTACTTTGTATCTTTGGTATGTACTAAGATTTAGAGTATCAAAATTATTCATGCATGTTAGGATTAATAATTTAAGGCAAATAACAATTATTTTTCCTGGTTATTGGTTCAATTTTTTGTGTGATTGACTAAACAAATTATTCAATTTTCGTTGAGTGTGGTCTATCTGGACCGATCCAGACCGTACAGGCGTGGTCTGGACCGAACCGTATAGTCTATGGTCTGGTCTGTGGTCTATACTTTAGCCTCTCGGTCTGGACCATAGACCGTATAGATGGTCTGGTCTGGACCAGACCGCACCGTTTCCTAGCCCTATACAGACCTTCGAGGCATGTTCAGGGATAACAACCCCTTCTGATTGTTCCATATTGATTTATTCGTACAAATCACCATTCAGAAATGCAATTTTAACATCCATTTGGTGTACCATGAGATTGTTCAAGGCAGCAAGAGCAATCACAACACGAATGGATGCTATTCTAAATACTGGTGAATAGGTATCGAAGAAATCTATATTCTCTCTCTACCGGTAGCCTTTAACTACTAAGCGAGCTCGAAACCTTTCGATTGCACCATCAGGTCTCCATTTCATTTTTAGGATCCATTTATAACCTAAAACTTTGCAGCCAGAAGGTAAGTATGTTAGATGCCAAGTCTTACTAGCTTCCAACGAATCCATTTCATCTATAACGGCCTCATTCCAAAAATCTGCATCTATGGAAGTTAATGCTTCCTCCAAACTTTTGGGATCTTCGAGGGTGTATACTGTAGTAAAGTCATCACCAAAATCTTTGGAGAATCTAGCTCTTTTACTTCTTCTAAGTTCATCCTCATATCCAATATCCCCACTACTTCCGTTATCTCTAATAGCATGTAGTACATTACCTCAACTATTTCTCGTTTTAAATGGAAATCGTGTCGCAAAGAAATCAACATCAATGGACTCTATTATAATAAGAGCATTCAAATCATAGAATCTATATGCCTTATTATTGGCAGCATAGCCAACTTAATCCTCTTAGAATCTAGAATTCTTATGTAGGCCAAACAGTTCCTAGTTCTTAAATAGGACATATTAGGTGGCTTATTCTTCAAGATCTCATAGGGTGACTCTTTTCTATTTGTTTTTGGAAGACGATTTAGCACATATCAAACCGTCAACAAAATATCACCCCACCAAGAAGAAGCACCTCTAGAATTGAGCATAATAGTCACAACTAATTCTGTAAACGTCCTATTTTTCCGCTCAGCTTTACCATTCATTTCTGGTGAATATGGTGTCATGGTTTCATGAATGATACCATGTGAGCTATATAATTTTCTGAAGGGATTAGAGTCATACTCTGATCCTCTATCACTCCTAAGTCGTTTTATCTTTCGATTGCACCGATTTTTAAACTCAACCATAAATACCTTAAACATATCAAGGGCATCACTTTTGTTTATCATCAAATAAACAAAGCAATAATCAGAGCAATCATCTATGAATGTGATAAAGTATCTCCTGCAAGACTTAGTTAATAACTCATCTAATTCACAAATATCATAATGTACTAGATCGATGAGTTCGGATTCTCTAACCACGGATTTATGGGGCATTTTCGTTATCTTAGCTTGGCTACATAAATCACATTTATCAAATTCATTCGTTGAGATTTTAGGGATATGTCCTAAGTTGCTTAAATTCTTCACAATTAGTGTGTTCACATGACAAAGACGAGCATGCCAAACATTCAAATCACACACCATGTAAATTAAATAATTCATCTTAATAACTTCGAAATTCAACTTAAACATCCCATTACATGCATATCCCTTTCCAACAAAACTCTCATTCTTAGTAAGGGTATAGAAGTCAGCCCCAATAGCTTGATTAAACCCAACCTTATTAAGAAGATACCCCAAAATAGGATTCTTCCTTACTCTGAAGTGTGCAACACATCTTTGAGCACCATCTTCTTTCCAGAGGTAAAGTTCAGCTCCACTTCCCTAGAACCAGCAACCATAGTGGTGTGGGCAGTCCCCAACAAAACTTTCTTGTCAGCAGATGCTTCTGGGTATGTCTTGAACATAGCACGATTGTTGCATACATGTTTAGACGCACCTGTATCCAGTCACCATCCTTCTGAGTCACCGGTGAGGTTGACTTCAGCAATCATATTCGTGATCATGGCTACCAAGTTCTCTTCTGTCAAGTTAACCCTTGCTGCAGTAGCAGTGTTAGTCTTGTTTCTGTACTTTCGTGCCATATGACCCGGTTTCCCGCAGTTATAGCAGAGAAATGGAGTATCATTATGAGGACTAGGCCATAACCCTTTAGTTGCCCCGAGGGACACCATTCTGTTTAGGGCAGATATTCTGGTTCTGACTCTTGAAACCTTTTTGGTTAGGTTTTAGAGCTCTAGGGGTGGGTCGTTTAGCATTGAAGACCATCACCTCTTCTTCCATATCCTGTTTGTGTGACTCTTCCTCTATCCTTAGGCGAGTAATCAAACTTTCAAGTGAAAATTCTTTTATTTTATGTCTAAGCATATTCTTAAAATCTTCCCACAAAGGGGGCAGCTTATCAATAATGCAAGCAACTTGAAACTGATCGTCCAGTGGCATACCTGCAGAAACGATCTCAAGAGCTATTTTTCTAAGTTCATGTGATTGAACTTCGACAAACTTGTCTTCCACCATTTGATAGCACAGGTAGTGGTTGGCAACATACTTTTTTGCTCCAGCCTCCTCCGTGTCGTAATTATTTTGGACAGCATCCCAGACCATCATTGCGGTTTTTCTCTTGCCCGCATAGCAGTCATAGAGATGGTCTTCCAGGATATTGAGGATGTAGTTCTTGCACAAAAAGTCATGCTCCCTTTCCCTAGCGGAAGCAACCCTCTCCTCATTGGTCGCTTCTTTCGGTAACTAGACGGGCATGTTGGTGAGGCAGTGTGCTAACTTCTTGGTCGTCAGGCAGAACCCCATCTTTCGTCTCCAGCGACGGAAGTTGACTCCAACAAAGTGGAAGGGTCGATTGATATCGATAGCACCAGATCCGAACATGTTTTTATGTTCAGTCGCCATAGTAGCAGCAAAACGTCTTAAAATTGTTAGGAACAGAACAACAAGGAGAATGGTTTACCGAATCTGGAACTGAGTCACGGACTAGGTCGCTTTCTTTAAGATGCTCGCAAAACTGCATTCGTTGTGCACAACAGACTATCAACCAGTCATCTCCAGGATAAAACAGCTCCTCTTGTGCTCGGCGTTTTGTGAGAAAACCGGAGCTCTTTGAACACACACACTCTCTCTCTCTCTCTCATGTTTCTGCTCGTTGGTGATGTGTTTAGAGGGACCGGGGAGATGGCTATTTATAGGAGCCAAAACCCCTAAGAATATAACCTCTTACTTGGGGTATAAGTCGAATTAATTAGGATGATAATTACTTCCTAAATTAAACCGCGTCGGTAAGATAATTCCGGCGAGGAATTATCTCTCGAATATTCCATTGTGTTAATTATCTTCGTATCTATTAGGGATATAAGATAATTTCTTCATAATTAATTAATAAATAAATAATTCAAAATTTATTTAAAAAACCAATATCTCTAAACCAACTGGACTAAAAAAAATTCTCTAAAAATATAAGTCAGTCCCCACTCTCCCACAAAAGTGGGTCACCCCAAGGGGCATGTCCTTCGGTGAGAGAACCCAATCTTTATACCAGTTTGGTAGGAGTTCTCCCACCTATGTGGTATTCTAACCTTCGGACCTATAACTTTCAAAAGCTATTCACTTATTCATTTCCAACAGAAGAGGGATCAAAACCGGGGATCGGCGAGCGGCCCTTCTTACTCTAGCCGCCAACGAGGAGAAACCGGGAGCCGCCGCTGGGGAATGATAGGTGGCGGATGCTTCAGAGGAGGCAGGATTTCTTTAGGATTTGTTTTAATTTTCATTATATAGGAATCATTAATAATTAAAAATAAATTAGCTTCACCAAATGAGGGACAATTAGGTCATTTCCAATCCACTTAACAGCCGTTTAATGGATAATTAGACAGAAGATACATATGTTACGTTTTAATAGTAGAAAGGTAAGTTTGCGTAAAAAATTAGTAGAAGGATACGTTTGCTAATTGGCGATAGTAGAATGATAGAAAATGTTATTAACCCTTATATTAATAAAGGTTAATACCCTAGTTTGGCCCGAAGTTTAGCGTAAGCGTCAATTTTGACCCGATTTTTCGAATAAGACAATTGTGTGGCAAACTTTTGAAATTATTAGATAGATTTGGTCTAACGTTTGGGTTGACCATTAATACTAACGGCCAAACATTTATTCCGTCAGCAACTCAGCATTCAGTGTCGAGATGGTAACGCATGACATTCATTTAACACTTATTATTATTTCAAAAAAAAAAATAAACTGGACATGTAAAACAAATATTTGGGAGAGAAGGGGTGACGAGGACCACAAACCCCTTATCATTTCCCGATGCCGCAAATGCAATCTTCTCTCGCCTTTGCCGCTGTTCGGCGCCTACTCACTCTCTTCTGGGTGATTGTCGAGATCAACCCCAAGAACCCCAACTATCTCCCGAGTTACTCCATCATATTCTCCGGATAATCTAACGGTAGAAAATGACTTGCATGAAGTCGTAGGTGGCGATGGAGTTCTTCCTTTCACTGGAGATCGAAGCCCTACTCATCGGAAGGGCATCGAGTGATGAATGATTTTGATTTCGTGGTATCTACGGCGACGACAGGTTCACCGGATTGGGTTCAAGCTCCTAGTTGGGGAGGTGGATCAGTGAGCACAACGCCACCTAGAAGCGGTGATTGTGGGTCAAGGATGAGTCAAAATACTGGTGGGAGGCTTCAAAAAACTAGCACCACAAAAAACCAGCACCACAAACGTCAACTGACTTTATGTGTCTTCCCTCACTGCCTGTCGTAGACTTGTGGATCACGAAGTAGACGTATTGTCAGGCGGAGGCAGTTGTTTGAGAGGATTGGATTGATTGACGAGGGTTTTAGTTCTGACTGTAACATCCCGAGCCAGCTGGCTTGATGACGTGTGTAAAGAGTCAAGAGTATAAATCGAGACCTATATTCCCTCCCAAATCTGTTCTTCTTCTTCTTCCATCCATCTCCTTCATTCGCTAGAGTCAGCCAACAACGATCCTTACAAGTGGTATCAGAAGCTTGAAATCTGGCAATGGTGATGAACACGTCTCGCATCGTCGATTTGGAGACTCAAATGGTGGAGGTCAAGCAGCAAATGGCTTCTCAACATCACGAGCTCAAGGACGCAATCTCGACCTTGGAGGCTTCGAAGAAGGAAAATATTGACGCTCTCATGGCGTCCTTGGCTAATCTCCGAGAGCACTCTCCTGTTCAATCGTCGCCACACTCCATTCACGGTCAATCTTTAGAGCATCATCACTTCCGCCAACACCAGAGTCGTCCGACGATTCTGGATCATTATCCTCGCCTCGAATCAGGAGGATTTTGAGGATTTACGCTCGCATATGCTTCGCCTTAATCCGGAGCTGAACGAAGATTATTTCATCATGAGTTTCTTGGGGGGTCTGGAAGAAGAAATTCAGCCGCACGTTCAGGTCCTCAATCCTCCCACTCTTGCTTGTGCTTTCTATCAAGCGAGGTTGGAGGAATCCGCCGTTGAAGCTCGCAAGCGGAAATCTTATGCTTCCTCTTCTAGTCGCTGGCCGGTTGCTGCTCCACCTATTTTGGCAAAACTTTCACCGCCTCCTTCTTCTGATGCCATTCATCGGCCAACGGTTTCAGGTGGGCAAGGCCTTTGCTATAAGTGCGGTGACAAGTAATTCCACGGGCTTGTGTGCAACAAACGGAAGCAACTACAGTCAATGCAAGTAGATGTTTCTCCATTGTGCAGCGAAGAGGACGATTTGGAAGAGGAGTTTCAGGATGCCAAGTTGGAAGTTTCTTTGAAAGCGATGGGGACTAAGTTTGTGCGCAACTCCCTACTAATTCCAGATACAGCAGGTCGGCGTGAGGTAAAAGTTCTGATTGACACTGGCAGTTCCCACACTTTCCTTAATTCCCTTAAGGTAGAAGAATTAAGTTGTAGAATAGAGAGTATTGCTCCAATGCAAGTTAAGGTGGCTAGTGGTCATACCCTGTTGAGTACTTTTGTATGCCGAGGGTTTAATTGGAAGATGCAAGGCCAAGATTTTGATTTTGATGTGAGAACTCTCGACTTACCGGCTCATGACTTGGTGCTGGATTGGGACTGGTTAGAGACAGTCAGTTCGTTTCAGGTGGATCTCAAGAAGGCAGTGGCTGAAAAATTGGTGGCCGAGATGCTTCAGTCAGAATTTATCCAAGGAAGTCACAGTCCTTATGAATCCCCAGTTCTTCTGATTGGCAAAAAGGAACTTGGCTTTTTTGCGTGGATTATAGGGAGCTAAACGCTGGAACTATTAAAAACAAATTCCATATACCCCATATTGAAGATCTCTTTGATGAATTACATGGGGTTGTTATCTCTTTGAAGCTGGATCTTAGGGCAGGGTATCATCGGATTCGAATGCATCCTGCAGATCAGGTTCAAGACTGCTTTTCGCACTCACCAGGGTCATTATGAGTTTAGGGTAATGTCCTTTGGATTGACTAACGCACCAGCAACGTTCCAAGCTCTTATGAATAATGTTTTTGGCCAATATCTGAGGCAGTTTATCTTGGTATTTTTGACGATATTCTAGTGTACAGCCAGTCGGATGAAGATCACTTTCAACACCCTTCGATTGCTTTATAGTTGTTGAGGGATCATCACATGTTTGCTAAAGAGTCAAAGTGATCATTTGGACAGCCCAGGGTGGAGTATTTGGGTCACATTATCACCAAAGAAGGTGTTTCTACTGATCAATCTAAACTGGCAGCTATGAAGCAATGGCCACGACCCCATTCTGTTAAAGGTTTGAGGGGTTTTCTTGGATTAACGGGTTATTACAGGAAATCATTCGGCACTATGGTATCATAGCCGTCCTCTCACTGCCCTTTTGAAGAAATGTGGCTTTCATTGGAATCCTGAGGCTGAGGCTGCGTTTGAAACATTAAAAATTGCCATTACACCAACACCAGTTCTTGCTCTACCGGATTTTACTTTGGAATTCACCGTAGAGACAGATGCTTGTGGCACAGGTGTAGGGGTTTTATTGTCTCAAGGTGGTAAGCCCCTTGCTTACTTCAGCAATGCCTTGGGGGTGCGGAATCAAGGGTTGAGCACCTATGAGAAAGAATACCTCGATGTTTTACTGGCAGTCAATCATTGGTGGCATTACCTCGAAGGGCGCCAGTTTACTATCGTTTCGGATCATGAAATTTTGAAATTCTTGCTAGGAGATAAAGTTCATACAGCCATACAAAAGAAGGGTCTTATTAAACTCATGGCTCTGGACTTCCAAATCAAGTGTAGAAAGGGAAAGTACAACAGAGCTGCTGACGGTCTATCTAGTGTTTTTTATGATGATTCGACTTTGGGGGAGTGTAATGCTCTTACTACTATGTTGCCATAATGGTTAATAGAAATTGAGCAAACTAATGAGGCAGATTCCGAGGTGGCTGAGTTGATTGCAGCGACGGCAGTGAATTCTCATGGACCCTCTCTCTGGTCTTTTGTGGCTGGGATTCTCAGGTACAATGGTGCAATTGTAGTTGGTTCAACTGGGTTTATGCGTAACAAACTTCTCCATTTGTTTCATTCTTTGCCTATTGGAGGGCATTCGGGGGCCCAAGTGACTTACGAGTGTCTCAAGGCTTATTTTTACTGGAGGGGTATGAAGGTTGATGTTACTCAGTTTATAGCTCAATGCGATGTTTGCCAGCGCTGTAAGGCTGAGACTCTCGCTTCTCCTGGACTCTTGCAACCTCTGCCTATACCTACACAAGCTTGGCAAGTTATTATCATGGATTTCGTGGAGGGTCTACCCTTGTCTCAAGGTAAACAAGTTCTGCTGGTGGCTCTAGTGTTCTTTGATGGAGTTTTCAGAAACCATGGTATCTCGACTATGATTGTTTGTGACAGAGACGCTACATTCACAAGAAGTTTTTGGACAGAATTTTTCAGGTTACAGCATATTGATATTCATTACTCCACGGCCTATCACCGGCAACAGATGGGCCGACCGAGAGAGTCAATCGGTCCTCGAGGATTACCTTCACTGTATGACCGTCCATCATCCTCAAGATTGGGCTGACTGGCTTACATTGGCAGAATGGTGTTATAATACTCATTTTCACATCATTCTACAAATTTCCCCTTTTGAAGCTCTCTATGGATTCCCTCCTACCTTCTTCGGTCTTACTCACACTCATGCTACCTCAGTAGGGGCTGTTGAAGAGCGGGTTACAAGGCAGGATCAGTCGGTTCAGTTCTTGACTCACAATATTGTGAAGGCTCAAAATACGCAAAAACAATATGCTGATCAACGACGTTCGGAGAGGGTACTGCAGCTGGGAGATTGGGTCTACCTTCTCCTGCAGCCTTATCGCCAAGGTTTTGTGGTGGGGCGACATGGTAAAAAACTTGGGGCTCTCTATTTTGCCGGCCAGTTCCAGAGTGCACCCTGTGTTTCACGTTTCCCAGCTGAAATTGTGTCGTTCCACTGTCCCACCTGCTACCCTGCAACTTCCTGAGTCTGATGACAATGGGTCCTTGAAGCTGGCTTCTCAACAGATTTTGGCTCGACGATTTGTGAACAAGAGCAACCAGGATATCACGCAAGTCCTTGTGCTGTGGACGCATCAGTCTCCAGAGGAGACTACGTGGGACTTGCTTCCTTTCAAAGCACTACATCCTACTTTTCCAGCTTGACTACAGCTTGAGGACAAGCTGTCTTTGAAGGGGGAGGGTTTGTAACAACCCGAGACAATTAGCATGATGACGTGTGTAAAGAGTCAAGAGTATAAATAGCTATAGTTATAATAGAAAATAATTATTTGACCAATCTGTAAACTGGTAGCTACGTTACCAATTGTAGATAGATATCAATAAATCGAGACCTCTATTCCCTCCCAAATCATCTCTTCTTCTTCTTTCCATCTCCTTCATTCGTCAGATTAAGCGAACAACGATCCTTACACTGATCGAGAGCTTTTCATTAGGTCTCGAATTGGGGCGCTGACTCTTCCCGAATACCACAACATATTCCCGCCTAAGGCCCAAGTATAAACCTTAGCCAGGTGCAGTACCGGATAAGTACGTCTAAATATCAACCCGGGACGGTCTGTGTACCCCTTCTTCAGTCATTTTCATCATTATCTAGCAACAAAGTTTTGGTTGAAAAGTTTGCTAATTAAAATAAAATAAGGCAAAGGTAAATGGTTTGGAAAGCTCTTTGTGAGAAGAATCAGTCGGGTGTCGCTTCCTCCTAACTACTACCAGGGTATGTGAATTGAAAAGGTTGCTATGGGCAAGGTAACCGCGAAACGCAGAGGGATGCAAATATGGTCTTAAACCACATTCTCGATTGCTAAACCGAGGTATACATTATAGGACGTGACACTCTGCCCTCTCAGTTTAGGAAATTGGTGGTTGACTTACTCCCTAACTCAACTCAAGGGTGGGACGGCTTAATCGCGCTTAACCAATTTGCTTAATTCAACATTGAGGTTTGCCTTAAATTAGGTGACTTGAAAAGCTAAAGGAAAACCAACTCGATTGAGTCTCCCTTGGAAGGGGGATTTTCCTCTCTAATCTAGGTTAAAGTGGTAATTAGATTGCTAAGCACCAACATGCACAAACGTAAGGATGCTAAGCACAATTATGCACAATCCTTTGGTTGCTAAACACCAACATGCACAAACCTAAGAATGCTAGGCACAAAACATGCACAATCCTTAGATTGCTAAGCATAAGCATGCACAATCACATGAATAATACCTCAATCATTGAATTAAACAATACCCAATGACAATCATTCAATTCACATAAAAGAAACTACATGGTAGCTAGTTAGGGTTTCACAACACCAAGTGAAAAGAAATCTACTCCATCCTAGAAATGGGAGAAACACAAAGAGAAGAGGTAGAAACCATCTTGAGAGAGGCTTCCAATCTTCTAGACCCTTGTGTTGAACTTCTCTTGAGGAGATTCTTCCCAAATTCCACCTTGGAGCAAAACCCTAGCCTCCTTCTCATTTGGTTCGTGTTTCTCTCTCTAAAAATATGAAGAAGGCTTTCTCACACAATGGGCTCTCCCCTCTCTCTTCCTTTCAGCTCAGCTTTTAAACAGTGAACTCCAGATGGGCGCCTAAACACACCGCTTTTCTTCCACGGGTTCACGACCAACAACTTCTGTTCACGATCTTAGCGACCGTGAACTTAATTAACGTCAGTAACTTGCATTTTGGCCCTGGACGCCTCAATGTTCACGGCCAACGGCTATTCTTCACGGTCAACTAAGCTCATGCAAAAATCATTCCATCATTCAATCGACCTAATTAACCTAATTCCTCGCCATAAATCTAGGTTCAACATTCGAAGCACAAAAATCATCCTCACTTCACTACCTAATCCGATTCTCCACAATTAATAAGGTAAAGCCGAAAAACCAACCTGGAAACGCAAGTAGGACGTAGGAGGAAGTGAGGTGCGGGCAAGGAATGCGAAAAATGACCGAAAACCAGTCAGGAGAGGGGTCCCCGGAGCTTCGTCGGAAGCTCGTCGGAGACTCGCCGCCGGTGACTTTACAGGAAAAAAGTTGCCCCAAACTTCCCAAAATTTCAGCATAGGCCGCTTTTGATGAGGGAAGAATGGGTATGGTGTTTGCCCTTTACGCCCAGTCATTCCGAAGAACACTTGCCCCCCCCCCCCGTCTTACGGCGGCTGCTGGCACGGAGTTAGTCGGGGCTTCTTCCTCGAGTCCTGTCATGATCGCGCACTCGACGAAATAGCTTTACAAGCGGTTTTGGGTTTTGCTCGCAGGAAATGGGAGACAAATCGAAAAACTGACGGAGTTTTGCATTTTGAATTTTCCGGCTAGATTTGGTCGTGAAGTGAAGATTCGCCTTTCACGCCCCTTTTATAGGGACTGCTCGGAGTTCACGGACCCGTTGCCTTGTTCACGGTCTTAGAGACCGTGAACACGCAAATGCGTCCGTGAACTGGTGTTGGTCGATAGGTGGTGAACATGCAGAAGCGTCCAGTTCACCGACGTGTTTGTCTGTTCACGGTCTTGCAAGACCGTGAACATCGCAATCCGTCCGTGAATATCAGAGAAAACAGGACACTTCTGAGAAAAATTTGACTCAACCTATTCCATCCAGCCTCCTAATCGATCACAACACAACCTTAAATCGCAAAACCACAAAGTTGGCACGGGGACACCACTTTACCACTTGAACTCTTCACTTGACACAAAAATGAAAATAAGGAAAAGAAAACAAACCTCCGTTGGGTTGCCTCCCAACAAGCGCTAATTTAGCGTCATTAGCTTGACGGTTGGGGATCGATCACAACTTTGAAACTGATGCCACCGAGAGCCGATCCACCACACTCTCGAGGCGAGGCTTGTAGCCTCCCATCTTAGGCTCATTGAGTTGGCCCTCTTGATTGGCCAACGTTGCTTCGGCCTCCCCCATCTTTCGGGCCAAAGCTCCCTTCATCCTTCGCCTCCAAGCATTCATCCTTGATCGCTTGGGCATAGAACCCTTCTTAACTTCCGGCTCAACATAACCAAAAGCAACACAAGTAATGGTGGGGTTTGCCTTGAGAGGCTCTCTCATTGACATCATTTGAAACCACTCTCTTCACTTCATCTCTCCTAACCTTAGGGTCAATTTCAAGCTTGATTTTCTCCTTACCATCCCTCGGAATTAAGGTCCCCTCATTAACGTCTATCAATGCCTTGGCGGTGGAAAGAAAGGGACGATCGAGGATGAGTGGCATATCCGAGTCCTCACTTATGTCGAGAATCATGAAATTGGTCAGATAGCAAAACTTGCTCACTCTCACCATCATGTCCTCCACTATACCTCTTGAGCTAATGACCGAACGGTCAGCTAACGTGATGCTAAGCTTAGTGGTCTTAAGTTCACCTACGTTTAACTTTTTGAAAAGCTTGTAGGGCGTCACATTAACACTAGCTCCTAGGTCCGCCAAGGCATTGTCTATATGATGGTTGCCAATATCAAGAGGGATAGTAAAGCTACTTGGGTCGGACCACTTTTTGGGCAAGCGGTTGAGGAGGTAAGTCGAACACTCCTCGCCAAGAGTCCCGTTGGCGAGGCTTTCAAGCTTTGGCTTCTTCGCGAGGAATCCCTTGAGGTACTTGGCATATTTTGGCATTTGAGCCATGGCTTCATGGAAAGGGATGTTGAGGTGGAGGTTGCGGAGCATTTCCATGAAACCTCCACACTCGTTCTACAACCTCTCCTTGTACATCCTTGTGGGATAAGGAAGAGGTGGTGTGTACGCCCCCACCGACGATGCCTTCCTTGTCTCCTTCCTCTCATTCCTTGAGGGCTTCTTCTCTCCCTTCTTCGGGTTGGTCTCTTCCTTGTTGGTATCTTCCTTCTCTTTCTCTTCATCAATGGCGACTTTTGGAACCACCTTCACACTCCTCACTTGAAGTGCATTTACCCCGGCATGGTCCTTGAGGTCCGACACGGTTTGGGAAGGTAAAGCTCCCTTGGGTCTCTCAGTGAGGATGCCGACAAGGTTGCCAATTTGCACCTCCAAACTTTGGAGGCTCGCTTGATGGCTTCGGAGTCCCACCTCAACTGAGGTAAACTAGGTAGTCGCCACATCCATAAATTGCTCTATCTTCTCGAACTTTTGGCTACTCGTACTCACAAAGGCGTTCACTAGGTCCTCAAGCTTAGATAGCTTGTAGGGTTGTTGTTGTTATTGAAACACTAGGC